>JAUPFR010000002.1:67385584-68123084 GCA_036925125.1 Oreortyx pictus
CATGCATTATGAGGCCCATATCTGACAACAGAAATTAAATATGGTCTATGGAACCTTATTATGGAATTACTTTTCTTGATTAACTGACTGTACTCTTACTAATGTAAATGTTCAACATTCTAGATCAATCAAGAATAAAATCTTAAAAAGCAGTTCAGTACTCTGTTGAACTGATGCACTTTTGAAAATAGATCTCCTTCATAGTTCACAATGGGCAGTCTTCTCATTTCCTGATCTCTACTGGGATTTATCCTAAAATTCCTGATATGGTCTCTTTACTTATCTCTAATACTTTCAGGTTTTTCAGGTGAAACACCTGAGAAAACAGAGACTTCACATGAATTTGACAGAACCTGTACTCCAATTTTTCTCTTTGCTCCTACCCAGTATAATATTAGATCTTCTAAAACTGTCACCTAATACAAGAAATGTTTGGAAGTCAATAAATTCAGCAGTCCATAGGAAAAGGAAGATTTGTGTCATAAATAGAAATGATCAGTGAGGAGGACTACCATATTGTAATTGGCATAGCTATGTATTAAGAGTCATGAATAAAGAGTATGAAGGAAAACTATACATCATACTATGCTATCAGGTTGTGGAACCCTTTATCATTCTTTTTGTGCAAGGCATGTAAAGAAGGCTGGCTTTAGCAAAGATACTTCTCTGTGTCCTGTGAGTGATTGCTTGTGGGGGCAAAAAGTACAACGGGTGCAATATCTCATGATTGTAGCCTATGTGGTCTGGAAAGTTCAGTTCAACACAAAATTCTCCAAGTCCTATGAATTCAGATCTATACTGACAGCATCAACAAGGAAGTACAGTTTGCACCTGGGATTCACTGTAGCCTACTGGTAGTCTTTCAGTCTCCCTTTTTAACTTAAGAGCTTAATTTTACATGCTCAAAATGCTCAGGAAGTCCTTCTGCCATGACTGGACATGATTCTACTCCTTAATTCTTTATCTGCAGGCACTTACTCCTCTCCCACGGTTTCAGAGAAACCCAGTGAGAGATAAATGACTAATTCCGGATAACCTAGAGCAGTTTCTACAGCTCTGGTTAGTAAAGTAAGATATACTCTGATAGACAGCCACAGGGCTCAGTCTAGACAACTTTAAATGAGATTGTAGATAAAGGGGTTTGTGCTCATGAACTACACTCAGTGCCGTAAATGTCACACATTGCTTTTGTTTTCTTTCGTAAAAGATGCATCTAGCACATTCTGTAAAAATTGACTCAATTTAAAACTGCTGCGAATATACATTTAAAAACATATCTTTCACTATTTTAAGTAGCTCTCAATTCAAAAACCTATCAGTTTCTCTAGTATTTTGTTTTAAAAGTAAATTTTTATGCATATTTATTGAAGACTTGAACATCAAGAGTTAAAGACCTTTTTAATTTAAGCTCTATTTCCCAGAGAGCAAAACAACTTATTACAAAATAAAACAGAAAAGTTGCAGTTTAGAAGAAAAAATGGATTAGAGGGATGATATCTGAAGCTGCTTTTTCAATACACCAACACAGCTCTCTAATAGTATTAAACAAAACTGAATTTATAGCCTTTGGGATCATATAGTGAGTCCTGATTGGTCCCATTAGTAAAACTTACATATCATTCTAGTTCACTATGCTATTTTCATGTGTTTTTCATAATCACATCCTGCATATTAACTGTTAAATTCCCACAAATAACTTTGATTAAGTACATAAAACAATCTCTTTTTTAGAGCAGGGAGAGTTCAGATATTTCTTTTTTTTATTTTTGCATGGAAATCACAGAAGATGAAACCAGGATTTTTGAATCATAAGATTAAGTATTTAACTAAAAATATTTCATAGTTATCACATATTATTATAGTGCAAAGAGTTTAGTTCTTGCTTAAAAAATGCATACTGCCTAATAACTTTTCATGACTTATTCATAATACTTCCATTCTTTCCTAAATATGTGTACATAAAGGCAACAGATATGCTAAGAAAAGTCTATATTCTAAAGTAAGGTTTGAAATTACGAGACAGAAATCAAATGAAGGAGACTGAATTCTTGATCTGATGCAGGTAGATGGAGTATATCCCTTTGCTAATGGAATCGTGAGTCTTTTTTAGAAGGGTAATAAAAAAAAATACTGATTGTCAAGAAGTACAGTGCAAGTGGGACTTAAAGGACCTGTACAATTACTTACTGGTAACTGTATTTAATTAATATAAATTGCATTTATATTTCACCTTCATTGCAATCAGGTAACAGTACTAACACATTTCTGAAAGTGAACATCTAAATCAGTCAGTGCTATGAAAATATTAGCTACAGTATGATGTATAACCCAATATATCTGGCACAGCTGAACAATATACACCACAGACACAGACAGCATGAAACTACAGTGTGCATACAGTGTACCATTATTTCAAGAACAATTCTTAAGTATCTCAAGTAAGGTGTAATAGTTTCCAAAGGGTTGCTCCATTATTAATTTTAAACCTATTTTAATGAAAATCTTTACTAACTGTATAGAAGAAGGTATAAGTAATACTAGTTAAAATACATGGGTTATGACTTTGGAAGACATTATCAACAATATAGAGAGCTCAGGACTGTACAGAACTAGATATAGTAGATGAACAGTCCAACAGAAAGTGAGGTTGACCTGAACTGCACAGTGTCACTCAGCAGTATAGAATAAAGAGCAGCATTGTTGGAAATGAGCACAGAAGGCAATGAAAAATGCACAAGTCAAAAAGCGAAGCCTGCCTTGGAGGGGGGTTGGACCCCCTCTAGAGGTCCCTTCCAACCCCTACAACTCTGTGATTTTGTGAAAAAAGTCTGGGAATGTGTAGAAACATCTTGGAAGCTGTTTGCAGACTGCCCGCAAGTTAGACCAAGATAACCCATCAGAATCATTAGAAAGAAAGTGAAGATTTTCCACTGAAGATTTATCAAATGGAAAAGGAATTTGATTCAGTCAATCTAGATGATTTTTAGACCAGCCTTGGTAAAGGGAAGAACATTTGCAAGGAGATGTTCCATGCACGTTTTGCCCTGAAAATCCCAGAGCAGCAGGTGTTCCTTATGAACAATCAGTAGCTAGTACTACTTGGCTGTTGTAACAATACCAAGGCAAGAGAGCCAGCATAGTCCTTTAACGCTGAATTGAAACAGGGAGTCATAACTTGTCCTGACTGCTGCATAGGAAGTTCAACTCAGAGGAACAGAATAATTGTTGTTAGAAAACCTTTTGTCTTTTTATTAACATTCATAAACTGGCACATTCAATTTGATCTTCCCCATTCTATAGCTCACTCGTTAGCTCTCTTAACCTACTTCAGAATCTTAAAGCCTTCACTTGCATTCCTTTTAATTGCTATATCTAGAAAACAATATACACTTGGGTGTTACTTCAAAAAAATGAGTTATTTTCAAGATCTGCCATAGTTTTTATTTGGATTCATCTTCTAAATAGCCTACAGAAAATTGCTTTATATAAAATTCTTACTACTTTTCCAGAGAACATTATTAATATTTACCCAAACATGAGTTTTCCTGAGTATACTGAAGAAAAAAATAGGAGAAATAGGAAATTAATCACTTAATGCAAGTTTCTCATCTGTTCATCTAGAAAGACCCTTGAATACTGAGGCAGTCAAAATATTATTTTCTCAGCCTGTATTTAAGAATCAAATTTAGGATTCAAAAAAAATCAAAATTAGACCAATTTCTGCAAGCCAAACTGAATAATTCCACTGCCATTAGAAATTTAAAATGAGTCTGAAAACCAGGAAGAGGAAAATGGTTGAAGCTGAAGGTAACTCAGCAGTAAAAGAAAACAATGTGAAAATTAATCTCTTATTGCATATGTTCCTGAATCTCCTTTGATATCCCTATATTTCATGAGCCAGAACTGGAAACCAAAACCAGAGACTCTGCAGAAGTTTCACTGGCAAGACGGCTGATGTTCCTTGACCTAAATGGATGCTCACTCTTCCTATGTCTTTCTTTTCTCTTTTTTTCTGTATTAATGCTTTATATCTGGTGCCATTGGCAGTAGTATATTGGAAGAAGCAGTCCATGTATTCACGCTTGCTAAACCAAGGTGGATTTTCAGCATTTGTGGCTATGTAGTGTGGCCAGAGAAAAACAGCAAAAGGGCATCCAAAAATCATATTACTGTCTACCATCCTAAACTCTGAACTGTTAAAATCCCTGGCCCTATGTCAAACCTAAACAATTACTTCTTGCAGATTATCTTGTTCTGCCTGCAGGAGCACACTGGACTTGCATATGCTTTCCTCACATTTTCCAAAATCATCTTGAAGGGTCACTGTCCCCAGCTCACAACAACAGAACAGAAAATATTTAGTACCAGGTGCTGGAGTTTCCTCAGCAGTTGCCTAAGCCAGGGATGTTATATGACCTCTGACCCACAGCACTGAGTCTGGCACATAGTGCAAGAAAAAACTATTTTCATACTAAAATAACTAAAACACTAATCTATAACTAGGTGGGAATTCTGTCCACTGAACCTTACCCTTAATAAAAGTAGTAGTAAAAGTAGTATAAAAGTATTGCTAATTACATACCTTAATTACACTATATATGTTATGTGGGGGCCAAGAAAATTCACTCAGTGTAGCCCAGGAAAGCCAAAAGATTGGGCACATGTTTACTAACATAGTTGTTCTGAAACAATCCAGCAGAAATGTGTTTAGATACTCAGGCTAAAGTCATCTTATGAATGTCTTGCAATAGTTTGAATATCATAATAAAACAGATAAGAGAACCTGTGAACAAATTTAGACAATTATTTTGTATACAGAATGACTACATATATCACCCTTTTTCAATTCTACTGAATCACATGCTAATTTCCTCCTCTTTTGTTTCTGTTGCCTTTCCAGCTAATTCTGGAATATTTACAGAAGCGTTAGAAATGTTATATACAAATAAAATAGTGATACTATCAAGATATTCATGAAATGAACTTAAGTAACCATGTAATCTCCTTAGTGTGACACTCTTCATCTCCTATCCTCCTCCACGATTTGCTGTCCTCACTTGTTTTGTCATGTCTAAAAATAGACTGTACACATCTCCAGGCAGGAACGATGTCTGATGTGTTCTATAAAGCCTGTAGCATACTATAAACTGTGCTATTTAGTCCTGGGAGACAAATATCTTCTTCAGTCCATGATATATTTCAGATTTGCAAAGAAAGCTGTTTAAGGAAATCTACATTTAAAGTCCAGAGCCACTAACTGTTGTGTTTAAAAGTCTGCTTGAAGGAAATATCACCATAGAATTCTTTATTCTTTAAACTCTTCTCTAGACATCTACTCCTGCCCACAGATATAAAAGTACTTAGATAAATGACTTAAATCCCTACTGCATCCTATGTATTTACCAGGGACTGGGGAAAGTCTACATACAAATCCTAATTTTCCTTTACACAGTAAACTGATACAGCTAAGAAAAAAAAAACAAAAAAACTTTTGTCTTATATCTAATTTAAATCTCTTTTCTTTCAATTTAAAGCTATTATCCTGTGTTGGATCACTACATGCCCTTATAAGAAGACCTTCTCCAGCTTTCTTGTAGGTTCCTTTTAGATACTGAAATGCCACTATAACGTGTCCCTGAAGTCTTCTCCAGCCTGAAAATCCCAGGTGTCTCAGCCCATCTTAAGAAGAAAGGTGCTCTAGCCCTCTGATCATATCTGTGGTTCTCCTCTGAACTCAATCCATGTCCTTAAAAATGTTGGGGGTCAAAGAGCTGAATGCAGCACTACAGGAGAGGCCTCACGAGAGCAGAGTAGAAAGGACAGTCACCTCCCTCGACCTGTTCTCAAACGTATTTTGATACAGTCTAGGATATGGTTGGCTTTCTGGAGAGCAAGTGCAAAATGCTTACTCATGTTTAGCTTATCATCAACCAACAACCTGTAAGCTCCACTCCATAGAGCTGTGCTCAATCCTCTAACCATTCAACCTGTATTTGTGCAGAACTCAGGTTCAGAACCTTGTACTTGACCTTGTTGAGCTTCCTAAGGTTTTCACAGACCTATCTCTCAAATCTGTCAAGGTCCTTCTGGGGACCTTGCTAAGACAGAAGTTAATCCCACTGTCCACGTCACTGTTAAATTGTACCAGTACCAAAACTGACCACTGAAGAAAGGCACTCATCACTTCTCTCTGCTTGGACACTGAGTCATTGTCCTCAACACTTTGAGAACAACCATTCAGTTAACTCCTTATTCGCTGAGTTATCCATTCATCAAATCTATTTATCTGAAATTTACAGAGAATGATGTTGGGCAGAACAGTGTTAAATGTTTAGCACAACTCCAGGCAGGTTCCTTTTCACTTGTTCACTTCTTCCATTTCAGAACATTCTTAACTTTTCAATACCAGAATGTGATGGTTTTGTTTCTGTGTTCACTCTAAATGCACTTGCTTGAGAGCTTAATTCGGGGATCTAAATTTCAGTGTTGCCAACGTGCCTTGAAAATTCCCTTAACATTTCATAACTTTGTTTTACCTGATGTAATCGAACTTCAACTTCACATTAATGTTGGGGAACTGTGAGATTATATACAAGTAATTGTTATCTGCATTATCCGCTACAAAACAATCATAAACTAGATGTTATACCATTCCTTGCTTTTCTCATATTACAATAAAGTCTGAAAAACTACTTAAAGACCATTGTTTCTAAAGAACTCTGGTTTATCTTTTGCCTAAAGGACTGGAGGTATTCTCCTGTATCACAGTGTCCTTATTTATCAATATCAATTCTCAACAAAAATAGTAATGGTCACCCTAAATTATGTTTGCAGAGCTTGAATTTTCCTTAAATCTCTTAGTACTGACTAGCATATATGATTTCTTATGATTTAAATATATTTGACTCATTCTCAGATCCAACATTACGTTATGCAACAAAATAATATCCAGTTGTCCAAAGATTCCTATGACAGCTGAGTGACTTGGCTATCTTCAGATCTCATAAATTAATACTGTACATTTCACAGGATCACTGTTCACTGGACTCTCTAGCACTATATTAGTACTGTTTTCAGTACACTGAGTAATTGCTGGAACACTTTAAAACAGCATTTGTCAGGGGGAAAAAACTTCATAGAATTGCTATTGTTTAACCATGAGGACCAAATTCAAATTTAAAGAAGGTGAACTCATAGAAAGTGCGGTAATAAGTTCATCTTTCACTAAGATAATGATTTAGTTAAAAACCTGATCTCAGGAGAACTGAGGGGATAATGCTGTACAACAGACATATTCTGCAGGGTGCTTAAAAATATACAACAAATGATATGTTGCTAATGTCAGAGTTAATGTATCTTTCTGTAATAAACCTGTACTTGCTTATAGATATGATATAGAACACTGTGCTACAATTTATGATCAAACAGTACTCATCAGTGAAGACAAATAAAAAATAAAATGTTTTCTCACATTTAATTCTTGGTAATTAGGCATTGTATCAATTTCAGACCTTGCTACTTACAGATTGATCACTGTTAAGTATATTTCCCAAAATAAATTAATCAAAGCAGTGATTTTTAAAACTCCAGAAAGAACATCAAGGATATAACACACTGTGCCTTTTTCTATCATTCCCATTTGTAAGCAAATGGAAAAAATAACGAGAAAAATCTACTGGTTCAAAATTTGACTCAAAGTTTTTCTAAAGTAACAATATCTCTTTCAAGCACATCTAAATAATTTATGAAAAAAAAAAAAAAAAAGCCACTTCCTTTGCACTATGGATAAATTCCAGGAATGCTGAGGTGTAGTGTTCTAAAATCACATTACTATAATTACTTTAATTAAAAGTGATAGCAGCTAGAAAACTCATCTTCTGTGCTACAATTTTATTCCAATATCGCAGTTTGTCAACACTGTTTCTACCTTATGACACTTAATTATTTCAGTGCTTTTTTTTTTTCAGGTCAACTTTGCAATTTTAAAATGAATTTTCTGTCATTAGCATCAAAAAGCAGTTGAAGCTGCACTTGCAAAAAGGCCTTCATCTTATAATAACTTATTTAAAGTTGATAAGTTTCTTCCAAGGATTCTCTCTTGAAAATTACTTTAATAATTCTAAGATGATCTGTCTACAAGCAGAAAAAAAAACTAAACAAACCAAAAACCAAATGCACAAAAAAAAAAAGAAACCCAACAGTAAAGATACAATTTCTTTCCTTCAAACTGCAAATAATTTGTAAATAACTGTAGTGAAGAATCACTCAATCATAGTGGCTGATCTTTTTGTTGTTGTTTTTGTTTTGTTTATGAGATACTTAAAGGTGATTCTGTCCAAAGGGGAACACTTAGTATATAGACAGTATTGACAATCTTAAAATCCATTGATCAAATTCTCCAGCTGATACTTTTCTACAAAATATAAATCAATCACATCAAAACTTTAGAGATCATCTGTTTCCTTTAGTTTGCTTTTTGGAAAGCATTCTAATCTAATCAGGAGGCAAAGGGATGAGGCCAGACTCTTTTCAGTAGTGTGTGGTGATGAGACAAGAGGAAATGGTCACAAACTGAAGCATAGGAAGTTCTGCACAAATGTGTGTAAGAACTACAAATCACAGCAAAGGTGAAAGAGCACCGGAACAGTCTGCCCAGAGAGGTGGTGGAGTCTCCTTCTCTGGAGATGACCAAGACCAACCTGGATACCTACCTGTGCAACCTGGGCTTGGGAGCTGCTTGGACAAGATGATCTCTAGAGGTCCCTTCCAACCCCAACAATTCTCTGACTGTGATCTTTAATTACATTATTACTGTTTTTAAGAACATAGAAAAAGGATCACAAAAACATACAATAGTGTTTAAAAATGGAAAAGGGCTATTAGTCAACCCCCAAATTAGTATCTGTGGCTCTTCACTACTCACTTATTTGCCCATCTCACAAATAAAAAATTAGTATTTGACTAGCATGGATTCTGTTTATATGCTATGTGCTATTGAAATACATGGCATTTGGATGGTCTTGAGTAATAAACTCATAATGATTAAAATAGCAACCCAGTCTATTCTGGATAAATTCAAAGTTTAGACATGTAAAAATTCTGAGTTGAATCCTGACAAGATGATGTGTCTTTAGTGATCATTAGAAAACTGACAATCTTTCCCAAATTATTTTTACTTTACACTTGCAAAGATGAAAGTACATGAATTTGGAAGAAAATTTTCACCAATTATTTCTTCACAGACTACAAAAAAAATTAAAAACATAAAGGTGTATTTCTATCCATAGTTTTGCTGCTTCTGGTTATAGTATAATAAACACAAACATCCTCAGCAAATAATTTACTGATCTTCGATGCTCCAATCACTTGGCATAAATGGATGTCACTTATTACTGTCTTGTAAAAAAAGAAAATGACTGAAAATACTTTGCATTCTCAGTCATATCTCATGGATATCTGAAACAAATAACCAACCCTCTAAAAATGAAGAAAAGCATTTAAAATCAGAAATTTTGAATACAGTTGAAGATCAGTCATGGCTACAGTTGAATGAAGTCCCACTAATGAGGATAGTTAAGATAGCAGGTTTTAGTCCCCTCTGAATATGTAAAGAACTTAAACTGGAAAGACAAAATCCTGGAAGCCAATGCCTGATGAAAAGACAATAACTTAATAATTGTTTACAGAAGTGCAAAAATAGTACTTTTTGTACTGCTGCTAGTCTATCTATAAAAAGCACACTTTGTCTCTTAAGTTTTTACACATTAATATCTTAAGTTAGGGTAGAATAACCACTTACAGAAACCTATTCTTAGTTTCAAGAGAAGACTGAAGTGCAGCTGTGATTCACACTGAATCTAGGCTCACTTTTATAAAAATGCATTGTTTAAACACTCTTTACAGTCTCGTCCCCATCCTTTAGAAAAATGTTGCAATTTTTAGTGTTGACTGTTACAACTTGACAAGATGATTCCTGGCTGACAAAAAACAGCATGTTTATAGTTGGTAGGTCTTTGAGGACAAAGACGTTTGACACTGACTAGGTTTGAAAACCTCCAAAACAGAATTCATAGATTCATAGATCTATGAATTCTATGAATCTATGAATCTCCAAAACAGAATATTTTCCACTGTCCAGGTCTGAATTTTATTTTACTGAATAGATGAAAGAAGTTTGTAGAGACAGAACTCTTCATCAGATCTTGTTCATCAAAGGAAGCCCTGATGACTAGACATGTATCTTCAAAAAAGAGGAGTGAGGGAATTACAGAATAACTCAATCTCTGGAAATGTTACAAGGAAAACCCTCCTGGAGGCCATTAGCAGACATAAAAAAAAATAAGGATTTAAGAACAAGCAGAGGATGTTTACCAGACAAATTGTACCTAACCAAGTTAGCTCTTCTCAGTAATAATAATGTTAGTTCTTTAGATGAGAAGACAGCAGCAGCTGTTAATTTTCATGACTGATGAACAGAGCACAGTGTCTGTCCTGTGGCATCTGAATTGCCAGTCTGGAAAGATAACAGCTGGATATCAGCTGGAGAAAAAATTGGCTGGACTTGTGAAAAGTAGTCAACAATTCCAGATTTAGCTGACAGCTAATAAGCAGGATCTCTCAGGGTCTGGTACAAGAGCCAAAGTTGTTCAATCAACTTCATCAACAATCTGGATAGTGGAATGTACCTCAGCAGCTGTGTGGGTAGTGTCAACCTGGTAGATGAGCTTGATGCACTAGAAGGCATGACTGCCATTCTGAGGGAATTTGGCAAAATGAAGGAACAGTCTGATTAAAACTTCATGAGATTCAACGCAAGCTGATGAAAAATCATTCAGTTTGGATGCAGAGATACAGATACCATGCATAGTACAGGTGGATACTGACAGGTTGCAAAGCAGTTTTGAAAAAAATTCAACTGTCCTGTGTCCTAGTGGACAGGCTAAAGATCAGTGCCTTAAAATAAGTACATAATGGTCTGCACTAAGAAAAACTGTACCCAAGCTAAGTTCAAGATATGTGACCATACTTGCCTAATTAGCAATAATGAGACTACTTTTGCAGTACTGCATTCAGTTCTAGGCCAGCAGTGGGTGGCATACTGGGAGTCCAGATGGGCACAGTGGAGTCCAGATGATTTCAGGATGGTTAGAGGGCTACATTACTTGATGTAGAAGATGAATATCAGAGATCTAGGTTTAAACCTAGACCTAGTAGCTGTTTTAAGTTACCAGAAGACTTCCTGGAGATGTAAAGAAAAAAGACAAAAGGCGGGAAGGGAAATTCTGTCTAGACATAAGACTTTTTCACTTTGAGAGTGGTTAAGCAGATAGCAGTGAGGTTGTGCAATGTCCATCACTGGAGATGTCCAAACCTTGGCTTGGACATAATTCATAAGTTCAATTTGCTTTCTGATTTGAGAGGTGGAGCAGATGGCAACTAGACCTTCCTCCCAATCTAGTTTATTCTATAATTCTTTAATTCTATTTAATTAATTCTATAATTCAAATTCTCTAGGAGATACGTAGGAGAAGACAAGACTGAAACGGTAAGCAGTCTTTGTTAGCATTGCTCAAGTGGGGTTTAAGACTGTTGTTTTACTCAAGGAGTAGTACACATCATAGTGCCTTTGTGAACAAGGATTTAGGAAATACTTGTTTATCTGCAAGTATTAGCTTCAACTGTGGGCTGTGCAATGGAACAGACATAGTCAAAGGAACTGGAGGAAACTGATCTCCCTTATATGTTTGACCCAGAATGTATTAAAAATCTGTCTAGAAAATTCTAGAAGTCTGATATGAAACATTTGGTAAGAATTAGGCAATATTTTTGAGGTTTTTAATATGAGCTGGCTATATATCTTAGGACAGGTTTCAGGAACATGAAATTACTGATTATTTTATAGGAAAACTATTATTTGGTATATTAAAAACAAGAATATGTAGTATTCAGTATATGAAAAATATTATTGTAACAAATAATATTTGCAAATTTATAAATTGGAAGCTTTTTTGTGTTAGAAGAAAATACAGTTTACTTTTCATTCTGTCAAACAATTACTGATATTACTTAGCCAAGTGGAAAATATTCTCTCAGGAGCTCTATTTTGCTCATAATAAAAAACATGTCATAGGGGAGATAAATAACATATTTATTATGGAAGGACTCCTAATTTGTAACATCTGCTATAGCAATAGAACTAGGCTCATGTGCAAACTGTTCGGTAAGCCAGATATATGTCTGTTGGTAATTATAAAAGGAGTACTTCCAGAAGAAACCTTGAACATCCATTATGTGTGTAGATCCAAACCTAAAATAGTTCTTTTTTTTTTTTTTTAATTTTAAATTATTTCCACCAGTTTCCTTTCTGGAATATTCTAGAATATTAAAGAAAAATCTAGGAAGGGAAGTAGAGAAATACATATGCCAAGATTCCCTAAAATATACTAAAACCACGCTTACACAGGCAAGCTGACACCTACTGCAAAAAGGGATCACACCACAGATGGTGGTGCTATTACTTTTCAAAACTGAAACTGACAGTAATTACACTGCTATAGAAAGAGATACTTAACTTGTAGAGAATAGAAAGGCCAGAAAAGTGTCTTACAATATCCTTTCTTGTTCTTAAAAAGTCAGAGCTGCAGATTTACAGTGTCAATTATGGGATCATTTTGATCCATTCTAAGAGATCAAAAATTCAAGTTTTATTTCTATGTAACCTGATACATCTCCCTCTAGTAATCACTTTTATACCATGAATCCTGAAGTCTGATAGTGATTTTGTAAAAGGCAGGCAAATATTCAAGTGCAACATCTAAAATTATTACTGCAGCACAAATATGCTCAGTTGTCAGAGCCCAACACAGTTCTCACACAGCCAAAACACAACACGTTGCAAGCATGTATTGTTCTGCAAGCAGTCTAGCAATTACTGAGGATTCTGATAGGTTCCTTGTTCTTCTGAGCAAAATAAACTGTGAAAAACAAGATCCTATGCATGAGATTTTTAAGAACACTGGCCCACCCTCAAATACAATTAAGTAATCATTTCTTAATTTCAGGCAGGTCACAGTAATTTGTGTATTCTCCTTTCATCTGTCCTATTGATTGGAAGGTCAAACTCACTAGTTTAAACCACCTTCACTGAATTCAAGATAACATTTTGTCTCGACACAAGGGTAACCTAAGAATTTTCATTGTTACATTATTATTGGTTGCAGAAGGGCAATTTAAGTAAAAAAGAAAAAAAAAGCAGCTATGTGTCCTTATTCTCACTGTGGTCTGCAATGCATGATATGAATTTTGTCAGTGATATAATATCCTTTATATTTTCAGCAAGCTACATTTTCAGGCCTGACTTTAATAGTTTAGGAAAATGACTGTTCTCATTGTATGTGTTGCTCTGCGCCTGGAATGATCAAGAAAAGAGTTTTCAAGTACAATGAAAATAGGCAGGCTTGCTGGCACAGCTCACATATGCATTAATCATTAAGGATATTACGTAAAAGCATTTTTTATGAAACTGAATTTAATCAAAGTACATCTTGGCAGAAAACATGTAAGGGTTCTCTTCATTCTGCAAAGACTTCAAGAGTAGCTGTGAATGACAGATACCCTTCTTTCTTTTGTATATTTTCTTTTACAACTCTCCATAGGCATAAAATTTTCTTTGCTTTGTTCAAGCTATTTTGTTTAAAAAAAAATAGGAAAAACTTGAAACATTTTCATTTTATGTTTAGAGTAGCCTAAATTCTAGTTTATCATCTATCTCAAACAACAACAACCTAAAACAAAGTAGTTTTCTTATATCTTTGGTTGATTTAGTTTTCCATCTGTATTATATCTAAAATAAAATAAAACACTTAAACGAGAAGGAACTTGCTGGTGACCAAAGAAGTTACAACCTCAGGAAATATTTTTTGTACTTGCTTGCAAATAGTTCCTGCTGGGCTCCAGGCTACAGCATGCTGTAAACTAATTACAACATGCAAAGAGATTTTTCCTGTCACATACAGCTGCAGGAAAGCATCTTGCTATTCACTGATCTAGTGATGGGAAAGAGAAGACTACAAGTGATGCAAAATATGTGGGGTTTTTTGTGCAAAAGACTGTAGATTTCTTTTTTTTTTTTTTTCTTTTGGTTTGCTTTGATCGACACTATGATCTTCTAAAGCTAGTAGTATAGCTTTGCTTTTAAATAGATTTTTTTATATACACACAACAATCCTGAGAAAGAAAACAAATCCAAGTCTTCTCATGAATAATAAATAATCTTAAAAATATATGATTTCATATTATGAGTAATCTCTCCAACAGTGCTTGAGTTCCATATAGTTGTAGTATAGAAACTGCAGTAATTATGATCACTTACTATCCTAATTATGATGATATAAACACACCCCACTGAGATCTACTTCCAATTCAGATGATTTTGCTTCCATAATATCAAACTTGCTAATATGGTAAGTTGTTATAATTAAAAATAATATTATCTTTCTAATACTTAAGCAAGTATATCCTATATTAAATGCAAATAACCTAATCAATTTTAAAACAAATAATTAAAAATTATTATTGCTTATTTATTCTTATTTTGAATTCTATTAGAAAGAATCGCTAGTACTAATTACTGTGGAGGTTAAATGCGCTTTATACCCTGAACAGGACTAGCTGAACAGAATGATAGCACTTGTTTCTTTCTCATCAGACTTTACAAAAGATGCTGTTTAAGTATTTAAAGTACCTCTTCATATGGAAACACAAGAATAGATTTTGAGGGTAATTAACCAAACTCTTGAAGGCTGATGGGAGATACTGTGTTTAATGAACTTACTATAATTTGAATTATGTTTTACAAAAGAAAAATGTTGCTCCAGGTATAGAGAGAAAATATTATGGACCTCAGAACATTTTACAGAATTATGTTCCTTGAGGATAAATGTACTACTCCAGATCTGAGCAACTACCTACTTTCCAAGAATATTTAGAGACGTAATAGCTAGTTCCATCAAGTCAAAGCTTGACTCTTTTATTAACACTAATAAAGTTGCTCCTTACTGTTCTACTTGGAGTCACCTTTTACCAGCTTCAACTTCTAAAATTCTCTCTGTTGTATTTCACATTCACAGAATTGTCCACAATTTTTTTAACAACAGAGTGACAAAACAGTACATGATGGGTTATTATCCCGAATTCTAGGAGTGTAGAAAAACAAAGTCAGAAGGTTTGAAAGAACACTTGAACTGCTAAACTGAATCTCACAATATTTCAGATTCATTCACCACTAATCCTCTCCTGATGGTTTATACAAATGATTTTAAGAGATGACACTAAAGAACTGTTCAAAATGAATGTATCATAACAACTGTTAGGAAAAGCATTGTTAAGAAGAAGTGGATGGCTCTGAAATACTGTAAAAATATGCAGAAAACTCTTGCCTTTATGACAAATTATTTAGCTAAAAAGTTTATACCACATAAATACACCTTAACAGAGAAAAAAAAAAGAGATGAAGGTTTCCCTCTAATAAATTAAAAATGAGCAGCTGGATGTAGGGAGACAAATCTTCTGTTCTAATTAAACACTTATAGATGCATCCCAAAGCAGTTCCAAAATTATATAAAGTACTTCTTTAGGCAGAAATAATAAAAACCATTCTGAGGGTAATTTACCACACACTTTGAGGTCAACTGGAGATGGTTTCTCTCACTAGACCTTAATTCACTCTCTGTACACTTCTTGCCCTGGTAACAGTAATAGTGGCCATTCTGATGCTGGTAAATGATCCCAGAGAGTCTAGTCAGTTCATAGAATGGTACCAAGGATGTTGAAACTGGACCCTAGAACATGCTATGACTCCAGATCTCAACTCTGTCCCCCTTGCTCTGTATTTCAGGTTACAAGTGTGAAGGGCATCTACTCTTAATTCCACAAAAGATATAGGAAAATCTACAAGACTTGAAGTTCCAAGCAAAAGGCAAGATCATCACCGACACTGGAAAAAAAAAAAAGCCAGGTGACAGTAGGATTTGTAAAAGTAACATATTATATAAATAAGAAAGCTACCACACATGCATATGCACGTCTGTAGGCAAATGTATATATACATATATACAGATATATATATATAATTATTTAAACATATGTATGTAATTATACTGTACATGAACAAACCTATTAAGAGAACTAAACTAATGCTGGAGTTAGATTCTAGCTGCTAACTGTGTAAATGCATTCCTTAAACTGTTTCAGATTAACAACTCAGTAAACATTAAATAAACATTTCTAATGCTATTATGGTAAAAGCGATACATACTGCCTTAGCCCATTACAATTTCAGTTCATATGTATTCAACTGATAATTCCTTTTTCTAGGATATGATATGGACAGAGTAAAAGCTATATTCAGAGTTGAGAGAGGAAAATAATTAGCATAAAAAATTTAAGTTATAATTTTTATACAAATGAGGAAAAGAAAGATGCTTGAAGGAAAGGTAATTTTTCCAAGGCTTCTATAGTCTGTACCCCAGCCCTCTCAAATACAGACCCACTGTTTTGAATCTAAACTAGTATAAACCTCAGTTCTCCTATTTGCACTTTGTAGATGGATAAAAATGCAAAGTTTAGTTTTAGAAGAATCCAAATATACAAAAAAAAAAGGGTATACAGAAAATAATAAAATGTTATTTATATTTACATATTTACATAGTCCGTGATGTGTGTAAGCAGGAGTCTGTTCCTACTTGATTGGAGATTTATAAAGTGGCAGAAGACTACACAACCCACTCAGTAAATGAAAGGAATCATTTTGTATAAATATTTTGCTATAGATTTGGATCTGTTTATGAAAGAGTGAAAGATTTTTTTTTCCCTATAAAAAGTGCATACTTATATAACTATTGTTACTCCAATCATTGGTATTACTAAGTTGTTATTTCATAATGCATATCCCATTTTTCTGGGGGGAAAAAATGAGAAAAGCAGTGTAGTACACGTGGAATGTAGTGCATATGGAATAAAAAGTTTTAGATTTGTGTAGATTGTATTTTCAAGTATTCTCAGCCTGAGAATATCAGAATATCATAGCTTTAACACTTAGATTAACAGTGTTTGTATTCCATTGCATAGTATATCTGTCAGAGCTATTTGATTTAGCCTGTGATTACCTAAAGGTTCTGTAATGTCCTGTGGTAAGCTAGTTTAATCACATATTTACATATATATATATAATCCCTAGAGGTACATATGAAGAAAAAATGTCACCTGTTTACTTTCTGACAGTTTCTACCTTACACTGCCATCAGTTAAGATAAACTGAACTCTGATGAATTAATCTGTAAGAGTTTTGGGGAACTGCATTTTAGAGATCTGAAATGCATTTTACAGATCTATTTTTCAGTTAATAGAAATGTAAGCCACGAAACAATGGAGAAATGCAGAAATGCACTCAAATCATATTCTGTCACTTTAATGAATACATATTCATAAATGCCTCTTCAGACATTACCCACTTGGAAGCAATCTTTCAGAATTATGTGTAAAAATGACACTTGAGCAATTTATTAAATAATTTAGTGTGGCTATCATTTTCAAAGCTCTTAGTTAACTGCTTATTTTATTCTGACTGGGCTAAAACCTGATCTCTCCATTAGCTTTCAATAAGAAGGATGAGAAGTCTAGGTAACTGTAAACAAATAATTAAAATGCGTGGATGTCTTACATGGTACACTAAATGGATGCAATTATCGCAGGATTATACAAAGATGAGACATTCAAAATTGCCACCTGTCCATTTGCTCCAGAAAAATAAATGGGCACTGTGTAAGTGGAAAATGTGCTCTGTCCTTAAATGGATGTTTTTAACAAGATCTGGAATACAGTTTTAAGCCTTTTAGATTATGATAGCTGTGTTAAATTAACACATTTTCTTATGGGAAAAGTAATGAATGCACTGATTTCATATTCCACAATTAATTTTAGATACATACAGATTTCTTAAGTAATTAACTGTGTAGTTCCTTTTACCCACAAAAACTAACAAATGCTAATAAAAATAAACAAAACAAAACAAACAAACAAACAAAAAACAGAAGAAAAAAAACACACCATAGAAGAAAATGTCTCACATAAAAATCACTAAAGGCATAAATCCAATAGAATATTATCTACATTATTGAACACTCCCATAGAAAAGTCCTCCAGAAATGCATACTTCTTGCAGTTAGAAAAGGATAAGTTTTGGAAGGGAGAGGGGTGTTTTTGTTTGTTTCTGGAGCAGATTCTCTGTATTGCCTGGGCAACTGTATTTTCCTTAAAGTTTTTTGTTGGTAACACTTTCCAGACTCCTGCTGGATGTACTTTGTTACAGCATTTATCTGTAGCCAGCAGATCTAATATTAGCTCTGTTGTAGAAGTAAGGAAATACCAGCAGGAATGCACTGGAGCACAGCAGTTATTGCTCTAGATTCTCTGATTCTCTATGGTTGACTCAATTACACCTGAGTACGACATTTAATTACAATTCCTACAAAGTTTGAAAAGGCAATCATTTAATACGAATGGAGTCTGAAGATTCAAGTTTTACACTGTTGGAATTGTTGGTACTATTTTCATCAATTCAAATGCAGTTGTGATCAGTCACAAATATTATTGTGAAACCAAACTCTAGTCTGGTCATCATGTTAACAATGAAACATACAGCAAAATTGCAGTGTGATTCATGTTGCCTCTCCTTAGCTAAGAACTCATACAATAGCATAGTTCTGTCCAGGTATATTTATTCAACTGGAACAACAAAATCTAAAGCTACTGCAACTGGAAATGGTTCTTCCCAGTTTCAAGGAGAATTAAAGTGAAAAGGGCCATAATTAAATCAAGCAATCATTATCAGTAATGACCATTAGATCTCTTGAAAAAAATAGCATTTTAGAATCACTGAATTATGAATTACCACACGGTCTTCGTCAATAAAAGTTTTCTTACTTCCTTTATCTATATATGATAATATCAGTAAAATGAAACAGTTAAGAAGTGCTGCCTATTGAATTCAACTTTGAGTTATTACTAGCTACTCACATGTAAGAGAACTAGTTTTTCATATTTTTAAATCAAACAAGAGGGAGCTGGCAACTAGAAAAATACTTCCCAATATTTGCATAAAAATTGTTTTAAAACTTCAAGCATAACAATTTCTATTCGTTATAAACATAGAAAAACTTTTAAGGATTATAGAAAAGACTACTATACTATCAGAAATATTTCTCAATAGGTTCAATCTGATTTTTCCTCTTTGAATGTAGATTAGAAATAAAAATGGAAACAAGAATTGAGATAAAAGCTTAAGAGATTGGTTATATTTCTTCTTTAAACACAAAGTATCTCTGATTTAGTATTACAATACTTCATTTTGATCAAAAGTCAAAATGCCAACAGCAAAAGTTGCTGGTTTTCTTTGAAGGAATTACGTAAGAGCAGACCTGTCTGAACAAAAGTAATATATAAGGCACTTGCAACACAGTGTACTTTCAGCCAAGTTTGCTGCAATAATTTAATTTTAAAGTCATGTTCTCCCTGAGTAATACAAATATTTTTGTTCACCCTTAAAAACAAAATAAACAAAAACAAACAAAAACAAAAACAAACAAAAAAAATCACACCAGAACTGAAAAACCAATAAGAAATATACAATCAAACAAAACTTTCATTAAGTAATATACAGAAAATAGAATTATTATAAGAGATTACACCTGATTTACCTATAATTCTTAAATTAACTGACAGAATGGACCCAAATTTTACTCACTACAACTTCTCCATTCAAATTTAACTGCTTTATATTGTGAATGAACTATTTTCCTCTGCAATAAACAACCTCTTATTTATATGTCCTTGATGGCAGAGTGGCTTTAAATTTGAGAATGAAGCATGAAAACTTCATGCAAAAGAACAGTATTATTTTCTGTAAATGAAATCATAACACTAGACAATGCAGCAAAAAATATTTTCACCTGACCACAAACTATATTTTCTTGATGTTCTTAAAAGTAAACAAACAAAAATAGTAGTTAAACAATTGTACTGATCTTTCTGACCTGAAAAAAAAAAGATATTCAAATTTTAATAAAATGAATGAAAGTCTTAAAAAAAGCAAATAAACAAACATTACAATGGATTTTCTCAGACCAGTGGGTGAAAATGCAAGCAGTATTATTGTAAGCATCAAGCAACTAAATCACATGTTGATTTTATGAAGAAGCATCCTCCATCAATGTAAATGCCACTAACAATTTAACTAAACATATTTGCTTTTATGTTATCATTCATTATAAGTTAAGTCTGCACGAGACATAGAGAATTCATATCCAGATTGCCCCTGTCAATATTTTAGATTAATAGGCACTATCTTTTACTGAATTTATGTAGTCAAAGATAATATATCATAAATATAAGCTTAACTGACAAAAAATAACTAGTTATCATATAAAATATATCTTATCACATTGCATTTTATGAATAGTCATGTGCCCCAAAATGGTATTTTAAAATCGTTTCAAAATTACATACAATAAATCAAAGTAGAATACTATTTATTTTTGTGTTTTTTAACAATGACAGCACAGTAAACAGGTAGAGAGATGCTTTTAAAATCATCTATGCACAAAGTTTTTTTGAGTTTCTGGTATTAAAATAGTGACATTTATTATGGTAGATAAAAATACATTAATATCAGCAGTTACTTAGCATATTTTAAAGAAACAGAAGAAAATATCAAAATTGGAAGATATCTGTATCATGAATGTTTTGATTTTGTTGTGTTTTTTTTTTTTTTGTGTGTGTGTCTAACTGAAAAAGCATTAACAGCATTTTGTTCATGATTTTTGAAATTTGTGAAATGTTTTTCACAAGTAGAAGTCTACCTGTTTACCACTGTCTGTCATAATTTATAAACCATTTTAACAACAGTTTTCAGTCTCAGCGCATGCCATTTAACCTAGTTGAACTGTGTCATGGTTTTATGACATGTTATGATGTGGAATACCAACACCAAAAATCATAAAACCATGACAAACTGCTAGACATAAGTATGCAAATTAGGAATTATTAACAGGGAATCAGGGAAAAACTTACCTAATTGTCACTTACTACAGACAAATAAATATTCAGGTGCATATTCTGAACCAACTTAGATGACAGTTGCAGCTTTTGTTTCATAATGGTCATTATGCCAGTAACATTCATAAAGGCCAAAATTTAAGGCCATATTTTTCACCATTGCTTCAAATACTAACTCAGTCTAAGGATTTATCCTACACACCTTCCCCTTATTATCTTTTTTTTTTTTTTTTGCTTAGCTGTATATTGTTTTTGCTGTGTTAGACATTCAGATGGACCTAAGCTAATGTCTGCAGAAGTTGATGGGAACAGTTTTCATAACATTTGGTGGACTCTGCAACAGACCCACAGTAATCAGTATAATCTCCAAAATGTAAAACATAAACTGTAGGTTTCTCTGATGCACCAAGAATTTCAACAGACAGTGTAAACAGTTTAATGAAATGAATAGAACATGAAACAAAGTAACATTACACAGCACTAGCTAAGAGGTACATTTATTATTTGACTAAAATGGTCATAATTGGTACAAATATTATTTTTAATGGAGCATTGTAAATACTAAAATGAGAAGTTTCTGATGCTTGTTGTTTTCCACATGAATGAATGAGTTGTTTGGTTTTTTTTTTACTGTACTGTATACTAGGAAAAAACAAAGAAAATTTCTATCAAGGAAAAAAAATCTGCTTCTGACTTGTATAGTATTTCATATGGAGCTGCAATAAATGAAAAGTTGAAAGCTACAACAAAACTGGAAAAACTGCCTGTATACTATAAGGGAATTACGAATAGTTGCTTTATACATCAAACACTTCCTTAGATGCACTTGTAATCATTATAACTTTATTACAATGCATGTTTTTATTTTTCCTGTGATGCATTCCAGAGGTTAATCATGTATTTCTTGCAAAGAAATCTTTTAATTATTAAGCTAATAATTCCATATTAATTTCATTCTTTTTTGTTTGTTTTTGTTTTTGTACTCTGAAAAAGGGTATGTAGGAAAATTTATCTACTCCACATAATTCTCTCTTCTTTACTCTTTCATTATGTCTTCTCATATGATCACATATTCTAATCGGAAATATCATACTACTTGGATTTCTAATTTTTGGAGAAAATAAAACTTGCATTATTTCAGCTGAATCTTTTAATTGTAATAACTGAGCCTTTTAATTGTAAAATTAATTAATTGGAAAAATGCAGTCATATGAACTATGAAAACTACTCTCTAGTCATATGGAAAACAGAAATAACATTGAAAAGTAGAAGAATATCATGCTTCAGAAAATCATTCATATATTTTAAAGAGAAAATAAGAAAAATACTGATCAATATGTTTCACTTCATTTTGCGCAGAGAGTAGTTGTATCTGTATTTCTAAATGTCTAAAATATAAAAGAAAATGTATTATTACTGTCACATACTTCACCAAGATTTGCAGTTCCTAAAATGAATCATATTTTGGGAACAGTGGACTGAGTTCCCTGAAAGTAAATTACCAAAATACTAATCAAGATGATACATATTCAAAGATTATGTTTATCAAGCCTTCTTACATCCACTAATCTCAATATCTAATGTAGAAGACGGGAGCTAAACAGGCTTTATACTAATTTGTCATTTATTTGTTTAATAAAAGCACATTCCAACCACTACACCTGTAAGATTACTTTAAAGTGAAATCATATCTTGCCTTTGTCTATATATCCAAATGTATTTTATAAGAAAATTTTACCAGCAAGTGTTTAACTTAGTTTAATATATCTGTGTAACACTTCATTAGCCCTTGCAAAGTAGTTTATACTGTTTATAGCTGTTACAGAGCAAAAAGACAAGCATTGCTTGCAATAATAAAGGACTCATATGCACTTCTGACATAAAGATTGTGTTAGCTTGGGGGAAAAAAAAATTGTTTCTGCATCTATAGGTAAAACAATAAATAAATAATATCCAACAATGATACTCCCATACCCTCAATCTATTTTAACTGAGCTAATTAGTATTTCTTTTTAAAAGAATAAAAAGCACTGTAAGAAAGGTACATGAGAAAGTCAAATGCTTCTTTTTTAAAAGAGAAGCACTTACTTGACATCCTCAGTGTATTCACAAGTTTGTGGGAAAAAATAGAGCATTGCAGAGGACATCCTAATAGCACATAATGAAATATAAAATCATATTTTACAAAGTAATAATAAGTTCACATTATAAAAAAAAAAAAGAAAGACTGCACAAAAAAGCTGGTATTTCAACACTGCAACAGCTTTCTTGACAGCAGATAAGTTTAACACTAAGCATCACAGCAAAAGTTATTTAATTTAGAATGTGTAATGATTCATTGTTGCCTTTGACTGTACACTAAATGTCACCCATCAGAATGACGAGAATAGAAAAATACATATGATTACACACTAGAGTTTCTACCTAATAGGATATGCTAACATTGGCTCATTGAATGTGATTTTTACATACAGAATAAACTAATAAAATATTTCCAAGAGCAACACAATTTTTCTTTTAGGATTTAAAACAGAACACCCTTTGTATAAAACAAGTGATTTGTAAAATACAACATCTGTAATATGAGGTCATATATTTTTGGTGTATTTCTTCCACTTATATGGCACTCATACACTAAAAAGTCATGTCATCACAAAATAAGACCTAGACATTGTTTTTCTGTGGGTTTGCTCAAAAATAAAAATAATCAAATCCTTTTCATTTCATGGTATGCGCTTTAAGGACATGAACAAAATCCTCAGAAATCAAATGGAATTCTCCTCAAATAACGTTTCCTGAGTAAATACAGAAGTATGTGAGCACCTCTCTGCAAATAAACATGGTTTAAAAATATATTCTATTTTGAAAATGTTACTACTGTCATTAATTTCAATATAGCAATCTCATAAAAAAATAATATATAAATAGATATGTAGATATCTATTTAAAATGTATATTAAAATAATAGAAAAAAAATAATTTTCTGAACTTCTGTAGTTACACTTATGTGGATAAATTAAGGGAAGGACTCAGTTTTCAGCAGTGGTATGCAGTCATTCATACAGTTTATTTGTTAGCACATTTTGTTCACAGTTCTGGCCTGTGCTAACTTCAACTCGGATAAAATCCAAATGTGGTTCAGAAGGAAGTGTCAGTATGCTTTGTGGGTAGAATTACTGAGGTGATGGAGCATTCAGTCATGAAACACAAGACCTGCCATGTCACTTGTCCTCTGGGACAGAAAGTAAACCCTGGACCCTAGCCTTTGTGAGGTATATATATATATATATATATATACACAGAGTCATGGGGATTTGTCATGCTACTATCAGAACCAGTGAGAGATTGCACATTGATTTCTACAGAAACATGATAGGACTCGTGTTGATACTTGGTTTGAAAATGTTTCACCCTCTTGTGATTATTGTCTTAGTGTTTTCAGCAGTACCTATAACTACAAATTCTTCACCTACTTCTTATGGTTCACACAGACTGTAGGAAGGACCATAGTTAAAGAAACAGCCATTTTAAGTTTGTTAGCAACTTCAATGGAACTGTACAGGTCTATTTGTATTCTCTGAGGTCTGTGCAGTACAGGGATTCTGCTGAATTGCAGCTCCACCTCCTCATTGTACAGAAGCAGTCAAGACACTTTGGAAGTTTCAGTACTCTAGAATCCTTTCTCCTCCTCTCAACCAAAAAACTGAAGTCCAAACATGATCTGTGAAACAATTAGCTGTATACTGACAAGATACCAGTGCTTCTTTCGTGGATAGTACCTATAGTCAGGATTTCCTCTTCTCACACCCTCACCAATCACATCTCCCACAGCCCTGTCAATTTGCTGGAATTGACACCTCAGCCCCTAAAGTTAGATAAAAACTTATCAAAGTACTGAGATTTACAGATTTTGCCTCAGCTCATGATTTCTTGCAGCCTATATTTTCAAGAAATAATGTTTCTAGAAGTATTTCTATAATTTAGGGACTAGATCCAGACTGCTTCTGAATATGTAATTCATTCACAAAAAAAAAAAAAAAAAAAAAAAAAAAATTACCATGGTTACTTCTTTTGTTCTGAGGAAAGAAAATGACTCTAATTTTATCATTACTGAGGACTACCAACTCATCATCATTCTGTATTTAACCCTGTCACTTGATTCAAATGCTCTGCCTTTAGTACCACATGGCCTATCTGAATCCAGTTTAATATCCTCTCCAACAAGATGCATAAGAAAGGCTGACGACTTAAACAAAATCTGAAGTTCAGCTTGCAAAACACCAATGTCCCAAACTTTTCAGATTTCCCAGAATATTCAATATTTTCTTAGGAATATGGTATATGTGGTAAAGGAAATATACTCAACCTGTATCTTTCTGTAGAGGCAGCCAGTGCATGCTTCTGTCTCATCTATCTGCATACTTTTCCATCACATTTCAATGTCCATAATCACATCCCTTTCAAAATAAATTAATCTGACATGTAACTGGTAAGAATGTCTTAGTTCTGATTGCTCTTCCCTTAAAGGGAGACAAACTTGGACATATTTTTAACACTTTAAATTACCATAGGCCATTTTGTGCAGTTATTCCACCAGTGTCATTTGTATCTCACCTAGATTTCATGTGAGAAAAGCCTTAAGGACAAAATCTACACCTGTCTTTCAAAAACCTCATCCAAATTCACTTGCTTTGTAAATGTAGACAGTAAATGAATTCTGGTCCTGCATATATAACTGATAAACTATGACTGCTGAACATGACAACTTTAAAAACTTGCAAATCTTATTTTTTCACCTGTCTATACATTTTTTTTTTTAGTAGTTATCATTCTATTTAACTGTTTAAATTACCTACTTACTCCTTCTGCATTGTGAAATCTAAAAAGTGAGCACTTGATGTTTACTACATAACAAGAAGATATTAGCCTGCTTGGCAGTGCAAAATTGTCCTAGATTACAAGAAAGCCCCATTAAGTTTTCAGTACTGCCCAGAAATTTCCACTGCCTTCACCTTTGGAATAATTTACATTCATATAAGTGTAAGACCATCCTCCTTGTTTTTGTTTCTATTATTATTATTATTGTTGTTTGTTTTTCACAGGTACAAATGACTGCAAAGCATAAAAGGATTGTGAAGAAGGTGTTATGAACACAGGCAATCCCCAGTGACATTTAAATTGGAGGCAGAATTTGGCTTCTTACAGTAGAACTAAGAGCTATGAGTAGTCTTTGGTATCCATCTATCTAGAATCTTAATCTAATTAGTTACATTTGAAGCAAGGTGAAAATTCCTTTAATTCCAGTAAATGAAGGGCACACTGACCAGGATTTTGACATGATTAACTACTCATTCTGCTCTAACATGTCTATTTTGAGTAAGGAGAGAGCAAGAGAGACTAAGTAAAAGAGAGAAGTGTGTGGAGGATAAATATGATTAATTAAAATCCTTTTTCAGATATTTTTACAACTTGACATTACATTTGCCATTGTCCATGAATGCAACAAAGCAGTGCAATGCACAGAATTGTCAGCTGCTTCTATTTTTCTTCTGGACAGGGCTCCTTGGTTACATTGTGTCAGCCACAAAAATGGATAATTTTCTAAGTGGTGCAATTCTTCCATCTGGATCCACATCACACTAACAAAGCTTCCAAATTTTGTTCCAAAATATCTACTAAGTACATGATGTAAATAGTGAAGTATCTGTACTTGCAAAATTTCTTACTTCACTGGTGATGGCAGCATGGAACCTGAACACTTTCTTTCAAAAATTAAGTACATATCGAATGAGCATCCCGCACTGTAATACTAAAGCTATTTCTCAAAGATAGAACAAGAAGTTCTTTAATGACCTGGGTGCACAGAAAACTCGGCACAGAGAAGGGAAAACAAGTGTACATCACTCTGCAATCTTCCATCTTACTACTAACTCAATGACTATTCTTCCACTCAGCACTCCTGCTTTATATAGTTGACGAAGGAAACTGGAATGGAAAGAGGTAGTGATTCTCAGTAGATCACTACCTTCTTTTCTGGTTGAATTTATTACAAATTGCCCTATCTAGATGAATTAACATTGCCTTCACATTTCTCATGGTTAGAGATTACCTCTTGTAGGGAAGTCTTAGCTAAATGGTGAGTGCTGGGGCCAGACAACTGTAATGGCCACACAAAACAAAACAAAAACAAAACAAGTATGATGAGAGTAAATAAATGCTAGAAAGGATTAAACAGACCTATTTAATAAAAAGTTATCTTTATACTTCTCTCTGAAGTCCTAAAAAGCTGATTAATAAGAAAAAATGTGATATTTTAAAGCTTTATCATGAGTATTATTAAAATAATCCACTGTTCTCATTAACTGATACGTTGACTTTTTTTTTAAATTATAATAAAAAGTTTCCAAGTGGTGTAATTCTTTCCCTATAAGAATGATACATTTGTTGCTAATGAAAAACCTCCTGAAAATACTGTATTAAAAAAAAAGAAAAAAAGAAAAAAAGATGCTCACCTTTGTTCTTATTCCTGAAAATGCATAGTTAACTTTAACCCAAAACAACCTAATCACCATTAAAATTAACATGAGGTGACTTGCACATGTAAAACAGAAACTTTTGAAGTTTGAAACTACTGCTTTATTTTCTGCAACAAAAACAATTACTATACTTCTTTTTTCAAAATGAATTCCAGTCAAGTCTTGTTGGTGATCAAATGACTGGTACTGTAATGACTTATAAAATGTGGCTTGAGTAAACCAGGTAAACTTTTGGCTAACAGCTAAATGTGAAGTACAAGCAGGTGATAAATAATTCTTATATTTCTGCCTATAGATCGTTTAGGGAACAAGCTTACTTATCTCCAGATATTGAATATCACTTACAGCCAAGAAATATTCCCTAATTATTTCCCTTTTTATTTTTAGATACATTGCTATTTTGAAGCATAACATTTAAACATCATCCAAGTCTAATATTATTTCTCTACGAGAAAAAAAACTCACAGAAAATCTTGAAAGGTTTACGGTAAGGTTCTAGACAGTTACTTTTTTTTTTTTTTCTTTCAAGTTAGTTCTATTTGCATATTTCCAGAATTGAATAGGTAGTACAATAATACAATAGATATTTGATGATTCAAAGTCAGAGGAATTAGGGAAATCTGGTTTTAGTGTGTGGTGTGTTGAGTGGAAGAATAATTTAATTATTTCCAGTTCTGAAACCAGAAACTGATTTTTGAAAACATACATATTCTAAGCTATATTTAATACCACTTCAAATAATTGGACGTTTGACTATCTGGTTACAAATATTTAAAAGTAGCATAGAATTGCATCTGTATTGTTAACATTACCAAGTATAAGAAGGTCTGTTTTACAGGATGAGAGAGTAAGATTTTCAAAATCTTTTCATTACACAGGTTTTCCCATTCCTCAGTTAAAGAAGAGAGCTCAAAGGACTTTGAAATACTCTCCTGCAGAAACCAGTCTTGATCCAAAAATCTGTAGACATGATTTTCCTCAAAGTTAATTACCATCATATCATATCAGCTTTATTTCCAACACTTAAAGTAGGATTAGATTATTTAAATTATATAAATAAATCCACTGTAAATGGGTCTACATATTTACATCAAAAAATAAAAAAATAGAAAAGGCTCATTTAGCATTAAAATTGTCTTTCAGACCTTACAGGTACTTTTGCCCCATACTTCTCTGTGTTTAAGAGAGAAAATATAGCTATGTTTCTGGGCACTCCAGAAGCAAACAAGTAGAAATCATGACTGCTAACATCCCATCACGTCTCTATAACCTCTACCTCCTTACTGAGGAAGCCTTTTGCTTCAAGACTTTTCAAGCACTCTGCATCTCTGAAATCGGTTAAATAAATAACACCTATTTACTTAAGCTTTGCTGTTCCAATTTTGAATTGACCTACTGATCCATCTACTGAGTTTCTATCCAGTAATCTGTAAATTCAGCCAGTGATGATAATGAAAAAGGAGTCAATAAGTTAATTTGCAAACTTTTAAATTACAACTTGAATCAAATTACTAACTGTATCTTTTGATTGTCATACTTCCTTTGACCCTTACTGACTTTATTCCTGTTCCATTTGTTCTTGTGTTGTTTATTTTTTCTTTGGGTTATAGTACTACATTGTTTTGCAAATTGCATGAGGAAAAAATTACTATGCATTACGGCAAGAATAACAATTTTCTTCTCCAGAATAATGTTACGTGTGACAGTATAAATACGAGCAAAAGAAAACAAATAAGCAAAAAAACACCAAAACACTAGTACCGACAACAACAACAAAAAAACAACAACAAAACAAAGCAAGTAATCCTCGCATCAATTCTTATTCCACAGAAGAGACACTGGTCTTTCTTAAAAGCATAATTTTAGCTTGACAATACTTGGACTCTTCTGTAGAGGAACCATTCTCTTTAGACATGTTTAACAGTATTCAATTCCATGATTTGCTGACTAAATACAGAAAATACGTAGTCAAGATCTCCAGCACTCTATAGATACTTTCTCTATACCTTTTTCACTTCATACAAGTGACTCTGAAATATTCTTTTCTTGTACTGTATGTGTTAGTAATTAGCAAGGGCTTTTAAATTTAGGGCAAACCACTGCATATGCTACTTTGAAAACTAAAAGAATATATTCTTCAGATTGTGAAAGCAGAAAACATAGAGACTAAAAAAATATTGTCTTCATGAGACAAGCAATATTATTTTGTGTGCTGCTATATATATATTTCTATTATTCTATTCTATTCTATTATTTTATATATATATTCTCTCTTCACAAAGTAGTCTTCAGATACTGACTCATCTACCCACAGGTTGTTTACCCAAGTCATTCAAAGAAAAGAAGTAGTTCCCTTGATCATACGGAAGCTCAATCAAATACAGGCACAGAATTTTTCTAAGAAATGTCAATTTTGACTGCCAAGATATTTCCAAAACAAACTCCATTGTATGCTTATATTTTTACTTGTTCAGTGTACAAAAAGTAACAGGGAACTGGACATGCAAACTCAATTATGAACACATGAACTAAGATTACATGTGTTTGGAAAGAAATGATTATACACATCATAGCATATCACCTTCCAGCATCTCCCACTGTATTCCAGAGATGAAGGGAATGCAAATGCAATTACTGAACTGTCACAGTCTGATTGAAGCAATGACTCAGATGAACAGTGAATGGTATTTAGGCAGATGTCAAGCAACAAACTGAATGAAGCAGAATGAATCAAACAGAATAAATCTGGACAGTCATAACTCAGCACAAAAGCAGTCTGGGAATAAAGCATTACCTCAACGCCTTTAAGCAAAACATATTTAGATAAATTTAGTGGTAAAAAGATTCTCCAGTTGAATCCTTGGAAAGAGCTCTGATACAATGTACAATTAAGATTCTAACATATAAATAGGATCCTGATATATCCAGGCAGTGAAATACTCCGTATCAACATGTACATGAAAAACTGAAAACAAGAAAAACCATGGTATAAAATGAAACTCAATGTGACTTTTGATACAAATTTCCATGAGCACATCTTGGAGTGTGTTGAAGGTTGTGTTACAATTTTCCATCAAAATTGAGGAAATATATGTTTATAGATGTGTAATACCTGCATGTAACAAGACTTCAAAAGTAAAGTCGAGATGAATATGGACATAATGAGTTATCCATCTTATTCTTGTTTTTGAACAAGATGCTTAAGCAATGAGAAAATAAAGATTTCTTAATTTGATGATAATATGAGAGATAAATTTCTTAAGGTTGAAGAATGGTATGATTCAGTTCAGCCATTCAAAACATCTCTGGGTTCTACGATAATTAGTGATGGATTGGAGCTTTTTTCTTTTGCCTTTTTTTCTCTTCTAAAATCCAGAGATGTTTTTGATATTAAAGAGGAAAATACAAGATTTATTCTTTTACTGAAATCTGTAACAATATTCTAATAGAGGCCATTATATATGCTGAGAATTCTTGATACTTGCCTCTTGAACAAATGAAGGAGTTGAGAATAAATTTAATAAAATTTGATCCAAGAGAATCATAAGAAGTTAGGAAGCGGAGTCCATACTGAGTTGTATATGTATACATTAGATATTTTATAAACTGGCAGTGAACCTGGATAAATCTCTTGCAGGAGAGGTTAGAGAGTTTGCATTTTCTCACTGTCAAGATGCAAAGCCTGTTGCTATGAATGTCCTTCTTTCAATCATATGTCATCATTCAAAATGTTTAAATTCTATACCATCGATTACAACCTGTGTCATAACTTCCCAAAGTAATTATATATGACGAGTTACGTGGTAATCATAAGAAAGCATTATAATTCCAGTATATTTTGCATTTTTGATACAGAAAAAAAAAGTGATGTGAGCTGACCATAGAAAATTAACCTTAAATACTACTACAGTTTATGATTATACTAATGGCATACAGCACACTGAACTCTATTTGAGCAATTTAAAGTTGTCACCCATATTCTGTGAAAAGTGATATGCAGAAATATTTAACCACATTTGGAATACTGTAAGCAAGTCTTGCTTACGTTTCCAGTGACTGCTGACCATGCAAGATGTCTTTAAAATTTAAATTCTGTAAGAAGTATTGAGATAGACTAAGTGAAAAACATGTACTTAATAATTTGCTCATGAATGAAAAAAATTAAAATGTAACTGAGATAACCTCTTTATTTTAAGGTCAGTTACTGAAATTCTATTCAAATGACAGAAATATAAAATTAAAATTTTCGAAGTCTGAAGTAGAGGAGGATGATGAGAGATAATATTAGGATTTTTTTTGTTTGTTTCTTTTCTTTTCTTTTGCATACCTAAAAAAAACCAAATCAATTAATAAGAGGCTCAAAAAAAAAAAAAAGAAAAAAATAAAAAAAAAGAGGAAAAATTTTCTCATGCAGTTTCTGCCTGGTTCACTTAACAAAAAAAATATTAGTTCCCTGGAGGCTGGCATAGTTGCTCTCTGTTCACAATAAAGGTGATCACTAGAATTAATAAGGATTTGCTTTTCAACTGGAGAAATTATATGAAAAAGGCAGATTATATCAAATATTTTGGAACAATTAAACTAAGGGTCATAAACTACAGTTTATTTTAACAAAAATAAAAATATTCAAAATGATTCTATGGAACAGTTTTGATAAATGTTTATTTTTTTTGCATGCATTTACGTTTCCCTATACAGAATTTTATAGTCTATTTGACAATACCCCACTTGCATTAAAACTGAGGCAAAAACTGAATTCTATAAGATAGTAAAAGAAGCAGATTTCAGGGTTGCCATCTGGACTGCCCTACTGGATGATGAATAAGTTCCTGAAAACACCTCATAATATATGCTGTAGCTCTTTAGAGAGGCCTCAGGAGATAAAATTCTCATAGGAAGAATGCTTGGTAAGAATAAAGGGCAAATATGCTGAGTTCCTCCTTGAATAAATATCAACATATTAATTTAGTAACAAGAGTTCCACAGTAACTTGAAAAGAAGTTCCCTCTCATTCTACCATTAATTCCATCAAGGTAGTTTTATATGAATACTTTGAAAATTAATGTGACCAGCTCAAGGACAGAAATCAGCTAGCCAAAAAATATGAAATAAAAATGAAGACTGATGAGATGTAAAAGGTTATGTATGCACTCCAGAGAGACATAATGCTCAGGCATCTGCTCAAATCTGAAGAATTCCTATGCTTCTGCACAGAGAAAATATTAAGATAAATGTGTGGATGTATTTTTAAAGTTCTTGTCATTTATTATGATGTTTTATTCCAGCTAGCAAGAGAAAAATATAATTTGGTGATGAGGCAATGTTCATAGTGCTTTTATCACTGCTTAAAAGAAAATGAAAAAAAATATTTTATAATAAATGCTTTGACAGCTAAAAGCAGCTGAAAGGCTTGACTCATGAGAAGTAGAATAGCTTAATTCTCCTGGAAGGAAGAAAAAGCAGAAAGTCTACACAGACTGAACATGAGACAGGTAAACGTGAATCGAGCCCTTTAAAATGATAACTCATGATTAAAAATTAGCAATTAAGACTGTGAATACAGTTTAAACAAATTTACACAACAGATTCACTTCAGAGAGCTTGGTACATAAAAGCTCATTTAGTGGAGTATTTCATACAGGGTAGTTTATTTGTTTCATAGCTAATCTATAAAGGTGAAACATCATATGTCTCTTTCAGGTATTAAGACAGGTCACTTAAGAGTAAATTTCACTGTGACATACAGATTTGATCACAGCAAGAAGACCTGACTACACAGAGGAATATGTACAGGGAATAATTTGAAAATCCAGTAAATCGTGTAGAAAGTGATGATCAGCTACAAATATTTAAGTAGACTGTCCTTCAGTAGGGGTTTTCAGAAAAGATTAAAAAGACATAGACGTGTAAAATCATATATAATGGATTCCAAAAATCAGGGTACAATGTACAGCAATTGAAGATGATTTGTTTACCTTTGGAAGTTATTATTTGGAAGACTTAATTAAATCAAACATATATAGATTTTTAAATATATAAAATTGTTTTTCTTCATTGTACCTATACAGAATGGGCAGCACTGTCAGTTACCAGCAAATAAAACTTTGCAAAGATCAGGAATAGGAAACAGCTGTGTAATATGTACTGGCTAATAGAAAACAACAAACAAACAAACAAACCAAAAAACAGTATACATATGTCTATGAAGTTGGTATGCAAATCTGGATGAAATTAGCTCCTTTCTCGTGAAATGAAACCATTCATTGGACCATCAGACAAATATGAATAGGAAATACTAATCAACATTTTACATTATACAGATCATAAAATGCTGTGTACTTGACAGAACTTCAAAAAGAACTTAGTGCACTTTACCCCAGTTCTAATTTTCCTTCTAATCATACACTATCTGTGGATCCCAAATCAAACAAATGAAATGCAAAGGTAGAGGCAAAAAAAAAAAAGAGACCGGAATATCCAACAAGACATCAGATGAAAAAGGGCACTGCTACAAGTGACACAAAGACACTTCTAACTAGCATCAGAAACAGATCTGTTAATGTTGCCACAAGAAAAATAATGCCATGAGATTTTCTCCATTCCCAGAAAAGTAATGGGTTTAGTGCCAGGGAAACTGAGTTTATCAGTCATCTCTAACACAAACAAAAGAACTTTCAGAGACAAACTAGCATAACTACTTATGCTTAATAATCACGACACAAAATGAAGAAATTTTCATAAACAATGAATAAACAAGCATAGCTATAATTCCCAATCAGGAATGACAATTAAACACCATATACTACAACCCATTCAGAATACAAGATGCATAATTTCCATACAGATGACCAAGAGAAGCCTCCTAGCTATCAAACATATCTCTCCTAGCTCTTTATCTCAATGAATATGTAATGCTTACAGCTCTTTATATTCAGTTCTCAAAGTGTAAAGAAAAAGTCATGCTCTACCAGATACAAAAAAAGACTTATACAGAGGTATATTACTTTTCATTTATACCTACTATGCTACTACATTACTCGATGAAAGCCTTTCAGCTATTCTCTCTCAAAGATTCTTGAACCTCTTAATGCTTTTCATCTTTCCCTAAATAGGATCATACTACTAACTATTAGGTAATTTCCAATTACCAAAACAGAATTGTGCTCTACACTTTCAAAGTACTGAGCTCTTACATTCTGGAACTGTTCGAAAGGCATAGTAAAACAATAAAACCATGGTGTGCTCACAAAACATTTGACACAGAAAAGAGAGGTGTAAGTGTAACAGAAAGTGTTCTACACTGAATACTCTGATGAACTGTAATTGCAGAACATCATACCACAAAAGACATACTAAATGCTGCTCCAAACATAGATACATCCTTTTAGGAAAAACACAGTAATTATTATGAAACACTGACAGTTAATCATTCATTATGACAGGATTGTTATGAAATAAAAATCTTCTTAATAAGATAGTCTAGGTAGAATCTATTAATTTAGTGTCATTCAGTCCAAGAGTTCCACAAAATGAGAACTGAAAAGTACATCAATCGTGTAACACTAAAATAATAATCTATACTGAAAACAGATACAAAGCACTAAACTAGAAATTCCTGTTCAAAATCACACTTCAGGTAACATTATCTCTCTTTTTATGACAGACACATTTTGAAGATCAAATCAGAGAAAGGTTCTTTTACTACTGAATACTTTCCTTTCTGTCTTTATTATTCAACAAGAGATTAAATTCTTAATTCATATCTTTTTTCCTTAATCTAACTCTGGTGTTAGAAAAAGCTATTCCATATTAGTTGTTGTTCAACACTCAAAAAAAAAAAAAAAAAGAGAAATAGATATGTAAGTGATCTTACAAAATCCTAAATCCTTTATTTCTAAATATGTGATATGACTATTTGAACACACAGATAAAGATTTTTTTAAAATCTGAAGACTGATATAAACTTTGGTGTAAAAAAGATATACAATTTTATAAAAAAATAGACTGCTCAGTATAAAACCTATTTTGTAAGGTTTTACAGTGAAAATAATGATTCCAAGTACATAAGGATTCTGTAGCGGTTGTCACAAAAATGGACAAGTGAAAAAAAGTTCAGCATTAATGGTCTACTATTTAGTGCTTCTGTGATTGATAGTTATGAATATTTTTTTTCTGTCACAGCAAGACATATGACATATAAGTTTATATTTCTGTTAGCATCTGAAATCAGTTTCAAAGAAAAGGCAAATATGATGAGAATTTTTGAAAACCAGAGATGTCTTTCTGCTTGTCTATATTGAAGAAAACAGATAAAAAGTAGTTAAAAAGCAAGAAAGCCCAATATCACTTTTTAAATATCAACTTGTAAAATATCAATTGTATTGCGGTCCTTAACTCTGAAAAGTTGTTTCCAAACATATTCGCATCTAGAACTCAAAATTATGTCTAATGTTTACCAAGCATACAGCTAAAAACTAATTCTGCTTCCCCACATCTAAGACACTAATCTATACCAATTAATTTATTCATTTTGATTGGTTTTGCTTTTTTAATATATATTAGCTCAATTTTGATATCAAGGATTAACTTGGGCAGCTAAGTACTAAATGTGAATTAAGCAAGATAACAACAAACGGAATTATACTAACAAAATAAAATGCGTTGGTCTCTTTCTCTCAAAACACAGCACAAATGAGAAAAGACATAACATAAACTTGCTAAAACATTTAAATTTGTAAATAAAAGATACAATCTAGCTAGCATCTTCAAAACTTTGTGGCAATAACAAACTGGAGACTTAGAATGGGAGTGCAGAAAATTAATAGTGAGAACCCTCATCGTTAATTATTTTTCTGTACATCACAAAGTTAAAATATAAGAGTATGAAAGTAAAAAAGTTTTGTGACTTTTGACAATTATTAGTATGAAAAAGATTATAACAATTGCCAAAAAAATCACAAAAGTTGACATGTTACCTGGCTATGACAAAGAGCACACAACTGACACCCAAGTAAGCCAGCAGAATATACATCCAGATATCAGGGGAGAGAGGATTCAGGAAGGAGAAGACGCCCGGGTTTGTACCATTGGGCTTTCGGTACAAAATACTTATTCCAAGAGTCATAAATGGCTTGGAAAAGTCGATCACTTTCTCACGAACATAGGTAATTGCCAATGGTGCAACTGCAAGGTCAGCTTTCTGTTGACAGAAATACAAAAAGAGAAACGGGGCAAAAGTCAGAAGAAACAGGTTGAAGCAGAAATTCAAATTTCACAAAGCACAAAGTTCATCAAAGAAGAGGTTTGTTCTTGCACTAGTTAGCCTGAAATTTGAAAGACTACAATATCTATTAGTAGGAATACTGATTTATTCTACATCTTTTTGAACTTCTGAAAAGGTATGTATTAAGATACATCCTTACTTTGTCACTCTTCACTGTGTTCTTTAGAAGCCATTATAATTGTGAAGGACTTGTGAATACGCATGTGAAAATGTAGAACAAAGATGTTTTGTTTATTTTAATGTAAAAGTAACTACAAAATGAAGATTATTTTAAAATGAGAAGCTCTACAACTGAAAAGTTGTTACCTGTAACATATATATATATATATTTATTTTGCTCACCTGGCATTATATATACTATTTAACACTCTCAATTTCACATATTAGAGTATTTCAATGTTGCCTTTCCTTATTGCCTACTATATTTTAGTGTCCTAATAAGCACCTATCATATCACTAGATCTACTAAAGTAATGCACTACTGTATGAATGTGAAACTCCGCTGACACTATTCATTTAATTTAGTCAGGTTTCAGAGGTCAAAATCACTACATGAACTTTGTTTTCAATGGTATTCAGAATATACAGATATTAAGCAGACCTCCAAGGCTTCATTTCATAGTAGCTGTGTTTTTATGGCTTGCATAGTATTGATGGTATTCTAGATGATGCAGAAAGAAAACAGGAAAGTGCAAACATAAAACTAATATGGATTAAAAATTACAGGGCAAGACAAAGGAGTTTGGAAAACACTAATAAAACTATTCGACTGACAGAAAAGTATCAGTCCTTCCTCTTAGAGTCTGAAGTCAAGCTACTTGAGATTGTCAGAAGATGTCCAAAGAAAGAGAAAGTACTGCTATGGGTAGTTGTGAATTTTGGTCATAAAATGTGAACTGAGTCTTTACAAATAAAAAATACTTTAATTTAAGAAAAACTATTGGAAATTCACCCTTTTATCATCTAAGCTGTATATATGTAAATAGAAGTTGTTTCAAGTATCTCCAGTGACGAGTGAAGAAAAGCTTTAAGGAAACTGCAGATGCAATAAGAAGGATGACATTAGAATAAATAATATGTTTTATATGACAGAACAAGACAATCAGATACTCCAATCTAGGATGCACAGGTCCAAAATATAGATCCCTATCCTGCTATCTTAGAATTATCACAGAATGATCTGCAAATTCAAGATAAAAATAATTTTCATTATGGAAACTATCTTTGCCAGTCTGACTTCTTCACTGAACTTGTAACTTCACAGATCTAATAATACCAGTACCATTGTCCAAACAGATAACAATGTTGTTCTCTTTCTGAAGTCAATCAGAGGGTAAAATACGCTAACATGTAGATTGATTTTGCAAAATATGTGTTCTGTTTCCTGCCTCATTATAGCATTTTTCAGATTTAGTCTACAAGTGACTGTAATTGAGATTTCTCTTCTTGACTCATGGAAAAACATTACACAAAATGCAAAATGCAGCTAGAATGACTGACATAAAAGTATAGTAATGCAAAATGTAATCATTTTACTTATCAGATATATTTTATCTCCAAAACACTCAATTCTCTTGCCAACTATTTAATTCATAACTAAAATTATGAGAAATAAAGAGTAGAGTGCAGAAATCCAGAATTGCATTATCAGGGTCTTCTAAAGCCTTCTACAACACAGAAATAAAAAAAAAAGTATTACCTTTGTTAATTTCTCAGGGTGAATTGTCGATGAATGATATAAAATTCAAATTTTATCTATCTAAAGGAAGATGAACAAATGGATACATCTTAAAACGGCTTTCCATATGTTCCATAACAAAGAATACTTCACTCACTTGATAACAGAACCATATATGACTGTGTTTTAGAGGAAAAAAAGGCTTTACTTATCTGAAAGCATAATCTTAAATAGCATTTATTCAGGACCTCAGAGTACTTGAGATAAAGGTCTTTTTATGACAGCATCTTAAGACTGATGAAGATAAGCTAGTTGCTGTAGGAGTGAGATTTTGCACCAAATAAAGGTTACAATAGCAATTAGAAGCAAGTAGGCCTGACAAGGACTTCCCAACATAAAATGGAGTCCTGTGCAAAATAGAATAGCTGTAGCAACACAAAGAGAAACCATACCGTGAAACGAAGTTAAACACTACTGACAATAATGCCACAGCAGGTGGCAGGGACTGGAGGAAAATGCTACTCAATGAATTCTTTATTTATATCTAGCATGAGGAAATCAGCATCCTGCATTCACTACACCACTGAAGATATGGCATAATCAACTGGATAGTATCACTCATATCCTGTGCCTATCTGAGTATTTGTTCAAGCACAGAGAGATGTGCTTCAACAAGAAAGAGATTGTCCAGGAGGAGGAAAAAAAAAGGATTGATCATCTTGTACAGGAAAATGTTCAGTCAGCTGAACCACTATTTCCATTCTACTTTATCAAAGTGCATCAAACGTTTTGAATACTATTTAGAATAGTTTATTTTTAATAGCACTTTATTTTCAGTCTTTGTTCTCCATCTTGAAGAATAATATGTTCTTCTTTCATACCTCTGTAAGCACTCGGTGTGGTCTACTTTCTACATTACTGGAGAAAAATATGAGAAAGAAGGATTGCTAGGTTCTGTTTGTGTTGCATTAGAATTGTGCATACTCTGTTTACTTGTCTGCTGTGGAAAGGTTTCCCTGTCTTAACTACTATAAATATTAACTATTATTATAATTATTATGAATAATAACAAAATTAATTTAGAGAACTCTATAAAATATGAAATAAAAACTGAAGTGTTTTTGTACTACGTATCTCATCATAGAATATCATACAATTGTTTGCATATACGTTAGTTATAAAGAATGGCTAATATAACATCGATCTTATTATCCAAAACAATTGGCACAGATTTATGGGAAAAAAAAAAAAAAAAACCTTAAAAGATCTAGCATTTCATATACTACATCTTAATTTAGCACTGCTCTGCCTGGGGTATATGTAAGCTAACCCATTTGAAAAATGTGTCGCAGTTAATTAAATTCAGTAAAACTTATCCAATAGAATTATAGAATGGCTTGGAATGGAATGAATCTTAAAGGTCATCTAGTTCTAACCCTTCTATGCCGTAAGTTGTAGGGACATCATTCACTAGATCAGGATGTCCCAAGCCCCATCCAACCTGGTGCTGAAAAATTGTAAGTGTGGGACATTCACAATTTCTCAGAGCAGCCTGTGCCAGTGCCCCACCACCCTCTGATTTTTTCTGAATATCTAATCTAAATCTATTCTTTTTCTGCTTGATTTTCAAATGTAACATCCTCCATGCACAAAAACTGTTCAACCCCACATAAGTCAAGAAATGGTGGCAGGAAGCCTGTATGAATAAAGAGCTCCTGACAAACCTTACACACAAAAAAGAATACCATACATTAAAGCAGGGACAAGCTTCTCAAGAGGAGTATAGCAACACTGACTAAAGACACAGGCAGGGCTAGGGAAGTCAAAGCCCATCTGGAGTCAAATGTGGTAAGGAATGTCTAGAGCAAGAAGTGCCCTATTAGTACACAAGCAGCAAAAGAAACACAAAAGAGAATATGCAACTGGTGCGAAATGAGGACAGGGATTTGATGACACGGGATATGAAGAAGCTCAAGTTATTCACTTTATGCTTCACCTCAACCTTTACTTGTAAGAGGACTCGTCTTCAGGTATCCTAGCTTCCTGAGATCTGTGGGCAAGTGTAGAGCAAGGAATAATTATGCCTGAGTGAAGGAGGAACAAGTTAACAAACATGGAAACAAAATGCACACACAAAAGTCCGTGGGACACCTAATGAAATATATATGCATGACTGTTGAAGGAGTTGGCTAATGTTTGCCACTCTCAACTATCTATGAAATTCTGTAGAGATGAGGTTCCTAAGAACTGAAAGGAAACAAATGTCACTCCGGTCTTCAAAAAAAGAGGCTCTTGGGAAGTAACAGCTGGTGAGCATTAACTTTATTCTTGGGAAAGTAACAGAGTAAATCTTGAAAGCCTTTCTAAGAAAAAAATAATGGTAAACGGACAATAAGAAAGAATGAAAAATGTCTGAGCTGCTGAACTGATTAAAGGCATGATGTTCACCTGTAGTATATCCCAGGGGTCAATACTAGCACCAATACTGTTTATTATATACAGTAATGATCAGGATGAGAAGTCAGAATGGACCCTCAGTATGTCTGAAGATAGCACTGGTAGAAACAGTGGATAGATGAGAGGATTATGCTCCTATAAAGGACCTCAATGGGCTGCAAAACTGAGCTGACAGGAACTTCATGATATTCAGATAAGGAAAGCATCAAACCCTGTATCCTCCCAGGAATGATTATCCCCTCTGTAAGCCTAATCAGCTGAGCCTCTTAGGCAGAATACCCCCTCTTTAGTTCAGGGAGGCCATCTTTGCTGGGCATTGGCAAGACACTGGAGTGATTGGTCAAGGTTGAGACACCCTGAAGAGAAACAGGGACATACTGGACTGAGACCAGCATAATGCTACAGAGAATCAGAGACTGGAAAATGTGCCATACAAGGAGAGACTGAGAGTGAGGCTGTTTAGCTTGGAGAAGACATGGCTCAGGGGGAGCAGATCAGTGAATACAAAAATCTGGTGGGATGGAGGGAATAAAGAAGAAAGAGACAGATCCTTCTCAGTGGTATGTAATGAAAGGAGAATAGGCAATGGGCAAAACTAAAATGTAGGATATTCCATTTAAACATAAGAATAGTCAAACACTGTTCAGAACAGACTGACCAGAAAGAAGTCTCCATCCTTAAGGAACGTCACACTGGATGTCATCCTCACTGAATTTCTCAAATATTACAAGAAAATAAATATTAAAATATGGTACTTATTGCAATTATATTATTGGTTTACCTTGGGGAATAAAGTGAAAAGAGAAAATACAAGACTCTACTACTGAACAATTTTCTTATAGATATCTCTACCAGATAAATTTTAATATTTAGATAAAGAAAATAAATGAACAGATATTCTGGAAAATACACATTATCAAGTTACACACAGGATCTGTAAGTTCAAAATTGAAATGTGTTATTTCCTGGTTCCACAGAATATAGTGGATACAACTGCACTTTTTGCTTGTGCCTGGTTCCAGTCTATTCAGGCACATTTGAGAGACATCTGAAATCATGCTGCCACTGTAATCTAAGCTTCTTGGCCAGAAAAACTCTGAACTTTATGCAGATTTGAAAAACGACTGACAGGATTAGTCTAGAGTACAGCAGTGAGACTACTTCAATGGTAGCTCCTCATACCTGACCCACTTTTTCCTTATTATTATGCTGTAAAAATAATAGAAGTGTAGATCTTACAATAGGTCTCTTTTATATATCAGAATTATTAAATCAGTTGTTCTCTTGAGGGTTGGAAAGATCATTTTCGAAGTAACTTTAAAATCATCAGGCATGGAACTGACAGGTTCTGAATGATGCTCTTGAGATTTTGAACGAGATTCGTTATTTTTCCACCTAGGTAAACTATCAAAAATCTAGTAAAGATCACCAATTATAATGCATTTTAAGAATAAATTGAGAATTTGCAGATGTTGGTGGTATGGCAGTAGAGACTAAACCTTCCCACCAGTATTCCGTTACATTTTTTTTTGCCATGTGACAGATAGCAGCAGAGATAAAGTCTGACAAAATAGTGACTGACATGAAAGTGATTATGAAGTAAAGGGGTAACTGAATTCTTCCATATAGAAAAAAAACAACAAAAACTGCACCTACTGACATTCATCATCATTTATAGAGAACAAACAGTGTGCGTGAGCACAGTGAGATAGTTTGTTTGAGCAGTGGAGACTGTGGCAGAGGTTCACCTCAGCTGATAAGGGATTTTTAGAAGCAGAGCAGGCAGTTGTCAATCACTGGCAAAAATGCATAGCTAATGATGTTGACTATGCTGAAAAATATTGTTCTGTAGCTGAGAATTTGTTCTATCAAATAGTGTTAATGTACTCTTTGTATCAGTTGAAGTTTCCAGGGAAATAAATAAGATTATTTTTGGATGTATTACTTTTGGAGCAACATATGTTTATGTGGGTGTATATTAAATATTTCACATTTTATGTATTCAGGATTCACAGAAAGAGAATTAGCTCATCCTTAGAAGTTACCACACATTATGACTAATGAAGCTATAAGAGGTAAGGAAAAATTTGTGAAAAAATTCCAAGCCATTTTGGCAAAGTTACACGACTTTCTTCCTAACACGCACAGAGAACATCAGATACAAGTTTCATTTGGTGTATTTTGGACCTATCTGAGGCTGTGCAGATTGTTTCTCCTTTCATTTTTAACTCTGTTTGACTTTTCATTTAATTCCTTTAAACAAATAACCTGTCTTTGATGCTGCAAGTACAATACATCAGAATTAACTCTCAATTCCTCAAATGGTGTGTGACATTCTATTTTGGGTATAATTCCCAGGGACATATCTCCCAACATATCCTGATACTGTTTTATGAAAATGCTACTTTGTTGAAAGCTGGTGTACTTCAGAATACCATCACACATCCATTCCATCCTCCCTGAAAAGTTCATCTCAAGATGTTTAGAAATTCTTTGGAAATGAAGAAAAGATAAACTTTTGAACATTTTATTTATATTGAGCCTTCATTATCAGAAGCAATACTAAGAATTAATTTTATTGTACTTTTTCCATGAATCTATCTAAACAATTTATTTAGGTCCCCTAAAAATCTTTCAAGATCCTTCTGTTGTCACTTCCATATGATGGAAATCTAAATAGAAGCTAAGAAGCTACATTTCTTAACAACACAGAGTGCCACATTCAAGAGGTATGAGCAGTATTTATGAATCCTTGATCTAAGAAGCCTATAAACATTGCACTTGACTGTTAATTTAGAACAAGTTTTGAGGAGGCAGAGAAAAGTAGGGAAGAGTGGGAAATGTGCTATCAATCAACTTCTCCAGTAGAGGTGATCTTTATTCTGATCTATTCTGTACATGGAAGTACAGACTGTAGAAACAGATCAAAAGAATACATAAGCTGAATGAATATGATAAGCTGTAAAAATCACTTTTGCAAAGAAAAACAGAATTGCAAGTAACCTCATTGGAGAAAAAGTACATATCTGAATTTGTTTTCTTCAGGTAATTTAGTTTCTATTAAATGAGGCCAAACCCAATGACCAACGTTTTCTAAACCAGAAAAGAGAAAAGAGAATAAAAATATAGACACACAAAATTATCCAATAAAATGGACAGGCCTCAATGGAAACTAACACTGCTACTGGGGAATTCTAGCTTTAACATATATTTCACTTCAGCAGACATACACATACAATAATCTTCATGTTTTCCATCTTTCCTCACTGTCATTATAACAACAAACCTCTTTCTTCAAAGTTAATAAGGAATTTGTACATGCACTTCTCCTGAGCTCTTCACTGAATTAACATTTGACTAAACTGTTTTTGGCCTAGTATTTCTTTGTTTGACATTCCATATTACTTTCATTCCTTGTCATTTCTGCATGTAATTCTGCAGTGCTTTCTACTGCACTCTATCGTAAGCTTGCATTTCTTTTCTGCACAATATTCACTGTGTTAGAATCTGTTTGTACATTTACAAATAAGAATATAATTTACAGCCACTATGAGAGTGAATAAACAGAAAAGCCTTCAAATTAAGGGCTGTCTTATGAGTATAGCAAATAATTATTATTCTCAGTGATTTTATGGTCATGCAGAAGAATTTTTTTTTTATGTTTCATCATTAAAAAAAGAAAAAACACAAAAATTGAATAGTAGGTGTTAAGCAATATGGTGTGTCTGACTAAACTTCACTGATGAATTCAAACATTCAAGATGAGAACTTTCAAAGAGGATCTGTAAGACTAAGATTATATTCAGTATGTTTTAAGAGAAAGACAGAAGAGTCAGCAACGAGAGAGACACTGCTAGTTGCTTATAGCGGATACACCTGCTGCCGCTTATTCAACGTTGGTCAAAAAGCATTCTCAATTAAAGGTCAGAGCACTTGAAATTGTGGATTAATTATCAATTAGACTGAAAGTCAGAAAAAGCACAAGTGATATTTTCTGGCATATTACAAGTGTTTATAGTAAATTATATCATAGACCCCCAGAAGTAATTTCACAAAGAAATGAAATGCTGTTTTAATGAGGAAAAGAAAGCATGCAAAAAGTAATTACTGGAAGATAATATGAATATTTAGAACAATAGGTATATGCATGTGCAGAAATACATTAAAGGCACTGAATAATTATAGTACTATCAAAGGCAGATAGCTGGGCATTTATTTCAGCCCCTATCTGAAGTGAACTAGAGCTTGCGACACGCTATAAGATACTCCTCTGCCTCTAGCTGCTGCTCTGTCACAGGTCTTAGGTATGCCAGCACTATGTGGATGTCCTAGACAGCTTAAGGAAGCTCAAGCAGCACTGTACATTTAAGGGTCGGTTGCAAAGGACAAATTCAAATTGTAATTACTCATGAATGGCAGTTCCTGGCCAATGAACGACCTGACATTGAAGGCAAGAAGGCTTCACTGCAGAACAGGTTAAATTGGCTGGAAGTATGTACACCAGAGACAGAAGACTTCATGAAAGTGAGTATTTTCCCTTGTTGATGAGATAAGAAGGGCCACGACATTTTCTTGTAAAAAACATGCAATGTGAGCACGCAGGGGTCACACCAGGGAAGAAAACTGGCAATGGACAGGGACCAAATGCTGTGTTAAGGCACTTGATTCTTTCACTCCTGTGATTGGTGCTGGCATACTTTTGTTGCATCTTTGTAGTCTCCTTGAAGATCCATTTATGGCATTAAAATAATATCCAATGCATCTGCCTTTAAATAGTTTAATATTTAATCACAAACATTTGTAATCATCTGCAATAAACATTCCCCAACAGTTACTGCCCAATCCATAGAATTTTAAACTTCCACTGCAACTAATGGAGGTTTAATCAATAAAGACGCAGTCTAAAAAGGAGTTTAGCTAGCCAAGGACTAAGAAAAGTGTTTTTGTTCTACTTCCTGAAATACCTTGAATATCCAATCTGTCGTCAAACATACTGCTCTAGAATAGGAAAAATGTCCTGTTTCACATATGCTGCGTTATGTAGATATGCTTGAGATCATGGAACATCTAAACTGAATTATTCCATTGGTCATTACTTTATAAAGTAAGACAAATTTCTCTCTTGAAGCAAGTATGATTGTTTTTACTAGGTAGATTAAAAGAGAAACCTGAATAGCTGTAGATCCAACGTGTGCCTTTTACCAAAATATCCATTTAATCATTTTAATCATGAACTTAGTTTCACTCAGAACATGTTTCCCTCTGATATACAAGATTTCAATCTGTGGACATTTACTTGAGATTAAATTGATGTTACGAGGCCATATGTGAGACATAGTAGGTTCTAAAAATGTATCTGAAAAAAAGGAGATTCACATCAAAATTTTTCTTTCTCTTTGATGTACAAGAATATAATAATTTATATTACTTTAATTATGAGGGAAAAAAAAAAAACAAAAAAAACCACTAAGAATAAAGCCAGGTCTCAACAGAAAATATCGTTCACATCTATTACGTGATCTGTCCTTTTCATAAAAGTACCACACTGTTTACCCTCTCAAATGTCATGTTTCTCACACATGGAGTTTTTAATAAGCCAAAATTTACAAGATTGCCATAGAATTAATGTTTCCAAGAGAAGATACCTTAACAGACACCAGTCAAAAATTCCACTTCTCTGAATCTTCAAGAAGTTATCCAGGTTTAGCAGGGCTTTAGATTACATACTAGAAGGAAAACTTGTCACTGAGAGGCTGGTGAAGCACTGCCACAGGCTGCCCAGAGAAACTGTGGATACTCCATCCATGGAGGTATTCATGGCTAGGCTGGATGGGGGCTCTGGGTAGCTTGATCTTGTGGGTGGCAACCCTGCCCATGGAAGAGAGTTGGAAATGGGTGGGTTTGAAGGTCTTTTCCAACCCAAGCCACTCCATGACTGTATCACATATTTTAGTATCCTGTGGATATTATCTGCTTTAAGGGGCTTAAAAAAAATTCAAAACTACAGAGAACTAAGAGAACTAAAATAAAATTACTATTTTCTCCTTTAACAAAAGTCTTATGCATGATTACTGAAATTAAGAGGAAAAAAAAATAATATATATATATATATATATAATATTGCCTGGTATGTTATAGTTTACATGTTGTAGCAATGGAGAAGCTAAAAATGCTAGCTGAAAACTTGAGTCCTACAATTATTTTATTTCACTGAGTCAAAAAGTCCCATGAAAAAAAGCAATAAGACTTTATCCAAACCCTCAAAAGAAAATACAAACACTTCAAACAGACTGATGGTAAATAACTGATTGTAAACTCAGTACTCAGCCACACAGTACTAATGGAAGAACATTTTTGTATACGTTTTGTTTCTCTTACTTTACAGAGTAATGAAACACAAACAATGAATTTCAAAAAGAAACTGATGTATCATGTCATGAATTTATTAAAAAATATCTTCTGAAGAATTTCTAATGAAAAAAAAAAAAGGTTTTTGACCTAAAGAGTTTAGTCAATAAGTTCTCTTTTTGTTTAACCTGGAAAACAAAAACAGAACATTTTTTAATCTACTCAGTGTTAAACTCTCTGTTAAAATGTGAAAACTTTTTACTAATGACTTTCTGCAGAATCTGCAAAATGCACACAAGAGAAAAATAAAGGAGTTCTAATGATGGCCTCATGATTCTAAAAGGAATAAGTAATAGGAAGCACTTGCATCAGCACTTACACAATACAGTTAGACAAAAGCACATGCGTCAAATTTAGCTCAAACCAGTGAAATAGAGCTCAAGAAATGGATTAATATACTCAGCAAAAGAGAAACAGAGTAGATACTAAATGCAAATATATAAAAAAATGATCTTAGCATGGGCAAGAAAGAAAACAAAAGCTGTTTTTTCAAGTTTTACAAAAGATACAGCAAGATCTGAATGCATTCTCTATGGAAAAAGACAAAAACAAAAACGTGGAAAACATCTAAAATGTCTCTCAAATTTCAAGTTTTAACAGAATTTTGATGTTACAGAGCAAGTTACAGTCACGAGTAGCCACCACAAAAGAAGAGAGCTAACCAATTGTGCCATAGACATGAATTTTGAACTTCAGGTAAGTAAGGTAAAATCAGTTTACAAAGTCATTTACTGATATTCTAATTCTGCAGTAATAACTGGATTGTCTTGCAAAATATTATTATTATTTGAACAAGATGGTGAAAACTAGGATAACATTCCCCAGGGAAAATCCAGGGCTTATTGTGAAAAAATAATTGTTTCAAGAAATACAGAAAGGAACAAGTGATGTAACATTACATTTGACTTAATTAATTAATTAATTTAAATTTGGGAAACATATTGATAGTGGTATGATAATAGTATTTGATAAGTAGGAGCATATGTGTTCCTTACTAAGTTCCTTAACTAAGGAAAATCATTTGTAAAAAAAAATAATAATAAATAGTAGATAATACACAGAGTAGGGATTAAGTTGTAGACATCTCTTTGGAAATGTCTCTGGGTATGGTGCGTTCACTGATAAAATTATGAAGCTGGAAAGTAGATGTGTTATAAAGAACACTGGCAGTAAATCAGGTTTTATTTTCCAGCACATACAAAGTTGGTGCAAAAAAATAAATGCTCAGCCTTTTTCCTGCAACCTCTAAATCCACTGTCAAATCTGAAGAGATATTTATTAATGAAAAAAGCCAAATGGCTAAGCAGTCATGGATTTTATTGAAAATCTCTTAGACCTTTTGCATGAAAATTACAAGGAGGAAGACTGCATCTATCACTAAGGAGAAGAGGCAAGAGGACTCCTTAATGTTTCCTAACAAAGCCTTGTGAAGCAAAGATTATTGTGAAAATAAAGAGAAGTATGCTCTAATGTAATGAAATTGTATTATGGAAGGGAAAGAGAGAGAAAAAAAAAAAAAGATGGCATTTAAATTCCTTTACTCACATAGATTTTTCTTCATCTTAAAAAGGAAGCAACCAAAAAATCTGTAAAGTTACTTATTTGAAGCTTTTATTAACTTTCGTATCGTAATAAAATGGATTTTTGTTCTATCCTTCAATAACGTAAGTACTTGAAATCAGATGGAAAAAAAAGCAAAATAAACAGTTATTGTGTGAAGATGTCTCCAGGAGCATTTGAAAGCTATTATGTAAACAACAGAAAGTATTTTGTAACAGAGAAATCAAAAGACCAATAATCTGTTTGTCACTGCTACTAATTTTATAATTGAAAGCATTTCATGTGTAAGCATTTATTATTATGTAAGGTACTGATTTTAAAAAATACGAGTGATAATGAAGTTCAAAGCTATGTCTAAAGCTAACTCAGATTAAGTAGTGCTTTCCAATTGCCCAACTGCATAAATCTTACCTTCCTCCAAGCTGAAAATTCTACTCTTGCAAAAAATGAAAGGAAGTTCCCATTTAATTCTTACTTATAATAAAAGAGTAGTTATTACTTAAAAGCTGGACCTTTTATATAATTATTTATGAATCATAAAAGATCTGCAAGCCTTAAAGCAATTTACAATGCAAAAGCTTTGCACTGTAGAATCATTGTAAGAGCCATGGAAAAAAAAAGAAATTATTGTATGTTATAATAACATGTTACTTCCCAGAAAATTTTTAACTTTCATTTATATCTCTGGGAAAGTATAAAACATAGCAGTTATTTACTTGTTTTAGAACCCTATGATAAGAATGTTTTGAAATAATGCTGGAACTATAAAACAGACTGTCTAATGGAAGTAAAATTATTTACTTTTATTCTAACAGCATCTGCTTTAGAGTAAAAAATAATTTACACACACTATCTCATTTAATATGATACAGTTTCATAACAATTTTTCAGCATCACAGACAAACTTGAAATCCCCAGAATTCATAAACCAGTCCAAAAATAATTCAATAAATCTATCCTAATTTAAACTCAATTCTTGAATCAAAAACATCAAGTCAGTACAAAGAATACTTCCTTATGAATTATGCATCCATAAGGAATGGAGATACCTGGATTTTAGCATTCCCCACCCATTTGTCCTGAATATCTCAAATATTTCTATTAAATTTCCTGTAAATTAGGTAAGATATGGTAAAAAAAATAAAAAAAGGAAAAAAGAATCCTAATTGTGGCAAATAAATTAGGCAGCCTAACTGGAGAAATTCCATTTAAAATGGAAAATCTCATCTTGCTGTCCAGTTTGTATTTTTTTTTTTTTTTTTTTTTTTTTTACCATTTGCAGTTATAGACACTGTCTTTTACAGAAGTAATTCATTTTCTTTCAATTGTCAAAGGGTATACTTCAGTGATTACTGAACTCATTTTTCACTTTCAAAATACTTACAATTCATTCAGAAGTAAACTAGTCATTGTTTGGAAACTAACATAAGAATGATGGCATTTGAAAACAACATGCATAACTGTGAAAAAAGAGATGTGTGAGTAAACCATAGGAAAATAGATTGAAAACATAAAAAGCCTAATGCAACCTTCGTTCTATGTTCATGCTACAAAATTTCAAGCCTGAGACTTACATGATATGCTGAGAACATTTCTGATCATGTTATCTTCATTTCACTTAAATTTTTGAGTATATACAGTGATGTAAAACAATTAAATGAAATTAATTTGAACATGTAGATTCTATTTGGTACAGTTTATCTTATAAATTTTGCATATTCCTTCCTACACACATATAAAAAAAAAATCTTGAGTTACAAATATTAAAAACTACCTTTGTAAATATATTTACTAAAGCATGGTGACCCTTCTTTCTGATATTAACTGACTAACAGTTCAAATATAACAGATAAAAATAAATTCTAAAAATATTTAGTAAGTGCATATAGAAACTATGCAACATTGATAACTCCATCTTTACTATGTAGTCTCATTATTTAGTTAGGCACTCAGGTTAAAAAATGTATACTGAATCGTTTTAATGAAATATGATGTATTAGGTATTTAAAATAATCAAAATTAAATGAAATATCAGTTAATTAACTTACTTTGTACAAATGAAAATCTTTTTGACATTTTTAATAAATATTCTCTATCTGAAAAGTAAGAGAAAACTCAGCTGATATGTGAAGGACTAAACAAACTGAAGCATCAAATGTAAATGTCTATTTGGAATACTTTACCTAGATAAATGCTAAAAGACAAAACAATATAATTCTCATTGCAATTTAAAATGAGTATAAAATGCTGAATTCGACTGGCATGAGCAACGATGAAAGGACATAAACATCTGATCTAAGTAATCGTAACGGTATCTGTTTTAACACACTGCACTTCTTTGCCGTGTCAGTACACATCATTGTCTTACTGTTTACACTTAATTGCTCAAGTTTCAAGAAATATGCTCTTCTGTGTATTTCAAATAATTTATGTGTCTCAGATCCACTATCAGAGGAGATCTGCCTTCTATGGATTAATGAAGATACATATTTTGTCACACACACAAAAAAAAAGCAGATACTTGTTCACTGAAACGAGTTCTGAGTACTATATGTTCTTTAGTTTTACTTAGAAATATGCCATGGAAGAGTTAAACCACTTTGGCAGAAATAAAACACCATCTATCAACAAAATAAAGATATAGAATAGTCTTGCTTTAACAAACAGAATTTGGAGAAAAATCATTCATGTGGATCTACTTGTTTTAGTCTTTTAAACATTCTCCAAGGCATTATAATTCACATGGTCCTACTGTATAAAGTTTTATAATTTGTACAGATAAAATTGAAATCTAAACAGCAGAAAGCCTCCAAATTAACTTACATGATCAATTAGTTCACGAACCATTCCATTCCACTGTCCACTGGCATCCTCCTGGGCTCCATATTTTCCATCTTCCACCAGTCTAATCTCATAGGAAAATCCAAGGATAGTAGACAGCTCTCTGAGAAGGTCAATGCAATAACCTTCAAACCGATCATTTCCATACAAAGGTTTATCTGATTTCTTGAACATTACATATGGCTCTTCCTGTAAAATTTGAAAAGACAGAACAAATATTGAGTGTCTCCTCATATCTTTCTTTTCTACTCTTTTTTATCCAAATTATTATTCTATAATGGTTACACTCTCTAAATATAATTAAATGAAAAGAAGAATTCTCTTAACTTTTGCCTGCAAGTCTCATTAACAAGTTACATTATGCATTAATACTAAATGCATTGTTTGGATGAACAAGGTAAGCCTCTTATAATGCATTAAAAATGTGATTTAGCAACTGAAGAAACATAAATTTTTAATTCAAATCCCAAGTCAATCAAATGCTTTAAGAATCAGGTTTTCATTGCTCTTGAAATGTGCTCTTAACTTTTTTCTCAGTGGTTTCATACGTAAAGTGTAGAAAACACACAGAGGGAGAAAAAACTGTTCTATTCCTTCAAGTTATATAATTCAATTTTTAAGACTGTGGCAAAAACATGCAAAAAGTTAACTCAAAAAGTGAATTCTATGATATATGTTCTTTGAAAACTGAATTTAATTTCTTTAATCATTTTATATATTGTATTCAATATTATATATATGTTATGTATAATATGGACTATGATAAGACTTCTCCACATAAGGTGATGTGAAAATTGGACGGTAAATAACCTGAAATATATCAGAATATTTATAATTATAGGAAGAAACATTTAGGAAAATGCAAGGCTTTCACATCTGCTTACTTAGGATAATCTTCCTCAAATAATAAGCTGAAGGAAAAAGTACAGAAAAACAATGGTTGGGTTTACTATGAATCTTCAAATAGTATTTGAAAGACTCAGTATATGACTTAGTCTGTACTCATGGTTTAGAAAGGTTTCTTTTCATGCAGCCCTAAATCTCCGCATCAGTATTCAGTGGGGTTAAAGTCACTTCATTCCACAGGCATGTGACAGCTTTACTAAGGATCTGTCAGCATTTCTGATGTAAACCTGTATCTTAAAGTGACCCACAATTTAAGCTTTTTTGTCTGCTTTAAACCGGAATGCCGGCATGCAAGATTTTACCCAGAATACAAGGGACAAAGCAAGGTTTGCTGTTTACTCTCAGAAAAAAATATGTTCAGAAGATGTTCGTTCCACTGATGTCTTTTTCACTCCTTTAAGGAATAATGGATTCATTGGGGAGTGATCCAAGTATACACAATTTGTTGCACACTGGAATGGCAAAAGCTATTTTCTGCAGATGGGACAATTGGTAATGGCCTTAAATCTTGACAAAAGAAATTCAGGTTAGATATAAGGAGGAACCTTATAACAATCACAATAATTAAATGCTACATTAGATTAACTAAGAGTTTGGAGTGTTTCTAGAAGAAAAAGCTAACTTTAATTACATATAGGTAAAAAGAAGGCAAAGGAAACAGCTGCCTGGGGAATTCTTTCTTATTAAGAAAGAATATTCATCATCTAATAAATTCTGACAATTAAAATTTGTCTACATCAGCTGTTCAGTTCAGTGGTTTTCAAAATGTCTACAATTTCTTTACCAACAGTAGTTACTTAAAACATATTATCTAATATTAAAATTGAAACATTGAATAAAATTATTTATGCAAACAATATTTATAACTAAAGATGTAAAAAATCTCAGACATCTTCTCGAACAGAACAATATGAAGTTCCTAGATAGCTTGGAATGTTCATGTACAGAGACCCGAGTGAGTTGCTCTCTGAATTACTCAGGTATTTACAGTCACATGTCCCACAGTCTACCTGAAATCAATTTACTTAATAGGAATTTTGCCTCTGTCTCTCATTCCGTGCCATACATGGAGAAGAATTTAAATTTCTATGATATCACTAAGGTAATATAATCATCAGTGCATGCTTTTATGTCCACCTTACCCTGAAAGGACAGGCAGATTTCCTTCACTGAAACGTAGCTCATCCATACATTCTTGGATATTTTCCAAGAAGATCATTATAACAAACCTTGATTGCTGTATTATCACATTTCATTAAAATATATATATATAACTATTGCAACAATTAAGGGCTCCAGTCCAATCTTCTTTGATTATAATTTCTCTGGCTTCCTTAGATGAGGACTACAATAGACTCTATGGTTCTATTTAATAATTAAAAGATTTTGTTATAGAAAAATCTTTTGATGAAAAGTTTCACCAGTGATTTACAATAACACTCTCCCAATATTTTTGGAATCCTTATGTTATGCCCTTACTTAGTGGCTCCTGATGTTTACCTTACACAGTCTTACACTGCTCAAAATATATATACATTTATTTATATATATGTTTATTTATATATATATATTTGTCTGCATAGATTTTAATTGTAATATAATACAGTTCCTCACTTAGCTTTGATGGGATTCAGTGTTCATTTATCACTGGGAACATCATGTGCGATAGCTTGTATTTACCCTGAAGTTTTCTCAGGTCCTTTTCTGACAATATATAATACACATTTTAAAAACTGAATATAGTTTTTTATTGTTATTTTTTAATCTGAACAGTTTCATGTAAAAATATGCTTTATTTATTCAAGACTGAATTTTATATACAGACAAGTATTACAAAATTGATTTCTGGGTACTCTCAGGAAAGTTTATGTGCACTGAACATATGATCATATCATAGCTTCCTGGTAAATTATCACTTCTATCAAAATCTTTCATAGGGAAAATTATGAACCATTTGAAATAAAGCATTTAAGCCAAGTGATTTGCAAAGAGCAGCAACTGCTTTATACTAATTTAATCTTGTTCTCAATTTAATGTTATCCTTTGCACCTGAAAACACGACCCCACAAAATTTACTGCACCACGTCAAGAAATGAGTTGGTCAGAATCATTTAATTAATGTTTTAAAATGTTCTTCTAAATTTCAATTTCAATATAGATTTATGAATGAATGTAATCTTTCAAGTGGACATGCCTTCAATAAATAAAAACAAATAAACAAAATTCACCTTCCCCATAACACCATTATTACTGCTTGAAATACTTGAAGCAAAAGCCATTGAATAAACACTGTCAACTATACACAGTTTCTCCAAGAAAGATTCTTAAATAAATCCTCACACAGAGACAATTTTTACAGAAAATGTGCCTACTCTCAATTTATTTAGGCTATAAGAAAGGGATTCTATCATGACTTTCTATCAAGGATGATTGTCCTGAAATGGGAGCAATCAAAGTGAGAGTAAATAACTGCATTTTAAAAACATTTATTATTATCCAAATTATTTTTACCTCTAGTTTAAATTATTTTTGATGTGTGAAATTGAACATGGAGAATAACATTTGAGAATACCAACACAAAAATAATTCATAGAAAAAAAATGCAGAAGAGTGAATGATTGTTCTCCAGCAAGATGGAATAAAATATTAATATTCTGAAATCTCTGTAAGTGCAGTGATAATGAAGAATTTATTATCTTTTTCATAAAGGTAAGGGAAAGGATTTTTTTTTTTTGGGGGGGGGAGGAGGAGGGGGTGAGTACTCACTCTAGTTACATTCAAAATACATTTGGCAACAACTGAACATCACAATTTTTTTCACTATAGCTGCTAAGCAAATAGCTTTGCTGGAATTTGAAATAGAAAAAAAATATATATATATATATATGTACTTGGACTATCATGCAGCAGAGCTTCATATATACAATAAAGTGTTTTTCCACTTGTAACAGGTGCACTCAAGTACTTCTCCGCACAGACTTCTTTTTGACCATCATTATAAGGACACTGAACAATATTATTCTTTTATGTAAATAAAACAAGGTATCTAAACTTGGGAAAAATAAATAAAAAAACAGTAAAAGTGACATATGCAACTCAAATTAAGTTTATACATATAGATAAAAAATACAAAAAAAAAGAAAAAGATAAAGAATACAGGTTGTAATGAGAGTGATGAAAGAATTATGGTCAAATAAAGTCTTGCTATAATTATCATTAGTTGAAATTGGGTGGCTTCATAAACTAGAATCTTGTCTCAAGATTTAAATCATAGATATGTATAAACCTTAAGCAAGAAAAAAACAGTCTAAATTATATATACTCAAAGGTTCACATATATATGTACATACTTTTTTCACAGACTATTTCCTTCATAGTATTTACTGCAAGTATTTTTTTTGGTAAGAAATTGAAAGGATGTTATTTTATTGCCAAAAAGGAGAGCCACATAATAAGCAACAGTATTCTTATCTGTTCATGGTCAGAAATAAGCAGGACATCACTCCAGCTTTCAGTATATACCTCTACCATCAATTATCAGGTTCAATTAAAAAATCCAACTGTTATTTTAACTGGCTACCTTTCATTTTGATAGCTTTTCCTCTGGAAGGCAGGGCTTCAAAAATCTAGTTCATTTAAAAATAAGAGCGTTTAGAAAAATAACAAAAGGAAACAACTAGAAACTTTGATTCTTCACAAAAGATTACTTGTCAAAATCTCTAGCATTCAGATAACACTCTCTGAAGTTTATTAGACATTTGCAATATATTGCAAATTTATTACATACAGTGATAAGTATTCATAGCACTTGAAAGAAATGGTCCTATGAACTGAAATACTCCGTTTTGATAATTAAATCCATATACATGAGCTTCAGTTACCTGGAGAATGGAACTTATTGTGGACAGGTGGCTGTAACACAGTCAGTGTAGCAGTCAGTGTAACACAGATGAAAAATTTGGAAAAAAAAAAAAATCAGCCCTAAATAAAACATTCAGAGTTGCATAGAATTTTTTAACTGTCTTCTTCGAGTTTATACTGGGTGTATTTATGACAATCACTACAGAGCAAAAATGAACAATATTGGTTAACAACACTTTCTTTAGAAACCATTCATGTATGTTATGATAATGGTATTTTAAAAGGGTGATTAGAAAAAAAAACAAACCCAGGAAATTAGTCAAGTTCTCCCTGTAAAGGGGTCACTCAAATTGACCATTGTACTGAGGCTACCCATGTCTGTTAACAGATTAATATAACTGCAATATCCTGTAGAAGTCTTACAGATTGCAGAGGATGGAGTTACAGAGTTCAATTCTGAGATAATTCTAGTCCAACGAAAGAACACAAGTAAAAGTAAATTCTGCTGAATCAAGAAGTGATATAATAAAAAGTGCTCTTGTTTCATGAAGAGCTGTTTATGCCTAGCTGAAAAAACACCTAGATGATGTGGCCTTTATCTCAACACAGAGGATCAATTATCTGTGAAAGCTTCTGATTAGAACCTAGTCCAATGGACAAGATAAAAATGAACGTGATCAAAAACATAGTAAAAAGGAAATTAATCAAGTCTACAAAGGATACAAGGTAGAAAAAGAAAAATATTAAAATATTAGTAAATAGAAATTCCAAGATAAGACCTGTGAAAGATAAAAAATTAGAAAAAGTGGAATCAAGATCATAGACCTAGCAAGAAGCCATGCTTTATCAGAATATTACATCATGTTTCAATCATTAAGGAAAGACCATGTTAGCCAAAATACTAATATTTATTGTTCATACATTATATGTATATAATTCTGATAGTAATACTTCTTATCTGTGTCCATGTAACCTACAAAATATGCTAAGATTACAATACCACTATCAGACAGAAAAAACATCTCAGCTACAGAACATGGTAGTCACTATCATTAGCTATGCATTTTCACTAGCAATGGAGAAGAGTCTGCATGCTGCACACATAAAAATCTTCCCAAGCAGAGGTGACCCACTGTTTCACAGCATATAAGACTGCATCATTGCTAGGAAAATGTCACCCACACAGTCCATCATTCAACAGTCTGAACAGCTGGAATTTAAATGGTGCCAAATGCAGACTATACATGGGGTGTAGTGGGACAGTCCAGCCAAGACTGGCAATATGCTTCATAATCTTCCAACTTGTATGAGCCTGGCTTACTTTGTTGCAAGAGGAAGGTTGTCTTATGCTGTGGCCTGACTCCGGAAGTTTGAGCATTTAGCTTAGTCAGCATCACAGTGTAGTAGTCAGAGTTTATGGTTTATTCAGGTTCCAGAAAATTCAGAAGAACCACCTATTTCACAGTCCAAAAGACAGTGTACATTACTTTATCTACTGAGGGCTGCATCTTGATTTTTTTTTCAATAGGAAATACACATGTCACCACTCCATGGTCTGACATTTTGACTTGGGCTTGCAGTGATGACATCACATCTAATTCCCAGTAATTACGTGATCCAGGCAACTGTCACCTTCAGGACAGTATTGGTTCAATAGCATGTGTTCTTTCTGATCCTGAATGAGCATTTGTGGAAAGCACATGGCGCAAAAACTGTTACCATTGTTTCCAATGTTGAAGACAATATTAAGCTCTGTACACAATTCCCTGGACATACTCCACCAACTTGCATAGACGAACTCATGGAGATGCTCTTCATTTTATGATGTGACAGCTGATCAAGGCCATCTGGAACATGATTGTCTTTTGCATTGCTATGTCCACTATTGAAACACAATACCTACCAACTCACTGTGCTATTTTTTTTCACATGGAGGAATTAAATCATGCACCTTTGCTTCATAGAAACACTCGGTTGGAAAGAACCCACAAGATCATCTAACCCAAACATCCACACACATACTTCATACGCATTTCAGATGCCGTTTTGTCAGACTGCATCTCTACAACCATCTGTTGCACAAAATGTAACAGAATATTGGTGTGAGGGTTCAACCTTAGTCAATATCCTAGCATCCACTTCTGATGTCATGGGCCAACACAAGGCATTACTTTTAGATCTGCCCTCATATTAACTGAATGACTCTTTGTCAGTGTTGTAAAGGATGAATTAGAAGATGGGACATCATCAACAAATATATGTCACAAGTGGTACTACACATCGAAGAGAAAGGAAAAACAGACTTTTACATTTGGAATGGACACTAATCTGAGTGAAATAAATAATGGGCTGACACAATCCATACTAAAATGCTTCAAAATAAACAGTTTTAAAATAAAATGTATCCTAATGCAAAAGTACTTATGATACTGTTCATATCAGACTGAACTTAGATAAGTAATTAAATACAGAATCAAGAATTGTTGCTAATTTATATCTAGTAGTCATAATTTCACATACGACCTGAAAGAAGTCCAAACCATCCTTTGAAGTAAATGTTAGTAAAACTATAAAACAATTGGACATCAAACAGAAATTGTTCTTGTGTATTTCTTATTTACTGAGTTGATGGTTGACTACAAAACCTAAGCTTTTAAATTTATTTCTATAAAATTTTGCAGTTGTTGTGGTTTGAAGAGTTAATCATTCAACATACTTCCCTCCCCTTTTTTGGGGAGGGAAGGAAGAGGAAAAAAACTGATCGAGATAGGATAAACTAATGTATTAAAAGGAATGTAAGATAACAGAGAATAATTAAGAGCAATAAATCAAAACAAACAAAACAAAAATAAAAATGAAGGAGAGAAAGAAGGTCCAACCAAATCTTTACCAATAGGCCCTCCACCACTTGCCTTCTGGAAAAGAGCAGAGAACTCTTCCCCTGCCACCTGGAATCAGAAATCATGTGGAGTCAGGCTCCTGGGAAATGCAGTATATCCCAGTGTATCTTTCCTGTGGGAGCAACAAACAGCTCCAGAATGCAGCATGTCTCTGCATCCAACAGCCTACTGCTTGATGTTATGAAATGGAATACTGAAAAACCAGGGCAGCAGTGAAATTTACACACAATTAAATCCATTAAAATCTGACTGGCCAAAAGTTAACTGCAATCAAGTAATCCTTACAAACCTTTCTAGGTATCACCACACACATATATAATCAGTATATTCTGATACAATCTGATTATTTTCAGTGCAGCTTTTTTTTTTTTTTTTTAAATTTTAAATACTGGGTGAACAGTAAGTAGCAAGAACTAGATATCACACAGACACAAAGACTGGCAATATTGAAAGATGGACATAAGAATATAGTGTGTATCTTAATATTTTTCCTTTAAACTTCGAGAAATTATAAAAATCATAGCTTTAAGAAAAAAATATCTCAAGAATCTCTTTTGTGAGTACTTACTCAACTGTATCTTATTGTGAACACGTACTTAATTTTGTAACAGGTCAACTTGTTGGACAATCCTAAGATGAAAGTAGTCATTTAGTGAATCGCAAGACCAAAATAACTTCAAGGAAAACACAAAAACTCTTCACCCTTCAAGCAAAGTAAGTACTAAATTTGGGAATGCAGATATAGGCAATAAATATTCTTCTAAAATTAATTAAATTTAATTGAAAGAACACTAACAATAAATATTGAAAATAAAGACGTGATCACAAGGTACAGAAAAATGGAACAAAGATTAGAAATTATATCTGTGTAGAGATAATAAATCCCTGAAAAATATTTATTGAATGATGAATAAAAGAGAAGCTACAAAATTTGGCCAAGAATGATATGACTCCCAGATAACTGCTGTTTTCACACTTTATGTTGACATGTATTGTTAATGGCTGAACAGGTTGTGAAGTTTTCCATCTTAGAGAACTTGAAAAGCTACCTGAACTTGTTTCTGGGCAACCTGCTCTGGGTAGCTCTGCTTAAACATGTCGTAGGACCTGGCGACTTCTAGAAGTCCTTTTCAACCTCAAACTTTCTGCAGTTTTGTGATATTTTGCCGCACCAGGAGGTGTAGTCCCCCTGGCTGTGTGGTCAAATTTAGCCACAGTGATAATTTTTAGTGGCAGAAAAGTGAGGATAATCAGCACAGGTCAGATATTTGTCATATACTATGATCTGAGGTGTTATCATTCTTCTGGGTTAAAAAAAAAAAAAGAAAGGAAAAGTTAAAAATTGAGGTGAGCAGAGGTTAGATTGTTCATTTGATATAAATTGTCTTCTGATGTCATGATACCAAGTAAGATTAAAATTGAACATATATGAGAAAGAAATTATGAAAAGTCAATTTTCAATTGTATCAAAGGCCAGAGTACATGATCAAAATGTTTCCATGCCACTTCCACAAATAAAAATAATTGGTTTTCTCATAATAACTTTCTGCATTGTATGATTTCTGATATTCAACAAGTATACAGTCCTCAAATAGCTTTTTTTTTCCCCATAATAACTACCAACGTAACAGTTTAACATCTTAAGAGTCAAAATATAATATTAGAAAAAACAACAATAACCTCAACATTTGAAATTACTCTAATTTTCAGGATAATTATCAAATTTATGATTTTTCTTTAGCACTTTCAAAATAAAGCCTTTTTTTTTTTTAAAGAATACAGAGGGTTTTTTTTTTATAATAATATCAATACTGAAAAACAAACAAAGCAAAAAGTGTTGGTGAAAAGAGAAAAAAAACATCAAAATCTGCCACTACTAAAACAATTTTAATCATTAGCTTCTGTTCACCAGGGATACTAGAGTTAAAAGGCTGTCATATCTAATTAACATTTAGTTAGGAATATAGAGGTAAGGAATACACAATAGGCTTTCATAGCTGGCAGTCAAAATCCAACTGGGAGAGGTGAAGCAATCCACTAGTTAGAGGCAATCAAAACAATGTAATATATGACTAAGACATCTCACTAGTAATTTGTTCCAGCATGCCCTAAATGAAGAAAAAATCTACAAGAAACAGCAGATTAACATTCCTCCATAATGCTTTATATAATATTACTTAATAAGAAATTACTTAATATCTTTTAGGTTACTTCCTGTAAATTCTCTAGTGAGACCTTTTGATTCATGAAACATGTAATCATAAAGTACTGCCTGAAGAACTGAATCCATAGTTGTTCTTTTATGCAGTTTCACTCCTTTTGTCAGGCAGACAAACAGAAATTGTTTTCTTTATTTGCCACAGTTTCACTTCGGCAGAAATTTAATTCAGATAAAACACAGAAAATTTTACTAAGCTTCCATTCCAGCAAAGAAAAACACATATGAGTGGATTCCCAATTCAGGTAAAATTACTTCACTCCATAAACCACAGAATGTTAAATCATTAAACTGTTGCAACACTGCAGAATGTACTGATATCGTTTTTCAGCTGAAGTGACTTATACTGTTTCTGTGACAACTAAGAATATCAGAAATTCTGTATTATTGTGATTGAAAGCAAAAATGTTTTTCTTGTAATGTCTTACAATTTCAAATGACTATGGATTAAAAAAAAAAAAAAAAAAGGAAAACAAAAGAAAACTAAACCAGCAAATAGTAGAATAAGGCTATTGCAGGGAACCATTAATGTGAAAACCAGCACAGAAAAATCACGTGTGCAGCTTAAAAACCAGAACTGCCATTCCTTAAGCTGTATTCTCCATAATAATAGGAGAGAAGAAGGTGATCAAGAATAAAACAGGCTCCTAAGAACTGCAGTTTTGTACACTGATCCCTTACTTACCTACAAAACGGAAATTCAGAAATTGACCAAAGTGGAAAATTAAGCACAAAGAGTTAAAAGACTAAGCTAGTACGCTTGCTTTTTGCGCAAGAACAATTTTCCTTTCATTTTTTCTAAGTACCACTCCTAAAGTATCTTCACAGCTGAAAGTGAACTATTCATAATGCCTATTTGAACTATTGCATTTCTTATTGTTTATTTTGATTTATATAAATTTGAGATACATTTAAACCACTACTAAACAAAATTATCCTCTAGTAGAAAGGAAATCCTTTATTAAAGAAAGCAGATGCCATCATAAATCTTAAGAGCTTTACTTTTTCAAAATCAATGCTTATTGACAGTGCTGCTATTTACATTATCTTACCCTTTTTTTGAGATCACTATTTCAAATAAAATCATGGACGTTTAAGTATTACTATGCAAAATTAATCTGATACATACTCTGGATGGACTTAAACCTCATCAACAGACCAATGTTAAAATATAATCCAAAAAATATTGAATAAATAAATCTAACTGAAACATCGTAAGTTATTGAGTGTGTTTCTTATAGGACTGGTCTTTGTCACTGTACTGCTATCTCGGGTATGAAATTAAAAAAAAAAAAAAAAAAAAAAAAACCCTGCAAACCCAATACACCTGCAGTCCCACTGCTAACAAAATTTTGCTAGGTAGGCCAAATACAGAAATGAATTATTTTTGGATATCTGCAAACTTGTAATGGTGGTGGCAGCAGACACACATAGCAGATGTACTTATGGTAAGTTTTCCATTTCTTGCAATTAAAATTACAGTTTGGAAATTTCAAAACATTTTTTTTTTTTTAAGTAATACATGTAATTGCAGGAACTTCAAAAACAAGTCATTCACTGCCATGGATTTGCCATGAACAGTAATGAGAAAGAAATCAGTTGAAGGGTTTCTTCTGATCTACAATAATATGATAACTCGAGTAAATTTGATTAAAAATTTCAACATAAAAATTAAGTAATAACTTCGATGAGAATAAAACATAAATGCTTCTTATTTTCCTGAGAAGTGATATGATGATGTTAAGTTGTATATGAAAGCAAAAAATCTGGATGACCATACTATGTTGTTTGAAATAAACACCTTTTGTCTTCTCATAGGTAACTGAACTAAATTGCTTTGTCAATGATCCAAACTTTACTAAATTTTAGGGAAACTGAAATTACTTATCAACTAACACAACCTTAAAATTTGGATAATTTACTTACAATTTAGGTGGGAGTGAATATCCATTACCAACTTACCAAGTGGAGTTCCTTTGTGACAGAGTAATTACTAAGCATCTGAAACATTTTACAGATTGCTAAGATCATCATTAGTGCAGCGTATTCTATCCGCTAGAAATATAAACATAGTTGCTTACCAAGATGGTGGTAACGATTAAAGAGCGATTGGACAGAGAATCTGTGATGTTTGCTGGTCTTCCTTTCTGATTCTCTGTCATGTTAAGGCCACTCAGTGGATCCCAAGTTCCAACCTATAAAAACAGTATATTACTATGTAAACTGAGTTACATTTCATCATCTACGAAAGTATATGCTAAAGAAAAAAAAAAAAAAGCCAGAATTCTAGAAAAGAAAAAATGGTTGCTAGTATTTCTTATTTATCCTTATTCCATTATCTCGTGTCATTACATTTCAAAAATATGATTCATGATAATTTAAACTGCACTTCTTGAAGTGTGACACTAAGGGGAAAAATGATGCACAGAATATCTACAGCCAATTTGAATACTTAATTTTCCACTTAATGTTCATACTTCAAGATAAACCACATCTGAAGATAACTCAATAGTTTGGTGGAAATTGTGCAGAGCAGAGATCATCCTCTCTACAGAATGATTTATCCTTTGCTCTCATCAAAGAGAACAGAGGGGCAAAAAGATATTTTGGCAGAAATGTCACATGGAAGGATGAGAGGAGATTAGGTGCTGTAACTTTACTGTTTTCCAGATAAATGTTCAGTACATAGATCTGACATTTTCTACATTGAATTTCTTATTCCAGTAAAGTCAATAGGATTTTTATCTAAGTTAGGATCCAGGGTTATGATTTAAGGTACAGGTCAAGGACAGTTTCACATACTAGGCAGTACTGGTTTAGAACAATTTCATTCTGTGATCTGAAATGTTTATAGAAAAACCAAAACGTGCAGCCCTAAATTTTGGCCACAATTAAGAAATACTAAAAGGACCGAAAACTTCTTGTTGCGATATATATACATGTATTTAATTATAACAATCACAATTGCCCCTTTTCTTTGGAGAAAGAGCAAACTATGAAAAGAGACTAATAGGGAGTGTGAAAGAACAGAGCTTGAGCCCATTTCTGTTACTTTTTCATACAACAGAAGCTAGACTAATCTCCTCTCTAAGATTAAGTTTCAAAAATATGAGCAGCACAAAAATTACCAAGGGAATTTCATCACCTCATTTGTTCATTTTCAAATTTTAAATTCATGAAATCATATACTTTATTCTGTGGTTCATAATTCAATTTTATCTGGGCAAAAGCAAACACATTATTAATTAAAATACTTCCTCCCTTACTTTTAAATACAGGTACAGCCACAAGCAAACAATAATTAACTTTTAGGATTTGAGTTTTGTCTAACTACACCCATGTAGACTAATAAAAGCAATCAACAGCACAGTTTCAAAGAGAAGCTTGTGTCTTGTAAAATTATTTTCTAAATGAGGTTAAATGCACGCTGCATAAGTGTTTCTATTTGTAAATCAAAAATCTAAGGAATGTAACAAAAGTAGGATTTTCTGCAGAATACACACTTATATTCTTAATGAACTCAACATCTATGCCAGAGACTCTGGAATACTACAGATATTCAAAGCTGCCAAATCACACTGACATCTCAAACAGTGCATTAACAGTGTGCCGTTTTTTTTTCCTTTTTGCTTAAACACAATGTTTGAATTGTAAAGTATCTTTTTGAACTGAACAGAATAGATAATGTGTTTTCACTGGAAAACTAAGAGTACTTTAAATGCCAAAAAATGTTGAAAAAGCAAATCAAGGTACTCTGCTACATGCAATTTCAATTCAAAAAACTTGCAGTTTACTTCTACTTCCTTACCCCTTTTCCAACAATCTTTCAAGTCCACCTAAAATGTGAAACAAACTGATAAACTAATATACAGTTTAGAAGGGACATACACATAGTAATAGAGTCACAGGGATTACTTCATTTTCCCATTTATTTTTCAACATGGCAGGGCAAGAAAAATATTTTGGACATCAAAAAAGTCATAAAGTGAGAAATCCAAATTCCCAGACTATTTTGGAGTGAGTTTGTCAACTTGAAGCTGCTAGCACACATTATTCTCAACATGAGCATGGGAACTTTTCTCCCTATTGATGTATTATAAAAAAACATGGACAGAATTTTCCAGAATTGTGTTGCTGGCACTATTCTTTGTTATATTTTGTTTTGCTGTGTGTCTGTGTGAGTTTGTATTAGCTTGATATTCATTTTTAATATTGCAGTTTTCAGAAAAAAATAAAAAATCAGGAAATTTGCAATCAATACAGTTGCATCATCTGACCTAAGACAATGGTGGCAAGATAACATAACTTCATTCTATAACTGCATGGAACAAGTCCTAAATCTGTAACCCCAGTGAAAAGTAGATGTTTGTATACTATGATGCTACATCTTATTAATAGTAAATCAACAGCAAATCGCCTTTCATTTTCTTTCATTTCTTCCATTTTCTTCTAACTAAGCTTCAGCTTTAACACAGTTTTCTCGCAACATTCAAAAGCATAGCATCATCATAATAATGTAGAAGCAGATATTGAGAGACAGTTAAGACAGTCATTACCATAAGTAAATAATGAGGAAGAAGTAAAAAATATATACCTAAAATTTGAATGCAGTGTCTCATATATATATTACTTATTTCTAATTAGCTGTTTCTACAAAGACACTACACCTTTATACTGCAATAAGCAGATTTCCTGGGAATATTATAGAGGAATGCTGCACTACACTTGACACTTTTTAAATTCTTCCATACTCTCTGTAGCTGCTCACTGCAGATACAGAATATTGGACTGGATGAATTCAGAGATTTTTTTTCTCATGCACCAAAAGGAAAGAGTGTGATGCACTCTTTGGAATATATCTTTCCAAGTGGTCCGTAAATCATATACCACTTTTAAAAATCTTTTAAATAATCTTTACAATATTTAATTAATAGTTCAGTCGTACAAAAAGTGTCAGAATTAAATCTAAAAAAAAAAAATCTAAACCAGATGTTAATAAAATTTTACTTATTTCCACAGATATTTAATTTAATACTAAAATATAATTGACATAATTTGTACAGGAATAGCAAAAATTAAAATAATAAAACAGATTGAATTGTCACTCAAAACTTGAATATTAAAAGCTGCACACAGTTAATCTGTACAATAAAGGACTTCTGACAATTTTAATAGGTTCATACAATGGAATAATTAGCTATAATTATGATGCATTCTTGAACTTTATATGGAAGAGTGCTGAATACAGTAATTCTTCACTTTAAATGTACATAGTCTGCTTAGCAACATGGTAGGAATTTGAAAAGAAGAAAAACTACACTGGACTTCTACACAAAGTTACTAGTCTCTTCTGTAAATCACGGCTGGAATTTTGTTATTTATCTATCACAATAACAACATAAACCTTCTCAATCTTTTTCAAGTTTCTCACCTTTGCAAGGTTATTGATCATTTATGTGGTACTTTTCCAAGCCAATTTTGAAGAGAAAGCATATATGCAACTTAAAAGACATATACAGAGTCAACAGCTCTTATAGTATGTAGTGTGAATGAAGCTGAGTTCCTGAGTTACGCTTTCATACAAATAAAAAGTTCACAAGTGACTATCTAGATACTTAGGTAAGGTTAACATTATTTTAAAAAGTAGGAGCTCCCTTTTATCTCAGTAACTTTCACAGATACATCATGATGATACTTTATCTTCTGCGTTATACTTAAAGAACATCTTTCCTGTTTAAAATAAAAGTGAAATTTGCCATTCAGTTAAAAGCTTTTCCTAATTATACCAGAAAGTTATTTCTGAAAAATATGAAATTCTTTACTCTTTCGATTGCAAAGTAGGGAATAAATTTGTAGACTTTTTTAGTAAAGCTCAGAATTTCAACAAAGCTACTATCTTTACCAAGACTAATGCAATATAATTCATCACCATAACAAATAAGAAGCACAGTACAGTCCTGAAATCTAAATTCTCTGAGTTTACATATTCACTAGTTTAATGACTATCACAGAATCTTGTTCCAACCTCCTTGCTACAGGCAGGGACACCTCCCTCTAGAACAGGGTTCTCAAAGTCCCATCCTCCCTGGCCTTGAATGCTTGAAGGGAGGGGGCATTCACAACCTTGCTGTGCAACCTGTTCCAGTGTCTCACCCCCTCACAGTGAAGAATTTCTTCCTAATATCTTGTCTAAACCTACCCTTCCAGTTTAAAACCATTTCCCCTTATGCTGTTGCTACATGCCCTTAATTAAAGTCCCTCCTCAGCTTTCCTGTATGCCCCCTTCAGATACTGGAAGGCTGCTATTAGGTCTCCTCAGAACCTTCTCTTGTCCAGACTGCAGAGCCCCCTCTCCCTCAGCCTGTCCTTGTAGTGGAGGTGCTCCAGTCATCTGAACATCTTCATGGCCCTCCTCTAGACCTGCTCCAAAAGCTTAATGTCCTTCTTTTGTTGGATGCCCCAAAACTGGGTGCAGTACTTCAGGTGGAGTCCTGTGAGAGAATAATAGAGGGGCAGAATCACCTCACTCAAACTGCTCATCATGCTTCTCTTAATGCAAGCTAGGATGCAATAGGCTTTTGAGGTTGAAAGTGCACACTGTCAGCTCACACTGTCTTTCACCAACTGACACTCCTAAATCTTTCTCCTCGGGGATGGTCTCAAGCTATTATCTGCACAGCCAGTATTTGTGCATGGGATCGCCGTGACCCAGGTGTGGGACCTTGCACTTGGCCTTGTTGAACTTCATGAGGTTGACATGGGGACACCTATCAAGCATGTTTAGGTTCCTCTTAATGGCATCTCTTCCCTCTAGCATGTCAGCTGCACCAATCAGATTGTTGTCATCTGCAAATTTACCCTACAAAAAAATAGTGCTAGTCCCAGCACTGATTTCTGAGGAATGTCACATATCACCAGCCTCCACTTGGACACTGAGCTGCTGACAGCAACATTCTGAGCGCAACCATTCAGCCAATTTCTTATCCATAGAGTGGTTATTCCATCAAATCCCTGTTTCCCCATTTTGAAAACTGGGATGTTGTGCTGGATGGAGTCACCCTCCTTGCACAAGTCCAGGTAAGTGACATCAGCTGCTACCCCTTTACCCACTGACATTCTAACTCCAGTTATAAAAGGCCACCAAGTTTGTCAGGAATGACTTGCACTTGTTGAAGTCATATTGGTAACCACCAATCACCTCATCTTAATTTTCCATGTGCCTTAGCAGGGTCTTAAGGATTTGCTCCATGTTCTTGCCAGACAGAGATGAGACTGACTGGCCTGTAGTTCCCTAGATCCTTTTTTCCCTTCTTGACAATGGTATTATGCTCCCCCTTTTCCAGACAGTGGGAACCACACCAGGCTGTCATGACCTTTCAAATGTGATGGATCGTGGTTTGTCAACTTAATCTGCCAGTTCCCTCAGAACCCATGGATGGATCTCATCAGGTCCCATGGACTCATCTTCACATTAAACACATTAAATTTGGGTGTCTGAAGTATAATAATTTTACAGTATAGAATTTTCCTCACAGTGCAGCATCAGTGTAAAAAGTTATTATTATCTGAATATAATTATATATATATTAGATTGACACAGCTTGGGATTTTCATTTTACTCGACTATAAATAGTTGCTGTATATCCAGATGAACTGTCGGGAAAATCTGTTCAACATTACATTAGAAACAATCCAATCATCTATTAATTTTGCCATTTTCATCTTCCACAAAGTTATCATGTTTGTAAGACGGGAGTATTTATTTTGAAATGAGTAAGAATACTTCTTAGTGATTGATATTTGATTATTGCCCCTCGTTCAATTGTTTCAGGAACAGTTATCTCATATACAATCTAAGTTCACACAAATCATTTTTCCAATGTAAGGAGAAAATTTTCTGTTGTCAATTACTTCAGAATGAGTAGTTATTGCACTTTAAGATACAAGGTCCACGTAACTTGCCATGGAAGGAAGGAGGGGAAAGGGAAAGGGGAGAAAAAAGTGTGAAAGGGGAAAAGGGAGGAAGGGTAAAAAAAAAAAAAAGGGAGGAAAAGAGAGTGGAGGGGAGGGAGAGAGGGAAGAACAGGAAGTAAGGGAGATTCAGCTTAGGTTTGAGTGTAAGACAGTATTGGAAAGAAAAACCAAGAACTCTTTCAAAGGACAAGAATAGAAAGATATTCTCTCTACTGGGAAGTGTCATACTCTGAAAGATTCCTCCTGGATTCAAGGAAAATTGAGTTTGTGTTCTTTCAGAATAAACAAGATTTCTTCAAAGACATTTTAGTTCAACACTGATGTTTCTGTCTCACTTATAAAACCCAGATCTAAGTTGTTCAAGGGAATATAACTTAATTTTCCTAATCACTTCCCTCTAAATTAACTCTCTTGCTTTTGTTCAAATGTTTTGTTGAACACATAGAATCTTCATTGTTATTTGGTAACAGTTTCCCAGCTCCTAAACTTTTCTAATGCATGGTAACTAATTCTTACCACCTGTTCTTAATATTTTGTTGAGAAGTAACACTATCACACCTCTTTAAAAACAAAATGCACCATGAAAGCACCAAAAGCATCTTCCATTACTCTGAATTTCTATATGTGCTGTTGAAGAACACACTGGTTGTTTTAAAACATCCATAACCTTTTACAACTATTTCCGTTATTGTCTCTCACATATCTGTCATTATTGTTGCTTCTCAAGTTACTTTTTTCTATTCCATGTTTTAGAATACAGCATTTTCTGTTTAATTTTATCTTTTTCACATATTTCTAATCTGTACAGAACTTTCTGTTTTACTTCTGTATTTTAAGTTGTGTACATACCTCATAACATACTGTCAACTGAGAAATAAATCACCACACTTTTATGTTTCTACCTACATATAAAGGTGAAATAATAACAGATGTAACACAGATCCTGATGGAAGATACCATTGCTTTATCCCACTGCACATTCATTATGCATTATTTTACACCAGTGTTCTCTCAGGAAATTTCCAGTCCACATGCTTCATACCAAGAACTTGTTAAAACAGCCAACCTTTTATTTTTTAATAAGGTTGTGAAGTAATATCAGATATGTCACTGATACACAAATATATTAATTTTCCAATTTTTTAATTGTTTTGTATTTCTATCAGAAAAGAAATTGAATAGACTGTGAAGAAAATCCTTGGATCTTAATGGTTCTCAAATGACGTTTAATGCCATTATAGCCATCTTATTTTTCCACTTCTTCATTATCATCATTTCCTACTTACATGCAGACTCTCTGGCCACTACTGCTTTATTCAGCTGTTCCTGTGACATCAATTTTTCCGCTTTTGTTTCCATGAAACAAAACAAGTTACATTGTACCAGTGATACTGGTATACAAAGTAAGCTTGCTTTGCAAGCTTAATCACAACATCATTTTTCCTTATGTATCCAAAGCTCCCTTAATGGAATACTTCATAGTAAGACTCTTCACTGTCCTGGCATTGCTTCACATTTTAGAATACAGTTTAGTCCTTTAATCATAGGTTTGCCACTGGATCATTTTGAAAATCTTCCTGCCAATTTAATTGTTCCAAAGCAAGTTCATAACTTATAAACTTCTTAGAAATATTCCTAAACAGAGAACATTAATATCACAAAACTGATATTAGGGAAAAAAGGTTCTGGAAAAATAAATATTTTCCATTCAGCTATTTACAAAAATATAAGTAAGCAAATGAATGAAGAAAGAAAAAATAAAGTAAATAAAACTGCAGCATGATGACTTCCCTCAATTCCTCTTTTTTACTTTTCAAGACAATATTACCTTGGAGCATTACCAAATAAAACTTTATCTATAGATGAAGGGAAACAGTGTTTACAAAACACAGAATACAATAACTAAACACCAACTATATACTAAATACCAACAAAAACATTGTCCTACAAAGTGCAAAACACTTGTTTGTTGATCACAATAACATGAGACACTGTAGCTTCCTGCTTTGCCTCTCCATGAAGTAGAAAGATGTATAGTATAAATATGCATATTCAAAGATTTGCACATGAGAGTAAATAGGTGATGGGAATAGAATCACATCCAAATCTAAGCTCAACACAGATCAAAGGTAAAGCATACTAATGTATGAACTCAGTGTTGACTATTCTTCAGGTTCCCTCAGAACTAAGGATGCGGCTAAAAGCTTGCAGTTAGGAGGGCATTTACTGTCAGATAGGAGATTAATAGCTTTTACAAGAAAATTTGGAAGCCAGTTATATGTAGCAGACAACAAGTTTAATGTAACACATGAAATGTTTTTGACAGGCAATATATTGAAATGCCTTTACATGGTGTCTCAATTTAAAAGTTGTTACTAAATTCCCTCATTTATTTTTTCTCATGGTTAATACTTCTATAATGTACAATGTCAGTCTGAAAATCTGCTTGCACCTTTTGAAGTTAGTTTTAAATCTTCCCAAAAAGTTTAAGAAGGTAAGCAAAATGGTATGCTTTTCAAGATGTTCTCAGAATTCCCCTAATAATTTTTCTCTCATGTCTGTCTTCTGTGACAGATTTTCTGAAGGCAAGCATGCCAAATCTAATTGTTCTGAACATTCAAGTCTGAATGCCTAGAAATTTAGCATGTCACTTCCACATGATACGTGAGGAAAATGAGGTTCACAGATCTCCTTGAACCTCTTAAGTAAGGCTGAACTGAACAATATTTATTCATTTGGTATGTCATTGTTTGAAGTCACACTCGAATAATAGCCAGAAACATCCTCTGGATGTACAGTCCCATTTACTTAAGTATTCAGAACCAAAGAGCCACTGCAAAAGGAACTATAGAACCCAAGCCTCATACATTTTTGAAGAGAAGTAAGGCTTCTACTTACTTGGGCATCTGTTTTGTAAGAATGATGTAACTCTCTGGCCAACATGCAGTCAGTGGCTGAGGAAAATCCTAATGTTTCTCAAATTTTGACAGTCCTGAAACCCAGCTAATAAAACATCACAAGAAAAAACAGATCTCACAAAAATACTTGTAACTACTGTAAACCCTACATAAATATAGTCCTGTGTCAAGCCTATTTTTATAACTCTGTTTCAAAACCACATATATTTATTCCCACATAAAAATTTATTTTGCTGTAGATGTTAAGCTTTTTATTTAGAGAAAAAAAAAAAAAAGTCACTTTTGTGATTTTTTCTGGGGGGGAAGTAGGTTTTTGTTTTGTTTTGTATCACTTCAGAAGCAGACATCTTACGCACCTTTTCAAGACCTTCTTCCTTGAGGCTTATAACATCTAAATCAAAATCTGTCCTTAAGCCATTGGATTTGTTGAAAGTTATCCTTCCTGTGAGGCCTTCCCAGTGAGCCTATAGATTAAAAACAAAAAAACAAAACAAAACAAAAAGAAAAACCTTTTTATAAATAAATACCATTTTTATTGAAGTGAGAATGTTATATATTCTATCAAAATATTTTAACCGGTCATTTTCAAAAAATATTTCAAATTCTCTTTTTGCTAATTAAACATAAGCTTTCTATAATCTTTACAATTTTGTTTTAAACCACTTTCCACACTATTCAATAAACTTCTCACTGAAAGGAATAACAAGCTGGTTCATTTCCATTTTTCCAGTATTCATACATGCATTTTCACTTCTTTTTCCCACTCCACAGTCTCAATCCTTTTCAGAACTCAAGATTTTGTTATTCTGTCAGGATATTTCATTCAAACAAGGACTTACTTTTACAAGATACCAAGTCCTCTGAGACCACACTGAGTTAGTAAAAATTAATGTCTCCCAGAGCCAATACTTTACTTTACATGAAATGGAATACCCAATTTTTTAATTATATAAAGTTAGCCTGGTTCTTAAACTATGTTAAATAAAGGTACGCAAATTGAGATTAAAAAGAAGATTATATTACATTGCAAATATTTATCTTTACCATAGTATTTTGCATATGAAGAATGAGAAACAAGCAGTAGTTTATAATACAAGAAGTAGTAAACTTCCATCTTGACCCCATCACGTATTTATGACAGGGTTGCTGATTTTTTAATTGCTAGTCTAGGGCTTGGGGTCTTGGGGGGTGCTTTTCTAAAACCACTGAAATGTTCTAAAAATACCCTACTATTTAAGATTCAGTCATTTCACTCTTTTATGTCTCTGTGCATAGTACAATTTGCAGCAACTAAAAGCTTAGGAAAACTTGTTTGTAAATGAAAATGCTTGTCTCAACTGCTTGGGAGAAAAAAAAAAAAGGGATTGGGAGAATGGAAATAAAGGAAGCGGGATATATCTTATTATATCTTATAAGTGACTCACCTCCTTAATGAGACTCATAAAGCGGGTCCCAAAACGCCATGGTTTGTGGCGATTACACTGTAGTGAACTGACAGTCATCTGTGGAAACTGCTGGACAGCCACTGACACCACATGAACTGCATCATACATTAGAGCTGCATCCGTCTGAAATTAGAATGAAATCAGAACTATGAACTTAAAATGAAAACAAGTGATGGCCCAGAGGTGAGAGAAGAAGTAAAAGAATTTAGTACTTCACCTTACACTATAGGGAGAAAATAATCTGATTGCTTGTGTAGCACTGAACCTTAGCATAGACCCTTACTGCCAAGTCCCACAGACTGGGACCTTTAATTTCAGTTTTTGTCTTTGTAATACTTTTTAATATCAACTTTTTAGGATCACAGTAGGACACCATTATCTCTGATGACTCGCAGTGCTTTAGGGGCATATATATGCATGTTTAGCTTGAGACAGTTATTTTTATGAATGAGGAGAAAAAAAAAGCAAATAAGCAACGTAGCAGAACTCTGACTACAAGAGAAAATGCAAAGGCTAAGTAAATAATGGTTTTCTGTTTAGAATTACAGACTAAATACAGTCCCAAAGGCATTCAGTTGATTCATTTGTAGCTGTTTATGGGCATTGTTTCAAATCCCTAGAATGGACCTAATCAATATCTCCTAAAAAAACGGTGGTAAATTAGAACTGCATTAAATATCACATTCATTTAAATTGTTTCCATGTCCTGTGCTAAATAAATGGACTGTTTAGATGTGGCATGTACTAACTACATTTGTACTACCAAAGGATAGAGATAGTCTCCCAGAACATTCTGTCATGTTGTACAAGAAACTGACTTATCTTTTCTCTTCTGTTTGATAAACAGAGACAAGCCACAGAACCAAAAGAGAAGACCTTAGATTCACTGGTGGAAATGAATGCTATGCCATCTGCTCAACATACCTTAGAGAAGAGGGACCTATTTCCCCTTCTCATTCACATAATTAGTGAGCTGTGAAATTAGTTCTTTAATGGACAAGAAACGAGAGGATTACTGCATTTGTCACAATACAATACAACGCAATACAAAATGAGTTTATATAGTGCCTTTCATGGAAATGCATCCCAAGGCTCTTTACAATAAAATTAAACATAAAAATGCAAAAATGTTCTACCATTATAGTCCATAAGCTACTGTTAAAGGGGAAAATATACGTTTACATGTAAATGGCTCTTCCCAAGGAGAGGTCTCAAAATTTAAGAGGAGATAAATCCTTACTTTAAAATAGCTAATATAATAGGTTTCAGTGATCTGAGACATCAAGCAGTTGATGTAGACACTTCAAATCAGTCAGAAAATATTTTATTTTCTGCCAAATTGTTCAATATCTTTAAGGCAATAAAGTCCTTTTAAGGCAGGCAGATATCTGACAAGGAGACAGTGAAACTCTCAAAAGCAGGAATGACATGCTGACTAAGCATCATACAAAGCTTAATATTCTAGTACTTGGCAGAAGTTGGAGTCTTGACAAGATTTTAAAATAAATTATAAAATAAGCTCAGCACATAGATATGGCTCAGAAATGCAAGCAGTATATTTAGATCTAGTTTCTTCATTTTTATTTTATCAGTTTTAATTCTAAACTCATAGTCAGTGCACCAATGAAGGAAAATTGAAATTGCTGCAAAACCTTCACAAAAGTAGCCCATTAAGAAGCAATCAGAAGTTGCTTCTTAATTATTTTAACTATTTTAAATAATAATCTAATCTAATTATTTTAATTAAGAATTAACTGATTAAGTGGATATAAATTTGGACATGGAACCAATAAGATTCATCAGCAGGAATCAAAAGGACATTATGTGGCTTTTTGACAAATTCTGTAAGCCACTGAGCTTGAAGTCTGTAGGATTACAAGACAGTCATCTCCAGTGGAAACAATAAAAAAAGCCACTGTAATTTTGGAAATAATTTGAATTCTGTTAATATTCTTCACACTGAACTGATAAGTATTGCTTCAGTGGAAATAAACATAGATCCAAATGCACTCTTTTAGAAGCACACAACATAAAATAATTCCTGGTGAGAAGTTGAGTGTCCCATTTGATTTTTAGTTGCTACAAGATAAACTCACTGTTTACACAAGCTGACATTCCTCAATCCACCTTGTACAGGTACGTTAATGTTAAATGGGGACTTCAGTATTTTTACTGAATGAAGACAGATAGAGCCATATGCTTGAAAATATTGATTTAGTGATTTGATATCATGTTCACCTCTCTGAGTTCAAGAAGTAACTTCACTGAACGAGAAATAAACACTACAGCACTGAGGAAAAGATACAAAGTAAATGCTTGAAATTTCAGGTTGAACTATTCTCTTTATCTTTCATTTGAGACAGCAGGAATTGGCAGCAATTAGTTTAGTTCTCCAACTTCACTTGTTAGGCTTGATAAGCTTTTTTGTGTCTCATTGCCATTTGACCGTGGACCTTTCTTTGTCTTCATCATGCTACTGGAATGATGCTTTGTGGTACAGAAAGTACTACATGTTTCATCAAGAAACTTGTTCAGAATTTGTGAGGAAATGTGCCCAGTTACATTTTTAGCATTTATCTTATCTAAACAAAGATTGGCAGTCTGGAAGAAGAAGAGGATATAAAGTTCATGAGACAGAATGTTTCTTGAACTTCATGTAAGAATGTACTACATTTCCATTCGCTGAAGAGGTGAATCCACATTATAGAAGAAAATAATCATACTGAAAAATGAGATTAGTACTTTATAGTTAACTCGCATAATTTTTTAAAGATTATGTTGTATTCCACAAATATAACTTGGTCCAGTTTTTTAAATATGGTTGGTTTTCTGTGTTGCTGTTTTTCGTTTATTTGACTTCACAGAATATATTACTAATGATGACTTATTTGAAAACAAATACAAGCATCAAAAATGATACTCTCAATTGTATGTCTACAACTACAAAAGAAAATAATCTACAACTATAGATGCTAAAAATATTTTAACCAGATTGAAATATTATTAGATAAAGCTGATAAAATTTTAAATGACTTGAAGTCTTTCTTTCAGTTGAGTCAATGAATAACAAAAAAGCTGTAAGCACTTAGAGATAACAGCTTAATTAGAGAAGTGATCTCAGTCAGTGTATCTCAAATAGAAAGTACCAGTACCTGTGTTTAATTTTTATCCCAAACTCAGCAGTGTACTACACATTCCTTCTCAGTGTTCTGTCACTCCTTTACAGCCTTAATGCAGATGCTGTTTTTGTCTGCACTTATTACTTGCAAGTCCTACTTTCTAAATATTGTGTAATTTCACTGTGGGGACTCCTTCATCCTGAATTCCAACCAAAGATGTTATGGGCACTTACTAAACTCTAGCAGATTAAAAAATATTTCACACAATCTCACTCAACATTTTGTCTCTAAATTGGAGAGAAATGGATTTGATGGACAGATTGTCTAGTGGATAAGAAACTCATGGAGTTTTGGTCAATTTCCAAATAGAGACCAGTGACGAGTGGGGACCCCCAAGGGTTAGTAATGGGATGTGCTACTATTTAACATTTTTGTCTGCAATATGAGCAGTGGGATTTAGTTCACTCCCAGCAAGATTGCCTACAACTTCAAATTGTAGCATAGTCAACATGTTGGAGGGAAGGGATGGAATCTAAGGGGTCTTTGAAAGGCTTGAGAAATGGGCCCGTGCAAAACAAATACAAGGTTCTGCGCCTAGACTATGGCAACTTCAAGCACAAATAGAGGATGGGTGGAGAAAGGACTGGAAGTAGCCATGAAGAGAAGGACTTGTGAGTGTTGGTTGTTAAGAAACTATACATGAACTGGCCCTGTGCACTTGCAGCCTAGGAAGTCAATCACATCCTGGGTGAAACATAACCAAGAAGTTGAGGGAAGAGATTCTCCCCTTCTACTTCACATGGAGTAGTGCATTCAGGGCTGGGGTCCACAACATAAAGACATGGATCTATTGAAGAGAGTCTAGAGAACAGCCACTAAATGATTAGTGGGCTGGAGCACTTCTCCTGTGAAGAGAGGCTGAGAGAGCATATATAATAAATAAAATAAATAATAAAGCTTCAAAACTCTTGGAATTAAATTTATATACAACTGTTTATAACACAACTGATACTCTCTAGACAGTCTAAGATGACTGGATTTTCCACACAAAAAACTTTGAAATATTAGATTAAGAAGGAATGTGAAAAAAAAAATTCATCAAAGAAAGAAAATTAGGAAGAAAATGTAATAATATCGTATTCTATAGCTCAGTTGACAGGTCCTGTCCTGTCACAAGGTAGGGATCTTAATCTGCATTTACCAGAATTACAAGTCACAAATACATAATAGATTAAATAAATCAAGTTTTTCTGCAAAGACAAATATTTTGCTAATATTTTTCATTTTGAAAATAGTTATTAAATAAAGAAAATATTCATTTCAAAACAAAACTGAAGTTAAAAGAATACTTGAAATATAGTCTGAATTGATTCTTTGCTCAGTTTTGCATTCAACTAAAGCAACTCACTAAAAATTGCAGTAAGGGCAGTTGTACACCTCAATTGAAATAGTGTATCACATAAGCCCAGCTTTTTCCATTGATTACTGATATATGCACATGCTATGCACATGTTATCTTTACCTGTCCATTATCTGAATTAAGACAACTACAATAAGCTTAATAGCTTTTACACACCAACTGTGCTCACTGGCTTAACAAAGTGTTAGCAAGTTCATTTCATACAGAAGCAAGATTCTCTCAGATTTTAGAATATGAGAATGCTACACCTCCATTTGGTAAGGGAAATGTAAGTATCCAAAGGTAGGTTCCAGGAGAACTGATTTTTCCACTGTCCCTTATAAACAGTGTTTTTGTTTTTTTTTTACACAACAGCAATTCCTTGGATAAAACAACTAGTTGCAAGGTCACTTTTTTTTTTTTTTTTTCAACTCCCAGTGTGTAACAAGACTACTTCTAGTCGAATTTATGAGTGACAGAGTTCAAGATAGTAAGAACAGTGTTGGACTAATAGCCTTAGAATGTAATGTATAATGGACACAGAACAGCATCTCCTCCCTCTCCAGTCTACTCTTTTTGTAAAAGATAACATTATTTCAGACATAATGCACAACAAGGACGCACAATAGCATACTTACTCATTTCAATACCCTCAAAAAATTTGAAAATCAACCTCTGTATCCTACTATGAAGTATTTTCAATGTGGTAATTATTTATTCTCTCAGCTGCCCTTGCTGTCCAATAATTTAACAAACAATACAAAATTATTAATTACAAAATTTTGAATAAATAGCCAATATCAAAACAAACAAAATATATCTTTTTTTTGTTTGTTTGTTTAGTGTATTAAATCCACCAACACTTGTCTTCCTTTTTTCCATATTAGTCTTATTTTCTAGATTATTTACAGCATGAGATGGGTGAACAGAAAATAGGCCTGTGTAAAGTAATTTTTTCTTACTATTTTCCTTTGGAGATTGAGTTATAACACACAGCTAATGGTGGTGACTACATTGCAGAAGAGTTTTTTTGTAGCTGAGAATTTGCTCTATTAAATAATTTCACTGTGCTCTTTGTATCAGTTGTAGCTTCCATGGAAATACATAGGAGACATTACTTTCAGAGCAACCTAGATCTACACATTCAGGATGAGATGAAACTTAAAGAAAGTAATTTTTCTTTACATTTTTCAGATCCTTTGTAAACAAAATGGTTGCATAAGAGGATAATGATATTCATGCCCTGTACAATGTAATTTCAATCACTGAACACATTCCCAATTCAAAAATGATTTCTCAGAAAACATACTAAGAGAATAACAAGTCTGTGAAACTATCTACTGTTATTTTATTTGTGGGAATTAGCGTCCATGGTTAATGGGAAAGATCCCATTGCTACCAGTTTATGCTTGGACAGTGTTTGAGATGCAGTTCCTATGTTACATTCTATGCATTCATATATTCAGATATAAAAAAGATATTTTTACATATATGAGACATTAACATGAGATAATTTTCTGAAACATAAGTTTTAACAAAAAATGCAAAGACTGATCATGTTTAGGAACCTCTACATATATGTGCCATAGGAAAGAACAGGTGCAATTTACCACAAGGATGAAACGAAGTTTTGATTCAACAGAAACAAGCACTAATGTTTAATCATATAGCAGAATATACACCAAGGGAAATGAAACCTAAAGAACACTCCACAGGAAGCATTCATATCACAAAACTGTACAGTGATATGAACTATTTGGAACCACACAGGGTAAGAACAAGGGACACTACAGAAAAAAATAATAAAAATAATAATTAAAAAATCAAACTAAATATGGATTTGAGTTTATTTTTTACTCCTTTATGCTCTATAAGATGAAACTAAACTTTTCTAACAGTTCTGCATTACAGTAAAATCTTACTCTATGCTTGAAAGAAAGAAGGATGAATCATATCATACTCATTTTATAACCAAAAAATGATCATCACAGTTGTCCCCACTCAAAGGTAATTATGTCTCCCTTAATTTTTATTCTATAAAGCTATGAAGTCACTTTATATAAAGCCACTTTATATTATAATCTAGATTCAGGAAGAAGGACTTAAAGGACATCTAGTAAAAGTCAGCTGAAAGTTTAGCTCCAAAGCTAAATTCCACCATGTCGTTGTCTATGAAGAAAAGACTAATGATTCCAACTCAAGATCTAAGGTATTTAGAAATCCCAGGTAGGTGTGAGTAGAAAGTCTAATGTCCAGAAAATAAAGCAAAGCTGCTGGGCAGAAAGAAAAACACCTTTCAAGTTATAATAGCCTAATTAGATCACGTGTGGTTTATCTTTCAAGTACAGATGGAAGTGTTTAAGAATAGCATAAAAATAAACACAATTTTTATTTTATCTTAACTTGCCCCATGTTAAGAGTGATCTTGAGGCAATTAAATAACAACAATAACAGACAGTATTTGCCAATGCAAAATATAAGAAATTTGGAATGAGACAAGTAGTTTCAAACTCACCAACATATACTCTCAGGTATCCCACATATCTACAAGATATGCATCCCATAGAAACACAAACAGTTTGAAAGCAGCCTGGGCATCAACAGTGGAAGAGGTGTCCTTTCAGTGACTCAGAGTGACAGTTATATTTAAGTAGGATAGTTTATGTGCACACCTGGAACTCAGAGCAATGCCTTCAAAACAAAGGCAGAGAACAAGCATTGAGGGGAAGAGAAAACAGGGAAGAAAGGAAAGCTAAAGAATATAGAAGAACCAAAATGGATGCAAAAAAAAAAATAAAAAAAATAAAAGTCACAGTCACTTTATCTTACAAACAGAGGTTTAAGTTGAACTAGATTTAACAAAAAAAAAAAAAAGAAACACTGAACAAATGACTGCACAAGACCACCTACATAAGAAACTTGTGTTAGATGAAGCCTAACAAATGTAGTATAATGCATACACATTCCAGAGTTCCAGCGTATTTCTTCTGCTCAGAGAAAGCTCTCCTACTCAAAGCAATTATAATTAGTGAATGAAATTAAGAAGAAATAGCTTACAAAACTTGTTCCTTCCCTCCATGGGTAATAAAGTCTATTGCCCCTGAAATCATTTCACTTAATTCTCACTTGCTAACACATCCCACAAAACCATTTTGCTGAGTGAGATTTAATAAATCTCTCAGTCTGGGATTAAATTTTACTGTTTTATGAACTGTTAAATTGCATTGTATGCTTATTAAAGTTGGTGTTTTCCTTCTTGACACGATCCCAACTCCACTCTGGGGTACAATTAAGCAAACAGTAGAGATTTTGCTTTCACCCCCAAATTTGAACTCCAACTGGGAACAAACTGTGAGCACCAGGAAGATATAAACACTGTGCATTTAAATTTTCTAAGTATTAACAAACCTTCAGCATAAGTTAAAAAAAAAAATTAAATAGACTAATATTTCAGATGAATAATCAAAAGAGTATGGTATAGCTTTTTAGATTATTTATTATTTATTTCGATTATTTATTTTAGATTATTGTGAATTTTAAACAGGAGAGGCATACGCAATTTCAATTAGAGACTGTATTGTGAATGACAAGGCAGATGCAAATTATTAACCTCCATCATCAAAATAGTTATTTTAACATTAGAGCAAAGCAATTCTTTTTCTTTTTTTTCCTCTGAAAACAACTTTAAAACAAACAAAACAGATTATAAAAAATAGGTCATGACAGATAGTTTTTAGAAAAAAAATGCAATTTGACTTAAAGAGAAAGAAAAATAAATATTTTCCTTTTGTGCCTCATCATCTCCTAGTTTGAGCCCTAATCTTTAGAGAAACGACAAAGTGAACAAGGAACATTTACAAACACTGAGTAAACGCAAAGGAAAAACACAAACTCTTCAACTGATAGTGATGCAATTGCCACGATCTTACTGTCACGATCTAGGAAAGAATGCACATTACATTGACAGTATAAAAACACATTTCCCAGTAAAAATGTTTGAAGCACTGTAACTTTTTTCATCTCATGAAATAGTTTCCAATCACTGTGCAATTTGGTAGACTGTTTATGGGAATAAGACCTTCAAAGTACCCAAAAAATGAGTTATGCAGTTATTCACCTTTTACAGCTTGATATTAACTTGTAAAAGGTGACATTTTCAGACAACTTAATAATTTACCACCAATTAATACAAAAGATGCTTTTAACATGGGATTTTTCTGAAACAAGAAGAGTAGCAATGTTTCTCTTTTCTGCTTGATCTTTGATGCAGGATCTGAATCTCACTTCAATAAGTAAAATTCTGAAGATTTATAATACACTATGAAGCACATCAGAAAACTGACATTTTCTAATAAGGTCTCTTTCTCATTAGCTATGGACAAAAATCTTAAATATGAAGTATGAGGGAAAACGTAATTTCAGTTAAGAAAATAATACTGGATATGAGAATATTTAGAATTTCATAATTCACAGTTTCTCAAAATCTGGTTTCAAAGCTAGTCGTTCTATACAGGACTTGCTATTCTGATGTAAGGATAAACTGTGATCAGTTTCCTCAGCTTTCTAATTGACTTCTCATTCTCACTTATTTTTAAATATACCATTTATTGGACAGGTTATCTGTCAAATATTTTGAGGCAGTTTGCTTTTTTCCAGTCAAAGAAAGATCAGCCTATATGTCCATCTACATTATATATGACCGCTGATAACAAATGAAATTCCATGCTGAATTCCTACTTTCTGTAGTAAACGTTGATTTTAATTTTGAAAATTTTATTTTTGAAATATTCTGTGGGTAACATACAGTAAGAATACTTTCGAATCTTTGTGTCTATCAGAAAGCTATTTTTCAGATTAGCATTGTAAGTAACTTGTGCTCATTTCAGCATATTTTTTCTTTTAATTTACTGTTATTGAAAAATATTTGTACATAAAATCCAAATTTTCACTTGGTCTAAGTCCATTGATTTTAGGGGGTATCCTGATTCAGGATTTACTTTCTCATACGATGGGGGAGGTATTTTAATTTCTCTCTGTAAAATTATACACTTCTAGAACTGTTATCAGGAATAAATACTGCTAACTTTATGACAAATAAATAATAAACTAATTCTATAACATTTTTTAGAAATTTATTTTCTTTTATTTTCTATTTTCTGGCTCACGGAAACAAATTGCTAAGACAAGATAAACTGCTATTTCAAAAGAACCTATAAATGTTCTATCACAATACAAATTCTGTTAATCAAAGCAATAAACAACTTGTTGCATACTGTTTTTGGCAGTAAAAACTATTTTTCTACATGAGCATTTGAAGAACTCTTCTTATAATATGCAATTAAGAACAGTGTGTCATGACGTTCGATTTCTACATATTTTTAAAAGCAGACATAAAATATTCAGGTTAAAGTTAATCTAAAGTTCTTTCTCAACCTTTCTTCCGGCCTATGGAAATTATGATATTGTCTATAATATTTCTTACCATTAAAAAAGTATCTTCATGATTTTTAATATACCTTAAGTACAGATAGCAAAAACCTAATTACCAAGAACAATGGGTCGTTATTTGGTCTCATAGTCTATTTCCCTTCATCTGTCCTCCTGCTCAAAAATCAATGATTTTCATCTCCAACATGATTTTCAACTCCAACAATCACATCCATAGTAAAGAGCTGCCTGCTACTATCACACTAGTTTTACACACTACATGTAAAGTCCCTCTACATGAGCAATTCATAACAATTATAGAAAGAGCTTACTCAGCATACACACCTAATATTTTTGTACTCATGTTTAGCAAGAAAGTACACCTGATCTCATCTGAAGAGTAACATAAATTTAGAATAATCCAGAAATTACACTATTTCATTAAAAATGAGAAAAAAAAAAACACCTCAAAAGACTTAGTCTCTGCCTGTTCTACTTTTATATTCTATGAAAGTTTCACACCACTTAAGGATTTCACAATTTTCATACCTTTTAATTTTTCAATCAAATTTTCAAAGCAAATACTGATGATTTTGAAATGCAGAGACAGTTCTGAGCTTTCAAAACAAACTGCCTTTTCACCAAGCTTTCACCAAGCTCCATTTATGTTTTTCTCTTCTTGGAACTAATGACATAGATTTTAAAATCCTCAGCAAAAAAAACATGATGACATATGCATCCTTGCAAAGCACATGTCTGCAGGAAAGACAAATTATCAAGCAGTATAAAACATAACTATTCTATAAAAGTGTTTATGTTCATCGCAACATAGAATTTTTCTGTACATCAGTCTTGTGCAACTCCTTAAGTTATATCCTAGAGCTCTGTTTTAAGCAAGGAAGTATTTTGCTTCTGGATTAAAACTTCCTTGAAATCAATGCACAAAGAAAAAAATATATATATATAAAGAGAAACTACCAGTCTTTGATTTAGAAAATAGACATTTTAGTTTAATTTCAGTTTACTTATGATGTGGAATCATACTCAGTTTTATATTCTCCATTGTCTTTTGTCATTTTAACTACATAGTCTTTAACTGAATTCTATGCTACATCTGTTTTATACACTATGGATATTTGTTTTCCAAGTAATCTTTTCATTGTGTTATACTGTTAACTCTTATAATCAGATCCTAAAACACTGTTGACTGCATTTTCACTGTTGTATTACACATGGGAAACAGACACATTCACATAAGACGAATCTTGTTTTGATTAAAAACTGCTACATAAATCTATCCAGAGCTAAAAAAAAGTTGTCTTCTGATTTGCAACACTAACTTTCCAGGCTACCTTCTAATATGCTCTAGCAAAAACAACCATACTAAACTATTAATTTATTTCCTCACAAAAACATACCTTATTTAAGCATAGCTTGCAACTGTGATGTTTCAAGAGAAAGCTGACACATTTTAACAGAAACCTCAACGAGTAAAACCAGGGCCATAATTATGAGAGGTAGTCTGACAATGAAAGTTAATTGAACATCTAAGTACCTTGAAACCCCTGAACAGTACACAAAAGCTTAAAGTAAAAAAGAAAGCAAGGATACACAGAAATAGATACACAAAATTTGAACAAAGAAAAAACAATATAAAGAACCTAGAAGTCAACTGCATTATTTTATGCTAGAAGAAACAGAGCCTTACTATAGGAACAGCTCAAAACAATGTTGACAGGTTAGACATTGCTTCTGCTTTGGTCAACACAAGTACCAAACAATATTCAAACTGATACAGTTTTTTGGATGTATTTTTGAATACCAGAATATCCAATAGAATTTGTAGCAAAATATACAAGCTCTAAATTCACCCAGTGATCCTTTCTGAAAATTTTCTGCTCGCTTTCTCTAAACATAGTTCACACTTGAAAGGATATTTATATCAAAAAGCCAACTGATAGTATATAATTATCACAATTACTAAACCCAAAATAGGGAATGAAAACTGAATGCAATACAGGCTTTTTCAATGCTTTATCAGGGATTCATCCATCAGAGTAACAGTTAAATTCTGCAGTATATCTAAATCTAAATTTCAAATTAAAAATATATCCAAGACATTGCAGTTTTATTTATTTATTTTTTTAATATCTCTGATTACACTGAGGAGGAGTTATTTTTCCTGAACTGTACAAATACATCTTTTAATTATGCTTTAGCATGGTTTTAAAAAGAAAATTTTCATAACGTTCATCATAATTTTAGTATTGTGAATTTCTAATATTTCAAAAAGCTCTCCAGACCTGAAATTTTAAACTATGTAAGAATCAAAGGGGTGGGAGAGGAAGAAAAGAAAGGACATATGCAAGTAAGTTTGGTTTCAAACCCATTACCACATGAATTTTTACTTTTCTCATTCATACACACATACAAGGCAGGTGGTTTTCGACAGACAAACTAAAAGGAAAAATAAAAAGGTAAAAATGTGATAAGACTCATCAGCTATTTCAGTTCTTCAGAATTCCTTTCACACTTCTCTATAGCTGCTAAGAATTGTAAGAGAGAATACCAAGAGGATCAATTCAAGTTATCCTTTTCCTATATAAAGAGCACAGATGCACATGTATTTACCTGCACCTTTATCATGACAAAATTTCAGAGAATTCTATCCCTTTTTACATCTTCAGAGAAAGTATGAGCAAAAACTTATGCTGATAATTAAAAATGTATGCATTTTCAGTTTGCTCCTATCACTCCACTCATTGAGTGCATTCTAATCCTGAAGGTGTTTCTCAGTTTTGTAATTTAAACTGGCAGTAAGCTCAGCATCACACAATCACTTGCTCTCTCCAGGAAGGATGGAGGAGAGAATCAGAAAAGTAAAAGAGCAAGAACTCATGGACTGAGATAAAGACAGCTTACTTGTAAATAGAAAGCCATGTGCAACAAAGCAAAACAAGGAATTTATTTGCTACTTCCCATCAAATGGCAGATATTCAACTACTTCCAGAAAATTAGGACCTAGGAAGATAACTTAGGAAATAAGTGATAACAAATGTAATCATTCTAAACATTCCTTCTTCTTCCTCCTTCTTTCTCCCAGCTTTCCTTCACAAGCAAGATGCCATATGGCATGAGATACCCCTTTAGTGAGTTTCGATCAGCAGACCTGATTCTGTCCCCTCCCAGCACCTTGTGCACCTCCAGCTCCTCACTGATCTCTACAAAGAAAATGAATTCTAATCCACTCAAATCTATGATAGTCACTTAAATGATCTTGGCTCTACACAAAGCATTATCCTTAAAGGACATCCTCTTAACTTGTAAACCAATTTTATAAGTCCCCATTCATCTAAATTAATATGTTGTTTCTTTGAGTTAATCAGATTGCACTAAAATGTCAGAATGTGCCTATACTAGATTTCAGAGCAATATCACATTTCTTTACAAGGTAGCAGGCATCTTCACTTATTTCTTTTTAGCTCTTGGCTTCTCTTTCCAAAAACTGCAAAGCAATGTGATAAAAGAAGTTTCATTAAGGGAGAAATTAAAGATCACATGTAAAACCTAATTATTAAGTAAAGATAGATTTTATTTAGTTTTTATGTAGATTTTTTTTATAATTTAAGCTGACATTTTAAAGAAATTATTTTCATGAGGTGCTGTATGTAATCAGTGCTTTGAATAGTTATAAAGAAAAAAAATTCTGTTCTGTTCTATCACTAAATATCATAAAAGTGCACAATAGATAATGCACTTATTTTACAAGAAAAAAAAATCTTTAATAAAAATAGAAATTTGTTCTAAATGTTTTTGTTGTAATGTATGTTCTTATGTAAAACAAAATACTTACACAGTCAGTATATACCACACTGAAAATTGTGGTTATAAGAGAGATAAAACTTACATTCTTAGCATGCAAGTTTTAATTTATATAATCAGACAGTATTATCTACATTATCCCATAGATGTGTATCTACAGCACAGTGCAGCTAGGAGAGATCAAGGTCTTTGTCCAGGAGGACACAAAGGTATGTTGGTATTAGATGCAGTAAGAAGCTTCTAACTTGTCAAAGCAGCATAAAACTAATTGTTGTTTGCCACAAAATTCCAACTTTCTACTGCATGAGGATGTTTGCACTTTTCTAGGGAAAGTATAAAAATATTTTTAATGTTGGAAATAAAATCTCAGCCCTGCCTCTGTACCCAGAACTGGATAGTCTGATACAGCTGATGTTTTCTTAAAATCTTTATCCTGAGATATTAATACATTCAGAAACTATTCAGTCATGCCTAGAGTGTGTCAAAATTGTAAATACTTTAAAGGCAATGTATTTTGAAGGATTTCTTAATATAAGGAAATATGGAAGCCTTGTCTCTCTCATTCAAACTGTAAGAGTTCATTGGTCAAGTGTGGAAAAATGAAGGTTCAAATATTATACTTTTATGCTCTCAGAAAATAAAAAATATAAACCTCAAAATATAGTGCAATTAAATGTAATGTGCATGGCATCATATTTTATATAAATACTTAATATTATCTTCTTACTGAAACTTATTTGGCAAAGATTCCTGAACAGAACATTCCTTCAATATTTTTACTTCTTTATCTGTTATTTCCTAGATAAAATTTCACATACACTGGAATAATACATATTCATAGGCATAAGATTGTTTCTCTTGAAGAAGCTAATCTGTGATGTTAACTTTTACCCTTGACACCGATACCACAGCATGCAGGGAGTATCATTGCTGTTTAGGAAAACCTTTCCTGACTGTCCATAAAATGATTCAAGACAGCAAGTAGCATACAAATGGGACATACATGGTACAAAAAAGACAGGGATCTCCTTGAAAGAGTCCAGCAGAGGACTACAAAGATGATAAAGCGTATGGAACATCTCCCTTATGAGGAAAGGCTGAGAGACCTGGGTCTATTCAGCCTTGAAAAAAGACTCAGAGAGGATCTGATCCACATCTATGTATATCTAAGGTGCAAGAAACAAAGGGGTAAGGCTAGACTCTTCTCAGCAGTGTGTGGTGATAGGACAAGGGGAAATGGTCAAAAACTGATGCATAGGAATGAACTGATGCATATTTCTGCACAAATGTGCATGGGAACCTTAACAGTAAGGGTGACAGAGCACTGGAACAGTTTGCACAGAGAGTTGGCGGAGTCCCCTTCGCTGGAGACATTCAAGACCCACTTGGATGTCTATATGTGCAACCTGGGCTAGGGAGCTGCTTTGGCAGGGGGTCGGACTCGATGATCTCAGGAGGTCCCTTCCAACCCCTACAATTCTCTGATTCTGAGATACAAGACAGAAAGTTCCTCATTTAAAGACAATCATTTATTTTGTACTATGTTTTGCCAAAACATGGAGGGTCTGAGGAATCTCAAATGCATAGATTCAATCTCTTAAATTCTTAGCAAATTTTTGTCTAAAGTTTGACTAAAAAAAAAAAAAAAATCCAGTTGTAAAATCGCAAGAAGCCTGTAAGTCACAAAAGGTACCACTGTTTGCAGAGTCACCAGAATGAAAGAAATGAATTATTCTGCAGATAACTTGTTTACTGTCAGTGCTTTATCTTTAAATCTCTGAAAAGAATCAGACTAGAAACTCAAGTTTCAAATCATAGAGCTCTAGCTCACTGCAAACTGTGACATGATAATAGCGTTTGATGCTTGAGCCATTAACAGGACTGGACTGCCAAAGAATAGGTTGGAAGCACTTGTTAAGTTATATTAACTTTGTATAGCTTACTTTTTAGAAGATATGTATTTTCCTCTTGTGTTTTCATGAATAAACTGATACATAGCATAAAAGCCTGTTGTATAGATAAATTAATGTGATCTAAAGGCAAATGTTTTCAACAAGTATGCCTTGATATTTTATATCATTTGCATCTTCCTCTGTCTGCAGCATTTTCAAAGTCCATTTTTGATTTAGTCTGTTACAGAAACAAAAACATTTGTCCACCCATTTTTCTTCCATTAAGATTTGTTCTCACAATAAAGTTGCAAGATTTTATTTTCAATCAGCAGCAAGCTTTTGAAAGAATTCTAATTTTTCCTACATATTAGATTCACATCAGAGACCAGCCTCACAGTGCATGAATTGTACCTTAGAAACTAACTGAAAGATGTGATCTAGGAGTATGCTTAATGTGTTAATTTGTTCACAACGTTTTCATCTGTTAATTGGCTGCCCCTACTGAGTCTCTTCACTTGCTCCTGTAACCAAATTGCAGGTAAATTCCAATAACCACTTGAGGAAATCTGGTGCTTTCTTCAAGTGTATTCCTTTTCATTATTACTCTGAAAATCCTGACCCCGTATTCATGCAATCTCTAATTCCAGGGTGCCATTCCTGACCCTATTTACTCAAATTAAAAAAATGCACCAATGACTTAAAAGGAAAGGAAAATGAATAGCATTCTACCCTCAAAAAGATGACAACTAATATGTCAGAAGTTAAAGGAAATGAAAAATTTTAAATGAAGCATTTTAAACTACATAAATAAAAAGGAAGCAGCAGCATGTGTAGGCCACTTATTCATGGTAGATAATAGCTTTTTATAGTGGTCAATAGAAGGCTGGGTTGAAAGCCATCTGTCAGACTGCACACATGCAGAAAAACTGGAGATGGGAATGGTTGCCTTTGGCTCTGACTGTTAAAAAACAGTTATCAATCTAAATCTTAAGTCTTCAAGGAGCCACTCTCAGTGAGTAATCGATATTGCATTTGCCACAATAGCTCATTTAATTATTTTCATCTTAAATATCCTGTCAGCAGGGAGAATGTCTTCCTGATTTTAATTAATTTTGCGATCATTGATTCTTTGCCTTCTTCTTTCCTGTGGTTACACAAGCAGACACAAAAGCACAGACATATACTTTAGCCTGCAGGCTATGTAAGATGTATGACAAGTCCTTGGTGAAAACCTTGCATATTACTGAAGTATACCTAGAAGACATGCAGTTCTATTTTTAAAATCTTTAACCATCAACTGCTGCAATGAGCCCCTGGCACCTAAAACTTAGTTGGGCAAAACAGTAAATTGAAAACAGTGTTTGCTGAATAGTTTTCAATTAAAGAGTCCTTAAATCAATAGGCAGTAAGATATCATAGCCTCAAGCATGCCATAAGTTACCAGAGAAGCACAGAAATAGAAAATGGAAGTCAGAGAACCATAAAATAGTAGTGGAAATCATAAACGTATATTACATTTTAAGAATAAATACAAATCTTGGATTGACGGAATACATTAAACCTAGAATGAAGTCCTTTTTCTTCTATGGTAAGTACAAAAAGAAATGAGTCAAATTGCAAATCTTTCAATAAAGTCTTCAGATTTTTAAAGAGAGCAGCTCTTAACAGAAGAGTAGGAGAAGCTCTAGATACCTTAGGAGAACAACAGATACACAAGAAGCCTTATTTCCCATTTAGAGAGGAAATTGTTAATACTCTTCATCCTTACATTGCAAATTGGTGAGTTGATTTCTCACAGGGTACCCAGCAAGAGCTTGGAAATCAAGAAATTGAACTCACACCGATGAAAGTCCTGTTCCTCTCTTTGAAGAGTATTTGTATTTTTATCTAAAATGAGATGACAGTGAGGTAAAAAAAACTATATTACTTTGAACAAAAGAAAAAATGGAAATGTTACTTGTTCCATGTACAGAGCCACGTAGATTAGAGGTACTCATGTATAAAGTGATCCTTTTAAGAAAGAATAAGCTTCCATAAAAACAAAACAAAAAAAACCAAAAAACATTCTGCATGCCACACTTAAAAATCTGCACCAGCAGAGGTGATTCACTGTTGCCTCTGCTGTAACACATCATCCACAGCCTCACTGTGCCCACATCCACTATTTGGTCTCCACAAATGTTCATGAAGCATCAGTGAATGTTAGTGGGTGCAATTTTTTCCTCACAGAGGACTTTAATCACATCCCTTTACGCTATACTCACTTCCGTGTCAGATACCTTTTTGTCAGACTGCCCCTCTGCTGCCGTCTGTCACATGGTAACAAAATGTTATGGAATATTGGTGGGAAGGTTCAATCTCTACTGACGAGCCACTAACATCTACCTCTGACATTGCTGGCCAACATAATAAAATAGGAGACATTCGTTTTGGAGCAACCCCATAAATAAAACAAACATTCTAATGAACCCTGATTAAAATTTATGGATATCCTATATGATATGAAAATATATTCCCTGACAGCCCTACTGCTAGAGACGACACTTTTCTTGCAACCAATAAAGCAGTGATATACGATCATTTTCCTTTAACACAGCATGGAATAATCATTAATTTACTTAGTTGTATAAAGAAATGTAAATCTGCACAATGCTAGTGCATTAAAAGCAAGTCAAAGTACATGCTTGATTTTAATGCCATGGTATAAGAAAGTGTTTGCTGCATCAGCCTGTATCAGAAAAGCTATGTTATTGCTGAGGAGAATTTATACTAGCATTAAAAGGACACAGAACATCTCCAATTGGACGGTTTCTGCTTTGAAGGCAACTGTTAAAAGTTTCTGGTTTTCACTAGTCATTTTTCTATTGAACAGTTCCACCATCAAATTTCATAGCTTAGAACTTTCGTAACGCTTTCATGTGTTGTACTTCATTAATATTCTTTTCTCCATGATCTTTCCCTGGAAATTGTAACTTCTGCCTCCAGAGTGAATTCAGTAATTATTTTATCTAGCCAACAGTAATTTAAATACATTTAATTTAAATTTCAGAAATAAGTACAGCAATTAAATTTTATTTACAAAGTTTTATATATATATATATATAAGTACACAACATCAATTAACATTATTCAGTTTGTAAAAAACTGAAAAAAAATTTTTGAATTGAAATATTGGTAAAATAACATTACTGGATTCTCTTCAGATGAACTATAGCCGCTTAACTAGCTATATATTAAAATTATGAGACAGTAATTATCTCTGCCATAATTCAGTAAGCACTATATAATATTAACACTACAAAGAATTTGGAAAGTAAATTTCTGCTGCAAAAATAGAAGAAAAAAATAAATCAAGAAAATAGTTTTCTACTCCAGACACAAGCAGAATAGCATTCACAGATATTCCTCCAGCAGCAGCAAGGCCAAGTCAAGAAAGATCTCTGAGATGTCAAGTCAGAACGTAAAGCTGTCTAGCACATGCTCAAATTCCTTTGAGTGCTGTTATCCTCAAAAAAATCCCACTCACTAAAAATGACAGTTGTGCGCTGCTCTTTATTCTTAGAGGATTAACATTAGGAAAAATGTATGAAGTGAAAGTATATTTCAAGAGGCAAGCTACTGGAGAGCCTAATCAGTGCTGCCATAGGACAGTATATATGCTGAGAATACACTCTATTTTTCCTGCCTGTGACTAGCATAAGAGAACTCCCAAAAGACATTTTTTTTCAGTGTCTTCTGTTCTTAAAAAAGAAAGAAGGAAAACAGAAACACCAAATTATTCTTATAGAGTAGCGTATGGGAAAAACAAACTAACTAAAAAACAAACACTTCCTAAGATATTCATTTTGTAAGATTCAGCACCTATTATTTGGATGTTTGTAATATACATCAGATCATGCATAACATTCATTTTGAAATACCTGACCCCAGTAACTTTATTTTCAAAGAACTTTAAAAAAAAAAATCTCTCATAATAGGAAAAAAATAAAAATAAAAAAAAAAAGGTGTCTCAAAGAACCTTTAGAATTGGATTTGCCTAACTTCAGGGAGAGTCATGAATATGAAAGGTGACTCATCTGGGAGGGAGCTTGTACATTTAACATAGATGCCACACACAACTTTGAGGCAGCTAATGTCAGATATGGTATTTACAGGCATAGTAAAAAGACTTACTCAAGAAAACAAGAGCATGCAAGCTCTTACTGATCGCAGGTGAAAACGGATAGATAGCAGTGGTGACGATGTTGCAAAAGAGTGTTTAGTAGCTGAAAATTTGCTCGATCAAATAGTGCTATTGTGCTCTTTGCATCCATTGTGGTTTCCATGGAAATATATATAAGAGGCTCTACTCTTCGAGAAATCTTCATATTTCACTTTCAATATCCAATCTATTTTGAAACCAAGAGTTCAGAATGCCCCATCCCTGTCCTATAATTCAAAGAACTGATTCAAATTATTCTCAGATTCTATAGCAATATTTGAATATTAGTGCCTTTAAGGCTTGTTTCCTCTGACATTCTTTCTTATGCTTATTTAAACACACTTCCATAGCCTTTGTCCAAAGGGAATTGCTGCTAGGATCACACAGAAACATAAATGTGACAGTTAACTTACTCATTAAAGGAATACTGAAGTAATTCGGATATACCAGAGATCTGTGGAGATTCACATAAGCAAATTACAAGGGAAAACTCTGATTTCATTTCGAGGGAAATGGGAGGGAAGAGTCCACTACCTCTCTGCTTACAGAGATATGCTTGTCTTACCAAACATAAAAAAATGATGTTGTTCATACTTTACAATGAAGGAGAACAAAAAACTCCACCAGATTCTCCAGATCATGTTTGCTAGCTAAACCAAAACACCACATACACGGTTAACCACTAAGAATCAGAAAAAAATGAAGAGTGATAAGTAAAAGATAAGGAAATCAACAGAGAATGCATTTTTTAACTGGGTCCCTATTGTGTTAAGAAAACAGCGTGCTACATCCCCATACTCATACAGACAATATGTAAACCACAAAGCTCAAGGAAATAAGAAATAACCTAAAGACATTATCTTACACTAAAACATTTCTTACCTATTATGTTGAAAGAAATGAGAAAGTACCAGAAGCATTAAGCTAATCTTACTAGCTGTAGTTAGTTCTCTGGATGAGATCCATAAATATGCTACAGGTTCAATTAAAGTGGAAGGATAAATAGTGTTCAGACTAAGGAAAAATCAAACTAGATACTCTGCTAGACATCCAATGCTTATGAAACACAAATGTATACAATGTGGTCATATCTAGCTTACCAAGTTTGCAGATGCATAACACAGATATTAAGCACCGCAGAAAAATAATTATAATAATAATAAATTAAGCTGGTTGTTCAAATTCTTCCAAAACAGACTACACAGGAGGAATTTTGTAAATCCAGATTACAAAGGAAAAAAAAAGCTTGCACTTTTCTAATTAAATGCATAATCATGGATGCAGATCCATGTTAGCAGTGTTAAATGATTTCTGTTTTAATGAGCCATTTGAAATGAAATGGTTGCCTGCAATTAGACATCTGCAGTCCAAGGACAGCAAGCCAAGTACATAGTCTATCTGCCAGAATTACAGTTGCATTCCTCAGCAGGACAATGAGGAGAATAGATAATTGTAATTATAACATATACATCCCTTAAATTTCTGTGGCTGAAAGAGAGTGAACAACAAGGGCTCTTAATACATTTAATTGCTGGCTGCTAATAAAGGGCTATCAAAAGAGAAACTTTTAAAAGTGCATTCTAATTCCATTAAACATCATAAACTAATGTTACTAACTACCCACCTGAGCACTAATTTAGGAAACTCCTTCTTACCTGCAGACAATCTAGTCAAACAAGTTTGGCGTTCAAAAAGTTGCAAGATGCTAGGAAAAGAAGTTGAAGAAACTGAAAATTGATACATAGTTATTCCAGGGAGTTTATCACATAACTTCTTGCTCACATTAGCTTTGTAAAATATCTTTGCACTGAAAATTGAACGGAGCTCTTCGATACTTTTTAGATGTATTAATTTCCACGTAAGAATATTTCATGTATCAAAATATTGTAGTCCTAAGGGATGCGGTTTAGTAACAGGACTTAGTAAGTCAGGCTGATGGTCGGACTACATGATCTCGAAGGTCTTTTCCAACTCAAATGATTCTATGATTCATTGCTTCTGTTTCCTCACATGATCAAGAGAAAGATGAAATTGAGCAGCGTGTTTCTGAAAAAGCACTTTATCCATTCAAACTCAAAGCAGAACTGTAGCTCTATTCTCAGACAAAATGCTTCTTGCACCTGGTCAAATTATAAGTAAAGAAGCATAGGATTTAATCACCTTCAAGATTTTATTCTTCATCCAGTGATACACTGGATGAATTTCAAAACAAACATCTTATTTTTTTCCATGTGTATGTTGTATATTCTGAATGTATACTGAAAATGCACAGTAATTATACTACACTATAAATTCTTTAGCAAAAGGTTCAGCTGCCCTTCTCTGTGGAATGCCTATTTTTTTTTTTTTCATTCATTAATGATACTGACAAAATAAGTGAAACATTATGAAGAAATGGGAGTCCTTCCAATTCTGTATAAAGGTTATCATCATCAAGCTATTAGGAAATACATATTTTTAACTTAATTGCTTTTCTCTATCAGAAGGACCAGACTAAGTCAAAAATAAATTTCGTACTTCTTGGAACCCTCATTCAATTATCTAGACATACCCCTTGATCAAGTTCCTGTACTTTCTTAAATCTTTTCTTCAAATTAAGACAACTAACTGAATTTCTAAAATTTTGGAACTATGGGAAAATATATTGATTTTGATATTCATTATTGCTAGAATGAACTTTAAACCACTTAGACCTCAGAATGGAACTCACTCTAATGCAACATGGATTTCAGAACACCATTCTTAGAATTTTAATTCAGCTTGTGTAATAGTTTCATGAGTTTTTGCTATTGGTATTCCACATCATAGCATCACATAATACACTGGGAGTTAAAGAATTAATATTACAGTTCCACAAATTTTCAATAGTTCCAGGTATACCTGTCTCAGAGGAGAAGAACTACATACCTCAGAGGACTTTGTGTTGCATTTTCAGTTTTTTTCAGAGGGAAAGATGCACCTCCTGCTCATCTGCAGTGCATGCTCCCTAGCTGTCTCGCCTTCAGCATTAGAGTAAAGCCTTCAGTTTTTGGACGCTCTCATTTTATTTGATTAGCTACAATTCTAACTATATTGCATTATACTGTGTTATTTTGCATTCCAAAATCTTATTTAGTAAATAAGCTTTCCTCATCAGATCGTTGCCGCTGTTTTGTTTTTAGACCCACCTCCTTATCCTCTTCCTCCTTCCTGGGGCATGGGTCCATGGGTCACCCCATTCAGCACAGAACCAGGCTGAATCAGCCCCTAGACCTTTGGCAGCTTGCTAGTAGCACCTGCTCAAGATAAAACAAAGTCCTGCTCTTTCTAAAGATTTAAATATCTGAGGAAGCATGGAATCCTCATAAAGTAGGCATTCAAAGCCTGGAACCCTTCCCTCCTCAGAAGATCCCAGCCTCCCATTTGAAGACAGATAACTCCTTCCTTTTGACAATTTTCTCCCTACTTAACCAAGACATGGAGAAAACACCTTTAGCTGTCAGATGGAAGTCTGGAGAAACACAAGAGAGTCTGTCAAATATTACTAGACATCTATGTGTGGAGGAGCAAATTAAGTAATTAGACTCTAGTGTCCTACTCAAAGTTAATTTCCAAGTACTTTCTAAGAACATTCAAGATACAGTCATTTTATTCATTTGAGAACAAGAGTATTCAATTTAAATTAACACGAACAATATCTAAAGCAATAAAAAAGGCAAATGATCAGCATTAGAAGATCCTGGACAACTACTAAACATTTTTCATATCTTGTAATTTTCACTTTACCTTCCATCAGTTGAGGAAAGAAAATATGAGGACATCTACAGCTTTGTAGGTCAAAAGCTAAATAGTCTCAAAAACACCAAAAATAACACCATACTGAGCATAAAAGACTAAAAATACTGAACATTTGCATAATTATACGTTGTCTTTTTAAGCTTACTGTTCAAAAAATGCCAGAATTATTTCTGCATATTGACTATTACCTTCAGTATACTTATTAATTTTCACCAGCTAAAAATCTTGTCTTCATCTGAAGGAGCTTCTTCAGTCATCAGAGGTTTCCTGTGATTCTCTTGGTGTCTAAATAAGCAATTACAGATGTTTACACTCAAGTATGGATTCAAGTTGCACCAGGGGAAATTCAGACTGGATGTTAGGAAATACTACTTTTCCAGAAGAGAGGTCAGCTGCTGGAATGGGCTGCCCAGGGAGGTGGTGGAGTAGCCAAACCTGGAGGTGTTCAAGGAAACTTTAGATGTTGTGTTGATGGGCATGGTTTAGTGAGAACGTTTGTAAGGGGGACAGTTGCACTGGATGATCCTGTAGGTCTCTTCCAACCTTGGTGATTCTATGATTCTACTTCATTCCTTTGTATGCCAACATGAACTGCATGTTTATTATCAAAACACAGGTCCAACCAGTTCAAGAGAACATGATGTGGTTAATTCTTTTAAAGCGTAAAAAATAAAGCACCACAAAGCACCACTTAGAGAAGCCATCCTTTTTCCTTGTCTTCCATTAACTGCTATATTATCACTGAGGTATTGCTATGAAACAATAGACAGTGTATTTCACAGAGTTGTTCTTTATTTCCTATTAAAAGTGTGGAGCAGCCAAGCAGAACTATATTTAATGAGGACTGGATGTCTTCTTTGTACAGTGTTTTCTTAAGGGGTTATTCAACATGCAACAGTTATTTCCTCATCTGTCTATGGATTAGAAAGGTGCTGTAATTAGTAAAGCAGTTCTTTCCTTGTAATGGCCCAAAGTGAAATAGTTATTTGTAAGCAAAGTCCAAAGGAAAAATGAACTCCTCCGAAAATAAAAGCTAAACAGATACAGTGTGAGTTTTGGTTTTTTCTTTTCTTTTCAGCATTCTTTAGTTCTAATCAGAACAGGACAGAGGAGAAAAATTAAAATTTTAATATCCAAATGTAGTTTTGTCTTCAAAGAGCTTCCTGTTTTCCTAACATTAAGTACATTTTTCATGTATAAGATGAAAAATACAGCACCAAAGATGTTTTTATCATGTATATATTGTTTCTAGTGTTTAAGTTGTTCATAGAAGGATGCTAGCAAAAAATGATATTCTCCTTTATATATCTTTCAGTTGAACAAGGTTTAATTCTACCCCTCACTTTGCAGAAATTATTGGACATAATTTCCTGATTTACTAATAGTAGTGGAAATTTTCTAATTATATTATTACATACTGGAAAGAACTTTCATTCTTCTCTGAACAGTATCTATCATCTAAAACTTATTCAATAGGTTTCAGCTGCATACTGTGATAGTTACAAATGTATCGAAAAAAATAAACCATTTAGTTATCCAAGACTCAGGTCCAAAACAGAGGGTTGAAAAAAATTTTGCAGCATAAGGTAGATAATGTTTCAGGTTAAACCCACAAGTAACATGAAATTAAAAAATTATTATTTTGAAAAGAGTTCTGTCAGGCGTATAGCTTCAGCTGTCTATTTAATTTTTCGTTGTTCAGAATTACAACCAAAAAATACCAGCCTACTGAAAAATATCCTTTGTGATACTTCTTCTGTTAAATATCCTCATCATATTTAGACAAAAAATTGCTGAAGGTTTTGAGTAATAGCTTTGTGCAATGTCTGAAGTGAGGTTGTCTTTATAAAGGTATAACTGACATCTAGTAGAAAACTTTGCTTCAATGTTCAAAATGGACCAAACAAATGAAAATTGTATATATGAATAATCATATGCTATACCAAAGGCATAAAAGCAACAGTCAATTATCCTTCTCTTAGAATCATAGAATCCACTAGATTGGAAAAGACCTTCAATATCACCAAGTCCAACAATCAACCTAGTTCCATTATTGAACTATACCCCCCAGTGCCACATGCATACGTTTCGTAAATACCTCCAGGGATAGGAACTCTACCACTGATATTTGGATAGCCACTGGGCAGCCTATTCCAACACCCAATCGCTCTCTCTCTGAAGAAATTATTTCTAATGTCCAATCTAAACCTTCCATGGCATAACCTGTGGCCAGTTCCATGTATCTTTCTTCTTTTTCTTTCTCATCTCTCCCAGGTAAAATTATATTTAAATAATATTTTAGTTATGTCAGTAGCAAAAATAAAAAAAGACATCTTTGAAAATACATAAACTAACTCGTGGTACAGTTTTGCAGCCAAAGGAATGAAAAATGATAGAGTTCTATTAACATTTACAATGAAAAGATCATTGAAGATTTAGGTATTCTCGACATCTACACCCAGCGTTGTGCCAAAAGAGTCAAGTAGTTGGGTTTTTGTTTTTTTGTTTTTTATATATATAGTGGCTGGACTTACTATACAAAAGTAATTTCAGAAAATTAAAAAAAAAAAAACAGCCATAGAAAAATACTGTCCTGTTGTGGCCATGCAGTTCTAGTCCTACTAGATCTCAGTAACTGATTACTGCACCCCAGAAATCCACCATTCCTTAAGTTCCTTCATTCCTTCAGTCCAGGCTGAGCAAGGACCTGCAGCTTAAACTGATGGAAAAGAGATACATTTACAGGAAGTAGAAGCAGGATTGTGTGGCCTGGGAAGATACAGAGATGTCATCCACACGTGCAGAGACAACATCAGGAAAGCCAAGGCACAGATGAACCTGAACTTGGCAAAGGATGCGAAAAATATAAAAAATGGGTTCTACAGGTACATAGATAAGAAGGGACAGACCAAGGAGTGTGTTCCCCCTTTGATTAATGAGGATGGAAAACTGGCTTCCTCAGACATGGAAAAAGCTGAGATGTTCAATAAGTGTTTTGCCTCAGTCGTCACTGGTGGCCAGGCTCCCTGTGTCTGCCAGGACCCTGATACTGTAGGTGTGGGTGACAGAAGCGGACTTCATCCCACTATAACAATGGAACAAGTCCAAGACCTCCTCACATAACTGAATGTACGTAAGTCCATGGGGCCACGGTTCTGAGAGAGATGGCTGATATGGTTGCTGAGTCTCTATGTGTCGTATTTGAAAAATCACGGCCATCAGATGAAATCCCCAGAGACTGGAAAAAGGGAACATTACTCCCATTTTTAAGAAAGGTAGAAAGGATTATCCAGGGAACAGCAGGCCTGTGAGTCTCACCTCTGTGCCTGGAAAGATCATGGAGCAGACCCTCCTGGTTACCATGTTAAGGCACGTATGAGACAAAAAGGTGATCTGAGACAGCTAGCACAGCTTCACCAAGGGCAGATCTTGCCTGACAAATCTGGTGGACTTCTTTGATGGAGCGATCGCATCGGTGGACAAGGGAAGGGGGATGGTTGTCATCTACCTGGAATTCTGTAAAGCCTTTGACATGGTCCCTCACCCCATCCTTCCAACTAAATTGAAGAGGCATGGATTTGAAAGATGGACTGTTTGATGGATTAAGAAATGGTTGAATGGCCATAGCCAAAAAGTTGTGAACAATGGTTCTATGTCTGGGTGGAGGCCAGTTACAAGTGATGACCCCCAAGGGTCAGTCTTGGGACTGTTTGTCTTCAACATCTTCATCAATTACACAGACAATGGAATCGAGTGTACCCTCAGGAAGTTTGCAGATGATGCCAAGCTGAGTGGTGCAGTTGATTCACTGGAGGGAAGGGAAGCCATTCAGAGAGACCTGAACAGGCCAGAGAAGTGGGCCTGTGTGAACCTAATGAGGTTCAACAAGGACAAGTGCAAGGTGCTGCACTTGGGCCATGGCAATCCCAGTATCTATACAGACTGAGGGAAGAACTTGAGAGTAGGCCCATGGAAAAGGACTTGGAGTCCTGGTGGATGAGAAGATGAACATGAGCCAGCAGTGCGCACACGTACACTGGAAGGACAAATACATCCTGGGCTGCATTAAAAAAGGGGTGGGCAGCAGGGAGATGGAGGGGATTGTCCCCCTTTACTCAGCTCCCGTGAGGACCCATCTGGAATACTGTGTCCAGGCCTAAGGCCCTGTAAGAGATTATTCTTTCATGTCGACTGCCTCAAAGCTTGCTGATGAACAAGTCCTGGCCAAAGGTTGTGAAATCCTTTGTCTGAGGGACAAAATAGTCATGTCCTGGTGCAACAAGAGAGTGATAAGCCACAGTTCAATGGCTGGAGAACTGTATTTACTGTGGACTCATCTTGAACTGGGCTTGTTTAGCTTAGAGAAGAGAAGGCTCAGGGGAGACCTCACTGTGACCTTCCAATATTTGAAGGGAGCATATTAACAGGAGGGGGAACAACTGTTTACATAAGTTGATAGTGATAGGACAAGGGGGAATGGTTTTAAACTAATATGGAAGATTTAAGTTAGATATTAGGAGGAAGTTTTTCACTCAGAGAGTGGTGACACACTGGAACAGGCTGCCCAGAGAGGTTGTGGATGTCCCATCCTGAAGGAATTCAAGGCAAGGCTGGATATGGCTCTGGGTAGCCTGGTCTAATGGCTGGTGCCCCTGTCCATAGCAGGGGGGTTGAAAGTAGATGATCTTTAAGGTCCTTTATAACCCAGGACATTCTATGATTCTGTGATTTCCTTGCTGAAATTATTCCATCAAATCTCAATTCTGATTTTGCAACTGTGCTTCTCACAAAAATAAGGTAAAAGTTGAAATCATACATACACCTTAATCATTTTAAAGTTGACCCAAAATATTAATATACATATTTACATAAAAGAGGAATGTCTACAAAGAAATGTTCACTAAGCTTCATACTTCTGCAAAATCATGTATTTTACATTTTAAAATGTGTAATTCAAATTGTTAATGTTTTGCAATTGGGCTGTCCTTATCCCTCACTGGTGTGAGCCATTGCCGTGTTTGTTAACACTGAGTAACTTATTAAGTTCAGTCAGTAATTTCTTTATGGGGTTTGTGAAATTATATTCTTTCATTCCTGAACATAAGTAAATGTGATTCTGCTAAGGCAAAATTCTTTGAATAAAGGCACAACTCAAGACAATTCAGTCCTATTCAAAGTTGGTTTCAATGAAAACATCCATTTCATCCATCTTTTTGTGACTTCACCATGCGATCATATCTGTACATACCACCTTTCTTGTGCTCTGCTATTCAAAATTAAATTAATTAATCATATACTAAAGCAAGCAAAGGAGCTGGAGGGCATGTTACAAATATCAAAGAACACAGTTCTACAATGAGATGGAATTAACCAGTAACTCAAATAATTAAAATAGGGGATTTTTTTTTTTTTTTGTGACTTTTGAGTTTGTTTTTGTGGAAGTGCTCGTTTTGTATTTTACATAAATCCAAAACTGAGGCATGGCTCTTCTGATCATTAACTGCCATTTGAAATGCCATAAATTAAGCAATAAATAGTAATGTAATACGTACAGAAATTATATTTAATACTTATTTCTAAAATTTTTGTAACTGCAAATACATCTCTGATGGTTGATAACCTATAAGAGAATAACTATTCCTCAATATCTGTACCACAGAAAAACAAACAAACAAAAAATCACAGCACCACTACTACTACTTAAAGAAGACCTGACAAGGATAAAAACTCTAGCTGTTATATACTGTAGTTAAACATTTCTGAGCATTAGAATCATTTGCAAGACTGCAGAAGTGAACATGCAAACATTCAAAATGATCCTAATAGCAAGTACATGGTAACTGTTGAGAAAGATGCACTATCTGAATCAATAGAAAGTAGAACAGGTCCTTACAAATGAAGTAATGCTGAAATCTAGCACAAATGCTCATCTGATACAGCACTAACTACCCTGTATATTGTAATGTTTTCAGGCTTTGGGGGTTTTATACTTTTATTATTATTACTAGGGGTTACAAAAATAAAGAAACAGATCTGTAGTAGTTATATTCAAGAAATAGCCATCAATGTTACTAAAGCATTCAAGTTTTAACGGCTTATATATAACATAAATAAGCTGGCATAACTAAAATAGGAAAAAATATGTATGAATAATCATTCTCATCAAGCTCTTATGTGAATAGACATCAGAAGTTGAAAAGAGGAAGGCAAAAAAACAGCAATGGAGAGGTAATATGCTAGAAAAGAAGACTTCTCTTCAGACATGATACAAGAACAGAGATCTCACAAATATGCAAATCCTGTTCCTGATGAAAAGAAGCCTGACTGAATATCCCACTGAGGAAATGGCTGCCTCACCAGTTTGGACTTCCTGAGAATTCACAATATGGAGATGCCCTAACTGTATAAAAAACAATTCAGTGACAACTGTTACTTACACACTACGCACTAGTTAATCTCCTAGGAAACACAAATCTGTAGGAAACAGGGATTCCTTACTGCTAATGCTCAAAGTACTATTTATATTATTGTAATAATGGAATGAAATTAAAAATGAAACATGCAGCTAGGCTCACACTTCTTGCAGCAACAGTATCTCCACTGTAATACTTCAGTGCCAGATCTTAATGGTTTAAGCAGAAGATAAGAAATAGAGCAATTTTCTGTTATTTTTTGGAATTCAGAAGCACATCTTGGTTTTTCCAGAAGCACCATGGTTGATAAAATCTAAAACTTGCTGTAGGGCAAAGAAAGTTCAGTTCAAAATTCAAGCAGTGAGTATATATTGTTACAAACACACACTAATCAATTCTTGTAGTACTAGAAGTGATTTTCTGTGTGAACTTCTATTAATAATTATAGAAGCTCAATATGGTTTTTAAACAGATTTTGCTTTCAGTTAAATATACATATGTATCATTTAAATGATAAATTCTGTTTTGAGTTCGACAGACAAAAAGTTATAGGGGCACTTCTGTGTTGTTTTTGCTACAGTAAACATGTTCTCTAAGATAACAAAAGTTTTTCATCCGTTTTTACAATTATTTAAAATATAACATGCTTTTACTTTACGTAAAATATCTTCAGTGAGAAAAAAGCAATATCTCAGCGAAAATGTTTTTGTTTTGCTTTTAGTTTTGTGCTAAAACATTAGAAAAGTTATTTCTCAGACTTATTTAAACAGTTTGGGGCTTTACTCCCAATATTATTATCATCATCATTATTAAATTAATATGGAATTCCCATGGGATTTTTTGCTCAATCAGATGAAAGGGGGACACAGGCATTAGAAATTTCTTTTAATAACTGGTGACTGATGAAAACTCAGTCCATCTCTGGATTACTATCTACCAACACACAATGGGAAGTTTACTGTAGCAATCAAAGCTATGTTGTTAAAAAGCAAGAGCACTATAGGAAAAAACTACAACAGAATTCTGTCACTTCTAGCTGACAATCCATAATCAGTGGAGATAGTAAAGCTAACTCTCAGTCTGATTTATTCCTTAATCTTCTCTTTTCCTCATTAGAAACATCTGCCTTTTCATTTATTTTTGAAACTATTCCTACATGACTGTAGGGAAAGAAAAAGCAATTATTCGTAATGCAAGCATTTAATTACAAAACATGCAGGAATTTAACTCTCCAAGGAGGAATATTGTATTTGCAATATCTTTTTTTAATTCTTTTGTTCAAGATTAAGAAGTAAGGACTGTGCAATGTACTAAGTGAACACTTGCTACTCAAAGCTACCAGTATTCTAGATATTTTCTGAAATACCAAATTGTAGAAAAGATGAAGACCGGCCATCTCAGTTTCCTAGAAACCATTTTATTAAAAAAAAAAAAAAAAATCAATAAGCAATCAAAATGCCTATCAGAAAGCAAGTGAGTAATCCCCCAGAAAAGAAGATTCATCTCTCAAATAAAGTAGTTTAAAAAAAGAAAATAATTTTAATTAATTTTTTAGTTGGGGATTTTTTAAAAGTTCCATCAAGTCACTGTGAAAACACACTTTTCAGTTTTGCATCCTAGATCCAAACTAATGGTATTTAATTGATACCATTCCATGAAGGATTATTACATAACAGATATTTAGGTGCAAATGATTTTAGTTCTCTGCACATTACATGCATTTATCAGAATGACATATAAATAATGTATATATCAATCACCTATGACCCAGTTATTTCAATTTTCTTCAAAAGAAAATCACTAGCTTTCACAAAAACAAAAATATAAGAATTTGATCATAGAACTAGCAATGATGTAACTGATGATTTACTTATAATGTCCCTGTGCAATCTGATCTAGTACTTGATCTGGTGTCTGGCAATCACGCCTATGGCAGGAGAGTTGGAATTTGATGATACTTGAGGTCCCTTCCAATCTAAGTCATTCTATGATACAGTTCTATGATATGACCTAATCAGGCACACCAGAGAAAAAGAAAAAGAAAAAAAAAAGATTGAGATCAGTAACTTAACCTAAATTGAAATGCATAATATTCTAATGAATCAAATCTTTTGGTAGAGGGGTTAACATTTTCTTGAAGAAAATGTCCATGCATTTAGCATAGGTATTGACATTATAAAGAGCAATCAACTTCACATAAGAATAAAGTATAATCAACCCATCATAAGAAATTCCAACTACAGTGTATGTTTTCTCAGCACGGTACCTTCAAATGCCCAGTGAATTCAAAAGACTTAAGGTTATCCCCATTACTGATTGCTGAAGGCCTCATTGGGTCAACTTGCCTACTTGATAGTTCATATTTAAATTTCTTTTATTCCCTACTTTGTCTTCCTATAGAGAATATAATAATAGAATAGAATAAGATATAAACAGATATACATAAATAATATTTAGAGAACTCTAGGTCATATGAAGTGTTGAATCAGTACTGAAGTGTATTTGCTGTTTCTTTTTTAAGCAACCCCTGGATTTTTTTCTCTCCTCCAAACAATGAAAAATCATTTTTGAAGAACAGCATCACAATAAATGAGCCAGTGGAGATTTAGGAACCAGCTTCTGCAGTGCAGTCTCTAGTTAATCTGATAATGCTAAGGAACATCATAAATATTTTTAGTACTTTAGACAATTAGTATCTTACCAAAACAAAAGATCAGGAGCTTTGTCTTCTTTTCTGACACACAAAACTACCGCCACTTTTTAAAGAGTTCAGAACTCTGACTCCATGTTGGCTTGAACATATAAGGTGTGAGCATCTTCACTAAACAGCACAAAGAAGAGAGTAGGATCCTACAGTTTCAGATACAGATGTTAACTTTCTTACTCAAGTTCTATTCAACCGCTTTAATGTGTTCAGAGCTTTCTTCAGGTGGTAAAATCTTCATGAGTCCACAAAAGTTAAGACAGAACACCCTGCTGGAAATACTGATAAAATGCTAACAACTGACACTCTGGTATCAGCCTTGAAAACAACAATATTCTTATATTTTAGAGAAAAAGAAGTCAAAGAACAATAAAACAAAAGCTGGTGGGGAGTAGGGGAGGGGAGATATGTATGCGTAAAAAATATAAACATCAGAAATATATTTTTTTTTTTCATTTAAGCACATACATTTAAAAATGTTTACAGTAACTTTTTCCAACATTAAAAGGTCCTAAAGAACACTAAAGTCCTAACTTCCCAGCATCTTCCACATGTCTTACACTGAACTTCACTTGGCTGGATTGTAATTACCTATCTGTAATAATTCAAAATGTATCCAAAATTAGGCAACTTTTCAGAGTGATCTCAATTTATGAAATTCAAAGAAAACTATACTTTAGCAGTTCAGGAAACTCGAACACATCTCTGTAAATGGAAAGACAGGAACATATAATTTCAGGAAAAAGTCCACTCTTTAGGAGTAAGTCATTGGTAAATCTTGCATTATATGTAGTTGCCTGGCTGTTGCTAATTTATATTCCCAGAAAAGTCCATAAGTATTTTTTTTCAACAACTATGAAACCTAATGCTTAGATAATATTCTCTCCTGATAGATAGTGCATTACCTCCTACTGCTCTATTGATAAACTTTCTCTCTTCATCTTTCTTGTAAATCAGTGCAGGTCCTTGACATTTCAATTGTAATTATCAGCATTAAAGAGCATTATTAATTAAATTATAATTGTAACTGTCCGCATTAAAGACATTTTTCACAGATCATCAAAAAAATTTTGATTCCCAAGGATTTTTGACTAAAATTAAAAGGAACATATGCTAAAATTCACTAGATAAAGAAAAGTAAACTCTAATATATGTAAAAATTTGAAAACCTGCTTGTAATCTTTACTTCTGGGATCCCTTCCCTTTTATGATCTTACATACATCAATGTATTTTTACTCAGTCATCATTCTTATGAGTTTTTGCCTCAGAGAACTGCTAGTAATGATATAATAATAAAATTTTTCTTGAATATTATTTTGTCTAAGCTAAATTTCAGCATCTATACACTTCATTTTCCTCTTTCACATTTTATGGTTTCACTTCATTCTTCTTCCTTTTGCACATTTCAAATCTAATCTGTATTTTTATTTATACATTTATTTTAGAATGAACACTAAATTGTACTCCAATCTAATCAAATTCAGAGTAACTTCAATAAAATTGACAGGTACATTAACTGTTAATATAGTTGATTTCATTAAATGAACATATACACTTTATCAGGGTGCAGAAAATAACACAAACTTCAACCTTCTTTTTCTCTCGCTGTAGAGAAATTGTAGTCACTAAAACACACCACAATGTCACCCACTGTTCTATGTCCACACCCAAAAGATGGAAACAGCACTGACACTAATATATTTACATACATGCCTTAGGAAATGCTGAAAAGTATTGGTCAGAAGAAAAAACTGAAACCAAATAAAATCCAAGTAGTAAGTTCAACTTACCAAAATCCCATACAGTAACAGCAGTGTTCCCTCACAGCCCAGAAAGCCAACCATATACTGGACTGCATCAAAAGAACCATTGCTCAGTAGGTTGCAGGAGGGAATCCTTCCCCTCTACTGTAAGACTTCATCTGCAGTACTGCATGAAGATGTGGAGTCTTCACTACAAGAGACATGGACCTGTTGGACTATGTCCAGAGGAGAGCCACAGAAATGATCCAAGGAATAGAACACCTTCACTGTGAGGTCAGATTGAGAGAGTTGGGGCAGCTCAGCCCAGCAAAGAGAAGGCTTGTCCCTTTGCCTCCCACATCTTAGATAATTATAGACATGGATCACGTGCCCTCTGAGAGACTCAGGTCTCTCAGCCTTTCCTCCAGGTCTTTTATCATCTATGTAGGCCTCTGCCAGACTCTTTCAAGGAGATCCCTGTCTTTCTTTGTACAGGGAGCCCAGAACTGGACTTGTGAGGCCTCACCAGGGCAGAACAGAGGGGGAGGATAACCTCCTTCAACCTGCTGGCCATACTCTTTTTAATGCACACCAGGATCCCATTGGCCTTCTTGGCCACCAGGGCACACTGCTGGCTCATGGCCAGCCTGTCATTCACAAGGACATCCAGGTCCCTCCCTTCAGAGCTCCTCTCCAGCAGGTCATCCCCAAACCTGCACCATTGCATGCAGCTATTCCTCCCTAGGTGCAATACTCTACATTTGGTCTTGTTAAACCTCATGTGATCCCTTTCTGCTCAACTCTCCAGTCTGTCCAGATCTTGATGAATGACAGCACAGCTTTCCAGCATGTCAGCCATTTCTCCCAGCTTTGTATCATCAGCAAACTAGCTGAGGGTGTACTCTATCCCCTCATCAAGGTCATTGATGAAAAAGTTGAACAAGACCAGACCCAGCACTGCTAAGTAAAGGCCTCCAACCAGACTCTACACCAATGATCACAACCCTCTGAGTTCTGCCAGTCAGTTAGTTCTCAACCCACCTCACTGTCCACTCTTCCTCAGCTTTGTTCTAAGGATGCTGTGGGTGACAGCGTCAAATGCCTTGCAGAAACCAAGGTAGACTACATCCACTGCTCTCCCCCCATCCAGCCAGCCAGTGATGACATCACAGGAGGTTATCAGGTTGGTCAAGCATGACCTCCCCCTGGTGAACCCATGCTGACTACTCCTGATAACCTTAAGGAAACTTCTTTCAAGATCTTCATGTTTAACTATTTACCACAAATTTACTAATACTATTGTTCCTCACAGATCATCTGTAACTAGGGCAAGTACTTAATTATTGTATAGGCCAAACATAGAAAGGTTAGCGTACCCTGTGAATTGAAAAGCTGTGGAAAATCTAAGTGTCATAAATAAATAAAGGGTCATATAACATTTCAACCACAGCATATTCTCTCAAATAATTGAACCCCTTTTCCATAGGAGTCCATTTCTTTTTCTCAGGCATCAGATCATCTCTGAAGGGGTATTTTTCTTTCATGGCTATCAGCATCCACTTACAAAGAGTGAAGGGTCTACTGAAGCATGTACTAATACCTCTGTCGATGACAGAGTCCCTGGCAATGCTACCCAATTGGCGAGCTTCTCTACCATCTAGCCACACACTATTGGCCCCGTTGTCCCAACAGCGTAGTAACCAGGTGACAATATATTCATTTGGGTGGAGTGAAAAGCCTTTTTTCAAACCTCAAATTACATTCATTTTCAGAGGTCAAGTAATAATGGTGATAATGTCTTTCTCACCTCTTTCAGGACTTGTAGCCTTCTTAGGTGTTGGTGACTGTGATCTTAATGGGGATCTCAGCCCTTCCTCTGGAATCCCTAGACCTTGGAGCCACTACTCTCAACCTCTTTTCTCCTCTTCTCTTATACTCTCTCCTCTCTTCTCTTATACTTTCTCCTCTTCTTCTTTCTTCTCTTCTAAGGGAGTTGAGATTCTTTTCATTTTCCATCCTGCCCTATAGGGGCAACTGACATAGATTCTGATGCCTCCTGAGGTTGATCAAGTTGGCCAGTTTCAATGCCCTTTCTCTCAAACTTGGCTCAGAGTCTTTCTTGCTGAGATGGAGGGTGTTTCGCTCAGACTGGAGGGCATCTAAGTGGAACTGGAGAGTGTCCTGCTCAGATTCAAAGGTATCCTGATCATTTTGGATGGTGTCTCATAGAGACTGAAGATTCTTTCTCTCAGCTTGGAGATCTTTCAGCTTGGAGGCTTTCTTTCTCAGCTCAGAGACACCCCTGCCAGGCCTTCAAATTCATTTTCCTGACTAGGAGATACTCTTTCTCTACCTGGAGATTCTGCTTCTCAGCTTGGAGACGCTCTTTCAATTTGGAGACTCTGTTTCTCAACTAGGAGACTCTTTCTGAGCCTGAAGATTATCCTTCTCAGCTTGGACTGTCTCCTGGAAACTCTCCCTTTCAGCTTGGAGACTCTCTTTCTGAATATGAAGGTTCTCCCTCGGACTCCCTCGGAGTCTGTCTTGTTGAGACTGTAGGGCATTTCGCTCAGACTGGAGGGTGTCTTTTTGAGACTGGAGGGTGTCTCTCTCGAATCAGAAGGCATCTTGCTCAGTCTGGAGGGTGCCCATGTTGGATTGGAAAGTGTCCAAGTTGGACTGGAGAGTCTATTTGTCAGCTAAAAGACTCTCTTTCAGGATCTGGAAACTGTCCCTTTTGGCTCGGAGACTCTCTCGCTCTATTTCAGAGACTATATACTTCTCTGGGATAGTATTGAATAAGACCCGATAAGCAGAAGCCAGACTCCAAATAATTTAGGCCTTCTCAGATCTGTCTGATCCACAACATCCCTGTCTCAAATATCTGCTTAGGCTCTCAGGATCTTGCAGATGTTCAGGAAAAAAGTTCCATGACACCAGTGATGCCCATTTCTCTAAAGTCTCTCCTAAGTCCCTCCAAACTCCCTGCCAGTCCCTATTCTCTGGCTCTGGGGAAGGTTTCCTCAAAATTTTATTAATACAAATACTGAGCAAAATGTTGAGCAGGACATTCAGGGAGACTGATACCATGATCATTAGATGAGCATTCAATAAATGCATAAAAGGCTCAAAGGAGAGACAAGGAGACTTTAAAAATCACAAGTTCCGTAGAATTAGCAACTCTGTCTGGAGTTGCTTCCTTTGGAACTGAATGCCACATTATATACAAAAGCCAGGTAGGTATTTTCATCAGTGTTTTTAGTTTATCCTATAAACACCAAGCTCCATGGATCAGACTGGCAAACTTAATTAAGTCCCAGTGCATTCTGAGCATTAAAAGGGAAAGAACGATGAAATGCAGTCCCTTTAAGAGCAATCATTTCTTTTTCTTTACTAAAACAAGCTGGCAGCCCCCCAAAAAGTTTACAAATATCCCAGAAAAACTGGTAGTATGCCTGGACTTCAAGGCCGTGTTTTTCAGTACATCACCTGCAGTATAGTTAAGCATCCTAACAAGAGAGAGATTCGCCTTAAAAGTATGTCTCTAACCAGCAAAGGCAGCTAACAGCCCCACGTTGGGCGCCAAAATTGTCAACAATTTATGGACTGGTTTGGCATGGTTCCATGATGATTGGGGTGGGGTATCCACAGACCCATGCCTCAGGGAAGGGAAAAGGGAGATGGGACTAAAGACAAAACAGCAGCAATGATCTGAGGAGGAAAGCTAATTTACGAAATAAGATACTGGAATGCAAAATAACACAATATGATTGGAATTAAAGCTAATAAATAAAATAAAATGAGCAAGAGAGAGCGTCCAATAAACCAAGGGCCTTACACTAAACACTGGAAAGTAAGATGGCTAGCAACAACCTGCTGCTGGGTCAATCCCAAAGGAAAGAGTGTGTCCCATAACATGCAAATAGCTTTTATCTTTCCCTCTGAGCAGAAAAACATAAAAATGCAAAGCAATGCAAAATCCTCCGGGGTATGTAGTTCTTCTCTTCTGAGACAGGTATAGTCGAAGCTATCATTGATCCACAGTGCTGGAGCATTAGTTCTTTTACTCCCAGTGCACTACACGATGCTATGGTCATAAAACCGTGACGCTAAGCATTTCCTTACCATTATTTTTTTCAAAGTTCTTTAGACCTACCTGTGCCAAAGAACAACGGTGTTGTTGCCTAATTGCTTCCAGACATTCAAATAAATTTTGCCATCCAAGACAGAAGCCTCTCCTTCAGTGAATATAGAACTCAGGTTTTTTTTTCAATTTGTGATCATGGAATAAACTTTAGGCTGAGGATATCTGATGCATGAAGTGATAAGTTCACATTTCTGTGTTTGAAAAGAGGTAAAAAATAAATATATCCACTCTATAGTATATACTCCTATGTACTTGATTATTCTCCTGAACTTCTTTCTCACCAAAAAAAAAAAAAAGAGACCTTAAAATGGAAAAAATTTTCAGAGGCAAAAACAGAGTAGAACTATTCATAGAACTCAAAAGATTTTGGAGACTGAAGATACATACTCTTTAAAATATATTCTATCAATGAAAAGAACATGAAAACAACTCCCCAAAAATTTAATCCTCAGATTAAAAAATACATTACAATTTTTTCTTCTTTGAACAATTACTACTATATTGGTTTCTATGTAATTTTATGTACGTTGTTTTGACCGACATAAACAGCAGACTTCAGATTTTATAAATACACAAATATATCACCCAATTAATTACCTGAGCCTCAACATCTTCTTCAGTAGCTCATTTTCATTCTGCAATCAGCAGATAACAAAACAGTGAAAGTCAACACATTTCTGGGGAATACAAAGCACTCTTACGCTACCTACTAGAAAATTTACATCAACCTACCACTAAGCAAAAGTTGTGTGTAGAATGCCAGTTTTCCCCATGGAGTCCAGGATAGTCCAGTCTGGAAGTTTTGTGGATAACGCCTTCTGAATTAGTCTAAAAACTTACTGAAACAAGCTGGAAGTCCTCCAGCTATTAACTTTATGATCCCTGGTTCCAACTGTAGATATACACAATATGATGTGGTCTGCATAATATCTCCTACTTCTATCAGCTATATTAATATGAAGTATGAATCACAGTATGCAGAATGCTCAGTAATCCAGGACAAAAATAAGGAGTACTACAACAGAATTTATTTTTTTGTCTGTTTAAAGATGTAGAAACAAATAAATGTTTCTTTTCAACAATATTCTAGACAAGAATATTCCTTCAAATAGAGTTATTTTACTTAGAATAAACCAACAATCTAGTTTGATCTATGAAATTTTTATCAGAATAACTGCTTTGAACTATAGGAAAATAAAAGACTAAGAAATCCAAAACAGTCTAGGATGAACATCATTTATTATTGAGTCTTAATCTCCAGATGAAATTTAAGATTAGAACTGTGTATGAAGCCTTTTATACATATGTAATACCTGCACTCTACAAAATCAATGATTTCAAGTATAAACAGTCAGAAAATCTATATGTGAAATCAAACTTTTTGAAAATGAGGAGCACTTTATCCTTCACATAAGCAACAGTGAAAATAATCCTATCATCAGCTGTAGGCTATTTCCAAAATGGTATTTTCTGAACTGTCAAGGGTATTGTCCTCCATACTCAGAAATGCCTTCACATTCTCAGCCTTCATCCAAAATAAAAATGTGAAGGAGTGTAACAAAGTAGTATACATAAAACTATACCTCTCATATAGGCGAATTTTGAAGACCCATTTAGACAAATTATTCCCTTCACATCAAATGCCATCACCCAATTTACTACAAATGGACTACTGAGAATATTTATGTTGACTTTTCAGCAAGAAAGTGTAGAAAGATAACAGGATTTTTTCATTACAAATGCTGAGAGAAATTACATGCATGGAATATTCTTTATAAAATAAAACCTTTCCATCAGCGTTTCACCACCACTAGACTTGAATGAATAATTCTGTTGCAGTAAAATCCGGATTTTTTTTTCTTTATGGTATTTATTTCCAGGTCATCGCATACCCTCTCATTATTTTAAAGAGGATATCCTATCTCTGCTATTTATATATATACTAAAAGGATATTCAGGACTTTGGAAGAGAGAGTATGAAGATTGTAAAAACTGTGATATCTGAAATATTTATTTTACAACATGACAACTGATTCTCTTTACTCCATCTAGCATGGTATTTTGGCAGCTATTTTCTGTGTTGAATGTAGCTTAGGACTGCAATGGCCTCAGGTTCACAAAGAAAACACCCAATAATGAAAGCACATCAGTTTGTTTCCAGCCTGACAGGAAGACATCCACACATGGTTCCAGGCTGATGCTTCAATATTCCAACAGGCTGTTCAATGTATGTGTGCTTGAGACCACTATAGTCCCACAGGACTATTTAAGAGGAAAATATAGTCACTGATACAATTCTAGCTAGAAGTTTGATTAAGCTGCAGGCTTATAGCACCATCTAAATACTCAGAGGTATTTGATACATCTACAGAAGGTGGGCACACGACTGCAGATTTTAAAGAGACTTGTGCTCTTCTGGAAGGGCAGGTGGAGAACAGGACTAATATTCTGTTTTATCTGAAGAGGGACTGAAATTGAGTCCATGGTGTTACAGATAGGAAATAGTCTTACTCCTTGGCACGAGCCCATCTAAAATAAGAAAAAGTTTGTTGCAGCTCAATGAAATAAGAAATATATATATATATATATATATAAGGAGAAGCAGTATCTTTTACTAGACAAATATCTTTTACTAGACAAATCTATATATACATGTAGAAAAGGGAAAACATTCAGGCACATAGCCCTCCAGCTTTTTCAGCAGAGAGAACGTATGCCCAGAAGCTTGCTTATTTATAATATCTATGTCAAATAGTCTAGTAATTAGTAAATATTAACTGTTACATAAAATGTAACACATGCCCATAATTCAAGATGAGAAAAAATAATGAGCAGAGAGCTTACCAAACTGATCAAATTAACCACTTGAATATTCTGAGACATCTTTACGTATGATTTTCAGTCTCTATGATTTTTCAAGTCAGCATAATTAGCTATGCATTTTTGCTAGTGATGAACAAGAGCCTGTATGTCACACGGAAAAATCTACATAGCCATTGGAATGTATCTTGTCTTTCACATCACTGTGGTCATTTTAAAATGCACCACCCACCACTTCACTGTGCTCACATCCACTGCCTGATCTCCATAAACATTCAGCAAGCATCAAAGTATGTCAACAGGTGCAATTTCTCCAATGACACCTTTTTGCTACACACACAAGTCCATGTTAGATATGTTTTTGTCAGACTGCCCCTCTGCTGCCATCTGTCACATGGTAACAAAACATAGCAGAATATTGGCAGAAAGGTTCAGCCTCTACTGCCATACCTCCATTATCCAGTTGTGACATTATGGACAACATAATAAAATAGAGACATTATTTTCAGAGCAGACGTTGTACATTACCATATTTAACCACTAGGCCATGAATGCCTGTAGCAAACCAAAGGGTAGTAAGATTAGAATCATAGAATCACCAAGGTTGGAAAAGACCTACAAGATCAACCAGTTCAACCATTCACCCATAGCTCCCACTAAACCATGTCCCTCAATACAACATCCAGTCGTTCCTTGAACACCCCCAGGGTCAGCGACTCCACCCTCCCTGGGCAGTTCATTCCAGTGCCTGAACCACCCTTTCTGAGAAGCAATATTTCCTAATGTCTAACCTGAATCTCCCCTGGCACAGCTTGAAACCAGTCCTCTCAGTAATTACACGAGAGAAGAGGCCAGCCCCCAACTCACTACAACCTCCCTTCAGGAAGTTATAGAGGGCAATAAGGTCTCCCCTGAGCCTCCTCTTCTCCAGGCTGAACATTCCCAGCTATGTACTCTGATGTCCATAGGACCTGGAGTTTACCCTCAACGTATGTTTAATTCTCACTGTTGAGTACATACCAATGGTAAGTAACAGACAGTACTACTGTGAGTACTACTGTGAGGCTGGTAAGCACACAGTAAGGTCTAAATTACATTTTTTTTTCACTCCAGAAATTAAATGATTTGCATTGTTACTTAACTCATGGTTCCACTGTCACCACTGCATGCCCTACAACTGTAAGCACAGCGGCTGCTAGAATAATTCATTTACAAATGTCTGCTAATTACCAGCTTTCGTTGCTTATGCTGCTCCAAACAAAAGCATTCTTTACTCACAACATCAAAGAAACAGAAACGTAATGCTACATTTTTTCATCTTTTCTGAAAATCTGTAATAAATACAGAGCATAAATGAATGACAAAACTGAATTTCAAAATGCTTCTCTTATGAAAACTGTCTTCTTGGACACAGGTGATTATGGTTTATTGGGTTGCAGTCCTTCGACTTTAAATTTCATACAGTGCAGATACTTGAATATTTCATGAGTAAAGGCACTTACATTCCTATTTCAAAAAATAACCTCACTAGTCTTACAAACTATATATGAGCTTTTGCAGATTGCACAAGTTCTGACATTTTCCTCCTTGCTGTTTCTCTCTTACTTCAAGAAGATGTAGCAGGAGAGTTCTAACATGCAAACATTATATAAATATTACTATATTCACAAATATCTGCACATAATTTCAAACATATCATAAAATTTTATATCTTCCACAGTATTGGAGCTCCAATTTATTTCTACTAAATGATAAACAACACTTTGACATATCTTTGCTTCAAGGATAGGACTGTAACTTTCTGAAAGATCTTGTCTCCTAAAAAAAAAAAACAAAGACTAAAAGCAGGAGTCAAATATTTAATATTGAGATTCATTTTCAAAATATATGATATCTCATTTCTAAAGCGTCTTATAGAACAAAATCTTGCACAATCTCTAAACTCATAAAGTCAAGTTTGCCTAGGGAGATTCCTAGCTTGTAATGTAGCAATCAGCAACCATTTAGTATTTCCTTTGAAGCACAGTTGTTGCTACACTGTTTTACTGAACAAATCTCAGCAAATCCGGAAAATACCTTTTGTTAAAGGGATAAAGATCTCTATGTAATAAGTTCTCCTCTTCGAAGCTGTAGATCACAGTCTGAGGCTGATTTTCTGAAAGGAACATTTTATTTCTATGGATTCTTCATCCTCATGAATCCTAACTGCACCCTTTTCTCATCAAATCTTTCTGTCCAGACACTCTGTGTCTGCTAGTTACTTCTAATATAACTTCTTCTCACTTGTTAAATACGAATGAAAAATTGCAGTTTCATGAATATCCTTCTGTTATTTAAAAAAAAAATTAAATGACTAATCTGTAACAAGTTATTCACAAAATTGGAAGTTCTCCTCCTATCCCATAAATCAACTACATCATTAAATTAAGTAGATTACCATATCAAATCATATACAGAAAAAAATACGAAATCATTTATTATTCGAAAGAAATCAAAACATACTCTAGAGAATTAGAAGGAAGTAAATCAGCTGCATAATCTGTTAATGTGTCTAGGTAAACACCTAAACTTCATTGAAACACTCATTAAACCAGTCAAAATGTCACACTTGCACTGAATGTATTTTTCACCTCCAAGTAACTATATAAAAAACCCAACAATTTTAATAGGACTTTCTTCTTCACAGTGTAGAATTTATATCTAGTGTAATAATGCTACTTTTTAAATGACTATGTACAGTTATGAAATATCCTGATGTGAAGGATGAAATAGGTCAAATGATGCAAGTCAATTAACCACTCAACTTCAGAAATGTGCTGAAAGAAAATCCTGCATGCATCATAAAATTTTGCTTTATCTGGGAGAAAGGTAACCAGAGAATTATGTACATTACTGGAAAAAAAAAATGAAAAAAGGAAAAAGAAAGAAAGAAAGAAAAAAAAGGAAAAGGGAGAGAACAAAATTAGATTTAAAAAAAGAACATAGTTACATGAAATACTAGTGTTCCTAATAGTGTACATTTCCAATTTTGCATCTCCCTGATTTATTGAGCTATTAACTAAGAGCTCTGTTTTAACATTGCTCTGCTAAAATCTCTTCTTCAACTTCTATAGTATTTATTTACTCATGCTTCTTTTTAGATCACTCTTCTCACCCAACTTTAACCAAAATGAATCAGGGATGCACGGTTTCAAGTCAATTGTATAAAATGCATTTTTCAGTAGGATACTGAACCTGGCAAATACATACCTGTCCTTCCATAGCAGTAAAATTGTACTCTTGGTATCACTCCTGTCTTACTATCTGACATCAGAAATACTTCCCATATTCATTAAAAACTTGGTTTTATCATGCCAAAAACTGGGCCACATTTTTTTTTTAATTCCAGTTTCTGACAACTCCTAAGCTACAAGTGCCGTGATTGCATTCTTCCCTCATCCTATTAGTCTCCTCTTCTATAGTCTACAATTTCAAAAAGTATACTTGTCTACTGCATTATCTTAATCAAATTATATTAATATGATTCAAAAAGGTTTATCTTAAAGCAGGCCAAAGTGTTCTGGTCATTATTGGATTCTTTCACTTGGTTTAAGTTCACCATTTAACATAGCATTTATGCACCAGTCATATTTATTTCAGGATTTTTCAACTATAATTGTTTGATATTACTGAAAATACATCATTGTTGACCATTCACACTTAACTACCACTTTTTTCCTTTAATCATGCCTTGTTAAATTGAACAAAAATGAGATATTAAAATAACATTCATGACCAAAAAACTAAGAAAAGCACTCAGATAAACTAGAGTTCATAGGGGATTCACAAGATTCTTGTGATCAGAGGAAACAGAACAAACAAAGACTATGATATATTGAATATATGAATCTATTGGGTGTTTAAATATGGAGAATCATTTAGGGGAAATCACCTATACTTATACAAATTTACATTATTCTCCCTTTCAGCTTCATTTAATTCCGAAGTGATTATCATTTCAGCATTTCTATTTCATCATGCTAAATGATTAGTTTACAATGAATATCCTAGACAACTCTTTGGAGGAAACGCCCTGCCTGTTCTTTTGGTCAATAAACATTTATTTTCAAAGTAAATATCCTTAGATCTATCTCCTTGTCTAAGGAAAGCTACACATCAGTTCTTCCAAATTTCAAATCTTTATTCATAAGGATTTTTTAATTATTCATGATTTGTTGTTTTATTAAATTAGATTAAAATTTCATAAATAGAAATATACTGTGAGCCCATCGTTGGTATGTAAAAATGATCTACATTTTTGCACTCAGTACTCAAGAGTACTCTCACTACTAAAACTGGTTTTCATACACCAAGAAATGCATTCCCTGTTGGAGAGGAACTAAGCTTGAATATCACACTATGTCCAGAAAGGTAAGGATGAATAATTACTGTTTAAAAAATACAACGAACTAACATATAAACACAGAGAAATAATAATGGAAAGAGAAAGCACAGTACTCCATTCTGCTCAGCAGCTTACAAAATGTATCAAACCCAAACTATTGTCTGAGGAAACCCAATACTGATACTAGCTACTATATATTCAAGTACCACAGTGCTTCCCTGCACCTGCCATGTACAGTTACTAAAGTGAACAACGAAACATAGAATTAATAATCTGATTAGAATAAAGCACTTTCTCCCCTTCGTAAGATGAAAGCAGATAGCTAAATCAGATGACTGCAAAAGCAATTAGTAATGAAAACTTCATGTTAATTAAGCAGCAGAACTCATTAGGTCATCTTAATTATGAATGCTAAGTTCTGACTTGAGGCATAAAACACTGTGGAAGATTAATAGGAGCACAACAGAATTCTGAACTTATATCACTCTATCCATAATCTGCTTGGTTTGAATGATGACTGTTATTTATAGATGTAGGAATGCATTTATATTGTTTTATTTTGTTTGTTTTTCCTTCTAAGTACGTTCTGCTTGGACAGACTCAATAGAAAGACAGGTATACCAAAGTAAAGTTTTTTGTTCCTCAGTTTTACAGTATATCTTCATGTTAATACAGTACACATATTATAATAGGACTTAACAAAACTATTCACTGGTCATTACTGATAAATTTTTCTATACCAATTAGATTATTATGAATAGTTATACAAAAACCTTTTATCAAAAGAAGCTTATGCAAAGAAAATGCATGTATTCTGATATAATATATCGAAAATTCAAGATACTAAGTATTTTCAGATTCAACTGAGTGAAAGAAAGAAGAAATCAGATATGCTGTGGTAATTCCCCACATTACAGGACATTTTTAGTTTAAAATTGTATGTTAAATAATAGAATATTATAGCATTCATTAAGTAGATGAAATGTTTTTGGTTTTGTTTTTTTTTTCAAAGCCCATACAAATGAAATTAGGAAGGTGAAAAAAGGAGAATGAAGTCTGCCAGATTTTTTGTTGTTGTTGGCTCTAATCTTTTCAAGTGTGCTAAAGCATCAACCTTCCCAAAGTTGCACTGAGCAGCAGCCTGGAAACAAAGGAAGAAGTGCTCTAATTCAATCAATAGACTCTACCGCTGGAGATTTAATTTGGAATCTTTCAAAGGGATGAGAAGAAATTTCATACTTTCTTTATGATGTTGGTATACTAATGAGAGAGTCATATATGTCTATAGAACATAGCTTTAAGCCAGTAAACTTTAACACTGGGAAATCGATGAATTACTAAAAATAAAATATTAAATGTCAGAGTTAAATTGACAGTTCTAACTCTGATGTGATGTCTAAGCTGATCTGTATATAGTGAAAACTTTGGAGGAAGAAGGATGCAACACAAAGATCAACTGAATTTATAAATTTTGTGATCCAAAAGTGCCTGGTTTTATACCACTTGAAACCAGTCAGACTTGGCTGAGGTTTCTGCTCTGAGAAATATATTCCTTAGTATCTTATTTGGCAAATTCTCTACTTTCAGGTGCAAAAACACATTCAGGCGTTAAAGGACATTTTTTTTTTTGGCTCAAGCTAAAGCCATTCCTGTTAAGCCGTATTTTGCTACTGCTTTTCTAGGTAAAATGCCATCATTAGTAACCAATGAAAATAAAAACAACTTTTTTTTGCAGATCAGCCTGCATCAATTTAATAGAGTATTCCTTAAGAGCAATCAATATCTGTGCAGCATCTTCAATTCCTCAGTGTATTTCTGACTTTAAATACACATTAACTACAGTGAAATGGAAGTCAAATTTGTCTAACCTAACAACTATTGACAGTCAATAAAATGACTTACTTTATTCCACTGAGTACAGAAAGAACTGTGTGCAAAGATATCATAACATAAATTTATGTCTTCCAAATGCATTTCTTCCAAAATTCATATCCTGTTTTGGCCTTTTCTGCTTCTAAGTGCTAGATCATAACATCTTTTAATCCCTTCAGACTTGTTAAGAATTTTAGGTGTTTAAATATCCTTTAAATTCTATTTGCATTTCTCGAGTATTTAAAACTCAGTTAATCTAATTACATTTATATGCTTCACCTCCATAAACAATCCCCATAGAATATTCATCACAGTTAGTATGAATACTTGGTTCCTGTGGTAACTACAGAAAGCAGACAGAGATACAAAGAGGGCTCTTAAGGGTCAGAAAGAGAATCCTATATGTTTTTCATGCATTTCTTTATCTTTTTCTATTCTGAGGGAAAGCATTGCTGTAATCTACAGTCTCATGCAATAACACACTAGTAATTATAAGCTTCTGCATCACAACACAAACTCATCTAAGAATGTTGCTTTCTTTACCATGAGAATGGCTTCTGGAACTCTATTCCAGTTTCTATCACTCTGTGACTTTATTGAACACAGTCCAGTGTTTTGATAATGCAACTGCTGCTACTGATCTTGGTAAGCATTAAAATGTTTGGGGTCAATTAAATCCTTGATTGATGCCTAAAATATACAACTTCAAAGAGTGAGATGAATTGCTACAATTTTTACTTTGCAAAAAAGTTAAAAATTAAAAGTATTAATGCAGACGAAGCGTGAAAGAATGCCTTCGAATCGTAATCAGTAGCTCTACATGAAATAGATGTATCCTTCAAACATTTCTAAAAGTTGCTTATTTGGAATTACAGAAAAGAACAATGAATCTTTACAGATCCCATCATGTAACACTTTAGAAGTGCAGCATAATTAAACCATTACATAAATTAATCTTATGTGAAATGCTATATATAACTAAAAATAGAAGAAAAAATATTTAAAAAGGATAATTTTCCAAGGCAAAAAGAAAATTAACTTTTAAAAATACACATTTTCATTTAGTATCTAATATCTACAAAATCTTTAAATCTTATCATCAGAAGCAGTTGTTCAGAAGATTACTTATGTTGCATGGCTCATCTAACATAATCTATATAGCTACTATATGACTAAGATATCAATCTTCAAGAAACAGAACTCAGCAATAAAAGTTTATCTGGATGAAAGTGATTTTCAATTCCAGGAACTGAGCAGAAATTGAAGAAGAACAGCAATGTAGGAAAATATATATTAAAAAAAATAGAATATATTATTTAAGTCAGTGCATAGAAACTGGAAAGACATAATTCTTTGCAATTTTCTTAAATTATATTTTAAAAAAGAATTATGTAGATATGAAATAGAAAACATTATTGAAGATCCACCTAAATGACTAAGAAAGAAAACAAAGAAAGAGACAATGTGATTTAGCTTTATTTTGGCTGGGATTTGACATGATGCTACGCTATTTTAATTAACTATATGTTTTCAGTCTGTAGAATATTAAAGAAAAAACAGTTATTATCTGAATAATAATTATAATAATATTTTGCCTCCTGACTCAAAATAACTTTCAGTCACAGAAATGAAAAACTGGGATGGTGGGGGATATGTTTGTTCACAAGCATATACAAAAAAAGTAACTAAACACTGATATTCATACCGTCATAAATCCATCCAGCAAGCCTGAATCAGGTTTAGGAGGTGCTTGCAATCGCTCCATAGACCACTTTTCAATGATAGATGACACTTGGCTATTTTCTGTGTTTAAAATTCTGAATCCTGTCATATTAACACCACTATACCGATAGGGTTCCACATCTAAGGCAAACAGGTCCTGAAAAAAATAAATATTATGTAAATATTTTGATAGGCGGTATTTTCATCTTTGAGACCAAGATGCAGTACTATGCATATGCAAAGAAATATATTCTGTTTATTTGGAGGACTGCATTTTTTAAATAACTCAGGCCAAATAACTCAGATGACCAGCAAACCGGATCACAGAAGAATAAACTTAATTGTTTTCACAACACAAAACAAAACACATTTTAGGAAATGTTAAGCTCAGTAGTGGAATGATGAGCTCTATTCTAGTCTTTTGGTCCACAATGTCAGAGGTAGATTTTGGTGGTATGACAGTAGAGGTTGAATCTTCACTCCTATATACCACTAAATTTTGTTGGACTGCAACAGATGAAATCAGAGAGGAAGTCTGACAAAATAGTGTCTGGAATAGAAACACATATGAGAAGGGAAGGGCTTTAACTGAAATCCTATGTGCTGAAAAAATGGCATTCGGTGACATTCATCAATGCTTGCTGAATGTTTATGGATACCAAACAGTGGATGTTAGTACAGTGATGTGATGGGTGGTACATTTTAGCAGTGGAGGCAGCAGAGTGAAAGACAAGCAACATTTTGGATGGCCATGCAGATTTTTATGAGCGTGGCATTCAGACTCTTGCTCACAACTGGTGAAAATGCATAGCAAACGGTGGTGAAAGTGTTGAAAAACAGTGTTTTGTTTCTGAGAATCCAGTTTATCACATGGTGCTGTATTCTCTGTATTTGTTGTAGATTCCTTAGAAACAAATAGGAGGTATCACTTTCTGAGCAACCTAATTATATCTGCTCTACTAGTAGTTTTGCTTAAAAGAAATAGACTTTACACGATAAACAGAACAGTCTTCCTACATTTTCTCTCTGTATGAATGTTACGTATCTTTAGACATTTAAATGGGAGGAGGGGACAGGGTGACATGGCCTGCACCTTTTGCAGTTTTTGATTATGGCTTAATTTAAACCAAAAGCATTCTTTTTATCTTCCAATCATGCTTGCAAACACAGACCTATTCGTGATTAGGAATTTCTGTCTACAAGTATAACATTTGCCAATTGATTAAATTTCAATATTTGATTAACAAAATATCCATGACTCATTTGGTTTAGCTAAGCACATCAAAATAATTTTCATTTGTTTTACTTCTTGGGTTTTCTGTTAGCTTTTAAATAAATTTTTGAAGTGACATAATGAGACATCACTGCCAAGCAATGTATTTCTATTTTCACTGAAGTCAGAAATTGTCCAAACTTTCCTTTTAATTTCCTTTTTAATTTACTCTTTGCCTTCAGTTTAATATACTTTAAATTTCCATGAAATAGAAGTTTATTTGTAATATTTCCCTAAATCTATTTATTTACTGACTAGAACTGAAGAAAACATAATATTGTACATTAGAAAACTAGAATATAATTCAGTATTATATGTTGAGAAATAGTTAGCACTAATTTCTCCAAAATATCAGTGACAGACACAGGGCACTATCTGTTTTCAATTACAAGTATTAATTATGATATCATTTTCTATATATGACACTTAAGATATACAGACATCAAAAATTATATATTTACAAATAACCAAAGTCATTTCCTCATTCTAAAGAAACAAAACATTTATTTTTCAAATGAAAGACTGACTAGAACTACATTTCACCATTCTCTTAAAAATTCTCTCAATTTTTGCTTTGAAAGAAACTCAAAAACTCAGATGTAATAGTTTAATTCAAAAACACTCATGTTTACACTGGAATACAGTATATACATACAAAACAATATTATACTCATATATTACAAATACACACAAGTTGGTGTATTAATGAGCTACTGCATTAGACCCTGAATCAATCATGGAAGAGGACACAGCAGATTGCTATAAACACTGTGGCTGGAAAAATTATTTGACAGGACTTTCAACATGTCAGGTAAGAAGTAATGAATATATCAAAATAATTAATTCCTTCAAAGGTACTCTACAAAATCAGAATCTATAATCTGTCTGTGCACATTGAATTATTGTTTCATTGCTCCAAGTGAATATAGTCCTTATCACTCTTAAAAAAAGCTAACATTCTAATAAGGAAACAAGAATGACAGAAAATCTGATTTTTAAAAAATAACTTTAAGAATGAAAATAAAATGCTAATGGATAGCATACAACTCAAAGATGCAATTTTCATCAAAATATCGAAATCTAAGAAAGACTGAAAATTTGTGACTAATGAAGGAAATTCAATTCCATGCAATCCTAAATCCATGATAGCAAAACCTGCCATTCAATAAGGAGAGAGACTTGTGCAGAGCCTTAACAGTTCTAACGAACTTCAGAATTTACTTTGCTTTCTATTCAGAAAGCTATTTCCATATTAATACTTCTGATAAACTTGCTTTGTGATTCTGAGATGAACTGTCCATCCTACCACAAAGGATTCGCTTTGTTTAGGACTTAAACATGCATGAAATTTTAAACATAGGCCATTTCAAGCATAGACTTATGAAGTCACTTTTTTCTAATGGTTGAAATGGCTTGTGTTGTAAGATTCTTAATGAACTGTAATCTAAATAAGCAAATTTGAATACAATGGAAAACGGAGAACTTTATTATCTACTTAACCCTATTTAAAAGTTTAAAACTGTACTAAAGAATCAGCCATTTACTCAGATCTGACTGTTTCCAGGGCACTCTAATGAACAATAATTAAATCATCTTGATGAGTTTTAACTGAAAGGAAGAAAACTCAACAGAGTAAACATAATGCACTCACACTTCATTATACAGACTTTTTTTCTTGATTTGTCAGATATTATTAAGGTAAGTAAAAACTTTGCTAGATGTCATCCATATGTTGTTATAAGCCACTTACCAGTGTGGTAAAGATATAGTGATAGTACTCTGTCATCATTCCCATAGCTAAAGCCTTAAAAAAATAAACAAAAGATTAATGTTTCTGAGTTCACATTTTTATCACACTTGTATTGCAAATGAAAAGCTGCAGAATAAGACTGGTTTGCAATTGTACTAAAATTAGGTCAGGCAAGTCATCTCCTAGTGGTTATAGCAGATTACTGACTATTAAAGAAATTTATGAACCAGATCATCTGATACAAAGAATATCATTATAGTGTTCAGAGCAGTAAATGGAAAGAGGCTTATAGTTTTACATACTAATGGATGCATTAAGTTTTCACACAAAATTTCAACTGACAATATTTTCATTCATTATTGAGGCTCCCCATCTCCCTAAAAAGAATAACCTTTTTTTCTATTTTGATTAGTGATATAACACATTTAAAACAAGTACCCAAGTATATACATCAGAAGTATGCGTTTTTCCCACCATAAAAGAAAACACTCTTTATGTAAATTTTTACTAGCAAGATGCATAGCGCCTCAGCATCTGTCTTGCTATCTATGTAATATCAAATAGTTTCTGATCAACTGTACATTTTCAAATGTTTATTCTTATTTCTTAACTCTGTAAAAATAGATATTTTTAGGTATTCTTTCAAAGCAATAAGCTAAAGATATCTCACCCCTGTATCATGTGCTCCAGCATCAGGAGAGCATGTATGGATAAACAATACCTTCTTACTCTCCACAAGAGCTGCCACAGTCTAGTATGATTTATGTAAACATTTTAGTATCTGACAGTACTTTTTTACATCAATTTAACACTGGAAAAGAAGCTACCCAAATACAAAATATTCCCCTCCTTTCTAGGAATTAAGAGAATTCTTTGCCAATTTTCTACTAGTTACACCTCCTTAAATACACTGAAGGCGATAATTACACAATTGTAATAATAGCAGAATTTGTATACAAAAGAATTATCAGCTTTGGAGGCTATGCAAGCTTCTTCACTTGTGACATTGTCTGAGAAAGGAATAAATGACTAGTCTGTATGTTCTCTTTCAAACAAAAGTGAAAAGCTAAAACAAATTTGAAACAGCAGCTGCAGATCAGATTTTAGCTTTGACAAGACTGGCAAAAATTATAACAACACTTTTTCAAAAGATGTCTTTGCCTGTATTTAGAATTGTAGTATAGTCTACCAACAACAATTTGAATTTTGTAAACACAGGAAAACCATTATCTCATGAGAAATATCAAAACTCCAGTAGAAACCTTACAATACCAAACACGTTAGCACTTCCATTTTTCCTCTAATAAAGTCATACAAACAACTGTTTAAACTCAGGGATTTCATTCTCCAAGCAATCTGTCCATAAGAATATTTTAAATATGTCCACAAGAAAATGTTAAGTACTGTCTGTGTTGCCTGGTAATGTAGGAACCACTGAGATTTTCCCTGGTATAATCATGTCATCCAAACAGTGAGTTTTTTATTTCTTTTTCATGATGTACTTTTGGCCCCAAAACAGTAGTTGTCATTTCACTGATCTTGACCTCTCAAGGTACGCTTTTATCTTTATTTCCAAACCGGTTTTATTCCCACCTTTTACTTCCAACATCATTCTTAATCCTTACAATCATCATCCCAGGAAGAAATCCCTTGTCACGTCTTCCTAGGTTCACCCCTCCATTTTGAGAGAAATTTGGTCAATTCAAGTTTCCAAACTAACCTTTTTCTAACTAAATGTCTATATTTATATTTAAATTTAGGAAACATTTATACACAGTGCATTTGGAATGATATTATCACATGGAAAATTTTCTTGACATTTTTTTTTTTTTTTTCAATTTTGGAAGAAGTCACGCTCAGCTGAAGAACTACCAATTTTAGACACTTCTAAAACATTGCAATAGTGGAGTTGGATGAAAAACTAAAAAATTACAGAAATTGTAGAAAAGATTAAAGAATTGTTCCTGTAATCTCTTTTTATATTCTTCAGGACAAACAGAGTAGCCTGATAAAACAATTCATAATTTGATTTAAAGAAGTCGCATGCTCATCTCAGATCTTCAAACATTATTAAATATAGAATGTTTTTCATTTTCTTCCTATTTCTCTGCAAGCATACGTTTTTCATAGGGTTGTATGCAGTGAAATAAAAGTTTATTTTAATGTAAAAACTACTAGGTACACTATAAATAATGTACGCTGATTGAGTTTTTGTTGTACCCCTGCTTTGTACTGCTATTAATATATATTTTCCAACTGCATTTTTAAGATGTTAAGGAATTAAAAATATATTTAATGTTTTGGGCTGAACAATAGGACTGATTACGTTGCTTTATGTTAAGTGAAGACCAAAAACTGTCAACAGATATTAAAATGACCAAGAATTAATAAAAGAATTTTAATTAATGCACAATAAAGCAACAAATGATAGCATGCATGTATGTTTACCAGCTCTTTTAATTGTACCCTGAGGTACCATTAATGAGAGATTTTTTTGCAAATCTTAAAGGATGTATTTACTTTGTTTTTTAGCTAAACAGTACAACGTGCTAGCATATCACAAAATGAATATGATTTACAGTCACTAAAAGCAGTGCATTAGAAATGTTAGAAATGTACAACTGTTTTGTTTCAGGTACGTTTCCTAACTTAATTGCAAGTCATAGCTCAATTAAAAAACTAGGAGAAAAACAGTCTTCAAGGAATCCCAATTCTTTGGGGATAGCTTACTACATTAAAGATGATACACAAAGGCATGAATTTTTTGCACACTTCAGAATTACAGTCAGCTATATTACAAGCTCCATCCTTCATATATCACCATCTTCTCCTGTAAGACAGCTCTGCAATATGCTTCAGCAATAAATATACTGCAACGATTTGGGATTCTGCTATCTCCTGCATACTCATCTTCTAAGCAATAGAGAAAATACTTTGAAAGCATCTGTCCAAATGTATTCAGGTCCTTCACAGTCTTATTAGTAAAGTAGGAAAATACGGCTCTAAAAATATCAATTAATTCTGTCTTACCAGAGGATTACATTAATGTGCTAGTTTAATAGTATACTATTCAAACATTACTACCTGATTAAAAGTACACCATTTATAAGCTTTAATTGGAAAAAAATATATAAAATAACTTTAAGCAAGCATCTAAAACACTTGCTCAAAGCATTAATTCTATAAAATACCAAGGCACGCCTTTTCCCTGCAAATTATGTTGTGAAATACCTTTCCTCTCCTCACATGGACAAATCAAGCAGTCACATTAAAAAAATAAATAAATAAAAGGATAATGGAAGCAGCTATCATTACAGGTGCCAATAAAATTATCTCTGAAATCCTTGGCTGATTTTCTGTTAGGCTTCAGTAAAACTAACATACAATTTAACTGCTTTTTGAAAGCCATTAGAACTGGATATTACTTGCATTTATTATGAATGAAGAAGATTAAGTCATCTAAAGCAAAACGAGGATTACCTGTTTCAAGATGCCTGCTGCCATTTCATGGCTGCAATCAAAGATTACATGGAATTCCTTTCCTCTTTTCATCTCCTTTAACAATGGCTTCGCATCTTTCGTGTCAGCTGGCAACTGACGGATTTTTAGTCTCAGGTTGTATCGTGATGGAGCCTTGATGAGCTCTTGTAATCGAATAAGGCCTTAAAGAAAACAGAGGAGTCAAAGAAAGGAAAATTATCAAAACAGGAACCTGAGTTGCTAGCAGGACAATTTACTATGAACATTCAAAGTTTTCTGAATATATCTCCCTTCTCAATATGCTGCAGCTGATACAGAGACTTGTTATAAAAAAAAAAAAAACCACATGCACTCCCTATACTTTCCTATAAGTTTCTTAATCCTTAATGTTAGCAGACACTAAGTACTTTCAATCGGTATCATCTTAAGACAGACAAATTTTCCTTCATGGAACTATACTATTGCTCTTCCCAGACTAATAGCTTATAGTCAGACTAGATAATCTTTTACCTAGTCTATCCAGTTTAGACACAAAGTTCTAGAACACTTCAATATTATTGAACATAATCACATAATCCATGTTAGTACTCAATTTTTCATTTTTGTTTATACAGGTAACAAAACACAGAAGCAGCAGTGAAGAGGATGACTATTGCCTTTGCAGTACTCTACAATACTTTACAATTTCATTTTGGATTACTCAACCTTCACTAAGGAAGCAGATGCACCAATATTTTCCCCAAAATCTTCTTGTCCACAGCAGCATCACAGCATATGGCGTAGCATACAAATCATTGATTGGTCTGTGACCAACATTGAATATTAGGCTGTTTAACTGTTTTCAACAGCATAAATAAAGGTTTTTCATAAAGTAGTAGTTTATTTGAGTAACAGCAAAAAACGGTGAGCTAACTACCTTCTTGCACAGGAGGGTATTCACTGACAGTAAAAAGGGTTACAGAATCACAAAATCACAGAATCATAGGGGTTGGAAAGAATCTCTAGAGATCATCTAGTCTGACCCCCAGCCAAAGAAGGCTCCCTAGCCCAGGTTGCACAGGTAGGCATCCAGGTGGGTTTTGAATATCTCCAGAGAAGGAGATTCAACAACTTCTCCGGGCAGCCTGTGCCAGTGCTCCATCATCCTCACTGTGAAAAAGCTTCCATGCACATTTGTGCAGAACTTCCTATGCATCAGTTTGTGGTTATTTCCCCTCATCCTATCACCACACACTGGCTAAGAGTCCAGCCTCATCCACACCTTAGATATTTATAGACATGGATCAGATCCCATCTGGGTCATCTTTTTTCAAGGCTGAACAGACCCAGGTCTCTCAACCTTTCCTCATAAGGGAGGTGTTCTACATTCTTTATCATCTTTGTAGCCCTCTGCTGGACTCTTTCAAGGAGATCCATGTCTTTATACCAGGGAGCCCAGAACTGGACACATCACTCCAGGTGAAACTTCACCAAGGCAGAGCAGAGGGGGAGGATCATCTCCCTTGATCTGCTGGGCCACACTTTTTTTTTTAATGCACCCCAGGATGCCATTGGCTTTCTTGGCCACCAGGGCACACTGCTGGCTCATGGCCAACCTGCTGTACACCAGGACCCCCAAGTTACTCTCCCCAGAATTCCTCCCCAACACAACTGCACTGTTGCATGCAGTTATTCCTCCTTAGGTGCAAGACTACACTTGCTCTTGTTAAACCTCATCTGGTTCCACTCTGCCCATCTCTCCAGCCTGTCTATGTCAAACCAAATAGCAGCACAGTCTTCTGGTGTGTCAGACATTCCTCCCAGCTTCATATCTCAGCAAATTTTCTGGGGGTGGATACCATCCCCTCATCAAGGTCATAGATGAAGATGTTGAACAAGACCAGACCCAGCACCAACCCCTGAGGAACATTGCTAAATACAGGCCTCAAAACACCACTAAATACAGGACTCACTGTCTCATATTGTTTCCAGCCCACATATGGTTTGGTGTATTCACTGAACTGTCAAAAAATAGAACCTCTGCTTAGCATTTTCAGCACGATTAAGGCCTATATAAACTGATTCTAAAATTTGAGATAGCTCATTTTACTGCATCAAAAACATTAATGGAAATTACTAATTATTTTTAGTTATAATCACAGACACATTATCTAATACAAAAAAGAAATAAATATATATGGCATTTTGTCTTGTTCCTAAATATTCTTCCTGGTTAAAACTGAATATCAAAGCCGTCTTGACTTCACTAAAAATATGTAATATAGAGTGAAAGTATACTACAATCTCAGCAAGTTGTGATAAGCTCTTCAATACAGAGAATTTCTTTTGTTTTGGTGCATATCCTTTTTCCAAAACACATTTCCTGTTAAAGGACATAACACTGAGAGCCTTTAGCAACATAATACTTCAATGATTCTTTTGTCATGATGCTTTTAGACTGCAAAGCAGCCTTAGCTCTAATAATTTCCTACCAAATCAGACAAATAGATAAAACATCTAAAAGACAATATCAGACACTTTTATTTCATCATTCCTCCTTTTTTGACCCTCCAAAGAATCCACATTATTTTCTTAATACTGCTGGAATTAGCTGGAACAGGAATTATAGCTTATTATGTGAAATCTTTCAAAATTAAGACTGCAGGCATGTAGATCTGGCATAGGAATTCAATAGATCTTCTTTCAAGCCCAAAAGCAGTGTGGGGATGGCTGAATTTATTTCTGAATCAATTCAGAGTTTTAAACAGCCCACACAGATGCATCTTGCTTGAGGGATTTATGAAGAATATAGAAACAACTCTCAGAACAACACAGCATTAGTTTAGCTCTTGGTCAGCTGGGTAGAAATTCCTTGAAGTCAACCTTGCCATGCAGTTAATTTTAGGGTCTTTTAGTCACTCACAGGTCTATGTCATAGACACAACATTTTGTATCTCATCGCAAAGTTTTGGTAACACTCCTAGAACACACATACACAAACTTAGATTATATATATAGCTAAATAATCTTCTATGAAACATTTCTATAGGATCTTAATTAACAGCAAGTATTGAAACTTGATAGTATTTTTTCTGCAGAACAGTATGCCAAAACTTAAGGTTAGAGAAAAATATTTTAGCTCAGGAATGGATGAAAAATGATTCCATACTTTCCAGATTCTTTCTAATAACTTACATGAAACAGATAATTGGAAACTTTTTAACAAGAACAATTTTGACTCATTACATTATACCTGGTGTGTCTAATTTTAGATTTGTCTTTCTTTGCTTATTACATTTTTTTTCTGTTTTGCCTTGAAAAGAAAATAAGCTATATAATTTCAATAAAACCTGCCACAGTTACCTCAAATGATATATTTGTATTAAGAGAAAATGAATCGAAGTATTTAATGGAAACTTAAATGGATTTGATTTCTAAATACCTCAACTAAATAAACATGAGCCATCTTACAGTTGTCAGAAAGGTCTTACAGGTATTTTCCAACCTTGGCGATCCTGTGATTCTTGATTCTATGATTTTCTCTTCTCACTGGTGACAGGTAAGAGGACAAAGGGAAATGGCCCCAAATTGTGTCAGGGGAGGTTCAGGTTAGATATCAGAAAAAAATTATTTACAGAAAGGTTTACTAATCACCGGAATAGGCTCCCCAGGTAGGCGATTGAGTCACCATTCCTGAATGCGTTTAAAATCCATTTAGATGTGGTGCCCAAGGACATGATTTAGTGATGGGTTATTAGAGTTAGGGTAGTATGGTTAGATTGCAGTTGGACTTGATGACCATGAAGTTCTTTTCCAACCTGTGCAATTCTGTGATTCTATCTTGAGGAGTTCTTGAGTTGTTTGTTTGGTAGGATTTTTAAACTGAAAAGATTATGCATCTACTACAGATTATCATATTCAGATAATCTAGAACAATTCTTCAAAAGTAAAGTTTCGACATAAAAAAAATCTAGCACACACTACTGACATTAATGACTATCAAAAATAGCAGATGATACTGTGTCAGCAAAAAAACCTTATGGGTTGCCTCCAAACCTTTACAGATCTTTAAGGCTAAAAAAATAAAGCAACTGAAATGTGTGCTCTTGAAATGAAAAAAAAAAAATTAAGACAAATTCACACTGACAGAAGGGTAGCATTTCAAAGCTCTGATTTTCTCAAAGATAAAGTCCTGCCAGTTTCTCACTCTCTTTGATTTCTATTCACTTTCAGTTAAGAACTCCAACAAATCTGGGACAGATAGTATGACACTCTGTTGGTAAGAAAAAACCTGGCATTTGATACTCAGTAGTTAAATACGACCAAGAAGACAGACAGAAAAACCATCCTTCTAAATAAAGTTACTTCCAATCAAATAGCGCTGCCATATAAGCAGCTGATGTACAAGCTGTCAAGTCTATAAACTAGCGACATACATCTATTTGAACTACTTGTATCACACTGAGAGAAGAAGATAACTCAAAAAAAAAAAAAAAAAAAGCAGGTGAAGACAAAGCTCAAGTTCCATGGATCACAGATAGTTCCAGGTATACCTGTCTCAGAAGAAAATAATAATTACATACCCCAGAGGACTTTGTGTAACTTTGCATTTTTCCATTTTCTGCTCAGAGGGAAAGATAAAACTGTTAGCAAGTCACAGGATCCTTCTCTCCTCCCTTTCAGCTAATCCCAGTGGCATGTGTGTGCTCCCTACCATCTCATCTTCAGCATTAGTGTATGGCCTTTGGTTTTGGACACTTTCTCTCCCTCATTTTAGTGGAAAAGTCCTGCGTTGCACCAAACATTTACTATAAAACCTTGTTTCCTTGTAGTAGACCATAACAACTGGAAGTCATACTGAGTCTGGGAAACAGGCAAGGAATTGGGAAGCTCATAAAAACAGATTTATGTCACATAGGAAAGAGATGACAGTTAGTTTCACATGACAGGAATTAGTATCTCAACGGGAAAGTGTTTTCCCTCAAAAAAATTCAAATTCAGCATTTTTCATATACCAAACTTAGAAGGAAATATGATTATTCTTTCTTCACTGCAACTGCTCTTTTAAAAAATTGTTTACTCAGAAGGGCAAAGTGCCTAACACTTTTCAAGTTGTTACACTGTTCACTGAAGATGAAGACAGGAGGGATAATTAAGGTTGACAAAAACATGTTAAAATGGAAGGAATGAAGGAAAAGAGGGAGACTGCTTTTCTCTGTTGAAAGTCCGTGGGTTCTGAAATTTTAGTAAGCAAATTCCAAGCATTCTAAATCAACCTGTCCCTTGCAGTCCTCATTTCTCAGTAACTTTTAAAGTTTTGATCTTATCCAAGGTTAAAGAAAGGTCAAAATTGTTTTGTGGCCTACAGAGGCTTCTGAAGTTAATGTCTTACAATACTCCTATGAATAAACATTACAGAGACTGCAGGGAGTGGCATTCAACGATTCATATAATTTTTCCCAAGCTTTGTTGTATTTCAGAGTACCAATCATGAGGGCAAACAAAGTATACACCACTTCATGTTCTCCTCAAGAGCATAAATGGGTAGTTAAAGAATTAAAAAGAAAAGCTCTCCTCTTTATAGGTCTTGCTATGATCAGATTTCTTCAGAGGAAGAGAACATCCTGACAAAATTTAAAATAGAAGATTATGGATTTACCAGAGCAATTGAAAACTGTCAAGAACAGCGATAAGTACAGTGACTGTTTGATAGGTTATATATGTATGTGAGAGGGAAGCAATGAACAATAAGCAGAAGAACACACTGTGAAGGTAGCACAGAAGCTACAGAAACTACCAGAGGTACCTGAAAGGTAAGGAAAGGGGGGAAGAAAACCTGCAAATGCACATCTCTGTAGTGTACTGACTAGATCTCATTGCTGGAGCAGTAAAGGGATTCCTGAAAGTAAATGAATGAGTATTTATGGCTTCACAACTGCCAAGACACATAAATTGTAATGAAAAAAACTATCAAAACATATTTTAAAGAGAAGGAAATTTGAGACATAGTATTCTTGCTCACAACTTCTATTTATATCACAACATTTAATTCTACTAACAGTTAGCATTTAATGTGTTCCAGCCACCAGTAGTGTTCATTAAGCTCAGATGAATTATGCAGGGCACAAAATATGTTTCAGTCTATTAACTTTGGTAGTCCACTCAGCCACCCAGTGGGCCATCTGGTACAAGGAATATTTGTTCATCTTCATCAATACTTTATAAAGCAAATCCACATTGGCATAAATTCAGCAGCTCCAGCTTGCCACGTTCCCTTGAGAAGGCTGTCAGAAACCACAACCCGCTACAGCTGCCCTATGGCTTCATACTACAGAGGAACATCTCACAGAACCAAATCTGCATTCTGATGAGAATACCTGCATCAGGTGCTTTTATTTCTAAGCAAGAGCTCCACTGGGTGAAGTTCTGAGAAGAAGCACATCCTCACTCAGTCACTGCTGGGAATTGAGACTAGGTAAACACTTTGCAGGCCTGGATCACACTTCAAAAGCAAAGTCTAACAGATATAAATCAAAGGCTGAATGCCTTTCCATAATGCATCGAGTACACAAGTGCAGGAAGTCTAGCTTTTCCTAGAAAAAAAACACCCTGAACTCTCAGTAAAAATGGCAGAATTAATAAGATGTACAAAAGCATGTGTTCTCTTTACCTTTTTCTCGCCATTACACGTGGGAGAAAGCACTGGAGTTGAAATATGGAGATTGTTGTCCATGTGAAGCACAAATTACAGATACTGCAGCAGGACCTACAGCTACACCACGACCCTCCTGTTGATAGTAACCACAGATCATTCTAGCTGGCATGGAGCCACAAAAAAAAAAAAAAAAAACAAAGCAAAATCCCACTGGGTGCTAAAGAGCTGAAGAGTACTAGAGAACAAAAGAGGCTATGACTTGGGGGTGGAGATGTGCTCTTGGAAAGAGGCACTTCTGCACCCCAAGTCAGTTCATTTGAGAGGGAGGGAGGCTGCAGCCAGCAGGTACCCCATCCAAGGACAGGATCTCCCATGAAGAACTCTGGCCCAGACTGACAAGAATTCATTAAGCACAAAGCAATTAGAAACTCTTAAACACATCAAGCCTCAATCCGCTGCACTCCAGGCATCTCATAGCATAAATGTTGATGCACTCTGTGTAAGCAGCAGTGAAAATGCACAGTTTTCTTCCAGACTTTATCCCCTCAGGGAAGGGAAAGAAAGGTAGTTAATGTAATTGTATCCTTTATCTCAATAGCAAAATCCTTGATAAAAGTTTGTATTTAAGAGTAATTTGGTAAAACACCTGACACTAGATTGTTTTGCCTGCAGTGCTTTCCAACTATTCCAAAGTTTATTTTTCCCCCTTTTTTTTCTTAGTTATAAATTGAGCTGTGCGTTATTATTTTTTTGACAAAGAAAAATTTATGCACTGAAAAGATACAATGTAAAAGAACAACTTGAAATACAGACCCAACTCAAGCTTGCGGACAGTAACTGCTTCCTCACTCCTTACTGTTCCCTATCATTCCTTACTCTGCACCCTAAAATCCCTAAGAATTCTAAAGCAGTAGCATTAACAAAAAAAAACAAACCAAAAAAGAAAAAAAAGAAAAATATAAACAAAAGCACACATACATCATCAAGAGGATAAAAAAAAACACATGGTCCAGAAGTGAACAGGCAACCCACATATAATAAAAATAAATCCTGCTACTGCTTCCAGTTTTATTTTCAACAGCTGTAAGACATACTATATAGGGTTTTCCCCAGTAGAAGTAGCATTTTTCAGTAACCAATCTGTAACTACAATATATTCGGTAACTATACAACCTGTAGCTTGTATAGTCTCTTTAGCATGTAGGCCATCACATATGGTGATACCAGACAAACTCCTTGTCTGCTTGCTTTTCCAAATACTGACAAAATTTCTTTTGTATTTTTACCCCTTTTCTTACACTGTTATGACCTATTTGTATAATTCTGACTCTTGAGAGTCAGTAAGGACTACCGTTTCCTACTCTCCAGTCATTTTTGGAACTCCACTTCCACTGTCTATGTATGGTTAGCAGACAAGGTAGTTTTAGATCAAATAAGCATAGAGTATATACAGAATAACTATAAAGTTTATAACTTAATCCCTACATAACTTCCATTTCGGTCATTTGACATTAGATAAAATGGTCAATTTGGTTGTTCAGGATCAAAGAAATGAGCTGACAAATGTTGAAAAATAAGGCTTCTCGAAAACCAACAGTCAGTTTCAAAAGTATGTAGCTCATGCTTAGCTAATCAGAAAAAGAAATATCAGGGTCTCTAATGAATAGAGAAATAAAAAAACTAAAAAAGTAGTGAAACTAAGGGGAAAGCAAATCCATAGCTTCAACACGGTTTAGAGGAGTTCAACAGAAAATCATAGATTTTAGCCTGGAATACCTTCGACATAAGTAATTTATAATATAAAATAAAATATAATCCTCAGGTAAAATACTGACTTCTAAAATAAATAAAAAGTGGAAAACAATTTTTGTCAACAAGATTCTAAAAAAATCTATTTTTTAACAGTATAGAAATAATTGGTGCATTTGGGGAATGTACTTCCTGCAGTTTCTTTCACGATGGACACCTTTTTCCTGTCCCTTTAAATGCTCAATTCCTTCTTTTAGCAGCCACTGTGATAGAGTCTTACCTCTGAATGGCTGGAAAGAATGCGGTGTGAGTAACTCTTTTCAGAAGCTGCCATCAATTCATCTTTAAGAAGAATCCTGAAGGAGTAGTTTGTGAGCTCTCCAGCTGGCATCTTCCTCCAAAGAGATCAATCACATTACCTCCTCGACATGTTCAACTTCAACCAGTCCAGGAAGCAAGAGCCACAAGTTTGTTTTAAAACCTGTGTCTCCAGCTCAGCAGTCTTGCAAGCCATTGCTATGCCACCTGGCCTGCTCATCAAACTATTTATCATTTCCATTAATGCTGCCTTTGTGCTGTACAGGAAGAATGCAAGCAAATGCACTTTGCAATAGGCTGAACACATGAACCTTTTTCTGTACAAAGGAACACAGTAATGCTCTTTTAAAGGCTACTTATATCTTCAGAATCTCAAACAAAAAATCTAACTAATAATACACTGGTTTGTAAAGCTAAAAGAATATTTTCTCTATTTTCAGCAAGTTTTTTCCCCTCACACTACTCTGTACTCTTCTTATCTTCTGATGTTCCCCTACTCAATTTTTCTGCTTAGTTCTCAGGAAAATATATATTGGACTTTAAAAGGAGTGTGGGTAAGATGGAGAAGAACATCAATTTATTGTTCATTGATAACAGTTCACTGATGTAAAACGATTTACATTGAACATCCCAAACAGAATACCAATAAACTTACAAGATTACTTATATCTTCCTTAACCTCTACATAAAATACACCTCTAGTGAAAAGACTAGAAAAAAAAAAATCCTTGAGAAATTGCACCTGCTAGCAGGACTACATGAATAGTGAGCTGTTCTATGTTCTTTGGATACGGTAACTTAATATGGAAACACCATTAAGAAAATGATGAAGAAAATGCAATTGAAGGAAAGAGAGTTTAACTGACGCTATTCATTTATTTATATTTAGCCTATTTATTACGTTAAGATCACTTAATTTTGGCAGCATAAAAAATGCTTAAAACTGTCATACATTATACTTAAACATACTTAAATACAATATCAAAATAATGTGAAGTGTGCTTAATGGAGAATGAGCTTTAAGGAAGAAGACTGCGAACATAACCCAGAAAAGTTTATCTTAGTGAAAATATAATCAATATAGGTCTTCGTTACCAGACTTAGAGATGAATATTTTGACAAGATTTCAACTGATTTCAATAGCACTTTGGCCAAAGTAAATTCTATTTAACAAACCCTTTGTCAAGAAACATAGATGTTCTGTTTAGAAAAATGTGAGCTGAAAATTTAGAAATTAGATTTATTAGGACAAACTAAGATGCAAAAATAATTCATTATAATATTAGTATTTGATGGAAAAAACTCTCAAGGATCCTTTTAATTAAAAAATTCCCTTCTGGTGAAAGAGTTTAGATGTACAGGAATTCATCAAACTACCTGTATGTACTTACCTTTTTACCAAAGCACACTCTGTGATCTACCACCTCCAAGTCTTCTCACAGGAACTCTTGTGTATAAACCTAAGTGACCCTAGACTATGTTGACATATTCTCTCATATGCTACATTCCAAGCTGCACCATCCACACATATGATCTTTCAGTTATACACACATAAAGAAGGTAAAATGTTTTCAGAGCATCAGTTTATAAATAAGGTGTTGGTTTTTTTTTTTTCATTATTGTTTTTACCTCTTGGAAGGAAAATCTTTAAGGAAAATATATTTTTTGGGTGTCCCAGTATGACAGGGTAAATAAAAGTTATCTTACTTTCAAGAGAAAACGTTTTTCAAATCATTTCTCTTAGATGAAACCACATCAGTACTTGGAGAATAATTTTCATTTTAGCTAGGTAATTCATTTTCCTTTGGGTTAAAAATCACTGAAAATGAAAAAAAAAGGATCTGACTCCAGTAGTCAGAAATCCATTGGGATACTCTGCATATTACTAAATTTTTGTGTCTTAGCATCCATTTTACTTTACTGCTCTTTCATAATGAAGTACAACTAAAGTACAATAAAATAATCTTCTTTATTTTTTTCCTTAAATATGGTAGGATAAGTACTTTAAAGCACGTATGTTTGTGCATGTGTTTTAAAGTTAGTTCCAAACAGCTGATCCCAGTTCAACCTGTTTCCAATAAAAAAAAAAAAAAAAAGCTCTTCACATAAAGACTTTACAGCACCACAATGAAAAAGGCCTATAACACCTTCCACACATTTTCATTGGACAGAATCAATGCCCTGTTCAAGTTCAGAACAGGGAAATCAATGAAATGGTCTTGGTCATCCAAAGAAGATAATGATTTTTTCATACTCTCAAAGTACTTAACCAGATGCACCATACAGCAATTTAAGGAAAAAAAAATTCCTTCACTCACCTCCACACTTGGAGCACATTAATATAAGCAAAAGCAATAATATAATTGAAGAAAATAAACATTAAGGCTTTTAGATTAGATTGTCATATTTTTTTACTGTCCAGCAAAATATTTGACATTTCCTTACGCATGTGGCTCTAAGATTGATTTAAAATATCAGTTATTCAGTTTTGTGGTTGTCAAATGAACATATTCTGAAAGATTTAGCAATAGGTGACAATGACAATTAACAATCCTGGGCAATTCAAAAGAATTCTTGTAATACTGGGAAGCATGATTTCTCAAGTGGCTGACACTATGAGTAGTGTGTTTAATGAGGGTAAAAGCTCAAAGAGATCTACTACAGTCAAAGGACAAAACAGTCTTTTGTCAAAGCTGTCAGAATCAATGTAAAAAGAAGCAGAAGAATAAGTTCAGCTATTTCCAGCAAAACTTAAAAAGAAATAATACCTACTGTAAATAAGAATAGACTTGGCAAAAGAAAAGGCATGTGAACTCTAAACTGGTAATTACACTAGGTAAGTACATTTATTCTAGGAAACTAAAGCAGATAGTCTTTTGCTACAGAAGTTGATAAGAGTGCAAGAGAGAAGTGCATCAGGAAATGAAACTAAAATGTACAAAAGAGGGAGTCGTTTGATCTGAGACTGATATAGAGCAATGGAGACAGGGCTTGACACAAGTGCATTTCACAGTGTTCCACCAACTAGAGACAAAATATCTTAATGGTGATACAGGAGTGAAAAATGGTTAAGTTTGGGGAAATCAGAGTTGTTCACAATTATATCACGTGCAAAACTGGAAATGATGTCTCCATTTTTCTGGTTTTATTTTTAGTTAAATTGTTTTGCCTTTCACATTTTTCTCCATTTGAAAATACTGAATAAAACGTACCACTATTCAAGATGGCAAGAAGCAACAATTTTGATCATATATATCCTAGCCAGCTCTCTATAAAATTTAAATAATTATGTTCATCCAAACACACGAATATTTTGTATAATTGATGGTCCATTAATTTCTGGAAACAGCCTCCTTCTGTTCCTTAGGCTTAACTTTAGTTTTCTTTTATTTTGAAGTAGATACTACACCTTGTTCCAGTAAGTTCAAATTCAATTATTGGCAAAAAGAGCCTCTGGTACATGCTTTTCAGAAAGATGAGCTGAACTCATGCATTATGTTTAACTTGATGACATTTAATTTTCTTTTCAAATAATTAATTTAAATCTCCAAAGAACTGTCCTCAAAGAACAATGCTAGTCCATTTATCAAAAGGAATAAGTGTATTAAACTTCTTCCTTTTCAGACAACTAGCTAAAGTAGTTCTTAACTTCCCAAATGTAGGTCTGAAATACTTTGAAATACTAACTTCACAGAATTATCTTTACCTCTGATATTTTCATGTGGTGCCATGAAAAATATTTTTGAGCTTTATCAAATAATACAAGAAATTTCTTAGAAAAAAAAATACACTATACCAATCGGCTAGATTCAAATCCCACGGTCGAGTATAACACAGAATCACTAATAAATGTTTACATGAAATTACTCTGCACAGCACTTTTTCACAGATACATTATGTTGGAAAGGACCTACAAGATCACCTAGTCCAACTTGAAACACTCTGTACTGAAAAGATTCTATGCAATGTATAAACAGTACGGAAAATGTTTCTTCATTCTCCAAAATCAGATCAAAATTTATAATAATTTTAATTCTTGCAGCCCTACAAATCTGAACTTCTTGTCCTCAAATATAAGTTTCTGTAAAACTGGGGACTTCTTTATGCAAATGTATTCCCTGTGTGAATCAGTGACAGAGCAGATGTGGAGCAGAACTGCATGCTACTCCAGCTGATATGTATAAGATGTCTGAAGACTTCTTTGTTTCCTATCACAAATGTATCCCTCTTTTAGATATCTATTGAATTCCTTATTGATTGATAATGCACAAATTGAAATGCATAAAAATATTTACCTTTAACATGCTGTGATAAGCTATCCTATCCCACTCTAAATCTTTGATAAGTTTTATACACAAGTCTATTTATTTCCAGAATGGATACCCCCTCAGACTTTCAAGTACAGCCAGGTGAATTCTGAATGTGCTTCACTGTGCTAAAATAAATGCTATCCAAAACTGTACAAAGGAGAAGGTTATAAATACACAAAAATCCACAAATACATAGTTTTTGTGTTACTGGCAGCTAACATAAATCCAATTTGAAGAAAAAATATCAATGTAGCAAAATAGAAATTCACACTATAGTATCTCTAAATATTCATTTGATAGAGGCAGTAGTCACCATCAGCATTACGCAAGTCAGAAGCAGTAGTGTTGGACTAGCCAAGATGGTGACCATAGAGCTCACGGTTACTTGTCTTTTTTGTTCTGTCTTACAAAGGTAGTACGAGAACATAGCCACTAATAAAATAAAGTGAAGTAAAGTAAAAAGTAAAGTAAAGTAAAGAGTAAAGTAAAGAGTAAAGTAAAGAGTAAAGTAAAGAGTAAAGTAAAGTAAAGAGTAAAGTAAAGTAAAAAGTAAAGTAAAGTAAAAAGTAAAGTAAAGTAAAAAGTAAAGTAAAGTAAAAAGTAAAGTAAAGTAAAAAGTAAAGTAAAGTAAAAAGTAAAGTAAAGTAAAAAAGTAAAGTAAAGTAAAAAGTAAAGTAAAGTAAAGAGTAAAGTAAAGTAAAGAGTAAAGTAAAGTAAAGAGTAAAGTAAAGTAAAGAGTAAAGTAAAGTAAAGAGTAAAGTAAAGAGTAAAGTAAAGAGTAAAGTAAAGTAAAAAGTAAAGTAAAGTAAAGAGTAAAGTAAAGTAAAAAGTAAAGTAAAGTAAAAAGTAAAGTAAAGTAAAAAGTAAAGTAAAGTAAAAAGTAAAGTAAAGTAAAAAGTAAAGTAAAGTAAAAAGTAAAGTAAAGTAAAAAAGTAAAGTAAAAAGTAAAGTAAAGTAAAAAGTAAAGTAAAGTAAAAAGTAAAGTAAAGTAAAAAGTAAAGTAAAGTAAAAAGTAAAGTAAAGTAAAAAGTAAAGTAAAGTAAAAAGTAAAGTAAAGTAAAAAAGTAAAGTAAAAAGTAAAGTAAAGTAAAAAGTAAAGTAAAGTAAAAAGTAAAGTAAAGTAAAAAGTAAAGTAAAGTAAAAAGTAAAGTAAAGTAAAAAGTAAAGTAAAGTAAAAAGTAAAGTAAAGTAAAGTAAAAAGTAAAGTAAAGTAAAAAGTAAAGTAAAGTAAAAAGTAAAGTAAAGTAAAAAGTAAAGTAAAGTAAAAAATAAAGTAAAGTAAAAAGTAAAGTAAAGTAAAAAGTAAAGTAAAGTAAAAAGTAAAGTAAAGTAAAAAGTAAAGTAAAGTAAAAAGTAAAGTAAAAAGTAAAGTAAAGTAAAAAGTAAAGTAAAAAGTAAAGAGTAAAGTAAAGAGTAAAGTAAAGTAAAGAGTAAAGTAAAGTAAAGAGTAAAGTAAAAAGTAAAAAGTAAAGTAAAAAGTAAAGTAAAGTAAAAAGTAAAGTAAAGTAAAAAGTAAAGTAAAGTAAAGGCAGAAACTCTACAGATGGAGATTCCACAGCCTTGCAATGATATCGTTTATTCTAACCTAAATGTTTCTAGATTGACTATTTCTCATAAAAATTTTAATGCCTCTTTAACTATGCCATGAAACACAGTATGGGACTATTATTGTGTGTTTTCTGTAAGACCTTCTGTTTATGTCCCCTAGACTAAACCTACTCCCATTTAGCCTTTCCTAGCACATAATATTTTCATAAGTTTCTAATCTGATGAACCCTCATCTTTCTTGACAGAAAAGTATTAAGAAAAATTAACACAAATTTTTTATCTCAAGTATTGCATCTTGTGAGCTTATTGCCTGCATGTGTAATTCTTATCTTCAAAGTAGAATGCAAACACTGTAAATAGATTTTTTCAGTTTTGTTGTAGAAGACAGAGTTTAGAGCTTTGCTTTTCTTTTTTGCATCCACATGACAAGGATGCATGAGGAGACTGTTTTCCTAATATGAAAAGAAGTAAGCCACTTAGAACAGTGTTACTTTCTGAAACCTTTTATTTATCAGATCTACTGCATTTTCCCCACCTAAACTGTAAGTTTATCTGTCAAAGAAGAAAATTTTATGTTATTTAATCTTTATAAAGCTAAATTAAGAATTTCTCATCACCTTAAGTCCAGATTTTAATGTAACATTGTGGCATTTCCCAGAAAGAAATCTCACTGTATCCTTCCCAATTTTAAGCATGTCCCAAGTTAAAAAAGTAATTACTAGGAACGGATGGGTGAACTTAAGGAACCGGGACAAATACACTTCAAAGCTTGGATAAATGTCATATATGGGATAAATCTAAGCTTTCCTAACTTTTCCAGACTATAGAACTTCACCACCTATCATCCCTCACAATTAAATAACAAAGAGACCTAAGATCACTTCATTATAAAGTGTTTAATAAGTCTCTTACTTGAGTGTTTGGAAAACTTAGGACATTTGGTAACTTTTGGTTTGTTTTATTCAGTTTCCATATTATTTAAGAAGCCATCAATGAATGTCCTTTACTTTATATGCCATCTAATTTTGTCAGCAGAAATTTCAGTTTTAATGACATACACTTTCTTTAATTCAATATATTTTTTCTGTTATTTCCATAAAAATTACTTTCAATTCCCAAGCATTTCTACACCATCAGAAATATCACAAGAATCTCACATACACATGCACTCAGTATTTAAAATGTTAAGACTTTGCCACCTTCCTGAGAATATTCTAAGAACTGTGTCCTTCTGTACTCCTCTTTCCTGTAAACATACAATTTAGGATATTCGTTGAGGTGAAACCTTTGCCTTTTGTTAGTATTGTTACATGATTCTAAAGAGAGGAAGTAAGAAAAAATTCCTGCAGTTAATTTCCATAGTTTGGTCATTTATTTGGATTTTGATCCACAGAAATTACACTGTTGGTCTCTGCAAATGTCTCCTACTATAATGTAGATAACTGCTGACTGAGCTCCCCAGTTTCCTTCATGATATCTCTCCCTAATTCTGCATAATATTTATTCTTGTACAAACTTTACCCTTGCATATAAAACTTACAACCATGAAGAATATTCTACTGCAACGTCACTTTGTAGGTTTATTATTCTACATCACCAAGAACGAAGCCTTGTTTCCTAAATTTAGGCAAAATGCACTGTTATTGTATTAGTTGTCAAGTGTTCAGTCCAGCATTCTCAACTCATTTTCTTTCTTCTTTCTCATTCTGCTAAGAACATACCACAGTTCACATATGCGTTTATAAAGAAGAACAGCTTTACACATAAATTTAAGCGTTACTCAATTCATTTACAGAAAAACAAAGATACGAGAAAACTTTTTCAGACCATCTCATTATCTATCCTTGTTCTCTTACCTGTCTGATCTCTGAAGTTTCTTCAGCATATAATACTTTGATGAAAAATTTCTCCCCAGCTAAGACTTACTTTGAATCTGTTACAATTTTTTTTCCTTAATCATTTAGTAGTATTACCCACTTTCAATCACCATGTACCCATTTCCACAAGATTAATTTCATTATAAGTTCGCAATTGACAGTATGGAAAAAAAAATCCTCAAGATATAGCACATCTGAAAATAAGATATGGGAAATTTAGAAATAAGATAATGTGAATTTCTGTATTTCTCCCAGGAAGGAACTTATTTTATTTACAAATCAGTGCTACTAAGATAATATTTAAAAAAAAAAAAAGGCATCTTTTTCCTTCATTAGATTTAAAGCACTGTGTTAAACACTGAAGACCAATATAAAACATTTTCATTTCTGAAGCCATTTTTCAGGCTTTTAGTTTGGCTTCTGTTCACAGATGAAACAGATTTTTGGTGTTTATACTCAGTCACTCAAGACCAAAATAAATGTTAATTAAGAAAAAATCTCAGAACCCTGTTTACACCAACTAGATCTGCACAAAACATTAGTTGCCAATACAAGTGCCAGTATAATTTAAAGATCCCAGCATCTAACCATTCAAGTATACTTTGCTTCGGAATTCTTTGGGATTTACAAACTTATTCATAATTTATCTGCCCTGATTTACTTAGGACAGATAGAAATACACACTTGAAATTTTGATATTTTGAAGATCATTTACTGTTATGAGATAAATTAAAATTATTGTGACACACAGCAGATGAACATACTGTCATTTCCCCCTTTTTCTTGCCTAAGGACAACTGACAGTAGAAAAACCTGTAAACTGAAAGGAATTTATCCACAGACAGTTAGTGGTATTAATTAACTAAGAGACTACAGATTACTTTAAGGAAAAAGAAAAGAAAAAATCAAAACTAGACAATCTCTGGTTAATTCCTGACAGATCTTTCATAGTAAATTCTAGTTAAAAGAAACATACTTTGCAATTCAGAATGATCATGGGAAGCAATACTTATCTTCAGGCCAGCAAGAAAAATGTTCATGAGCCTGATTCCAATTTTTAGTTTGTACAGCAGATGGACTAAACGAAAAATGTCTCATAAGAGTTAAGATGAAGGGAGAAAGAAGACTTAGAAGGAAGAAGAACACAGAAACTATTTGAAGCAAAAAAGGTTAGTGCAGTACTATTCAAACAGTGATTCACAGGAAGAGGAGATAAACTATTTTCCCCTGAAAGAACAGACTCATCTAAACAATTTTCTCCATGCCCTAAGATAGCACCAGGACAGCACACATTATCATAATATTAACAACCTTGCTGATTCTCTTTTTTTTTTTTTTAAACCTTATCCTCATTGTAACAGACTGCATCTATTTGTACTGAAACTTTACTGAGAAGTAACATTCTTACTCATTATCACTTTCATCCTATTTACAGTCCTAACTCTTCCTCTTTACTCTGTATTCAACCTGATCCTTACTCTCTCTAGTGTTACTGATTATATATATATACATATTACATATATATATATATTAGAAGCATCTCTGTCCCTAGTTTCATCAGGATACAACCTCCATTCTCTCCTGTGCCAAGGTATCCTGCTTTCTATACTACAGGATCCTGAACAAATGAAACAGGTCTCCTTTAAAAGCTATTCTGGATATTGTAAAACTAGTCTTCAAATGATTCAAATAAAAGTGAAATATTTCAAATCTATGTAAATCTAAATTTATAGCCACTTAACTAAATCACAAGTTACTTTTCCAGTCTTTGGTTGATTAAGATTTGAGTATTTCTTTTTTACCTCCTGTCCTATTTCAACGCAAGAGTACAAATAAATAAATAAATAAATTCAAAATGAAGTAGCTATTTCCTCCCTTTAGCCTCTAATGCTAAAGTTGAAACCCGAAGTTTGATTACAACTTCAGTAACATCAGCCATCAAGCTTCTAGAAAGACACCCTCTAAATTTCACTGATGTGTTCTTCCATCTCTGACATTTTCCTTCACACCATTTACTAGCTACATGAACTTCTTAATTGAACTTAAAATATTTAAGTAGCCATTCTGACCTGGTGTAACTGTGTATCTCGCAGAGTTAGACTTACTACAGGCAGCCTCACCATGTAATACGTATTGACTTTTTCTTACTTTCATATTTGGATTTCAGATTCAGATAGATAGTAGTGTTAGGTAAAAAGAGTATCAACAATCTTCCTTTTCACTTCACTGAACTATGAGAAGGGTTTGAGGCTTACAGTGTTGGTTTTTCGTCTTATCAGTTTCAGTTTAACAACCGTGGAAGAAATTATAACATTTCTATAATATTGTATGTATCTCATTTGGCTAAATGACTTCCCCATATCCACCATTACAGACAGATTTTCCTTTTATCAGCTGGTAGTTCCACCCTCCAGTAGACAAACCTCAAATCAGACAAGTTTTTTGAAGTTTCAAACCAAATGCCACCGTCAGGACAAACCAGAAATTTTAAAGGAAAGATTAAAGGAAAGGAATCAAATTGAGATATTTCTGACAGAAATTCAGGAGTTCATTTTTAAATTATGTGAATAAACTGCAAAACAAGCCTCCACATTTCCTCTGCTTTCATCTCTTAGGAGCCTCCTTCTGTAACTCTCGGAAAATTATTGAAATTCCAAATAAATATGGCATCTTTTTTCTAACTTAGCTAATGCCAAGAGCAGCGCTAAAATGTAGCTGTTCTGTTTGACCAGACATTCTACAATATCTTTCAAGTTATCGTCTTTTTTCTTCAAAAACCAAGTTTCAAATAAAATCAGAAGATATAGCTGTTAGCAAACATGAAGATACTGAGGAAAATGCAGATAGAGCATGACTGGTCATTATTGACAGTTGCAATCCCAATCACACAGAATTCAGCAATTGAAGGATAATTATGAGAATACTTATGCTAACAAATCTGCGTTATTTATTATACACTAACTCGACAATGAAATTTCTTGTTAGTAAGCTTTTTATAGAAAAGCTGTAACAGTATTGACACCCCTCATTCTCCTACTTATACACATGAATATATCTGCACATGGTTGCATGATTTAGTCTTACCAGTGCTGTCATCATAAACAACAGTTACTGTTTTCCACTTGAAGAACTGCACAAGGTCAAGGATGGCACGGCTGAGTGAAGAGAAGTCTGGATAGAGGCTGACGTAGAAGGAGTCCTTGTTGTCCGACACTTGATGTTTCCAGCGGGTCTGGATATGTGGAACACCCAAAGCGTTGCAGATGGATTGCACAGCATTAGCTGAGGAGCTATGGGATGGTCCAAAGATGGCAGCTACCCCAAGGGATAGCTGATCACAGGCTGAATAGGAGACAGAATTCTGTCAATGATGAGAGGAAAGAAGGCAATGTGCCAGAAGGTATTGCACAATTCATATTAAATAAAAGGTTCTCCACGAAGTATAACTTTACTACTGAGAAAGCTCCTTTCTTCTACAACACATAAACAGATTTCAGCTTCTAAATACATTTCTAAATTTTCACTATGAGCTGATGAATAGCAACATTTAACTTCTAAATAGTGCTCAGCTACATTTAATAAACACTTCTGTATCACTGGAAGTCACAAAGGCAGCAATTGAGTATATTTTGAAAAACATGACAAGTGAAGAGATTTATGCTTAGCTGAATATTACATTTGGAAAAGGACCATATGGGATAGTATACTAACCAATACTAAACATTAACTTCTTCCTCAGTCCATCAACACTATTTTTATTGAGATCCTAGTTACTCAGAAAATGTGTATTTCAAGTGGATTCCAGTTAAATATAAAGCAAATGACAGATTTCTTTTAAATTGACAGTTCTATGTCTGAAAAGCATATACGTTGCCTTGCAAAATTTAATGGCTAATATTTTCCCTAAAAGAAAATTGAATCTCTATACACTAATGAAAAAAAAAATCTGAGTTCATTCTTAAATTTTGGAAAGACACTATTTAGCTACATTAATAATAAAACTATCCCTGACAGTCATTGACATGGTACTGCCACATGAAAGTAGCTTAGTGTTCCTCTTTCCAGTATAGGATGGCACCATCTACTCCATGCTTCAGTAGTCTCTGGTCTATTTTATTTACTACAGTATGCTCCAGCATTATCTTGTACAAAATAGCTTGGCACACTGTAGAAAAAAAGGAGGAAAATTAAGCAATACTGGAAACTAGTTTTTCAGTCCATGCTCTGCTCCTGTTCAGATCAATGCTGCAGACATAACTTTAATGAGCATGTGGTTCTGGAACCCAACAGGTTCTGCCTTTCCATGGAAACATCTTATTTGGTTGAGAGAAGCAAGGGAAAGTATCTCCATAATCCATTATGAATGCAAGTATTTATATGAGGTTAGATTACTTAGTATTGTTACAAAACCATCATTGACTGTCAGTTGAGGAAACAAGCAGAAACACATTGTGCTGCATTATTTTTCCTAAGTCAAAATTATTATTTCTTAATTGTGCCTGTCCATCCTTTTCAACATGATTAAAATACTACAAGTCTTTCAAGTCCATTCCAGAAATCATGCTGGCACACCTTTTTATTCTTGCAGAGCATCAGTGGTTTAAATGAACTTCTTATATATACACACAGGATCTCCATTGCATTACTGAGCATCGGATTAGGGCCTAAATGACTTGCTTGATAAAAAAACATTTATGCTAATATTGCCCTTCCTAAGAGTAATCAACAAGCTTTATGCAAATGTCAGTAAATGGGATCACTAACAACAGCAATAGCTACCAGATGGCTTTTCAATGGGCTTTTTTTTTCTGTTTCTGTGATTTGAATAATGCAATGCTTTCACATGTGATTTAATACAACTCTATCAGATGCATACCAATTTTTGTAGCGCACTGAAGGATATTTTGTTTGCACTTACATTACTCTTCACCGAAACAGTCTATGGGAAACATCATCTTGACTTCAGGTTGCTCTTTTGTACAGTACCTTTAAAAACTCATTGATATTTTGTCTGTATTCAACTTCAAAGTATGTGTTAGTAAGAGGTCTAAACAGGCTATTTTTTATGCAACACCTGCCTGCTCACTAATGGACATAATCATGAACCACAAAATGAGTCAAATGCTTCAATCTCATTGTTAAAACTCTGCTTTGGAGTCATCATAATAAAATAATGATAAAAGGAGCCATTTAATGTTAACTTTAGCCTTGTATTCTGAACTAAAGTGCCTATCAGCACCAATGTAGTTGGCTGTATCGTGAAATGATGAAGCAAAAAGCCATGAGTACTGAAAGATTACACATATTTTGATAGAGTCTGACTAATTACAAATAAAAACGTGCATTCTCATGAAAGATGAAATAGGAACAATAAATATATCCAATTAATGATCAGTTGTCATTCTAACTTCAGCTATTCCATTCTATCAATAATTAGGCTAGATTGCAGCCTTCAAGCAACCTCTAAGTAAGGTCTAGAAGTAGAGTTGCCAACTCAGGAAATACGTAAAAAAAATTAAAAATTCAGAAGACATTTCTTCAATTTTTACAACTTCCTTCAGGAATGACGAGAAACTATTCAATTAAATTCCACAAGGGAGAATGCATTAGAGTCAGGAAGTAGTTAAAGCTGGAAGATGAAAAGGAACAGAGAAAGATGGGGCCAGAATTAAGGATTCATTCACTATTGGCTGAGATGGAAAGAGCAGTCCCTCAGAACATTCTTTAACCCATCATCTAAAATATCAGAATAATTATTGAAAAAAATCTTCATTAAAGAGATAGCATACTTCCTTTCTCACTCTCTCTGCTGCAAATAAACTGTATATTGTATATAATAAATATGTAGCCCATAACATTTTTCATATATCAAAATATCTCAAAACAATTAAAATGTTTATTTCCATGCAAATAGAGATACTGTCTAATCTCATACCTAGTATATAGCCTTATATTAAATGGCTAATATGTGAAATAAACAGATTACCAAGATAAACTCTACACAGTGCAAAGAAAAGGCAAAAATATTTATCTTCATTTCTAAATTGATTTTTAATCAGCACTGTATTTCATTTTCTGTTATAAAAATGTACTTTGTATACACTCATCCTGACACGGCAGCCTTTCCCTTACTAGCATTTCTAATGTAGCATCAGAATTTTTCATTCTACTTAGCAATAAAAATCTCTTCTTGTGTAGATATTTTTTCAGTTAGAATGACAGGTTGGGGAACAAATCTGTAGGAAGATTTAAAGTTGAAACCTGTCATAAGAAATAGAGGTTTACCTTTTGTTGTTAAGGATTCATATGAATCATTCATATAAACATTCATATGAAATAGGCTTTCCAATTTATAAAAAAAAAAAAATCTATCATTAAGTAATGTGTAATGCCATGCAAAATTTAATCTAAGTTCTGTCACAAAGTTTTGGGTTTTTAATCAAAAAAGTACATACAAAACTCACTGGGTTTTCAACTTTCTAGGATAAGGCAATGACGCAGTATAACTCCCATGTGACATCATAGTGTTGTAGACTAGAATGTAAAGCAATAGCTCACAACTTCAATTTTTTGTGAGAATCAAAGATCTGAAAATTTCGGAAAAAGTGTTCATAATATTTTATAATCTTGAAGAAAATCAACTGATGCTTTTACATTCATCTGGAAACAAAATTCTTAAGCAGACAATTTTCAAGCTTATGTTTATGCTTTGTTCACATAAGATGAGCAAAAAAATTTGCTCTCTTTTGCAACACATGCCTGATTAACTGCATGAGTCATGTATATGCTAAAGATATGTGTGAAGATGCACTTAAAGTGATAGAATACCTAAAATTGAATTTGTGCCTTGGAAAATATCTGAGAATTAGATTTTAGCCATGAAGCCATAAAAAATTTACATTCAGATTTTGAGCAGCCTTAGTGAAGGAGAAGGTTTTGTAGGCTTCCCTTAATTATGTTGGTAGATTATTCTGTATTAAGAAGCCAATTTTATTTCACTAATTAAGTTTGACTGGTAACGTCAACCATATTCCTAACTATAAAATGTTAACTTCTTCATAGAGAAGTATTTTATGTTTGGGGAAAGCATAACCCATGGATAACTTCTACATGGGTGAGGAAATCACTGAAACATTTCAGATCATGCAGTACACTTCAAGTTGGACACATCAGAACTTGTCCAAGTGCCAGAGTTGCAGATTCTGTTACACAACTAACAGTTCTGAAACAAGTCAGCCTGAATGCATCCAATAGCATATAGTGTCGACTACACCACCGAACAGCTAGTGCTGTGAGCTGAACTCAGCCTTTTCCAAGCTCACTGCAAGTAGGGATCACTTGGCATTTTCCAGGAGGAAAAAAAATAAATAATAATAATCATAAAAAAAAAAAAAAGGACAGGAGAAGTTTATTAACCCTATTAACAAAACTCAAAAAAAAAAATTTTGGATTTTAACATTTAAAGAAATAGTTTTTAGACAGTGTGGTGGGAATAAAGCTGACATAATGTAATATTCAAGCCGTTACCATTACAGCTTTCAAGAAGCAATCTTTAAAACACTTCACGGATGTCAGCAACAACCTTGTACAATGTCACTGCATGTCTTTAAAGACAGATATTTTTTTCAGGTAGGTAAAGCAGGTGAGTCTTAGCTACTGATTAAAGAAATTAAATATGCAAAAGGTTACCTTTTTTGGATGCTTCAAAACTGTCATAGAGATTTATCTTTTGGGTGTCATATGTTAATGTAGTGTTTGGCAGAAGAGTTCTATTTCTGTTGATTGTGTTCACAGCAAATCTGAAGGCTAATTCTTCTGCTCCCATTGGACCAGATTCCACACACTCAAAAATACCTCCTGGTGGTGAGGGAGAGAGAGAAAAAGGAAATAAAGGAAAAATAAAAACATTAGTAAGCCAAAATGGCATACAGGAGCAATTTTATCATCATTTTGGAAAAAGTTCATTCAGCCTGATATTTTTAACCTAATAAAACTGACATAGTGCAATTAGTATAAAATTTACCATGATTTCAGTAAGATTTAGGTCACACTATATCCCAACAGCAGCATATATTAATCAAACTTACCTTAAAGAAAACATGTTGTGTGTTTTTTTGGTTTGGTATTCTGTGTATTTATTTTTTTTCCTTTTGGTTTTTCTATTTATGTATTTATTAAAGACATTCTCTTTACTAGTATAAAAGTATATAAAAACACTATGACAATATAATTATTATAATTATATTATTAAAAAGCAGAAGTGTGGGGATGAAGAACATGTAATCATTATTTTACATATTTAAACTTGAAAAGATCACATTCACCCCTTCTATATCACCACCTGTATGTGCACGGACAGCAAGATTTCTGAAGACTTGTTTTCTACTGGTCTATGCATTAAGCAGCTGTTGTGAAATGGAGGGTTCATTGGAAATGCAACTCATGAAAAAGAATATTATCAGGATGCCTCAGGATGTGTCAAGATTTACACACATTACAGCATGACTGCGTGCCTGAAGAAATATTTACGTTGAGCAGAGGTTCAAATTGAACTCACTTGCACAGAGCTCGATGTACACGTTAATCTTATTCTCAACAAATGAAGGAATTGCCTACAGTCTACATAAAGCTTGACTACATATTGAAAGCATCCCCAAATATACTGTCAGAGTAGGACATATCTCCAAAGACAGGCAATTTCTAGAATGGTTCTTAGCCAGCCTTAATGTTATACATACCCCCCATTCTCATCTTGTAATGAGATATCACTGCCCATGAAATATAAATTCTTCTACCACAACATGCATTAATTCTAGTACTGGAAACGCCAAAATATGGTGTCAATAAAAGTATTTTAAAAATATGTTCTTCTTAAGGCATGGAATGTCTCAAAAAAGTGGTCAGCATAGCTATGGTCCTTTCTGTTATTATGCTAACAGTATCTGTGAATAATAATAAGCCAGGTATTACATCACCACAAGAAATGTTTTTCATTCATGTTCTTCTAGCGTTAATGCATTCATTTTGAAAGTAATGTTGCTATCTAGCTTTGTATTAACTAAAAGATGTTTCTCCTCTTTTTCAGAAGGAAACTCCCAGTATCAAAATCCATAGGAACTACAACTAAACTTTGCAAACCACCTCAATTTGGAAAAAGTCTTTTTGGGCATCCAACCAGACAAATCATTTCTAAAGCAGAAATAGCGTGTATTTATTTATTAACTCCTTCCCTCTCATACATTATTAATCACCAAACAGCCTTTCAGATTTGCAAACCTTTTGATTTTTCCAGCCTGTTCCTCAACAGAATATGTTAATTTTCAGAACAGGTGTTAATATTTTTTTTCCAGCATGTGAGCCTTTAAATTCCTGGTGAGAGCCTAGGGACAGATGCTCAACAAGTATTAACCACTGAAATGAGACTTGTCAAATAACTATTTCAAAACTATCATTTACAGGAGAGGCAAACACTTGAGAATAATCCAGATACATCAACGAACGATTCACCTGATTGAGCACATAAGAATATGTAATAGGTTGCCAATAGTAACAGTAATTTGAAGCCAAAATGAAACAGCAAATATGGACTTAGTACATTTTAGAATGGAAAAATTAAACATATTTATTTTAATAATAACACAATATTAACATGAGAGACAATCTCCCATTTTTTGAATAAACTACCCTATTCAAGAGAATGAAATCTGATAGACAAGATTTTGTGCTGTTTAAGGCTTAGAGTATCTAAATATACATCATGTAAATCAAGCTACAATACATAGGAAGATTCTATTTAAAATTTTAAAAAATGCTGCAGAAAGCTAAAAAAATATTGAATATGTGCTAAATATGGATATAAAGACAAGAAAAATTACAAAAGTTTTCAATAAATAAAATCAGAATTAAGACAGATTTTATAGACTTTCCTAGAGATATCTGGAAAACATTCAAAAATTTTGAATAAATAATATCACACGTTAAAAATATTATCATAAATCATAAGTAACAAAGGATTCACAAAGAGAAATAGGCAATGCAATGTACCTTTCTTCTCTCTTCAATTTTTACACCAGAATCATAGAATCATTCAGAATGGGAAAGACCTTCAAGATCAAGTCCAACCATTCCAATTCTCAACAAAATAGAACATACAGTATTGCTGAAGTCCAGAACCCTTCTTAATTCCTTAGTTTCTAATTCCTACAAAAAGCACAATGTCACATTTGACTCATTAGTGTTGCCATCCACTCTGTAATTCATAACGTTCCACTTAGAAACTGGACCCCAGATTTCCTACCTGAACTTTTGCTTGCCTGGTGATATTTGCTACCTCTTCTGCACTGAGGATGCAGTTGAAGAGCAGAGCAGCTTCTGCTTTACTCCTACAGTTAAACTAGGCATTGTTGGTCAAGCATCATAGAAGACTTGTTACTTTGCTTCTGCCAGGGCACCTGCTGCTGGTTGCTAGCAATCAGAACCTCTTGGACCAAAAAGACTTTGGTCTGAACCACAACATCCATTAGCTATGGGTTTGCCCATTTGACACCATTGCCCTGAAGAAACACGGTGCAGCTCTAGGATAGGCACCAGCAAGGCAGGAGTCTCCATCTTCAAGAGGATTAAGATTTGTCTGTGAAAAGCCATGACCTCCACTCTGAGGAAAGAGGTGCTTGAGCTGGGACTAGACCAGAGAATGGCTAAGAGCCTAACCACAGCAAGTACCCTGCAGCAAAAATCACATGACACTTCAGCATGATAGAGCCATGAAATACATGCTTTATGCCTGCATCCCCCCCTCCCCCCACTGGAAGATTTTCTTCTCAATTCATATTTGCCTGAAGCTCAATATACTCTTCCTTCTTCATTCTTGTATTTTTCATTCTCCTCATATCAAAGTCTTGAGATGGGGAATACCTTGTCAAAGATGCAGCCATCTAAAATAATGATGGGTTTTGAACTCCCGTATTTGTGTAATTCCTAACGGGAATGATAAGTCTCTTACATAAAAAGACAACTTTATGAAAATGATAAAGTCCCTAACTCCTGTGAGTGGCAACAGCATGTATAATTTCCCACATGCTATACTCAGCGTTTTCTTCTCTCATTCACACATTCTCTGTCCTCATGATAAATGCATCTCCTCAAAGCTGGCAGCACACAGTCTATCTATAAAGGTAAATATCCATTCCTAAAGAAAACAGAGGTAGAAAGAACAATCTGTTTCCACTATGCTGTGATTAAAGTATTAGAATAGAAGAAGGAAAATATAGCTTCTGGTTACTACTCTTCAACATTTTACATTAGATGAATGCTGAATTAAAAAAATAAACCTCAGGAGAATATAATTATGTGATATACGTGTTGTTTTCTAGCAGTTTCTAACTTGCAGAATGTCAAACTTCCATTTCAGGTTTAGGTTATTTCTATATCTCTGCTGAAGCAGTGACGAATATCCCAGAATTCAAGACTTTGGATGCTGAAAGTGGTAGGTTCATCTTAACTTTCACACTAAGAGCGTTGAATCATCAGGTTCTTAAAATTCACCATGACCGACTAATTTGCAAAATCGCTGAAATGCCAACCTCTCCACTACTAACAGCAGCTAACTTTGACCAACTTAATACTGCATTCAAGGTACTACAGTTTTTAATCAAGCTACTTGAATTTGGTGTACAAGTGTGAAGTTGCACACTTACGTAGAACAGAACCTTAGGCAGACACAATATATATACTATGACTATATTTCAGAATATAGTCATATAACAGCTCCTTGTTCTCCAGACAAGTGCCCTTTTAAGTATATGTGAAGTCAATGCTCCAGATATTTTCAGGATGCTCAAAGATACATGTATGAATGAGTTCAGTCACTGACAGAAATGGGAACATTCAATACAGCGCTTCCTCTGTTGTTTCACAAGATACTTTTGAAACCCAGTGCATAATTGTAAACTGCCCTGGTCTTCCTCCTGTGTTCCCATATTTATTACTGAATATGTATGTAGTAGCAATAAACATAGAGCATTTTTAAATAAAATATTGTATATAAAACGTTGCATACATAAAACTAGGTTAATACTGGAAGATAAATCAGAAATAACATTAGACTTAAAAAAAAAAAAAAAAAAAAAAGGAAATCAAATGAATGCGAAAGATTGTTTTTGCACTTTTTGCCCTTCAGCTATACTCCATTGAAGAAGAGCTCGTTTCCCAAATCTGTTATAGAGTACTGAGTCATGCTGTTTGCTCCCCAGAAGGCTTTTTCCTCTACTACCAATGGACCTTGTATTCAGGATGGCCTTATTAGTAAATCAAACTGGGGAATGCATTGCATATTCTCAGATAAGCAGACAGGAGAGTCATAAATCTTGCCATTTATACGTGGAGAATCAGCCAAGCCAATGCGTATCTCTGCCTAACAGCTTGGGGAAAAAAAAAAAGTAGGTGTTAGAGTTTGTCTTAAAATAATAATCACATGCAGACCCATAATAGGCAGAAATGCAAGTCTTCATGTACAAACTGCAGAATATCCTAGAGGTAGTAGATGATTTTTTTTTTTTTTTTTTTGCTACCTCACAACAAAGAGAAAATCTTAAAGGAGTAGTTTAGCATTTAGTAGTTTAGCATCATATGCTATATGTCTTCAGTTATAGCCTTAATGATGCTCTTCGACGTATGACCAAAAACTGTAGGGAATATGGCATCACATAATTGCAGTTCAATCTCTATCTTATCAAGTTTTATTGACTGCATACAGTAGGTGACTACTGTAAAGCTGAATATTTTTACTGTCATGATTACTGCTTAGCAAAAGTTCACAAGATTCTGGTGGTGATCATAAGCTGATGAATTACAGTGATGAGAAAAATTTCAGATTGCGTAGTAGAAGCCAGATATGCAAAAACCATTGAGTAACAATATTTAAATACTGTAACTTTTGCAGTGACTTCCAGGTTAATTAAGGTCTCCTGAATCCTGATACTCAAACTAGACTTACTGAATCTGAAATTCATTGCAGTTATCATTACCGATATATTTAGAAAAATAAATAAATAAACAACACTACATTTATATGACCAAGTACTTTAATAAAAAAAAAACAGTAGGAAAATCCAGTTTTCAGTGTAACACCAAAGAATTAACAGTTTCTTCAAAAAGAGGTTTTCTGTTTGTTTGTTTTAATATAGTAACATTTTATATATATAAAAAAAACTACCTACTGCTGAAATTAGTATGAGTAACGTAAGTGCAATTATTTTTCAGGGAATAAGTAAATCTAAAAGTGTTTTTTAAAAAGCCACATAAAGTCCATTCCCCTCCCCACCCCCAAAAAAAAAAAAAGAAACCAGGACTGATATTTTCAGTTTATAACATATGCCTGTTTTCTCTGACTCTCGAATCATTTTGCTCAAGTAGAAAAGGCCAGAGGAAAAAAAAAATACGTCTATCTGGACACATTTTAACAAAGATTACCAAAATAAATAAAGTAATTTGCAGAACAAAACAAATAAAAGTAAATATGGCTGATACAGAACAAAAGAATTTATCCTTTGTTTCTTCCACATTCTCAAGTCTGCTTCAATAGGAATGAATGCTATTTAATTACTATGACTACTGGCTATTTTATAGCCTGTTCCTTCTGAAAAGTTAAACATTTAAACATATAACAGAAGACCACCATACCTCAGGTCACGCTCTGACAAATTCATTGAAATGAAGCTTGCTGAGAAGCTAATTTTCTAAATTCATATCACTGAAAGTGTATAATCTACATATAAAATCGTAACATTTTGCTAGTTTGGCATCAGGAATTTACTAGAATAATTTTCAAATACAAACCCAGGAGAGAAAAAAATTAAACCTGAACTCATCCTAGTACAATGTTGATGACGTTAATGAAATTACAGAAATTGATTCAATTGTAACTTAAGTTTTAACTTGTTTTAAGATGAAGTTTCTTTTACTTTCTTTCATATTAACAGCTATAACAATGAAATGACTGTAATGTAGAAGTTACAAGGACACAAACTTGCAGAGTTTTACCAACAGATGAGCTCTTTACTTTTTATAATGTGTTAATAATATCAGTCATACTGTGGAGAGCAATTATCAGGAAAGATCGAGGCAAAAAAATTAAGTACCTCAGCTCTCCTTGTCAGTTGTTAACAGCCTGCCTGTGTTGCTCACTAGGTATGCCCTTCTCTGGTTGAGGTGACTGTAGAAGATTTTCTTGTTCTTTGCAGCATCGTTAGCAAAGCTCAGTTCAAGCTGGGTCTTGGCTTTCCTGACTCCATCCCTACGCTTCCTAGCAGCTTCCTTATTCTCCTCCCACAGAACCTGCCCGTTTCCACTGCCTGCGCATTTTCTTCTTGCTCTTCAGTCTGATTATCAAGTCCCAGATCAGCCATGTCAATCCCTTGCCTTCCTTTCCCAGCCTGCTACCCCCAAGGCTGGAGAACTCTTGCACCCTGAAGAAAACTTCCTTAGATCAGCCAGCTCTATTCCACACCTTTGCCCATGAGTACAGTTTCCCAGGATGTTTTCTTGACTGACTCACTCATCAAAGAGCTGGAAGTTAGCATTCCTAAAGTTTAGCTTCCTAATTTTACTCTTTACATGTCTCCTATCCCTCCAGAGCATTAACTCAACCTTAGCACAACCACTACAGCCCAGGCAGGTTCCAATCCTGATGTCAACTGGTTCACTTACATTGGTGAGCAAGAGGTCCAATACCACATCCCTCCTGGTACAGTCATCAATTACTTGACTCAGGAAGTTACCCAAATTCCAGGAGAGTCCTGGATTGTCAATAACTCACTGTGCTACTTTTCTAGCAAGTGTTCAGGTTGAAGTCCCACAGCAGGACAAGAGCTTGTGATTGCAATGCCTCCTGCAACTGGAGGTAGCAGGCTTCACCAACAGACTCTGAATGATCTGGTGACATATTACTGACAGCATGGATGATGCTGAAAACAGGGGGCGCAGCAGTTGCTGTGCTGAAGTAATTGATCAAGGGCTCTGGCTGAAAGAATTTTTGCCGGAATCAAGTGTCCTGTAATCAAGGTTGTACTGATAATTCTGTCTCAGATCCTGTTCTGGATTGGAGAGCTACAAATAGGGTTCCAAAGCCTTCATAAAGATTGACTGCTTTGACGTGTTCTTCCCATAGATGCAGAATAAAATTACATCTGAGGAACTTACTTCACTCAGGAACAGAATTTTTTTAAATTACTTTCATGCCATAAATTAAAAGCAAATTGAAAATTTTCTTCTTTACAGTCTTCTCCATAAATCAGCAGTATAAGGACTGCACCAAAAGTAATACCTTCTATTTCATTATACTAGTCCACAACATCAGAAGCAGATATTGTTGGTATAGCAGTAGAAGTTGAACCTTCCCACCAACACTGTCACATCTTTTTCCCAAGTGACAGATAGCAGCAGAAGGGCAGTCTAGCAAAATGATGTCTGACATAGAAGTGTTTATGAAGAAAAGGGGTGAAATTGAATTCCTCCATCCAGAAAACATCACACTCATTGACGTTAATTTACACTTTCTGAATGCTGATGGAAACCAAACACTGGACGTAAACACAGTGATGAGAAACACCACCCACCATCTCAGTGACAACAGTGACAGTGGATCACCTCCACTGGTGAAGGTTTTTACAAGTGTAGCATGCAAGCTTTTGTTTGTTGCTAGAGAAAATGCAATACATAATGGCAGTGGCTATGTGGAAAATCTGCTCTGTTTTGAAGTGTTACTTTACTATTTGTATCTCTTGAGATTTCCATGGAAATAAATAGGAGGCATTACTTTCAGAGCAACATAAGTAATTCATACTTTTTTTTTTTTTTTGAAAACACCAGTGTGAATTTGGACAAGACTACGTTTATTATTTCTCTTCAAAAACATACTGAAACCTTTCTGAATCTCATGACCAATAAAGGTTTGAAAGAATCACCTGTAATAGGAAAATGCTTCCCTGAATTTGAGGATCCGTAAATGCAGATATGCAACTCCAGAAAAATAAAGACAGTGCACTTCAGCAGTATCCTTCATACACATAGACAGGGTTTGGAAGAGGGAAGTAGGACCAAGAATTTCTGAGGGTTACTGTCATATACACTGATTTCATGGACTAGAAGTTTATCTGAAAAACACATTCTCATCCAATACAGATGCAATGAGCATCTCAATAATGCAGTGGAGGCACTAGTATTAGAACATCAGAGACATGCTTTGAAATGAGACAATTTACATTAAAGATTTAATTAATATATGAGGGAATAATCGTAGAATCCTGCAACGCCTGTCCTTCAAATATATAGATTTTTTAGTTATACCTCAGAATATAATTTGGATCAAAAGATTTTAATACAGTTGTATGGAACTGGCAGCTCTTAGACATTTTTCTTCTGAAAGGATTTGAATTATATAGTTTGTCTTAAATCTGGATATTTTGATTGTAAAATATTTGAGAAATATTCAGTCAATGTTAGATTTATCCTGTTCATTTAATGTTATACCAAAAAAATGATTATTGTAATTATTCAACATGAGGAGATAAGAGATAATAGGAGGAAACAACAAGCCTGGATCTCAACTGAACTTAACTTTCTTAATGATTTTTAAAAGGGAATACAAAGACATTAAAATGACGTTACAATTTTAAAGATACTTATAAACAACTTTTATTCCAACATTTTTAAGCCAGATGTGAAAAACATGTCAGAATCTTGCCTTCCATCAGTATAGCTACCAGATAAGCTCCAAAAGTTATCCCAATTTTACTTTTAAATGAATATTACTAGACTGGATATGTAGAATGCATACACAAAACTTCTTCTGATACCTTCCCTATTCATTAATATTATTTCAGTCAGAATATCAATAGAACGTGACTACAGAAAAAAAATTAAATGCACTTATCTGCAGAGTTAGAATGCACTATCCATAAGTTTTCTTCCCACTTTAAGGATATGCATTAGCTTCTTCTGAAACACTAAATTTATTACACAATACAATTGATAATTTCTATGCAATTGTAATATTCACTTAACATTTAGATTTCCATGTCTAGCAGCAGCAAAAGGAAACAAAACCCTAAATGGAACACTACAATGAAAATGGACTCATTTTGATAAAATGAGCTTTCCAATACTTTAGCTAACAAAATGTTCTGAACTGTTTTAAATAACATCCTTATGCTTAATTCCATTATTCCTCTAAAAAAAAGTTATCTGAGTTTTGGCTGTTAAGATTCCACGCAGAAAACATTTGTTTCATTCAAAATTAAGGAAGACAACACAAAGTAAAAGGCTTAGATTTTACAGAATCACTTCAACAGGGACTAATGCAGAATCCTTACATACATTCATAGGCTATGCAAAAAACAGTTCCAATCTTCACTGTTTCCTGCTTAGAGATATTAATCATAAGATGTGCATACCACAGATCATTTCATTTTATTCTAGAAAGCCATAAAACATATTGAAGTATTGACAAAACCATTCCCAACACGTAGTCCATAGAAAAATGCTAACAATACTACACACTGCTAGGTTTTTTTTTTTTTTTTTTTTACAGTATCCGTCAAGCTGTTATTCATTCACTTTCTCAAACATCGATTTTTGCCCTGGATTACATTTGAGAATTCAGACTATCAACATTTCAGGAATGAAGGAGGGACACAGAATCTGATCTCAGAATTGTAATTTTTCAAGAAGTACTTAGAGAAGATACACATCTAATTTCTTCAAAGCAATTCACAGATCCAACAGTACCAGCAGTATCCAGGAATCACTTGACAATTCCTTTGAAAGCTATAAAGTTTTCCAGGAACTATAGGAAACGAAACCAAGCACGTAAAGAAATATGCTGGTACGTATAACTCATGCTAGGATACTTTGTCATCTAAAGGCAAAACAAAAGTCCACTGAAATCAAGAGATTCTTATGTGGAAATTAAAGCACAACTTGCATGCAAATACACTACACACAGCGGCACCTTCACTTGTGATAGTATAGTGATTAATATTTCTCAAACAAACATGATGTCAAAGCATAACAAAAAATCTTTTATGAAACAAGAGTTAGCATCTGTACATAATTTTTCAGTCTACAGAATTCAGAAAGAATAAGCTAGAAGTTATCACATGGTTACTCTGCTAGGAATGATGGTCAGCCCACAATTTCTAGATCACTTAATTTTTATCCAATTATAGCCACGTAGAACATGCTTAAATAAAAGGGAAAGCCAGGTTCAGATCTCAGGCTTCCTTCCCATTACAGTCCAAGTCAGTAGTTTCAAATTTGCTTCCAGTTAACCCTAAATTTAATTTGTATATTACATTTACAATCGCAGTGCACCTCACTGAACTAGCTTTATGAGTTGGATCATTTTCAGTTCCACTTTCTTGTCAAATAATTCCTAATACTCCTTCAGCATCAAGTATTTGGCATACCAGAAGTGCCTTAAGAGACATTTTCCAGATATCCAGATTGCCTGCATTACCCGCAATCTAAAAAACACTAAAATGAGCACTATGAAATCCAGCAAATGAGAATTATCCAAAAGGCACTACAATTTTAATGACAGCTAAAAAGAGGTTATCATAATTTTCAAAATATGCAACTTTCAGTTTTTGAATTCCACCTTTTTTTAATGCTTAATTATTTAAATGTTCAGGAGTTTGTACATATTAAAGTGATTTAAGAAAGTTCAAAAACATTTCTGCTTTTCTTCCTTTTCTCAAGATTTTCACAGATAGAATGCCTGAGAAACTTGAAACAATTTATTACTTAAGTTATAAAACGGGGAAAAGAATTAAGACATATCTAGGCTGCTAATATACACATGCTTAACAGTATTCCAAATATTTTCTATGGATGATAAGAACTGTACTTTTCATCATAATCAGAAGAATCTCTTGATTATTAAGAACCATTGAAATACATAATGCTGATCTTTAGATTAAAGTGAAATAGTGTTTAGAGTATTGTTGTGGAGAAAGATGCTACAACTGTCTGAATGAAGTACCCATATTGCTTATGTTTTGTGAAGTACTTTCTTTTCCCACAGATATCTGAGACAAAAAAGGAGATTTATAATATTTTTGCTGTGCATAAGTCATGATCACCAAATAATCAAGGAAAAAATATATAATGGAAAAAATTAAAGCTTTTCAAGTGCTTCCTGAAAAAAAAAAAAAAAAAAAAAGAGGCAAGAAGTAGTGAATCCACTCATATAGCAGGGACTGGAACAGTGTGGCTTTGTTTTCAAAGGGCTGTATTTAGGAGTCATGAAATAAAGGTTTCTTCTTCTGGACGTGGAATTGTAAGTTGCTTTTTCTTCCTCAGTAATCCTTGCAATTCATGACATTATTTTCAAGTTTTTATTTGTTGCATGGAATTTTTCTGCATGTTATAATACTTTAATTGCAACTGCTTATTGTTTCTGTTAGTCTTAATGCTAATGAAAGATAATTTTTTAAATATTTAATCTCCTTTCAAAATGGTTTCTGGCAGTTTCAAATCACTACAGCAGAAATGCAGTGAAACAGCAAGAAAACAAAATGACCATAAAAGTACTTAAAAATAATCTTCAAGAACTGATGAAAAAGTTTTAAATGTGACAGATAAACACTTCTGACTTTTAAATGTAACGATGATTCACTTCAATACTTCTGTTCCAAACAATGTTTAAACTCAAGTGTTTCTTAGAAAATAAGTCATTATGTTTCCATCTTAGCAAGCTCACCAAAATCACTTTTGCCACAAATATCACTACTCTGTTAAAAATACGGTATGTGCTGCTACAGAATTATGATTTAAATTCTTAAAAGCAATTTTCTGAAGACTACTATGAACACAATTTGGAAAACTTTTACTATAGCTGTCACTAATGTAACAGCAGCTTGGATTGTATAGTGCTAGTGTTTCCACAGTTTCTCAACTATTTCTTTTTGTAATCTACAACTAGAGGGAGGAAATAAAAAGTGAGCACGGCAACAAGCAAACACTATGAACAAAAGTACTCAAGTAATAGGTGCTAACAACTAACAACCACTAACAAAAGAGTAATGGAATCTGTAGCAAGATTGTTGAGTGCTACTGTGGATAAAAGAGAAAGTTAAACCCTGCCCCCCCCACCCACCCCCCCCCCCCAAAAAAAAAGCTCATCTTTCAAAAGCTAGTAGGATGCACCTGCTTCCAGATTTTGCAAATACATTTGTGATGTTTAAAAATACCTTGCTCAGTTTTCTTGAGCTCACTCATTTCATAAGTTCCACCAATACTGAAACACTGAAACATACTACTTTTGTAAGATATTGCAAGATAAATGATATATATATATCAGTATGACATATTAGCAGAAATTGAAACATTGCTCCTTAAATAAATGAAATGTACTTTATCAACTCCATAAATACCGAGAAATATAATCATATAACAAAGCTTCTTGAAACCCTCCATGTTATTTCTCTTCCAAACACAAGAAAACATGCAGATTTTGCTACAGATTTGTATTTCTAAAGCCATTCAAATAGTATCATAAATCTAATTAATGCATATGAAAGTCAAGAGGATCAGAAACTTATTATTTATGACCATTTCAGGCAGAGAACAGATTACAGTAGGATCTCAAAGTAAACAAGCAAAAATGTTTAATGAGACACAAGAGGGTCTGTTTAGATGTAATACACCTCAGAGATACTGATTCACTTCTCCACTAATAAAACGAGAGGTGTTTAATTCACAGCCTTTTGAAATATTATCAGAGAGTCTGGACAGAAGGTATTGTACAGAGATACTTGATCTGAAACACAGACAGTGAACATGCTCTCTTCTGCACTACATTTGACTTGAATTTCTTCTTCTTTACAATTATCCAATTATCTCTTCCATAAGAAAAGAAGGGAAGGCAATAATACAACACAGCGACTGTGCAGTAAGTAAAATCATGAAGACATTAACTATTTCCCTTTGGAAATATTTGCAACCTCAGTAAGAAAACAGAAGAGGAAACTAGAAAATATCTAGGAGAAAGAAGAGTGAATGGTAAACTACAGAAAATACTTTTATGCCAACATATTACATTGCATCTAGTTAAAATGCCTCTCTGGAGTACAGATTGATGGACTGAAGTTGAAATTTAAGCTTTATTTTGGTGAATTCTGTATTTAGAAGCCCATAGGTGTGCGAGAAGTCCACACTGCCACTGTAATCAATGGATCTTGGAGTAAAGCTCTGCTCACCTGACCACAGCCATATAGTCTATATGCAGACAAATGCATTGAACCCCACACCTGAAAACAAAGTTAGGTGGTTCTCAATCTCCAGAAAACAAATAGGCCTCATATTCAATTAGACCCTTACCCTTTTGCAGCTGACTAGTAGAGTTCACTTATTTCTTCCACTAACTTCCGACCTCACAAACGTGTATCTAAACCTTGAACCAAACCACGCTCAATTCATAAATGACATAAATAAGGAAAAGATAATAAAATGAAATTCATAGCAGGAGTGAATGAAAAAAAAAAAAGTACTTCTGCCTGGAAATGATCTAGAAAAAAGGAGGTCCAAAAAATACAAATTGTTTTTGTTTACAAACTGTAAACAAAGTTTTTTGTTTTAAGTAAATGAGACAGACTAGAGGGCCTTATTTAATGCCAGTTATGAAGCATTCATGACAATTTTCCATTCCACTGTTTCAGTTCATGCATAGGTATGACAAAAAAGGTCTTTCAGTGCAGCACCATGGGTAAAGATGACCACTTCCTAACATGGCTTAAAAAAACCTAACAAGACAAAATAAGTCAAAGAAATATAACCATATGCAATCCTTGTAATTTAGGCTGGTGCTCTTGCAACATAAGGACCTAAAGGTTCACCTTCTGAAGACAGGGAATCTTGTTTCTGAGGTAAAAATGTGATCTGAACTAGAAAACTTTATTTAATATAGGTTTATCTAATAAGTGGTTTTAGGCTGAGAGAGAACATCTTTAAAACTGTTACCTGAACTCTCTCATATCTGTGGTACAGAGATGCCTTTGTTCATCAAAATTAGTAGTTTATCTAAAAAACAAGATTCCTCAAGCTGACAGATAAAAGTCCTAATATTTTTCCTTTTATTGAAGCACAATAGAAATGAAAGGTTGCAATTATATTAAATGCAATGTAAGTGTCAAAACAGCTATGTTTTTATCCAGCTCTGGACCCCTAGCACATTTTCTGTACCAAAAAGAACAACTTAATCGATGTTCTTACGCACTTTCAATTAAACCATTAATCCAAGTTTTGTTCTGTTACAATTTTAATTACATTTTCTTTTCAATGTGGAATAATCTTATTCTTATGTTTTAAAAAGGAAAAAATTATTTAGGTTACACCACAAGATTTTGGTTTAGGAAGAAAAGTGACTAAAGCCTCATTCCTAAAACAATTTTGGTGTAAGCTTGGAGCAGCTTTTAAGACCAAAAGATGTTAGCTTTTTAAACACAAATCTCATACAATCTGTTTATCACCACTCAGAAACTGTTTTTGTTGTGTTTTTTTTTTATTTAACTTCTGTTTTTCTAAATCACCATTCCAGAAATTTAAGTCTATTTGCAATTATAGCTACAGCTTTAAAGCTGAATTGTAGAGCATTAACTTTGGAGAGAACAGTGAAATTCAGAGGCCTGAAAGTTGTAACCTTCTCTGCCCAAGAGCCTCAGGATGCAGCCTACCATTATCCAGCTGGCAAATACAGCAAAAAAAACTCACCAGATATGCCAGCACTATTGTAGCTGTGTCCAGAAGTAGTATGTCTCAGTAGCATCTACATAACAGAGTCAAATGCTACTCTCTGAGGTGAAAATTCAACCTACTCTTAAGGTTTGATCAGTTTGATTTTCTTCTTTTTAGTTATTTCTACTTTTTTTTTTTAATAAATTGAATTATCATTTCAAATCATTTATTAGAAACAGCCTTAAGGTTAGATGAATTTTATCCTGAAAGAGGTCCTTGTTAAATATAATAATCCACCACACTTAAATACATGCTCAATTTCCTGTAGTGAACAACAGCTGATACTTTTCACCTAAGTAAAATTAGTATATTTCAGCAATTCTTCTGATGATGATATACACAGTTGCATGCAAAGAATTATTCCTCAGTTTAAGTTACACCAATTTGCACTCACTACTGAAAATAAAAAGAAAAGGAATTAAGTTTAAATTAGACTTATATTAATATTTCCCCTGGAGATTTGTTGAAAGGATCTGCAAAGATAGAGCTTGCCCACTAAAAATCACACAGGTGATACAGAATGTGTACAAAATTCATCATACTAGAAAACTGTCAGTGCTATTAAAACAGTTTCTTCTATAGTAAAAAATTAAGGCATGTACAGAGATGCATTCAAGAGAGGTAGACTGAAGTTCTTGGCAAGTGTCCTTTGTCTTCCTGCCTGTTACTGAGGGAGTTCAGATAACATGAATTAAAGCTCACCCTTAAAGCCTCTTTTCTACTGGTTCTCCTCTGCATGCATACACATAAGCAGAAGCATATTGCTCTACAACAAAAGCAGCAGAATAAAGTTGTAATGTATATTTATATGTGCCGTGTAAACTAGAATGTAAGAAGATATTCAATTATTAGCACAATTGTTACTGACCACTGTTGAAAAAGATTGGTTTTCTAAATCTCCACATTGATATATATTAGCATGTCTTTATACTTAAATTCAAATCTCTAATGAGTCAGACACGTAGAAAGGTCTGTTCACAATGCACAATGGCAAGTTAGTTGAAATGCTACTCATGCCATGGGAACAATGAAGCATGACATTTTGTCTTTTAAATCTGGCATCAAATTTACTGGAAATTTAGCAGCTTTGTTTGGACACGCATGCATTTGTCCCATTTAGCTACTTAGAGGTTCACTGCAATCCTGTGTTATCAACCTCTATCAAGGTAATAGTTGCATAATACAAACAGAAACAAATAACTTTCAGAACCTTTACGTTCAACTGATTCATAGGTGAGAATATGCTGCGCATTCCCTGTAGCCTGTGTCAGGGCAATCTCAAGTACAGACACAGGATGGGCAGAGAATGGCTTGAGAACTGCCTTGAGAAGTATTTGGGAGTGTCGGCTGATGAAAGACTCAACATAAGCCAGTAACATGTGCTTGCAGCCCAAGAGGCCAACTGTGCCCTGTGTTCCATCAAGAGAAGTGTGACCTGCAGTTCGAGGGTGGTGATTCTGCCCCTCTACTCTGCTCTTGTCAGACCTGATCTGGAGTACTGCATCCATTTCTGGAGTCCCCAACACAAGAAGGGCATGGAGCTGCTGGAGCAGGTCCAGAGGAGGGCCATAAAAATGAACAGCCCTCTAGAGCACCTCCCTTTGTGGACAGGCTGAGAGAGCTGGGTCTTTTCAGCCCAGGGAAGAAAAGACTCTGAGAAGACCTTATCGCAACCTTCCAGTACCTGAAAGGGGCCTACAGGAAAGCTGAGGAGGGGCTTTTTAAAAGGGCATGTAGCAACAGGATGAGAGGAAATGGCTTTAAACTGAAAGAGCGTAGATTTAGACTAGATATTGGGAATAAATTCTTTACTGTGAGGGTGGTGAGACACTAGAGCAGGCTGTCCAGTGGGGCTGGGGATATCCTGGAAGCATTCAAGGCCAGGCTGGAAGGGGCTCTGAACAACACAAGCAGTGAAGTGTCTCTGCCTGTAGCAGAGCAGTTAGAACTAAATGATCTTAAAGATCCCTTCCAACCCAAACCATTCAATTATACTATTTAATTTTTTCTCGATAGCAATAATTTAATACACTAAAAAAATATTCTAGTAAATACAATTAATTAAATTAGTGTCCTTGCTAGCCTAATACAAAGGGAATAAATTGACGGTTAAATTTATCTTGCAAAAAAGTATCTACAAATATCATTAATGACTTCTCCTCCTCCATTTCCAACTTTTAAATTTGTTTTGCTTTCTCATAGCAGTTTATTCTCTTTTCCCAACACGACTATGTTTTGTTTCAGTAGGCTGCCACTACCCATCAATATCCTTGTCGCTGAATCTAAAAAAAACTGTTTTAGCTAAGAACTGCTCGCTTAGTCTTAAAGCCTAGAAAATATTTGCTCCCTTATTTTGAAAGTGAGCAGTTCCTCTTGTACACTGCTGATTAACTACTGCACAGTTCTCAAATTTCTAATGGCTACCAGTTGTTTCATAGAAATTTAGAAGAAAAACAGAGACAGAACTAGCAAAAATTTGATTCAACTTATATTGCTTTACTTCTTTAACTGTGGTTGTAGGTGAATATTCTGTCTGTGTAGTCACAAACCAAATCAATTCCTGTTCAGCCAGACCTATGATTTCAGTTAAAACAGAGGTGAGAAAAAGACCTACTGTTTGCTCAAAACACCAAGCTGGAGACTGAAGTTACCAGAAAATGTTGCAGACACCAAATTAGAACAGAATGAGTTAACACCAGCAACACCTGCATTACTAGAAGATGCATTTGACAAAGCATTTCACAAATATGCAATTAAAAATTAATTCAATTTGGCTAGGACACAAGCACTCTTAACAGCAGAAGGGCCATTAACAGAGGGCAGTAAAAGGCAAATGTAATGCCTGTCCTGAGAATTGTTGTTAGGATCAACTCTCTTAATTACATGAAAGAGGGTAAAAAAAAAAAAAACAAAAACACATTAATTACATTAACACAGCACCTGAACTGGAAAGTGCTGCAACTACTACAGAGCATAGGACTAACATGAATTCAACCAAACAGATTCAACTAACAAAAAAGAAAAAATTATGCACACTGGGGTGAAAGAAAGCCAAATATTACCAAAGATCCCTTAAGTACTTAAAAGAACCATTGGGAAAAAAAAAAAAAAACAACCTACTTGTGATGCTTCACAATACAATATGCCATAGCAAAGCATTATAGCAAAGCCCACAGGGATAACAGCAATAAGAAGAATGTACCTGAAACAATGTGAAAAACTAAATGCCTAAGGGGAGAGCAGAGGACAGGCAAGAGAAAAATTAAACCAGAGAAACATCAGAATAATGTACAGCTGGGAAAGTCAAGAAGATCTGTAAACACAATTTGGTATACTCAAAAACTCTCAAAGCACACTCTTTCTATCAAGGGCATGAGAATATGCCCTCAAGTTTTCTACCCGGAAACTACAATGAGGATCTGTGGTTCTCTTTGTTTTGCATTTTTTTTTTTTGTTCAGGGTTTTTTCAGAAAACAACAAAGCCATTCATAAAAGCAATAGAATGGTGTGGAGAGGCTAGATATCTGAGATCAGAGTCCTAAACAGAAGGGATTTTCCTCACACATACAACTTCATTCTTCTACTCCTCAAATAAATGCACTTTCAAATACTAGCCCTTTATTTCTCATGTCAGTGAAATTCAGTTGCTTGCAGCACACTTTCCACTAAAGGCCAGTTATTATTTGCCAAATTAATCTCCGCTAGCTGTTGCCTCTGTTGGCACCTACTTAGCTCCAACCTTTCATTAAATCCTTACCTGTTTCTCCCAAAACTATCACTCCAAATCATCTACTCCATTTCATATGCCTTCAAAGCTTTCTAGCTCTCAACACTGCTTATAGAGTCCAGCAACACAATTTTTAGAGACAGAGGTGATAGTTGCAAGCTGGCCTGCAGCTGCGGAGCCAGTCTGCCTCAGAGAATGGCTGGGAATAAACATCAGCACTTGTAGCCTTGCGCATATTTGGCAGCCTTCTTATCTTGCCTAGACAAGACCATCCATAGCACAAAATTCACATAGGTTTACTAAGCAATACCATTCACAATACCATGTCATTTAGGAATAAATTATCTTGAGCAAGAAGTGAGAACTAATAGTTTAGCAAGCAAGGTTTCTCAACCTAACCCAGACTAAAAGACAGATGAAGAGAGAAAAAATAAAATAGACAGTCTGAAGGAAATGAAAGAGACCTCTTCAAAGCCCTTACTTCTTCCAAGAAAAGTCCAAGCCAATAATACCTACTAAAGCATAAGCACACATTGGCATTCCAAGTGAATTTTTGAAATATTCATATTTTTAATACATCATTAATCATTATACTCGCAAAACATGGTTCAAGCATTGAAGTTACTAGTGGTAAGAACAAAACACTGAAATCTGCAGCCTAAAAACTAAACCATACCCCTTCACCTCATATTTGATTATTTTTACCAGAAGAGGAGACAAATACTAATTTCAGTAAAGTAATATTTCAGGTCCTAGGCATGTAAAGGAGTCAGCATCTCCTACTCTCACTGACTTTCTATGGTATTGTAAAACAGTTATTAATTTAAAGGTCTTCGTGTTTCTGCTTATTTTCTTAATATCTTATTATGTCTTAAAAGAAAATTTCTATTGAATTGAATTTGAATCTATCCAATTCCATACTGACTTAATCTAAAAGCTTTTAATTAAAACACTTTTTAAAAAGTAAAAAATTGACAAGTTTGGGCATTCTGCTGTGCAGAATTGCATTTGTAGTGATTATTAAAAAAAACAAAAAAACCACTATCCACAATCACACTAATCTCTTTGTTTCACAAACACAACTACATGTATTAATAGCATGGTAGAAAATACTGTGGTAGAAGTGGTGTAGATGATATTATACCAAAATAGTGTGTAAATAAATGAAAAATGCTAAAAGAGATTATACAAGAGGACAGATGCTCTATGAAGTTTCAGAATAATCCTATTGTGTACTGAACCACTGATATTTAGTCCTTTCATTTATCTGACTAAAATGACATTTTCTATGTTATTAGATTAGATTGGTAAATAGCTTGCATACAACACAGCTTCCCAGCTTTCTCAACTTTTCTAATGCTTTCCTTACTATGTTTTATTCCAGATTTACTTTCAGTATCCGTAATATCTGCTTGAGTAAATATCTCTTAAGTTCCACTAAAGTGCCAAAGCATTTCTTCTAAATAGAGATATTGTGATATTTGTTCTGTGAATCTTATTTGGATCAAGGGAATATTTACAAAGAAATACATGATTTTTTTTCATTACACCACCAGTTCATCACAAAAAGTACAGCATATATTCCTCCACTAGGAGGATAAACTGGTTAATGCCTTCGCAAAAAATGGCTCTATATCAATTGCCCCTAACTTCCTTTATCTTCCAGAGATTTTTTTTACACAACAGATGTTAACAATTCCTCTAAATTCACTTGCATAGCATATAGGAATGAGTATGTAATTTGATGAGGAAGAATTTATAGTGCAAAGCAAGCTGTTGATGCAAGAGGTTAGTAATGATCTCTTACTGCTTTGGCCCAGTACCACTTTATTAATACACATCTTTATCGTACACCTTATTATTAGTAGCAGTTGTATACTAAAAATGGCATCCTGAGGAATGTGCCTGACAAGATATTTCAATGAATGATACTGGAGCTTATTTTCCTAAACATATCATAACAGAGTTCTCAGTATACAGCATCATTTAATTCCTCATTATAAGATATTCTAGACTCAGGCAGACAGTGTAATTATAGGCAGCACAGCATCCCCAGGAGTGTTTCAACTGCAGCAGTTAGAAGTTAGACATAGACACACTGTCACACAAAAAGCATTTGTCCATTGATGCTATTCCACTTTAAAATATTATCACTGCTGGAGCCTCAGTAACACTTAAAGAAGAGAAGGAATAATCTAATATGAAACACTTTCCTCTTTTTTTTTTTTGTACACTTGGGAAAAACAAACTGATACTGAGTCAGCACAGCACAAACATAAGTTAAGAATTACAGTATGTTTTTTTTTTTTGAAGGATAACTGGTAATTAAATATAGTAGTTTCCAGTACAGTAAAAATTTAATCACAAGTTCTACAATTTTACAAATGAAGGAAGGCAGACGGTCCTATCTTGTTATAAATCAAGATAAAAAGTTAATATATTGAGAAGAAAGCTCTTGCATCAAGTATACAAAATAATTATGATTTCCTAATGGCTTCACAGTGCTATCTTTTTTTCTCCTTCTCATAAATGCTATCAAATAACAGCTGCACAAGGAAGCTTCCCTTCCTGAAGGTGTTATTTACTTTACCAGTTAAATGACAATTCTTCCTGATGGAAAATAACCATAAGTTTAAAGCATGAGTCTGTTCTCTACAACAACAGAGCAAACTTTTTCTTCAGTTCTATCGCACACTACACAGCAACATGCAGGAGCAGATAAATTTCAAAAGCTTTTCTAACAAGGACCACAACTCCCATGAATAACTTTCAGATTGGCTTTATTTTTAGTGTTACACCTGTCAAGTCCTCCCACAAAGGGCTAAAGATTCGTGATGCTGCGAAATTCCCCAGAGCCTGTCTCCCCAGGTGGGAAAAGGCTGAATACACCTAAAGGCTGTGTTTCTGAATAGTTAAAAGCCGCTCTCATCTCAAAATGTTGCTCATAAATACACACCTTGTAAACAAATATGAACAGTTATTACCTGGCTCCTAATGTTTAAATGAATTATGCAGTTAGATAATATTGTAAGAATTCTTTAAGCAATCTAGTAATACAGTATCTCTCTCCACTAATACTTACATTGCAGCTGGGATAATCCTAAAATAAAAAAGATCAGTGTCATTCAGTTGGATGTTACACATTCTAGGAACAAAAATAATCTCTCTTCACGGACACCGTTATAATGTCCTAAAAACTCCTTTAGCTGCTGTTGAACATAAGATGACAGAATAGCGACAAAGACATCACTCAGCTAGGGATTCAGTTCATGATCAAACAAAAAGCTATCATGTTTCATATTAAAGAACTGTGTAACCCAATATTCCATTCCCACAAATGGCCAATCATGATGGCCCACAATGAAAACATGCAAGGGAACTCACATTTTGATTCTCTTATATTCTAGAAAGACCTTGGCTTCCAGAGGTTCAGTCTGATGAACCATCAAATCCACGGAATAAAAAAAAAACACTAAATACATTGTGAACTTCTAGTATCTACAACGTTCTGAGACAGAAAATTCTGCTGAACTTGTAGTCTGCTAGAGTCATTTGATGTCTTTTCACTCTTGTATAGGAGAAAAAGGTGGACAGCTATTCTATACTCACCTTTATATTCACCTTCACCACACTAGTCATTATTTTACAGCCCTCTATTATAAGTCTATTCAGCTGTCTCTTTTTTATAGGTTAAGAGAAGTATCCTACTGAATTATTTCTTACATGGAAGCCACTCAGGATCTTTGATCATCACTTTCTGAAGCTTTTCAGAACTAATACACTTCAGCTAGATATGAAAACTATCAAAACTATCATTTAACTATAAAACTATGAAGAGTGATTGAACTGTCTTTAATCACTCTTCTTGAGAAATTTCAGTAAGAACAAAACAAGAAAACCCACAAAACTCTAGAGTCATATATTAGACTTACGTTTCTTTCTGTTTCTTATTCTGCTTCTACACGCTTGGTAGTTGTTTTCCAAGAACATGTTAAAGGTGCACTTACAGTGCTATCAACACTTTCAACATTTTAATCCCTTCTAACATTTGTTTGTATGAACATAATTTTATTTTTGCCACTGCAACTAAACCAACTGTTCTGATAGAAGACTTGATTTCTGATACAATGCATCACAATTTCAGGTATCTGTGTACTGTACAACAACCAGATTGGCTGTTCACCAGAGAACACCCAATGCCAGCCATTACCTCTTACCTGCTTTCTTCTTTTTTTTTCCCTTATTTTCAAATAGCAACATCAGGTAATTCCTTCTCCAAGACCAAATAGAACAAACTTATTTTTAAATCCCTGACAACCTGCAGATTCCTCATCTAAAGGACATGAGAATAGTAAATGTTACAAAGTATCCCACTGGAATTTATGCTATTGTGTTCATCAATAATATTGGTTTTGTACTAATTAAGTATTTTTAAGTATTCCTATCTTTAGGATTCTCCCATAATTAAACTGTTTTTACAGTTCCCAGGACTGGAGACTCAGGAAACTGGTTTATCATATGTGACTGCAATGTAGGTATGGAGGACAAGAACTCAAACAATATGGTTCAGCAAATGAAACTGCTGCTTGTAAAACTGTATGTGGAAACAATCCTCCCCACTACATTAGCCAAGCATGCAGGTTTCCTCTTTATTGATCTAGAAATATTTATGGAGATCATTTTCCTATACAATTTATCCAGTGGTCTCAGACTCCAAAATGTTTATTAAGATATCTATTAAATGATAAGACTTGCAACCTTATTCTTTATAACAATTGGAGACTGGCTTTCAGACACTTCCTTCACATCTTTAACCAGAAGTAGTTTCTACTCTTTGCAGTACAGATACACACTGGAACTTAAGCTGTATTTAGCTAACGACAAATTTTATAGAAATGAACAAAACTGGCAAAACTAATTGGAAAAAAAAAAAAGTGCAGCAAGTTTTATTATTTTTGTGTTATGCCTACTTCTCAGAATGTTAGGAGAGTGAAATCCGCTTTTGTGGTTTTTCTTCTTTCAGAGCATCATAGCCAGTAAATAATTTACAATGGTATAAAATCTTCTCAGAGTGCACTGAGAAAGAACTACTGTCTGCTACAGATTTGTAGCATTGTGAGGTAGGGGTAGTGGGATGGCTTTACAAAGGGAAAGTATTAACAGACAAATACAGGGTAAAATTAGCAAGAGTACCTATGAGAGATGCATCTAACAATCATCTGTTTTTGTAGAACAGCTTCAGTCGATAGGGACCTTAATGATCGTGAAGTTCCAACATCCCCTTGCCATTGTCAGTTTTGCCATCCACTAGATCAGCCTTCCCAGTGCCCCACCCAAACTGGCCTTGAACACCTCCAAAGATGGGCATCTAAAGTGCCTCTGGGCAGCCTGTGCCATGCCTCAACGTCCTCTGAGTAAAGAATTTCTTCCTAACATCTAATCTAAACCTTCCCTCTTAAGTTTAAAGTCACTCCCCGTTGTCCTAACACTATAAGACCACATAAAATGTTGATCCCCCTCCTGTACAAGCTCCCTTCAAGTACAAGAAGGCAGCAACGAGGACACTCCAGAGCCTTCTCTTCTTCAAACTAAACAAGCCCAACTACACCAATCTTTCCTCATAAAAGAGGTGCACATCTTTGTGGCCCTTCTCTGGACCTGCTCCAAACAGCTCTGCATTGTTCCTATGCTGCAGGCTTCAGATTTGGACACATTACTCTACATAGGGCCCCAGAAGGGCAGACTAGAGAGGAACAATCCCCTCTTGTCCCTGCTGGCCATCTCTCCTGTGATGCCATACAGGATACCATTGGCTTTCTGGGCTGCAAGAGCACACAGCTGGCTCACATCTAGCTTTTCACCCATCAGGATCCCCAAGTCTGCAGGGCTGCTCTCAATAAATATTTCTCCCATTCTGTGTATGTATCTGGGATTGTCCCGACCCAAATGCAAGGTTTTACATTTGGTCTTTTTATATCTCATTAGGATAACATGGATCCACTTTTCAAGGTTGTCTATTGTATGACTGCATCACTCATCTTGGTGTCATCCAAACATGCACTCTTTTGTTTTGCACTGTTGCAGACATGGTCTTTATCATTACAGTTAAGGAAAAAAAAAAAAAAATACTACACAAGTAAGATGGCCTCCATTAGTCTGAGACCATTAAGCATGGAAAAAAGAAAATTTGATATAATACAAAGAAAGGTCTTTCAGTATAAAAAATACAAACCACAGTATTTCACACGTGTAGAGTTCAATACATCTATATATTGTGCTGGAGCACTGGTTTAACACTGGGAAAAATATAAGATTTATATGAAGGAAACAAATCTTGAACACTACTCTTACCATTAATGGTCTAATAAGTTGCTCTGAATTCAGCAAGTTTTCACTGAAACTGAACATTCTCTGTAATTATACTGATGCTGTTTGCTAAACAATGTTTACTCAGAAATTACTCATACACTTACAATTAAGCTGATATAAGTGTTCTTGCTTTTCCACAAAAACTACTTCCTAGACATAACCCCTAAAAGCCTCTACAGAATTTCTTAAACCCCTTAATTCCCTTAGATTTTAGCCTGAGATATTATGGGCTTAGGTCCTGTTTAAAACAGTTTTACAAAATGAAAACATTCTTCCTGTATCTCATTAATGTAAGAGTCAATTATGAAAATAGATCTACAGCTTTAAAATACATGGCTTAGTTACTGCTGAATCTACACAGCTTACACAACACAGGAATTCACACAGAGAATGAACTTCCCTCCTGAAACATCTGAATAAAAATAGCTGTGTTGGTAATCCTGTTTTTTAGGCAAATATACATTTATACTAGATACTTAAAAAAACATAGAAAAGAATCACAGACAGTATTCTAACTCACAGAATACCTTCCAAATTTTAAATTTTCTAAGAATATTAAGATCTCCCTGTACAGAGTAACAGAAACTATATATGTTCATTAGCACTAAAAATGCTATTACTAAATGTAGATTTAAACTTTAGGGAATACTCTGTTCATTTCCACAGCTGAAACCCCCCCCAGTGAAATGATAATTATTCCAAAAGTTACATATAGTCGAGATCAGTTAATTGTCCCTTAAATTTCATTGTATTGCCTGGGCACTTTTCATGCCTTCAGGATATCTCTGAATAAAATGACTTAGTAATTCATGAGTTTCTTTGCAGACCTTAATAGATGGCTCATGATGATCTGTTTGAAGAGCTAAATGCTTTTCTCATCCCAGGAAAGAGAAGATATTCTGAAAGAGGAAGAATAAAGCCCAGCTATCCCATAAATGGTGCCGGCTTACAAAGTTCACAAGCTACACCCAACAGAGAGAAAAATAAAATGTACCCCATCAACATTTAGGCTACTAAATTCTCCATGACATTAAGACTAAAATTCTTAAAAAACTTGCTTATCTGTTTAAACAGTTAATTCTCCTGCAAAGCATAACTTGAAATGTTACTGTTAGCAAGATTTTGACTGATCTCTAGCAGAGTTATGAAGTGAAATAACATTAAGTCCAAAGATGCTGATTTTGCAGAGTTAAAACTAACATCAGCACTACTAGGGTCTGTAAGAAACACTTTCTGTGGAAATTTGTTTTTTCTTGTTCTGAGCACAAATCAAATTACCCAGGATGCAAGTTCCAAGCCTGGTTTAGTGCAAGTCCATATTTGTTGCTTTGCAAGAGAACTTCATATCTTAAACCACGATGATTTAGGCTAGGAGTACATACATAAGTAGTGTCCTCCTCCCTGTAACACAGCTTCTATGAAGTAATGGAATAAGTATGGCCAAAGAATAATAAGAGAAAGTACAGATTTCTTAACCCTCTCTTTAGGTAAAGCATATGAGAGAAAGAAAGAAATCTGACTGCTGGCCCCTGTTCCCAGAAAAGCCTGTGCAACTTGTCTCACTTTATAGAGGAAAGGCTTTGTTCCAAATACAAGGAGATGTTCAGACTGTTCCATCTGATCTTACATAAGCCTTTCAAGACTATGTATTACAGGAGGTCAAATTCAATAAACTGTGAAAACTGATATTCATAGTTCTTTCCCAAATCTTGCTTAACTTTTAGTAAATGCTAACTGCAGCATGCAATGCTTCCAAGTAATTACTGAATAAGGAATAGTTACTCTTTCATACTGACCTACTAACTAGGTGCTAAGATCTACATTAATGTCAGATGTCCCACTTCCCTTTCTCTTCTTTCCATCTTACTTCTGTTCTGCATTACATAAAAATCTATCCAGAAAAGCAACAGAAAAGTACATTCTTGAATCTCAAAACACTAAGTTCCTTAGTTCCTTTCAGCCACTGCACTGATGAGAGTCAGACTTATGAGCATAGCAAGAACCTAATCATGGTTTGTAAATCAAATGCAGTTAGTTGTGTGAACAAGAATAGTGTAAGTCAGCGATAGCTTGGGGAAGTTGCCAGTTGACGTGCACTATTTCAGAACAGAGATTCTACAAATGCCCTTGTGACTAGTTTTCAGTATGCAACAAAGACTTCTGTGAGCTTTAGGAAAACAAAGGAAGAGCATGAATAGGTAGAGGTTGCTGCAGAAGCCCTGGAGGTTTAAGCATAAGATAACAGGAGAGACTCCTAAAGTTATAAACACAAGTGGCCCGATCAAGTATCAGATCCAAGTGCAGCCATGAGAGCTAGTAATACTAGGGTTGTTTTTTTTTTTTAAAAAAAAAAAAAAGACAAAGGACAGGCATCCAACACCAGCAAAACATTACATGTATAATGAAGAAACAAAGGAGATGTAAAATCTTCTTGCTACAGGAACAAAAGAAACATAAGCAGGGAACACCAGAGCATCTTCTCCACCACATCAACACTACTTAAGATAGTGAGTCTGGTCTCCAATTTTTTAAAGACAAAGCACAGCACTGTTTTTTTGTTTTGTTTTTTGCTGTTTTTTACCCTGTAATCAGTCAGATACTACCTAATGGATTAAGTGAATTGACATTCAAAAACACTGTGAGATGGTGTTTAATCCTACAACCTTTCCACACAAAGTAACTGATTCTGCAGTAGTGAGTATAAGTTAGCTTGGGTACAAGAATTATCTTTACCACCTCAAGCTTCGAGTCAAAGTGCTATATGAAGTAATTTTCCAAACACAGTACTTTTACTGAACACAAGGAAGTCAACTAGGCATCCTGTAATCCAGAGAGAAAATATCAGAAGTCAATCTTAATATAATAAAGGCAGGAAAAAAAAGCTTTGGGAAAAAAAAAAAAACAGAAAAGAACCAAACAAGGTAGTCAGGTTCATCTTACATAGTGTAGACTCACCCGTAGTCTAGGTTTCTTCAATTAGATTTGGCAATGCAAAGCAACAGAAATGTATTTCTGCAGCAAGGACACTGAACCACAAGCCCACTACAGATAGTGGATTGGGCTGCTGTAAATTTCCACTTTAATACTGACCACCTAAACACTACTTTCCTTGAAAATACATTCTTACATTTACCTGAAGCAACAAAAAAAAAATGCAAGTCAGTCAGTGAAGCAGAAGATGTATCCATTATGAAAAGGTCAACCAGCCCTTGCCTGTTCGGATACAGTGTCACACCTGCAGATGTCAAGCATAGTGACATGACCTCACTTGTAAACTCTGAAAATATTAAATCAACATAGACTCACCAGTATGTTTTACAGATGCTGAAGTTCCGTAGAAGCAACAGCAGGAAGGAAAAAAAAAAAACTTAAAAAAGCAACCAAAGCAATTAGGAAAAACTGCTATTTCTTGGCTAGAAGGCTGAAACAAATCCAGGAAGATTATATGTAGTGCTTTGGTTCAATCCCAGCCTGCTGTCTAATTTAGGTTGAAAACATACTCATAATAAGGGTTAGTATTGGGATGAATCAATGCTTCCCTTAATGTCTATTATGGGACGGAATTCAGCCTCCTAAAGTTCCCAGGCTGTTGATCTGTTCTTTCTCCTCTGAATGCTGTATTGCTCATTCAACTTTAAAGCCTTATTTTCAGGCTTGAAACAGAACAGTTGAGGTTGGAAGGTACATCAGGGTCCACGTGATTTGAAATCCTGCTCAAGTAGGTTGTCCAGACCCATATCCATCTGCTTTTCAAGAACTCCGAGGAAGAGACTCCACAGTCCCCCTGGGCAGATGGATTAGTTTGCCTAGGAAAAAATGTCAGAAGCAAATGTTCCTTGGATCTCTTATTTTTAAACTACATACCTGGTAAGCCTAACATATTGTTAATTTCAGTTCTAATTAGGAAGTACAGATACCAACAGTAAATACATCTATGGGGTTTTCCTTCTTATAACACATATTTGCGATGCATTTTGTTCCTTCAGTATAATGTCTATTTTCCTGTACTGCAATATTAACTACTTTCAACAAAATCTATACCATTTTCTTTACAGAGAAAATGCAGGTTATTACACTCCAAGAGCGAAAGCATTTCAGATTCAGTCATGAGCAATATATTAATGATGTAGTACAGAGCCCAGTGAAATAATGTCAACATAATCTGCAATCTGCACAGCAAAAATGAAATGTCAGCCAATTCCACCAAATGGCAAACAATTTTACTATTCAAAGAGATGGTTTATAAATCTGTTAGTTCAGACAAGATAACATAAAATAGAAAATAAGAGATTTAGGCTGGGAGGGAGAAGAATAAAACAGTCAGTAGTCACCTCTCTCATCCTTCCTGTATAGTAAATTGTAGGGTTTTCTAGTTGCTGTTTTCAGTACTAAACTCAATCAACTTAACGGGTGCAAAGATAGAAGAATCAATAGATCACTGTATAGAGAAAGCTATCCCACAAAAAAAAAGTTTAGTCTTTATAAAAATGCAACTACTTGAACGCAAAATAAGCAGTTTAAATATTTCTAAACTTTTCCATAAAAAACATCCATCGTATTTAATAGCAACATGAATTATGAACTGGACAATTCTACATCTTGTCTACACTACTTAATGTTGGAGTTGCATAAGATTTGAGTATCTAGCATAATACTAAGTATAACAAGGCTGTTTACAAATAAGGCAGCATTTACACATACAAGTGAATCCTCTCTCTCATACTTCCCTTAACAGATATTGCCCCCAAAATCACTAGACTAGCATCTGGAATAATGACTGCTGTCATTTACTGCAGCAGTCACATTGGCTGCATCTGTTACTAGAAACATTGGACAATTTCTTTCAAAGTCCCTACAACATGTGAAAAACTCCAAAGACTTCCATGCTGAATCTGAGCCCCTACTGACATTTTAGGAAAGAGGGAAGAAATAATCTACATGCAAAAAGAGAATAGTTGCTATTAGACAGCATCTTTCATTAGCACCTGAAGCAATGAACTCTATTTAGCTAGGCCAGAAAAAATAGCTCAGGTTATAAATTCCTGTGGGCATCAGAACTGTTGTTCACTGCACTACACACACCCTGTGATTGATGCAGTTCTGAAAATCTCACCTAATAATGCCACAAAAATGAAATATTTAAATTAAAATAGTTCAAAATAAATCTAGCTATTTCTTGAACTGACAAAAAGACTCCACATTCAACCAAGACTCTTACACAAAACAGAAATAATTAACTGTTGGAAATCTGATGTTTTATATTTTAGTATTACTACATTTGGAGATAATGAATGAGCACAAACTCAACATATTATGACCTTGCTGGTTTACCTCATGACAAAACAGAAGCAACTTGTCTTTGTAATGTTTTCACAGGACAGCTAGATAGCTCACACGCTTTCCTAACTGAAAGTGAAAAAACATCCTTATTCAACAGTTGAAATAAGGCCTCAGACAGAAGTTTCTTATCCTCAGAATTGGCATAAGATCAAAATAGATTAAAAAAAACCAATGGAAAACTACAATAAAGTACAGTTAGTTGGAAAAGAGTTTCATACCTTAGAACACAGCTGTCCTAGTACAGTTGCAGCTAAACCACAACTTTCATTAAAAATTTTCTGCCACTTAGCTGATATACCAGCTGAGATAACTCAGAGCCATACCAATTTACACCAGCTAATAAAGTAATTGTTGCCTCCTGTAAATACTTTTTTTTTCTATCCTTCACCAGATGTTACTTCAAAAGGAGGGAAAATCTAGACTGCAATGTTCCTTAGTTGACAAGTTTAAAGTGCAGATTACCAGAATACCAGATTTGTCTGCTAATTTTAGAGATGCTTGTTCTCCACAGATAAATATTTCTTAACATCTAGCTGAGTATTTCTTGGACATGGTATCCTGTCTCATACCTCTGTACCATCAGAATTCATATAAAACTGCCTAAAGGAGATTAGCAACCATTCTCAAAGGACACTTTAAACTGTTTGTCAAAGGAGATGCGTTACTATTCGTAGTTTTAACCAGTAGCTTTGTAACACATAAGAAATGTAGACTTTGGTCTTTTGTCCACCAGAAAATGCTGGAATTCATTGTATTACCTTATAACAAACATGACTGCCTTTAGTCACAACAAAATTATTCTTTTGGTTAATATTTTCATGATATACATTAATTCAAATATCTTCAAACAATATTATAAATAGGTTATTTACAATATAAGTTTTAAAAAAACCTTAAAATAGGCCATATTTATAAGAAAAAAAAGCTCATAAGTTATGATTTTCTCATGAAAAAAATATCTAGGTGAAACCGCATACAGTGATGGAGGGTGACTACCCTGAATAAATAGTATCCAAACAATATAATGACAATAGACAATATTTTTGGACAGATTATCCAGATGGTATAAAGACACCCAATAAATTAGGGAGGGCTCACCTGTCACCAAAGGTCAAGGCTCCCACGGAACTCCACGCAGGAGGACTCTCCAAAAAGAGATCCTTCCCCAGGGGCAGTCAGCCCTTAAATGGGGTCTGGGAGAGGTGGAGCCAGACTCCACCCCTTCTGGTCACACAGGTGAAGTGCCTTCACCTGTGCTCCTGCAGATGACTAAGTGCTCACCTCAGGTGATCAATCAGTGGTTCAGGCTGTGATTCAACAGTTCCCATACATATGGGAAGTAGGATACCTAAATGCTATGTTTATTATTAGTAATTGTATAAATATTATATATCTGATCAACACTATCTGTTTCTAATCATTTTTTTCTCTGCTTCCAAAAAGTGCTTTTGAAAAAAGAAAAACAGTGAAATGATTAAGTAGACTCAAGATTTAGTCACTCAAAGCACAGTCAACCTCCGTGAAAATTTTTACTGGGAATAAAGCATTCATACTGATTAAATAGAAAGCAAATTCACGTACAAAACTCAGGCTGTTGTCACCACTATGAATCAGAGGCAAAAGAGCAGTCCACGGAGTGGACACATCAAGTAAGAAGTTAAAATGCAACCTTCAGTAGTGAAAATGATGTGCATTGCCTTTTGGAATAGGAAGCAGGTAATGTCTCTGGATTTTGTGGAACCCACACAAACCATCAACTCTGACCGATGCATCATGAGGATGATTAAGCTGAAGGCTCAAACTTCCAGGGTCAAGTCAGAGAAGATGATAACCTTTCTCGTGCAACACAATAATGGCAGGCCCCATTCCAGTTTGAGGACTGTAGAGAACACTGCTAATCTTGGCTAAACTATCCTACCACATCTACAGTACAGTTCAGATTTGGCACATCCCAACTTTCATCTGTTTGAGCCAATGAAAGTTGGAGTGCACGAACCACATTTTCCTAGCAACAACACTGTCAAACCAACTGTGAAAGAGCGGATCATCTCTGCTGGTTCAGATTTTTATGAGCACAACACACAGGTTTTTGCTCATTACAGGTGAGTATACAGTGCTAATGGTGGTAACTACATTAAAAAAGTGTTTCACAATTGAGAGTTTTCTTGATCAAATGTTTTTATGCACCCTGTATGTGTTCTAGTTTCTATGGAAATAAACAAGAGGCATTACTTTTGGAGCAACTATGCACTTTAAGAGCTTGTTCCAAAAGCTTTACTTAAGCTACACAAAAATTTTAAGTCTAAAAATCAAAAAAGCTTAAAGTCTAAAAGGATCTGACTAAAAATTCAGTTGAAGCCAATGGGGAGAAAATGCCTGACTGTCAGCAAATTTTTTTGACCTTGTTAATAACCGTGTAGGGCCACGTGACTATTCTCAGAGACTTTTATTATATCAGGAGTTTAAACTCGCATCATTCTTCCATGAATAATGAAAAACAAGACTCTTAAAGAGCCTTTCATAAGGGTCATTCATAACAGAATCTCTGAATAGCCTGAAAAAGAACTTCTCCTTCTGGCCTTGATGGACTACAAAAAAAACTAAGTTTAGTTTCATCATTAGTAATGACGAGTAAAACATATAAAAAGATACAATTATAGTTAGAGTTTCACCTTTGATTATTTTTATTTATCTCTGTGCTTAATTGTAGACGTGACTGCAATAAAGGAGGCTTAGCTTTTTGAGCAAGTTTTCCCTCATTGCTTCTGAAACACAGGTTTTTCATCAACCCCTACATTCAAAATTAACATAGCAAACAAACCCCACAGTTTTGAAAATGTCCATTTAAATAAATATTGACGTAAGGGTTTAATTTATATCAGATACCTACACAACTGTAAAAAATAAACTCAAAATAGTTACTTTGACTACCACATACAAAATACAATTCTAATTCTACAAACTGAAGAAATCAAAAATATATCTGCATGGTCACTATGCACAAAAAAGTTAAAACCAAATAAGTTTGTTCAGGTACAAGATGAGGAAAATATATCAGAAATTGTTTTAGTTGATTTTGGGTAGCAATTATTTACTTGGGAATGATTCTGTCTTTTTTATTAGGAGAGAACATAAGCAGACAAATAGCTGTGATGATGAAGGATTTCAAGAGTCAAGTGTATAATTTAACAAACGATGACACAGTAAAACTGACACCCCACAAATTCTCATCAAATTTTATGTTGATATAATTACTTTTTAAAATACTAAATGTTAAAGTCATCTGGAGTATGTATGTTTCATTACAATATAAACAAAATCAGAAAATCATTTCAACGTGTAATTCTTAATTAGTACTCATATCAACTGTGTGCCCTTACTACCCATAACTACTTCAAAATGATTACCTTGTATATAGAAAAAAAATCCTGATTGAGTTCAGTATTCTTGGAGCCTCTGTCACTACCACAGTCCAAATACTAATTATGTCTTTTATTTTATGGTTTATCACACTAATAATTAGGCAGAGAATTCTATACAGTCTGCACTGGTGGATTTTATTTCCAGTTTTACTTTCACTGCTCATGGAGCAACACTCAAAGCTACTCATAACATTTTAATGATGATTAATTACCAAATTTCTGCCATCATATAGATAAAAAAGGCATACTTCAAGGCTTGAATACAAACCAAAATACCTTTATATCAAGTGGTGCATTACAGAGTCATAATTGTTTACCAGTGGCTTTTTTTATTACATAGAAACAGAAAACTGAAAGATAAACAAACATGAAAACTAAGACAGCATAAGCTGCTCCTTTAACAACATTTCTACAAACTGCAGCAAATCAGCTTTCCAGAGTAATTTAATGAGCTTTAATGAGCATAAATTGTCTATTATTGCTGCCAGATGTAGGTACAAGAAGAATGTGCAAAAATTTGAGGCCTTTTAGTATACAGAGGAGGTCGTGACAGGTAAATTTTGATTCTAACCAAAGCAAGTTGGCTTAAAATTAACATACTCAGGGTGGAGTGAGTTTGGTGCCCTTTATTTCAAAGTACTCAGCTCAACTTTTGAGATATACCCTAATATTCAGGTCCCATTTATAACAAATTTAATTATGCGTACTTCTATTCAAAAAGTGTATGTTTATGAGTTGCTAGTAGGTAGGAAAAAAAAGGTATTTCATCAGTTTTATCTAAATGAAGAGATAGTAAACAACAATCAGGATTTCTATGTTTGAATTAAGGAGCATACCATCCTTGAGCCTTTGATGATACTGTTATGGACATTGATATTTTCTCATTGAGGTCAACTCCAAGCATGATTTCCATGTGCAGTTGAACATGCCTTCACAGTCTTCAGTATCACTATGAACCAGCTACCATCACTGAATTCACAGAATCAGAGGGGTTGGAAGAAACTTCTGGAGACCATCTAGACCAATCTCCTCCTATTAATGTGGGTTTCCTACAGTAGGTTAGACAGGGAAGCATCCAGGCAGATTTTGAGTATCTCCAGAGAAGGAGACTCCACAACATTTCTGAGCAGCCTGCTCTGGTGCTGTCACCCTTGAAGTAGAGAAGCTTTCCCCCAAATTCTAATGGCTCCTTAGAAATGTCTTGAAGGTGGCACAATGAATTTTGGTTGGGAGATGAAAGGGAATGCAAATAAAGATAAATACTTTTTTAAGTAAGGGTTAAGGAAAAGAGGATAGTCATGAAATAATAAGGTTACCTGATTGAGAAAAGAAAGAGTCTGTGAAGAAAAAGACCTTATATCTGCAAGAAGTGAACAAGGAATGAGCAAAGCTGTATTTATAAAGTTGTGGTGATTTCTCTCTGATAGATACTCCACCATGTCACTCCCCATTCTCAAAAGAGCAAAGGAACAGAGGCAGAAAAAGCAGTGAAAAAAATAAGCAATCTCCACTTGATCCCTAACTACCATCACAGGCAAAACTGACCTGGCATAGAGAAACTGATGTAATCTATTGCCTATTACTAACAGCCTAGAGCAGTGGGGAGCTAAAAGCAAACTACCAACACCTTCCCCCTGTTCACCGTCTTCTACTCCCTCACTCCAAGCAGAATGGGGTCGGCAAACACTTCGTTTCTGCTGCTCCTTCACGGTCACTCTCTACCCTTACTCCAGTGTGGGGTCCGTCACACAGGACACCATCCTGCCGGGGCCTCCCAGAGGCTACAACTCCCCTGGCCCCGCACCGGGCTGCGGCTCAGGCCCGGCCCGCTCCTACGAAGCTATCCATGGGCTGCGGCTCCTTCGGGCCGCGTCCATCGCCGCGCCGCGGGCTCCTCTGTGGCTGCACAGGGAGATCTGTTCGGCGCGGTACCCGTGGGCCTGTGCCGGGCTGCAGGCAGCTGCTGCCGCGTGCCCGGAGCTCCTCGTGCTCCGACCTCGGTGCCCGCAGGGCCGTTCCCTCCCAACTCTCTCTCCTTTCTCTCCCACCTGCTGCTGCACATTGCTTTGTCCCTTCCTTCCATGCGCTCTCTCAGGGCGCACCCAGCGTCGCCCTCGACTCAGCTGTGGCAGCGGCGGGTCCCTTTGGAGCAGCTGAAGCTGACTCTGCTCTCACATGGGCAGCGCTGGGCTCTGCTCACAGAGCCCACCCCTGCAGCACTCTGCTACCGAAACCTTGCCGTATAAGCCCATTGCAACATTTTCAGTGTAAAGACAAATCTACAATCAGTTTTACTCAGTCGATAACAAGCGCTGTACGATATACAGCAATAGCCACAAATTCACAGCTACGTAGGAACAACAGATAAATCGAGGTGTTTGAAAATTACCTGTGGTGGGTAGCTGATGAGAAATTTCCCTAGTAGTCACAAGCTGTAACTAAAACAATAGGTGCCTTAAAAAATAATATCCAGCTATGGTGAAATTGGAGAGATAGGTATAAACATAACTCTTGTAAAGATGCTTAAGCTAGTTTCAAATTAATTTGGATTCCATTAAAAAGGTAGTTACAGAGCTCAAATAACTCCCCAGAAAACTGAGATGACTCCTCTGCATTGAGATTTGCATCAAAGTTTACAAGATTAAAGTTGTCACTCTTTAGGCTTTGGTGCAGTGAGAAGAAAACCAGGCAAAGTATAACAGCATCTATTAAATATGGAGCTCACTTTTCACAAAATTAGAACTGATTTCCACTGAGAAAAACAGTTGTTCTTCCAGGCCCCTAGCAAGACAACAAGCTAGGAAAGTTAAGGAAACATTTTCAGGAGAGCAGTCTTTCTTCCTCCATCATGACCTAAGAACTGCTGGAAAACAATCTCTCAATTGCTCATGTTTTATGGCTATATTGAAATTAACAGTGTTTTTCTTAAAAAAAAAAAAATCCTGTTATTTCATGTTCTTGCTGCAAAAGCAGAATAGAAAGGTTCAAGAACAGGAACATAATTCTGAATTTTCTTTGAAAATCATGCCAACAGATATTCAGATATCCTTCACGAATCTCAAGCTACGCTCATTCAGGAAAAAAATATTTTTTAATTTCCATTTAAGAAAACTGGGTATCACTTGAAAATGTCATATGCAGACATTCTATAGAAGTTATGTACAGCTTTCAAAATGATAAATGTTCTGGTTGAGATCATGCTAAAGTAAAAATCAGCACAAACTCAGGAAAACAATGCAGAATAATGAAAGACAGTGGGATAAACAGCTAAATTTGGACAAAGAAGAAAATGGATTGCATCTCTTTTCTCCTCAGCATTAAATTTGGAAAAAATGAGTGTATTCACACACACAGTTTTGCATTTTTTAGCATTTATAGAATTTGAGAAGGTAATATATATTTTTAAATGATGTTGAAAAAGATTAAAATTTTCAGAAAAGCTGTGAGATTCATTAAAAAACAGCAAGCTTGTCAGTTTAACACTTAAGTGCAAAATCTCAAAATACTAACACTTAGCAAACTATCTTTTTTGTTTTCATTTCATAAACAGAGAGAAAGCGTATGCATGAGAAGCATCAGGAAACAGTATACACCACACAAAAAATTACTGTTGAGCCAAGCTCCATTCAGATCCCAGACTTTTCTGTTAGATGCATGGAAGCTTTAAGTTGGTCTTGGCAAGATTTTCTTTTCATTGCAAACATTATTCTTCTTTACTCAAACAGGAACCTCAAAATCATGAAATTCATTTCAGATCTTCACAGCGCAATCATATGCTCAGCAATCTTTCTCTTTTCTTACTGTTCTTATATCCCATCATGCATTTCATACAAAACAGGTACCTGTAGCCACATGAATGTAAAAACAAATGCTTCTCAAACCACATAACTGAAAACATTTCCAGAGGAGCAATATCAACAGCAATATAGCAGTCAGTTTATCAACTGACAGCTGCTACAAACAATTGATGGAGACTTCAAAACTGCCCTTTGCAAAAAAATCACGTGTTAAGAAAAGGTGAATTTTAGTGCCCTTACTAAGATTTTGACCTAGATCTGCCACAGATAACACTTTGCATTCATACAACACCTGTCACCTTCCATCCCTAAGGATTTCAGAGCACTTTTCAGTAAAACAGAGCTGCTAAAATTGGTACAGAAATACATTTTAAGAAAAAAATCTTCAAGTTGTACCTTTGGAACTAAGCACACTAATTTTGTTTTCAAAATTACTGGGTAAAAGTTGGAAAACAAAGTTCAGAAGGCACAGAAGCTCAATAAATTTGCAATTACTCATTCTAATAATCAGTCTGAGGCCTATAAATTGTTGCAAATACTTTACATTTAGTATGAGAATATTTATTTCTAAAAATTTATATTTTAAAGCCTACTACTTCTAACAAAATGAGTAAAATTATAGCTATGATCAATTCTTTTTTCACCTACATGAGGAAAACTGCTTTTCAGATCTACATGTTTAGATTGATGTTTACCTATAAGCATGTTATCACACCCCATGTGTCTGGATGGTTTGTATGATTCAGTTTTGGCCTGGAAATTCTCCCAGAGTAAAGCATGTAGGACACCTTGCACTTTAAGAGTTGAATAAGATCTGCAGTAACCCGCAGAGAGACTGACAATGCTACCCTGCCCTTTCACACTAACAAAAATATGCCATGTTCGTACTTCTCAGCAGATAAGGTATTTTCCAATTTTTTTATCCCATAAAAATATGTAGAACATTTGCTGTAACCTATCTGGACTTGCTTTGCCACAGGGCTACATAGAAGACATTTTCTTTTCTAATAACTTTCTTACAAGAGACAAATGACGATGAAGGAATTTGAACAAGAAGCTTGACTTTTGGACTGCCCTCTGCCTTGGTCTGCAGCAGCCAACTACTTCATTTACCAAATTATATTTGGCCCTCCAAAATGCCTTCACAGAGCTAGACATTCCTGCATGTACTGAATAAAACAGAACTCCTAGAAACATGTCGCCTCCTCTAAAATATGTCCATGGAAAGTATTATTTCCTTTCCTTGGGGGCAAGTGACAGGTTAGGCCTGGTATCATCACTTCTCACCAGCAACGAAAGTGACAGCACAGGGAAAAGTGGAGGAGAAAAACTCCTCATTAATATGTATAAATTTAATCTACCAAAGCAAGTAGAATTTTACATTAATTTTTTCTGAAATCATTCACATCAGGAATTGACCATCAGCTTCACCTCAACTACTACAGCAACATCCTTCCAGTTTGATCTCCAAACTACATCAAAGCTCCTTATTAAAATAACAGCTGATCAACTATTTCTGAAACAAACTTATCCAAAACAGCTGCTTTCCAACACTGAAGTCTCCAGACCTGAAGGTCTGGCTGGGGATTGCTTCAAAAATGTTGTTTCTTACACACACTTGTGCAGAATCCAATGAAAACCTCACCTGTACTCATTAATAATTACACCCAGTTCAGTTGATACTATACTTATTCTTCAGTTCAACGCACCTGCCTGTAGAAAGCATGAGAACTCATGTACACAAATGAAGACTGCTCATATTATACTCCTTTGTGCGTTTGTCCTTGCAGACAAGGAGAAAGACGCATACTATAGATATGGTCACGCACAACTTCCTGTGGTTACAAGCATCCATTGAATTTCTTTATAGTGCAGTAGGTATATATTAGTAGCATGGCAGAAAGCTTAGTCCAGGAAAAGCAAGGCAGGTGTAGGGCAAATAACCCCCAAGAATAGCACCCAAAAGAAATAGTGCCAAAGATGGTATATTTTTGATGGGCTGAAGTAGATGATATACAGATGATTAATAAGGAAAGAGTGGCTCACCTTTGAAGATGGTCGAGGCTCGCCAATAACTCCACTAGGGAGGGATCTCCAACCAGAGATCCTTCCCTGGTGGTGGTCAGCCCTTAAATGGGGTCTTGGGAGAGGTGGAGTCAAACTCCACCCCTTCCAATCACACTCACTTGTGCCCCTGCGGCTGACTCAGTGCTCGCCTCAGGTGATCAATCAGTGGTTCAGGCCATGATTCAACAGTTCCCATACAGCAGGCTTTCTGACCTACACATTACAGTATCTGAAGACAAATCCTATTCAGAAAAGTTGCAATTAAATGACCTAAGGCACATCAGTGTTGTCTTACAATATTAACAGGTTTGGATGTTTCAGATAAATAAACCAAAGAGAATGATTATCCCTTCTGTTCAATGTATAATCCTTTACATATTGATTCAAGAGTAAATAACACTCTCAATTGCAATAATGCGCCAAAGCATAATCCTAATCAAGGTAACAACTGTTTTTTGCCAATATAAATAAATGCATAGAAAAAAAAAATCAGAAGATCTTCCCTTTCATGGAACTGTGCTGAAATTAAAAAATTAGAATAGAACTGATAACAAAAATAGAACAATCAGACAACAGTTGGTACTCCCGCACTTTCACAATTGCGTTTTGTTGTTTTTTTTTTTAATAGCTTTCAGAATCACTTAATGCTTTACTTTTAAAGTAACTTTTTCCCCCTGTAAGTATTCAGACCTTAAACTTCCTAGATAGTGAAGTTACTTTGAGTTTACACAAGTATGAAAGGGACAGTTGTGGCCTCAAGTTATTTCTTTCACTCAGTGAGTTTTAAAACAGACCTTTGGTTATAAAAAGGGTCAATAAACATGACAAATCCCGAGAACTGTCTTCCATAGAAATACACGAGGGAAGCAGGTGTCTATCAGCTGTCAACAGCTGCTGTTGTCTGTAGGGAAAAGGTATTCAATAGAAAAACAGTCTTAGAAATAAAATTAAAGGTCAGGAGAAACTGTATACTAATTCTAAAACTAGATGCACTGAAACAAACTTGCAACAGCTTAAACCTCATAGAACAAGGTTAGTTTGGTTTTTGTTTTGTTTATTTACTATATAGGCTACATTAGACAGCGCTTTTTTACTGTAATTTTTAAGATTTTGATTTTGTCAACATATCAGATAGACTTATATCTGGACCCCCCTCTGCAGGGGGTTACTGTGTGCCCCATAACTTCAGCTTTGTAATCTGCATTTGTCTGGTCTTATCTAGACTAACAAAAAAAGTGAAAGGTGTTGTCTTTGCAAATTGTATAACTTGTTTTCCCTGTCATCATCATAACAGTTAAGATAATCACACACGGGCTTCTGCTTTTTTCCCTGATCCTCCTTATTAATTTTGTCAGCCGTTCAGAGAGGAATGCCAACTTGAAAAACTACACTTAAAATCTTTAAACAGTACGGAGGAATTTGTGGTGTGTTCATCACAAAAGCAAAATATCTAAGCCAGTTTCCATCTCTAAGGTATGATTCACCTTTAGAACACAGAGGCTCTTCCATTGTATTAATTGTAGCTGGTAGCATTTTTCCTAACCAGTAGTACCTCATATCTCTCCAAAAGCAATGCCTCCTATTTCACTCCACAACAGATACAAATAGTACAATAACGCTATTTGATATAGACAGTTCTCAGAAAGAAAACTATTATTCTACAGTCACTGCTATTAGCAATGCATTTTTGCCAGCTATGAACAAGAGGTTCCATTCTGTGCTCATAAAAATCTACATGGCCATCCAAAATATAGCTTGTCTACCAATTGGCTGTTGCCACCACTGAAACTCACCACCCACCACCTCACTGAATATTACATTCCATTTTTGAATTTGAAAATAAAAGATAAAAAAAGCACAAAATGCATATTAGAGTCTGATTTCTAATCAACTTTCATTTCACCCTTATAACTTGATTATAGTTCAGATTATCATGATTTAACCTTTTAAAGCCAAAAGAAAAAAAATAGAAATGAAAACTACAAGTTGGCAGATTTCTTAAACAGCTTTAAAAAATGTATTTTTATATACTTAATATCTGATTAAAAAGAAAATGAACAGATTCACAGCTTCAGATAATAAGTATTGTTTGTAATACATTAAATCAAAGACTGAGCATATGTAAGATTATTCTATGCACTGAAGAGTCTTTCAAACTAACTTTTCAATCGTAACAGTTTTTATGTGATACAAATATAACACGGATGATGTAAAAGTTATAAAAGCAAAGAGACCAGCATAAACAAGGATAAGTTACAGAAGAAGAAAAACAAGTACTCACCTATCTCTGAAGATCTAGGTTCACAGAGAAAGAACTCCACAAGGGAGGGAACTCCAACATGAGACCCTTCCTTGGTGCCAGTCAGCCCTTAAATGAAGTTAAGAGGGGTGGAGGCAAGCTTCCAGTCACACAGGTGAATCATCTTCACCTGTGCTCCCAGAGCTGACCGGATCTTTCCTTCAGGTGCTCATTCAGTAATTCAGGCAGTGACTCAGCAGTTCCCATACAGATGGCAATAATTTGTACAAAAGTGGCAAGCTGCTTTTAAATTTCTGATAAAAATACATGTTATAAATCAGTACTTCATTGTGATTTAGTAACTATTTTAGGGCTTGTGTATTAATTGTCTTTCAATTTTGAATTTTAAGATTTTAATTTCTTAGCTCTCCCATTTCAGTGTTTACCTTTCACGTTAACTTTGAGATTTCTCTTACATGGATGTTGATTCAGTAAGAGAACAAAAAGAAACATTATGGTAAGTTGCATATCTACTCTGCAATGGCTAACATTATATAATTTGTCATCCTTTATACTGGGATTAAATAAAAAAAGTCTGGCCTGAAATGAAACTTGATATTCTGTACAAGGAAAAGATACTCAACTAAAGATAGTAACAGGATTCTGTTATTTCTTTTTGGCAAATCAATGTGTAAAAATAAAACAAAAAAAAAGTGTGAGTCATTTTAAGTGTTATGTACTGGCTACTAAAACCTGAAAGCAAGGTTAACTTTCAGTTCATTTTATAAAATAACTGTCCCTTTTCAACAGGAAGTCAAAATTTATAACACAGTTATAACCAGGCATATGATTGCAAAGGATATTGTTGCAGCCCACAATAAGATTTTTAACAGTAGGTAATAGCATTGTACGTATATCAGCTACATACCAGGTATAGCTTCCTACAAGTAACTGTCAAGTTAAATAGCTTTGTTCTGAAATAAGTAGCAAGTGTAATGCTTGTAATTCTTCCTCTGACAGAGTTAGAAATAGGGTTGCTGTTCGTTTCCTGATGTCTAAATGAATGCCAAATGGTGGCAGAAAGCTTCTCCTATGTATTTATGTGCAACAATGATATCCAAGGAATAAGCAGTTTAAAGAAAGCAGTTTGATTTTTTTTAACAAACATTTTTCCATAGAAGAAAAAAAGATTACACAACCAGAAGTTGCTGTAATGAATTAACCAGACTGATGGATGAGAAGAGGGCACTGGATATTGTATTCCTGAATTTCTTTAAGGCCTTTGACACTATCTTCCGTGAAAACCTCATAGATGAACTGTAGAAGTATGGACTGGGTAACCAGACAGTAGAGGTGGATCAAAACCTTGCTGACTGACCGGGCTTAGAGGGTAGTGGTCAGTGGTACAAGGTCTAGATGGAAACCAGTAGTGAGCAGAGTACCCTAGTCTTCTTTAACATCTGGGTTAACTGTCTGGATGATGAGTACACCCCCAGCAAATGCCCAGATGATGAGAAACTGGGAAGAGTACACGATACATCTGAGGTTCATGCAGTCACCCAGAAGAACCTTGAAAGGCTAGAGGTTTGTATGCACTGACAAGAATCTCCAACTGTTCAACAAGAGGTAGGACAAATCCTGCCCGTGTTTAGAAACAACCCCAGGTACCAAAACATGCTGGGGCCACCCAGCTAGGAAAAAAGCTCTGCAGAAAAAGACCTAACAGTCCTGGTAGACATCTTGTTCAGAATGACAATATGAAAAAGCAGCATCGGTAATGATGCCAAAATAAGATCCTAATTTAGGAGTGTAAAATAGTTTACAATAGTTTAAAATGAATTTGAAAATATACCTGCAAAATACAAATTAAAAAAAAAACAAAAAAACAAAAAACAACAACAACAGAAGAGAACAGGAAAACATAGGAGGAAGTCTTGAGTTACAGAATCACGTTTGCAAAAAGAACTGTAAATGTAGGCAAGATCTGCAGTGACCTCAGTAAAAAGAGTAGTTCTTGTGACAGATACAAGGCATACACAAAATGGGATAACACACATTCAAAGAAATGTGTGGAGAGCAATTCTAACATTACAGGAAGCTAAACTGCATGGTGGCCCTTCTCTCACATTGTTCCATTCTATTCATGCCCATTAATTGAAGCTTTTCTCTGAGTGGTAAAGTTTGGATTCAAAGCTGGCTCAGTCATACCCACGAAGTAAAGACTGTTAGAATTTCCTGGCTTTACCCTACTTTCAGTATCAGAAAGAGGTTACTGTAACAAGATCTTGTTAAAATAGCTAACCATTATACATCCAGTCCTTTTTCATAATTTGCTGTTATTGGTTTCTTGTTTTATCTTGTTTTAGAAGCTCCTGTTGTTACACACTAATAAAAATGAGTTCATTCAAAAGCAAAAGTCAGCATGCTATAATGAATAATTCAGCTGCCATCTTCAGTGAAACTAAAAAAGCCAGCTGTGACTGAAAAACTGTGATCTAATGAAACCATCCTGAATTGCCATTTAAGAAATAATAGATTTTTACTATTGTTGTAACGTACAGTCATGAATTCCAGACCTAATGTCATGTATACTGAAAGAATGAAAGGTTTTATTTACCGTTTTGAAAATCTTCACCAATAAGAGACATGTAAACAGACACTTTCTTCAACTGGGAATATACATATATCAGTTCATTTACTACATCACTGAGAAGTTGTTAACAAAGTTATAGCTTTCATATAATCACAGGTTCAAAATTTTTCTCCTCTTCCTCCCTTCCATAATTCTATTTCCCTACTCAACGTATGACAAATTGCTCTACTGTGAAGAGTTCCAAAAACAAACAAAATCGATTTTATTCTCCTTGAGATGTGTTTTGTGATCAAATATTCCTTTTTATATCTTTTGATGACATTTTGCAAGTTTTAGCTGTTTTTAAAGTATTTCAAAGTATCTTAAATAATACTGAATCTATTACTTGATAATTCTGTGCCTTCTTCATCTCTTAAGGTTCATTCAAAAAAAGTCAGTAATTCAACAAAGTGCAGATTATTCAAAAAGATGACTGAGATCTTTGAATGAAATTTGGTGTATTCAACCTTAGCAATTAGAAGTTTGACATTAAATCTCAGTACAACATTTACATGTTTCTTCTGAAAGTCTGGAAACATCTACTTCCTCCTACTACTACTTTAGAAAGGAGTCTCAAGATCATATTCAGTGAGTTCTGTAGAGGCTTAGAAATTTGTTTAGAGTTGAAGGCAAGCTTTGTCTTAACTCAGTTTTCAGTTTTCTGAAAAACCATGTTTCTGTATATCTGATGTACAGCAATTGGTCTTTTGGAAGCACACCCAGTGTGCCTATCCACTTGGCATGTTCCTCTAATGGACAAACACTGAGTAAGCATAGCTCAGGAGCGTCATCGCTGACAACAATGAATAAAACAAAAAAATAAAAAAATAAAAAAACCCAGGCAACTACAGACATCTTGAAATCCTCCTCTACAATCAAGACAAGATTAAAAGATGGTATACCAAAATACAGATCACTGTCTCATTGTGAAAGTCATTAAAACTGCTGATGCATTTCTACCAAATATTAAACATCATAAGTGTACAATAAAGCTTTTGAGTCTGGGAATGCTTTCATGTATAAAAATGATTTAAGCAAGAAAAAAAAAGTCAAATTAACAGCTGCTTGCTTTTTAGCATGTGAATTGGAAACTCAACTACTTTGATCTGGCAGGTAGGGGACAAGGATGCTGAAAAGCTAGTTTTATCCTTGAAGTAGGAACCATTCAAATTTCTGTGATGTGCTTCCATACTGCTGACACACTGTATGGCTTTGATGCATTTAATGAAACAAAATCCAGATTTTTTTTTTTTAATATATAATGCAGCTCCTTCAACAAGAAGGAGAAGTGAATCAATAGGGAAGCCTTCCTTGAAAAAAAGAAAAAAAAATAATAGAATTTTTATACAAGAACAAAGACAACTGTTGGAAAAGAAGTGCTGTGCTACCAATTTGATAACATAACATTGCTGAGTTATATACTGTGCTTAAAAATGAATACAGCAGAGTGAGTTTTTCTTGCTTATTGAAATTAAAAGTTACACAGTTGTATCCATTTAGTGAGCTAAATGAGCACAATGAAATCCATTTTAAATCATAACCCGAGGGACTGACAAATATCGCTTGACTAATAGAGATGATCTTTAACTGCAAGCCAAATGAAGCTTGTACTAAACACCTTAGAGGTTCTTTAAAACATACTTGGCAGTAATAGTCATACAGCTAGTCTTAAGCAATGTTTATGTTTCACATAGTATTTGTATACTTTGCATTTAGTCAGTGACATGTGATAATACAAAAGCTGCTTCATAATAGAGATTACAGTATCTCTTCTCTGCACTCCCACCTTGTGAAATAATCTCTTATGTGTAAAACCATCCCATTGCATTTTATTTCCTGCCATCTGAATCTCGGTTTTACGCAGTAGTTACAAACATGATGTATTTATGTAGCCCATCTATCTTCTCTAGTATATTACTTGTGCAATGATTGTTCGTATGAATAAAATGCTACTTATCCTCAAATACACTATATAAGCAAATATATCTACTGAATACTTGACATTATAATTGGCTAATTAGCTCTCCTACACATCCTCTGAGGAAAGTCTTATTATACTAGTCTCAGAGAGGATAAAAACATGGCAGGGAAGATCACTGTCATGTCCAGGGTCACTGGAAACACCCTTGCCAGACATGGATTAAAAATGAGCTGACTGATGTCCTGGCTTCAACCATGTTACTAACTAATAAATCTACAAAAAAATAAATAAATAAATTCAGAACACATGGTATATCAGAACAATTGCCTACAACAGTCCCTGGAAGTTATTTGGCACAACAGAGGTGGCATGGGGTTGGAAAGATAACATATTTAATGATAAAGAATGAAAGAAATTAATTTTGCTTAAACTTGCCAATATCATCATCTTATGTTTTCATAAATCTTCTAGAATTAAGGACATTAAAGTATTTTGCAAGTAAAGTTCTGGCACAAGGCAAAGGACGGAAGAGCAATAACATAAATCTGCAGGGTGGCTTCAGCTAAAAAAAAAATTTTATTTCATGTTGATTCTAGTGACATGTGCTGTCAACCCAATCCATGCTCCAACACGCACTTAAGGATCTTGATCATTCTGGGGAGGAACCACTTCAAGATTCTGCACACAGGCAGGCAAAGGTAGAATGGACAAGTTTTACTGCTACTTTTCTTCATACATTTGTGCAGGATCAACACCGCTCCCATTGTAAATGAAGATCATATTTGCAACCGGTTTGAGGAATGTGGACGTCCATAAGCCTATGGGTCCTGATGAGATGTATCCTAGAGTCCTGAGGCAACCTGATACAGTAGTTGTCAAGCCACTCGCAATATTTGAAAACCTCATAGCAGTGAGGTAAAGTCCCTTGCCACTGGCAAAAATGCAACATCACACCCATTTCTAAGAAGGCTTCTGAGTACAGGAGAGACATGGATCTGTTGGATCACATCCAATGGAGGGTCACTAAAACAATCCAAGGAATGGAGTACCTCCCCTATGAGGACAGGATGAGGGAGCTGGGCCTGTTCAGCCCAGGGAAGAGAATGTTCTAGGGAGACCTTGTAGCAAACTTTCAGTATTTAAAGAGAAGCTATAAAAAGGAAGGGAACAGTCTCTTTAGCATGGTCTGTTGTGATAGAACAAGAGGAAATGGTTCCAAACTAAAAGAAGGGAGATTTAGATTAGATGTAAGAAGAAAGCTTTCTGTGCTAAGTATAGTGGAGCATAGTGAAGTGGAACAAATTTCCAGAGATGGGGTGGATGCCCCATCTTTGGAGGCATTAAAGGTGAGGCTGGACACAGCTCTGAATAACCTGTTTTAGCTGTAGTTCTCCCTGTTCATTGTGGATGAGTTGGACTAGACGACATTTAAAGGTTCTTTCCAAATCAAACTTCAACTGTATTTTTAATGTGAGTTATTATATTTTGAGCTAATATAGGAAAGAAGATTTTTATTTGGTCATGTTATTATGGTTACAATAATGGGACTAAGATCCGCCAGCAATCTGTCTGGATTTCTACCAGTGCAAAAAGTTTTTCCAAAGTCTAAGTTCCATACAGGAGTTTCCTAGGAATCCAGAGTTTTCCTTGAATTTTAACTTTTAAAGAACTGAAATGGCAGCAAGAGCCTGAGACTTAGTTCTTACTAGTCCTAATAACAATACTTGACTTTGTTTCTCAGTGAGTTCATGTTTAGAGAATCCTATTTGCTTTACCTATATAGATTTGAGTGTTAGCTTCCTGTGCTTTAAATTACTCAGAAGTTTTAGAGACTTTATAAACTATTGAATCAGTGCATAATAAAGGTAAATGCTGAAGAAAAAAACCAATACACACATTTTCACATAACATCAAAAATGCTGTTAAACTGGATTTTATCCCCATCATTGTATTCAATCCATTCTGTCATAAGTGCATGCCTGGACTTCTACTTATTCTTCACCTAAAAGTTGCTGCTTCTTATCCTAAGCTAGAACACAGTACCAATCAAAGGCAAATGACAGTAGATAAAATAACTGAATTAACAAATATTTCATTCAAAAGAACAACAAGATTCAAGTAATTGCTGCTTTCATAATTTTATCATTAGCTTAAAATATCTATTTTTCTTCCTTCTAAGCTCATGAGTCATGTGGTTATAAGGAAAATGATATTATTTATAAAACACAAGTTCTCAACCCTCTTGACAGTGAAGAAAAGCATGCCAATGTGACTAGAGCTTATTCTCCTAAAACTGGTATGTAGTTTAAAATAACAATAACAGTAATCACTCTAAACCCATTTTTCCCCTTTTTGAGGTGGAAATCATCTGCTCCATCCTCTACATATGTTTTTCTTTTCTTATTCATATTAGCTGAATCAACTCAAAAGCTACAGAATTGAAAATGAGAGAAGGCTAGTGGTGTCTGAAGGATAATAGGGAAGAGCAAGTGGATTCTCCATAGCCTGCACTATTCCACACAAGGTGAAGTGTAAACCTCAACTTAGAAATGAGCTATGCAGTACACAGATGTCTCGTAATCTAAGTCATGAAACATATTTCCAGACACATCCAAAACAAATGCCACAGAAACAGTGCAAACTGTGAGTAAGTCCTGAAGTATTTGAATTGGAATGTGGACTAGGAAGCTTTGGGTATAAGTGAAAGACAGAAACTGTTTTTTACTTTTGTTGTCTCAAAGCTTGCTTCACGAGGCCTTTCTGGCTATAAGACTCTAATTGACAACTGCAAATCATCTAGATGGTTGTTGCGGTGCCTCAGTGTCTCCGTTTGTGGTTGTAAAGATAAGCAGAAAAAGGGGCAAGTAGTCTTTTTCAGGATACGGCTTGGAGAAGCTGATCACCGCAGAAGACGACAATACTTGTACATGGCACTGAAGATGCTACTCCCTGTTGATTTATCTGTTGGGCCAGATGTGTTGGGTGTGCATAAATCAAACTAATGGCAGAACATGGAGGCAGCTAAACTTGTTGATAAGAAAGCAGGACAGACATCCTGTCGTCCCAACAAAATAACCAAGCAGATGCCTCTCTTATAACAAAACACCCACAGGAACGGTGAGGAGCTCTCCCCCTTCAGGTTTGAAAATTTACAGCAAAATTGACCCTTAGGTTTGATCCCCTCAATAACCAGAGTTTGGAATGTGATGAATATGCATGTGCTATACCTTTAAATATGTATTCGTTTCTCTCTTTGGTGTGCATGTTTGGTGGAGTGATCCCCCATGTACCCAGCACTGTAACGGGGGGGGGGGAGTAGCTGCTTGACATAACTCATTGGTGTGTCGAGTTGCTCAGTTGGTTTTCTTTGTCACCACTAAACTAAAGATTTTGAAGAAGAAACCTCTTTGGAAGAATCTCCCCCCACCCCCCCCCCCCCCACCCCCCCGCACAGTGCCTGCAAAACTTCCCGGCTTTCTCCCATCCCCTGCAGTGACCAGACGAGTTTCTGAGATCAACATACTACAGACCTCGCTGGATCCACGGTGGTGATGCTCTCTCTCTCTCTCTCTCTCTCTCGCTTTCTGCCAAGTCTCCTTGCTTTTCATCTCTTTTATATCACCCACCTTCCCTTCCCCATATCCCTAAGCAACTAGTTATTGTACTGGTTGGGCTAACATTTGACCTGCTGTGTCTTAATCTCGTCATTGAGTATACACATACATATAAAGAACCTCGTCTCCCTCCTTTATATTGGAGCATGACAGTATATTACCCCCTAAATTCAGCATTTGTCTACAGGACCCTTCAATGATTTGTCGTATGAAACAAATGTCTTCTGATGGCAGACAGTCTTTTTTTCTGATATTTTAATACTTAGTAAGTCAGTATTAAAATACATTCCACAATTACCCATGTCTAAGTTATACATTAGGATTATTTTTTTAATTTAAAAATGTAACAAAACTCGTGAACAGGATGCTATAACATAACTGTTTAAGTAATGTAGAAACACGTAAAGCCCCACGCTTCGGCACAATTCAAAAAGCTGGGCTATTATACGTTAGGCTCTACTGAATCCAGTAGCGCTGTAGAGGCTAGGCTGCTGCAGCTCCAGGCTCTTAACTTCCTTCAAGTCATCATACCGCTCTTAGCTTCTTATATCTGCTCCATAACATCTCAACATAGTACAACTGAGAGACAGTCTTAGCAGTAGAGGCTGAAGCAAAGAAGGCATTCAGTAACTCTGCCTCCTCAGTGTCCTTTGTTACCAGGGAATCTACCTCATTCAGCAGCAGACCCACATTCTCCCTAGTCTTTCTTCTTTTATTATTGATAAAGAAGCCTTTATTGTCATCTTTAACCTTCCTCAACAGATTAAATTCCAAGTAGCCCTTAGCCCTCCACTCTGCATACACTGAAAACATCCTCATATTCCTCCTAAGTGTCCAGACTGCTTTTTTCCAATCCATAGACCTTCTTTCATTTTTTGCCATGGTCTCCTTTCTCATCTATACAGTTCTCCTGCCACATTGGCCTGATGTCTTACTCATAGGGATGCACCAGTCTTAAGTTTGGAAGAAGTGGTGTTTGAATGTCAACCAATTCTTCTGGACCCCCTTTCCCGCCAATGTTCTAAACCCATGGGTTACCTCCAAGCTGGTCCTTGAAGATGTTAAGTTTGACTCTCCTGAAGTCCAGAGTTACAATTTTACTTATTGCTTTGTTTCTTCCACAGAAGATTCTGAACTCCACTATCTCGTGGTTGAGATTCAAGGCTGCCCATAACCAGTCTTTCCTTGTCTGTAACAAGAAGATCCAGACATCTCTCCTCATTGGATCCTCCATCACCTGCATCAGAAAGTTGTCTCCCATGCACTGCAGGAACTTCCTGGACTGTGTGTGCCTGGCAACTGTGGTTTTTCTGAAAGCATCAGGATGTTTGAAATCTCCCATGAGGACCAGTGTCTGTGATCATGAGGCTACTTCCAATCTATGTATAGGTCTCATCAATTTCCTGTCCTGATGAGTAAGCCCATAGTAAACAACCATATCACTCATATTAGTCTGCCCCTAATTCTCATGAGCTCTCCGCTTGTTCATCATTCACATCTAGACAGAACTCAGTACATTCTGGTTACCCTCTCACATAAAGAGCAACTCTACCACGTCACCTTACTGACCTGTCTTTCCTAAGAATTGTACAGCCATTCGTGATAGCATTCCAGTCATGTAAGCTGTCCCACCATGTCTCTGTGATCATAATGAGATCATGGCCCTGCAACAGCACACAGATCTCTACTTCTTGTTTATTCCCAATGCTGCATGGGGAAAATGCCAACATTTGAAGATTAGGTGCTGTCCTTGTAGCTTAAGGGATTTTCACAGTAAGAATAGAAATCCAATTAAAAATAAAAAAAAAAAATAAATAAATGAAAATAAGTTTAACATTGAAGAGTCACTGATAGCAAAAACATAGAGATGGTGAGAAAAATACAAGTACTGCTCCAAAAGTAATGCCTCCTGTATTATTATGTTAGCCCACAATGAAAAAATGTGTATGTTGGTGATGTGCTGTAGAAGCTGAAGATTCCCAACAACATTCCATTTTGTTGCCATGTACCACATGGCAGCAGAGGGGCAGATTGACAAAGTGGCATCTGACATGGAAGAGGATATGAAGCAAAGGTGTGTAATTGATCTTCTCTGTGCAGAAAGCAGTGAAACCATTAACATTCATCAGCAACATTTGCTAAGCTTTTATAGAGACCAAACAGTGGATGTCAAAACAGTGAGGCAGTGGGTAGTACATCACAGCAGTGGTGAAAGCAAGAGTGGATCAGCACCAGTGCAAATTTTTTTTTTTTTTACTAGTACAGCATGCAGGATCTTGTTGATTGCTGGTGAAACTGCATAACTAACAGTGGGGGCTATGTTGAAAAGTACTGTTATTTTTCTCTTTTCAACAGTTATAGTTTATAAATAGGAGGCATTACTTTTGGAGTGACCTATACAATTCTCTTCTGATTTAACCAGCATGATACAATGGAAAGGTTTCTGACCACATATGGTCACTTTTTAATGTAATTACAAACTGAAGTATCCTTCTCAATATTTGCAACATAACTGGAATTTTCACTGTTTTAACTGTCAGCATTGCATATTGTGAAAGTATAATACATTATGTATCATAATCTATTGTCCTCTAAAGAGCAGAAGCTCACAAAAGCTGAGTCTTATACAAAAGTAAACAAAGAAATTTCAAGTATTTTTTCTTAGCAAACCATAATTTGTCAATAACAGATTTTTCTTTCTATCTACTTGAACATCACAGCAGTCACTTCACTACTGGACTGCAATTTAAGTCCTTTGGAAATTAGGGATGCAGTAAATTGTTTGGAAGATAGAGGGCACAAAGTCAGTGCAGTGGGCTAAGAACGAATGATTTGCTGCTGCCAAAAGGCAGCTGGAGTTCTGCTCTTCCCTATTCATCTAGCCCAGTCTTCTCAGCCAGGTTCCTCTTACTTCCAGTGTATTGACTTTGGCACTTGTTCAATTCCTGAGTAAGCCAATTTAATTCACTAATAAGCAGAAAACCAAATAGTTGAAAACCTAGAACTGATGGCTTGACAAGCTGTGGCAGCCCCACTGGAAGCAAGAACAGACAGGGTTCTGGATTAGCACAGAGCTTGGAATAGTAGGGACATCAGACTACCAAGCTTCTAGAAAGGGCAGTCTCATATAGCCTAGCTGTCACAAGTATGCACTTAGTAATTACAGCTCCTTAAAATTAAGGGCATCAGCTGCTCACTGCACAAAACTATTCCCATCTCTAAATGAGCTATAAAGCCACCACAACACTGTAAAGTTCTCCTGTGTTGATACACTTGTCTAGCAGCCCATGGGAAAATTATTGGAAAGAGAGAAAAAGAGAAAATAGCAACAGGAATAAAGGTAGTGGCATGATTTCTATTGAGAAATCATTGGAAGCAAGACAGAAATTCAATGAGGAGAGCTCTATAGATTTTTCTCCTTCGTACTAGAAGAAGTAACAAAATTATTTCATATGCTTATTCATCTTTAAGGCTGTAAACTGAAGTGATTGTTTTGGCTAGGAGCCTCTTAAATAGCTGTAGTCTCTCTCTTGCTGTTAGTAAATGTTTTTTTCAGTTATTTTGTAGTTTCACTAGTATATTTGTTTGCCTTCTTACTGGAAGTACCAAACAGAACTGGGGCAGTCAGTAAAAGCATGACTGAATGTAGTGGTATGGTTTTCATATCAATATTTTATATACTTTTATATATACACAAGGAAAGAGATGTATATATTTTTTTTGTTTCGTTTATAAATATTCAGCCACAAAAATCACTGTTCTTAAGAATCCTATTTCTTCGCTTTTTGTTTTTAAGACTCTTGTGGAGGAAAAGACATTATTACAGTTAGCTGCATGACTTGAAAGAATAATAATCGCTATTCAAACACAGTATTATCATACCCCAAACAATACAGTAAGACATTCAGGAAGAACTATTAATAAGCTGAAATGGCAGAAAATTAAATTCAGGATATACATTCCATTCAAGACAGATATATAAAATCTTAAGTAACAAACAATAACTGCAACAAAAACCAGACCCAGTGTTAGAAGTCTTAGTACCTGAACAACACGTACCACAAGTTCCTTTCATGCTAAACTAAGGCTGTGCATTTTCTCATGTGAGTAACGATTAAGGGGAAACTATAACAGTAAAACTGTTATTTTTTGTTTCAAGAACTTCCACCAATACCAAAATCTGATTCATTTTACATTCAAAGCAACGTATTTCACTCTTTCCAATACAGAATAAAGCTAGATATATAACATGCTCTCTTTTCTTATTTGGCAGACTTTTCAGTTTCCAGATCAACAAAGTACTTTATGTCAGTTATCACATACTTGCAATTTCATCAAAAGAACGCAGTATAAAACTTTAGCAAAATCTGCAATCTCTAGAGAAAACCACTCACCTTTTATTTTTGTAAAACCTTCATCAAATTCCACTCAGAGTGTTGCGATAATAAGTTACACACACACACACAAAAAAAAGATAACGCATCAAAAGAGACACTTGCTTTCACCTTACGAATTAAAGTAAAAAAAAAAAAAAGTAGTAAAAAAAGAGACTTTCAGGCTAGATTATATAAGCATAATTGAGCTAAATTTTAGCAGATGGACTGGATTTAACTGACTGTAATTCTTCTGTTCTGATTGATACCACGTGGAGGTCATTTGAGGCTATCAGTGATCAGAACAGTATGTGAAAGGTGAGGGTATTTTGAATTTGAAAGTTCTTGACAATATAGATTTCAAGCTCTTAGAATACTATAGAAAAGCATACTTCTTTTCTTAAAAAATTGAAGTCATTGGAAGAATGTCTCAAATAAAATCTATACGCTGAAACAGTAGAAAACTATCTTGTTCTGAGTTCATTGCATGGATATGCATATAAACTTTCTCTTCCGTTTCACGGAGACAAGAACTTTGAGCAACAAGCATTAATCAAAATATTACTTAGCTTCTGACACCAGTTCTTAGACTTATCCTAAAAAAAATACACTGAATCCATCTCTCATCCTTTGAAAATTAATATTGTTCAACTTTATTGGATTTCTTTTTCCCCACAGGTAGACTTTATTTTCATTTTAGGCAAATATAAACAACATAAATTGTTTTAAATTTCAGAAAAAAAGATTTCTCAGTCCCCAAAATCCTTTTATTTTTTTCTTTGTGAGCTAACAAAAGAGAAAAAAAAATATGTTCAGCTACTGCATCAGTCTGAAAAAAATATGAAACCAAATGAATAAATAGTAGTATAGTAAATATTCTATTTAATCCAGAGATCAACAGTATGACATAGACTTAACTTTCAAATTTTTTTAACCTTCCTCTGTAGAAGCATCCCTACAAACCTATTTTCCAAAATGTAAAATTAATTGATTTGAGTGTACTAAATAAATGAACAGCCAGAATACTGCTCTCAAACTCTAGAGAACATTTAATTAAAATACAAATGATATAGTGAGCTTTCAATGTAACACACTGAATTTATTTGCCCAAGATTGTACGATATTTTAGAACTAAATCTATATTGCAAATATTGAGATCGCGACTCTTACTAATTTCAGTTGCTACATTACATCCAGAAGAAGTGAGAGGAAGTTAGCAACAAGCAAAGATATAAAACCACAGTGCTAAAACAGAGGTGAAAAGCCAATATCAGTGATCCCCCTAGAGGATAACTAAATTTTTTTATTTATTTTTTTTTTTCCTCTTATGAACTGTAGCTACGATTGGGTTTTACTGGACACAGTGTCTTAATATTATTATACTTCTAGGACTTTTTTTTTTTTCATCTAAACTGGAAATTTGTTCAACCACTCTAGAAATATGAAGAAAATATTAAAGTGGATGAAAGTACAGCTATGCATTTTTAGATACTTTTGCAGAGTAATAAAAACAAAGAGAATTTAGTAGAAATAAGGTTCCTTAAAACCCTCACTTAAATGCCAAAGAACGATTAGAAAGAAGAATATGTATATGAAGACAGTGTAATCTTAACTCTCAGTTTTAACCAGTTTCACAAAACACTTTACATGAAACAATAGAAAAATTCTGTCAGAATAATGTATTACCATGTATTCCTATTTTATTTAGCATTTATACATTTTAGCACTGAATGTGTAACCTATATTTGCCTTGTAAATTGTAACATTCAAGTTAGAACTCTGCTTTAATTCTAAGCACATTTACACCGAGTAGTTAATCATAAGTGCAATTCAGACCTGTTTAGAAGTATTATAGAGATTAAAGACTGCCTTCAGAAGTTTGTAAAAGTATTACATTTCTACTATTATTTTCTATCACCTCATTTCATACAAAATTGAAGAGACAAAATTACAATTTTGTTTTTGCAGATTTGAGTAGCATAAGATTTTGACAAAAATAGGTGAATGTGAATTTTAAAGACGAAGACACAACAGCATGTATTCCTGACAAGCGAAGATTTTAAAATACTTTAGTCATATAACAAAAATAATAATAATAATAAAAATAATAAAAATAATCAATTTAAGTTTAGTGGCAATGAAAGCACATAATAGTTAATAAACTACAATATATAAAGATAACAGTTAATAATATAAAGATAATAGTTAACTGAATCTTCTTACTCAAAATAAAAACCTACATTGCTTTACAATGAGTAATACATGAAGGAATACCACCACAAGAGGCAAAATGTATTCCTCTGGCTTTTGTGTGAATAGGATTCTCAATTCATAGAAAGACCTAAGAAAGAAAGTACCAGGACAACGAACCTGCAGAAGAGTTGCTTACTTGAAGTCTGTCTTAATAGTTTTAATGAGTGTTAAGAACAAAGAGGAAGGTCTTGACTATGAAAAGAAATTCTAACGTCAAGAGAGGAGATTAAAGTAATTTTAATGGACTCAGATTTAATGGACCAGAAAATTGTGTGTGGTCCCCAGAACTGTATGGTTTTGGGTTACATTTATACAATGTCTCTATAACAGACTGCCGCCCAATTATTTTTTACTCTTTAATACTACAATGCCTCTTCAAAGAAATTGGGAAAGGCTTTTTGTTGCTTGATTTGGGTTCAGTTTTTATTGATGTTGTTTTTGTTTGTCAGTTTTGTTCATATTTAATTAGAAGAGTCATGGTAATGATACCTGATTTTGCTAATTACAGTTCAGCTATACTTTAAATTGATAATGATGTGAAATTAATGCTTATTTTCTAAATAATCAATCCCCGCCTTGATATTTTAGAAGTAAATAAACAAACACCCCCCACTGCCACCAAAAAAAAACAAAACAACAAACCTCGTGCTAACCCAACTCTTCCCTAAAAAGGAGAAATATCAAGATGTTATTTTGACAGCTACACTCATATAATGTGGAATTGTGTTACTGAGGCCACTGAGGACATTCAAAAATTAATTCGCATTCACTTTATTTATTTTTTTATTTTTGCTGATGACAGCACATGGCAGAAACTCTGCTTCTCAGACCTAAAGATGGTCAGGCAAGATTAGCAGTTAATATATTTACTTATAAACTGAATGTATTTGTTATGGAAGTGGAAGCTATTAAATACAGAACTACGCCATTTCTAGAGACTTTTTTTTTTTTAGCAGAAGCACAAGTAATGTACAAATATTAATATCATTTTTTTTTAAGGATAAAACCTTGATCTAGTTTATTTTGGTGGGTGCGTATGTGGAGGTTATGGAAGATGAGACAAAAAGTGTTTAGTCTTAATGGCATTATCCATGTTCTGAAGCGGAAAAAAAACAAACACTGTAGAAACCTATTTAATGCACAAGAACAATTAGGCTGCTGAAGCAAACCCATTTACTCTCCAAATTGAATTTTTTATTATACAAAATATTTTGTTTTTAATAATTTTTTTGGAGGGGAGGGTAGAAGGGAAAAACACATATATGTTCCTCTATTTCCTGTAGTGGGATTTGTATTCTTTGTATATTTATAAAGGAAGTGAATAGTATGGAATTTGAATCTCCAAAGCTATAAAAGCACACCCTCAGAAAAGATAGAAAATGGGGGAGGGGAGAAGAATCCACATTACAAGATTAAGAAACACTAAGAATCAAAGCTACAGTTTGCTAAAGAGGCCATTCAGTGATGAGCAGACTAAAGTCAGTGGCTGAAGCATGCTTGCTTGGAAACTGATCACCATTTTAACTTTTACTTGGATATAAGCAGATATAAGGCTTCTTGTTAATTGATTCTGAAGCATTATGCTTTTTATTTTTAAAAGAATAGCATCTAGGATGTAAACCACGAGGTCATTTGGGATATCTACTGAATATCAATCTGAAGCAATTGAAGTTGGCTTTGCAACAGCTGCAATACTACGGCCATAAATAATGAAATGAGCTACTCACATTTGAGATAAAGGGCAACTTATGTTTACAATAACCCAATCCAAAAAATTGCAGTGAGAGCAAATCAAACATCCAGCTCATAAACCTCTCTGGATAATTTTTTGGAAATGGTTAGAGGTCAGCATTGAAATTCTGAGTAGAGCCAAAAATGCCAGTGACTGAGGGAAGCAATTTAAGAAGTGGTGCCAGTTCTCATTGGTCAAACAGAAAATCACGAAGCATATTTTTAGTTCATGTTTGGAAAAAAGTCACTACCAAATGCAGAACTATGTATTTTTTTAAATAGTAGGGTGGAAATAATCTGTCTCCACTTCCTTTTGTCCTCTCAGTTTCTACAGCTCCTGTAAGCAACTTCTGCTGCCAAATCACCAGCCTGACTCTGCCCTCAGACTGTAGTTTGGGAAATTGTTTGTGCATTGTGAAAGTAGAAATCTGATAATAATTAGGGTTTTTGTTACTTTTAATACCTAGATTACTTAATTTTCCCAAATAGAAGAAAAATTTAAAAGATTTATGCATAATAAAGGACCTCAGAACCTATGATTGAAAATATTTATGTGATTAAACTTTATTATGACCAGAGAGTTTGCAGACTAAAGAGATTTAAACTATAATCAAGTGTAAGCTTTATTTTCTTATTTTGAAAGACTACAAATATTTGAATATGATTTTGAAAATGAAATGTTTCCAAATTTAAGTAAGAGAGCTTTTCCATTCCTCAGATGCAGCAGCATTTTTTAATCTCCTTTATTACAGTATGAACACTCAGGTCATGATAAGGTCATATTCAATCATTCATCTTGCAGTCATTAATTATGTGTTTTATATAGCATATGCACTCTGAATAAATAAGTAAAAAATGCTCTTTATAAGTTGTGAAAGATATAGGTTTCACTATAACCCATTTTAGGAGAATAAAATGAGTATAAATACTTTATTTTGCCATATGACAAAGACTGCAAATTTTCTAAAAGACCTTTTTATCCAAACATTTCAGAAATTAATTCTAGGGGTCACACAGTTTAAAATAACCAGTAAAAATCAAAGCTGAGAGCTGAATCACTGAACTTAGGTATGAATTTGACCTACTGCCTTCATGCATAAGGAAAGGCTTCCAAATGCAGACTGCATGCAGGCAGATATTCCCAAATGTGAACAATGCAGAAAATAGAAATGTAGTCCATAAACACTCATGACACTAGAATAAAAGGTGCCATGTAAGTGCATATCTTCAATAAGAGCAGATGATCTGAAAACCTGATCTGTTAACATTATCCTGTGGTCTCATAAGTGTCAGAATCAATTAAGATTTCTTCTATTAAGTTTATTCTGAAAGTGTCTAAAAATGAAAGACACTCTCTTTCGACTGCTGCTCATTTGAAATTGGCATTTTCATGTGACAGATGGTGACCTTATCCCTGTGCTTTAGCAAAAATGATTTTTATTAAGCCTAAACAAGTGTGAACAGTGCTAATTTTCTGCAGCAGGCAGAATTTTAATGAGAGCATATAATGATGGGAGAAGTCCTACCTCACCATATGGAAAAATGTGCAGTATGCCAACACAGTAGACTCCTAACTAGGCAGCCCCTTATAATTATGTCCAACTTTCTACTTTATTGATCATCATGGAACATATTTATTTTATGACTTCTAGGAGTTGCTAAGGGCTGTTTGCAGCTAGTTGTATCCTTAAAACTAAGCACATAAGAGAAGACACTGGAAGGATTGCATGAATTCTAAGGATGTTGTAGTTAAAAATTAGCACGTTGTTCTCTTCACTTGTTAATTTCTATTAAGACATAAAGACTTAATCCTCTGCTAGTTTAAGAATACAGTTAATTACAGTAAATAAGATCTAAAAACATATATTGTCTTAGAAGGGCAAGTTTCATATCTATACCAAAAAAATTTTAGCCAGTTTGACCTTATTGCTGTTTCTTTCAAAGAAACAAGAATACGTGGAGAATATAATGTCACACTCTTCTTGCAGTCATATAGTGACAGGACAAGAAGCAGTGAGTATAATTAAGTGGAACTCTGAGTTGATTTTGGTAAAGAATCATCCCAGTGAGGTTCACAGTCTCTGAAACAGGTTACTCAAAGAGGGTGTGAAAAACCTGGAGATATTCAACTGGTCTTGCTGGACTCTAGTCTTCCTGATCAAAGTTGGCCCTGCTTTAATGTGGAGGTTGGACCAGAAGACCTCCAGAAATCCCTTCCAACTGGAATTATTCTGAGCAGGCACTGTAATTTAGGCATCATTACACTAGATGAGACAAGTAGCAGCATGACTTTCTTTGAAATAACAGATTTCGTTTTAGGGTTTCTGACTGAATCTGACCGATGAACTGATCTTAAGAAAGAAAGGCAATCATTAACACTGTGAAATCTTCTGTCTTAAGAAAGTCTGTTGAAAAGTTTCCACATTAAAAGTATTCAGGGCTTAAATCATATCTTACAATATATGATGAAAGTGTAGTAATGAAGTGAAGCTTTAAATACACATCCTTTGCTTTACTTAAAGATTTACATTTTCAACACTTAGAACTGACATTGTAAAGCCAATGTTGCAAACAGATCACAACAGTGTTTCCCTGCCACTCACTTTAAGAACATGATGTTCTTACGGGAGAAAGATAATATATTACTCTTTCTTAATATAACAGAGAGAACAGAAGCGGCAAAAGTCACACTAGAAGCTTAAACCCTTTTGCCCTTCTTCTTTACAATAAAATAGATTGCCAGTGTTACTTACAGCTATTTAGTAGTCTGAAAGAAAAAAAATGTTACAAATATACTAATGTTTTGTTCTGCAGTAATTCCATCCTGACTGTGACATCTGGATGGAACTAATACATCTACTGTTTGATGAAGAAGTCAAGAGCAATCTTGAGGGCAATGAAAGAACTCATGGACTGAGCTGATAACTAAAACTCACCACTTATTTTAAAAATTTCAATGAATATGAAATGTACATTCCTTCAGGGAAAACAAAGAAAGCAGCAGGAATAAAGTAGAAGATGGGTAACTTTGGTCAGATTTGTTCTCTAAGGGACTGCTTCCTCCTGTATGATTGTTGTTACCATTTTGATATATCATGGCAGTCACATTACTTAGGAGCAGAAATGTTTCCTCTTCAATAGTGGAAAACCTTCTCCAGTCCTTCCTGTACAATTTCCTACCTCAGTTTCATTGTTGCAGTGCATTCGCAGTGATTACAGGTGCCAGAATGAAAATGTAAAAAATGTGTAATGACACGTTATAGTGCAATTTGAAATTGTTTAACTATGACTGAATGAGCAGACAGTGAGGCGGACCTAGCTGGAGGCCAGTAATTAACTAAGTACCCCAGGGGCCATTACTGAGCCCAGTGCTGCTTAACACCTTTGTTAGCAATCTGAACAGTGCAGTAAAGTGCACACTTAGTAAGTTTGCATAAATTAACTTAAATAAATAAAACAAATAAGTAAAACAAAAAATGGGGGAAGCAGATGACTCACCAGGGGTTTGTGCTCCCATCCAGAGGTTCCTTTACGGATTGGAGGGATGGACTGACAAAAATCTCATGAAGTTCAAAAAGTGCAAGGCCTATGCCCTGGGAGGAATAGCCCCGCAAAATGAGACATGATAGGAGTCACCCAACTCTGGAAAGATGGATCTGAGACACCAAGGTGAACATGATTCATCAGTGTGCCCTTGCTACTAAGAAGGCTAACAGTGTTCTTGGCTGCATTAGAGGTGACCCTTCCCCACTACTCAGCAATGATGAGGCCCCACCTGGAATACTGTGTCCACTTTTGTGACCCCTAGTATAGGAGAGTTATAAACATACTGGAGAAAGTCCAATATGGCCACCAAGATTGTCAGTGGACTGGACAGCATCTCCTCATAGGAGAGGCTGAGTGAGATGAGACTGTTCAGTCTGGAAAAGAAGAAACTCATGGGGGGAACATATCAATGTGTGTAAATACCAGAAGGAAGAGTGCAAATTAGCTGGAGCTAGGCTCTTTTTAGTGGTACCCAGTGCCAGGACAAGAGGCAATGGGCATGAAATGAAGCATAAGATGTTCCATTGGAACATCAGATAGCAATTCTGTGCTATGTGGGTGATGGAGCACTGGCACATGTTGCCCAAAGATGTTGTGGAACTCCCTCCTTGGAGATCTTCAAAAGCTGCCTAAACACAGGCCTTGGACACCCTGCTTTGGGTGTCCCTGCTTGGGCAGATAGCTTGAAATAGATAGCTTCTGGAATTCCCTTCCAAATTCAACCATTCTACAAGTCTGTGTCTCCATAATGTGACATATCTTTCATGGGAAAATGTTGGATGCTTTGAAGCAGTTTGATTTATATTTTGATTTTGGAGTATTTTTTGTTGCAACCTATCCCAGTGACTTTTCACTAATCTGTAATTAATTCAGAAATTAATTCAGAAATCTAGATGTCTGTATGTCCCTGGGCATTACAAAAAATATAAAATCTACATTTCATTTTAAAAGAAACACATTTGAGTATGTGTTAAGTAACATTCAGCATCTGATTGAAAAAAGTAGGAAATATTCACATGATCATTTTATTACCTAGGATGAGTCTTCTTGTAACAGTAATCTACCTCTTTTCACTTATCTTTCCTCATTTTTTTAATGAAGTTCATTCTATCCTCTTGAAATAGCTTTTCTAGTCTTTAACTGTCAATCTCAGCTTATTTGAAAGGGCTTCTGAGATCTTTTAGCAGTATTCTTACGTCTGTTGTGCAGCTTATTTTGCCTTTGTATTCAAATATACATCTTTCTCCTTCATCTTACTTGAAATGGCTACAAATTTATAAAAAAAATGAACAGACAAACGTTTCTGAGAATATAAGAGACAAACTTTGTTTACAGAAGTTAGCATCACTGTCACCTTGAGAGTATGCATCTCTAGTATGAGAACAGAATGTATTTAGTCGACAAAACAACTGCATATATTAGTCCTCAATGATCTCAGAGAAACTTAATGATGCCCAAAATGATAGTGTTTAGAGAGATAACAGATACTAAAATGAAGATATTCCTACTGAATATATTCAAGCTGGGATTTTTTTTCCCAAAAATATCATGCTGTACCCAAGGCAATACAAATTTTAATGGAAGTGATAAAAACAATGCCCCATGATAATTTCAGGTTCTTATTCAAAAGAATCGGAATTCAAGACGGATGTAAAGAAGGTTCAGTATAAAGCAGGATTAGAATACTACCTGTACTCTCAAGCCTCATTATTTTGATTGACTAAACCATTCCTAGATGAACTTTTCAGAAAATAGTTTCCAGAGACGGCCATTGAGTATAGCAAATATCAACCCAAATGGCAAGCAACTGAAAATATTTTTAATATGAAACTGCAAGTAATCTTAAAAATAAAAATATATTATTTTTATTTATTTATTTTGGTTCATTTATACAACTACCCTCAAATTGATGGTTTTCAGGGGAGAAGTTTTCATGATGAAAGAAGGGAAGGTCAGGAGTGCACAGGAAAAAAAAAGGAAACGTTCAAAGACAGACTTCTAAGTAGGTTTTTTGTTTGTTTGTTTGTTTTTTCTGTAGCCAAGTAAATAGAAGGAGAACCAGAACCAGAGAAGAAGAGGCTTGAACTCTGAAAGACTATTTAAAACGTTAAGTTACAAAAAAAAAAAAAAAAAGACAAAATAAAATAGGATTGAGCAATAAAATATTCATGAAACTAATTCTTCAGCCAACATACTAATGTTTCATATTTTAACTGCTGCAGTTCTTCATAGCCCCAATGAGAACCTTAAGCACTTTTATATTATGATTTTTTTGCATTTAAAAGGAGGTACCAAAAATATCTTCCATGGAAAGTATAATAATTTACTCTTTCAAAGATAGTATTGGACCTCTTCTTTACAGTTCTCCTAGCCTAAAAAATTGAAAGCTTTCATATTCTTTTCTATTAGTCTTCAGAAATAGTGAAAGCTGATAAAGCTTTATTTCTAAGTCTTTTTTCTTCTCAACACCCCAGAGAAAACTTTCTATTATATGGAAATACAAGAGTCACACCTTCTTGTGGACTGAAAAGAGCAAAGAGATTACATCATAAATCAATCAAAATTCCTTCATGCTGAAATAGGAGAATATATGTTTCTAATTGGCATGACTACTTGCTGAATTTTATACAACCTGGCAACTGCTCAGGTTTTCCTACAAAGATAGAAAAAATAGGGAATTTGTAAGTACTAGGACCACATCATAACAGAATCATAAAATAGAATCACAAAGGTTGGAAAAGACTTCTAAGATCTTCCAGTCCGACTGCCCACCTATCACCAATGGGCAGCCCATTCCAGTGCCTGACAACTCTCTCAGATAACTATTTCCTAACACCATAGAATTGCTCAGGTTGGGAAAGACCTTCAAGATCGTCAAATGCAACCGCAACCAAACCATATTACCCTAACTCTAACAACCCATCACTAAATCATGTCCCTGAGCACCACATCCAAATTGATTTTAAACACATTCAGGGATGGTGACTCAACTGCCTCCGTGGGGAGCTAGTTACATAGCAGAAAAGGCTGACTCCCACTTCACCACAACCTCCCTTCAGGTAGTTGTAGAGTACAATAAGGTCACCACTGAGCCTTCTCTTCTCTAGACCGAACAATACCAGCTCCTCAGCCATTCCTCATGAAGCCTGTGCTTCAGACCCTTCACCAGCTTCACTGCCTTTCTCTGAACACCCTCCGGGGCCTCAGTGTCTTTCTCATAGTGAGGGGCCCAAAACTGAACACAGTACTTGAGGTGCAGTCTCATCAGGGCTAGATACAGAGGGGTGATCACTTCCCCACTCAGGATAGCAACATTATTCCTAATATGAGCAATGGTACCATTGGCCTTCTTGGCCACTTGGGTACTGTTGGCTCACATTCAGCCAAGCGTCAACCAATACTCCCAGGTCCATTTCCTTTATACAGTCTTCTAGCCACTCTGACCCAAGCCTTTAGCATTGCCTGGGGTTATTGTGGTCAAAGGGCAGGACCCAGCACTTGGCCTTGTTGAACTTCATCCCATTGGCCTCAGCCCAGCTACCTAGCCTGTCCAGATCCCTCTGTAGGGCCTTCCTAAGCCGAGACATATCGACACTTCCAGCCAATTTGGTGTCCTCTGCAAACTTACTGGGGATACACTCAATGCCCTCATCCAGGTCATCAATAAAAATGCTGAATAGGACAGGCCCCCGTACTGACCCTTGGGGAATACCAATCATGATCAGATGCCAGCTGCATATTACTTCATTTACTGTCACATTCTGGGCCCAGCCATCCAGCCAGTTCCTCATCCAGCAAAGAGTGTATCTGTCCAAGCCACAGGCTGCCAGCTTCTCTAGGAGAATACTGTGGGATATAGTGTCAAAGGCTCTGCTGAAGTCTAGGTAGACTGTCAACAGCCTTCCCCTCATCTACCAAATGGTTAACTTGGTCTTAGAAAGAGATCAGATTGGTTCTGCCTTTCACAAATCGAGGCTAGCTGGGCCTGATCACTCGCTTGTCTTGCACATGCCCTGTGAGCTACACACTTTAGAAGAAAATAGGCATAATCACTACATTCCTAGACTCTTCTTTATGCGTTTTTATGCATTGGTAATAGCTCCTGTTCAGCTCTAAATGGGATGCAACAATTACAGTTGTTTGAATAAAATGAAGAAATTCTAGGAAGATAATAGATTTATATATTTTTTTTTGTATATTTTTTGTATATATTTTATTTTGTATATATATATATATACATATATATATATATAAGAGCAAATAGCAGAATGATGCTGCCAAGGCTTTGACTTCTCTGAAAATAAACCACACAGATCTCTGTACAATTAAAAAGATTGCTAAAGAAGCATCATGTTAGGAAGGCTATGTAATATATCTTCTTAGAGTAACCCATACCTAGGTCAGAGACCTAAAGACTTCAGAAAGCTCAGTGCTGTACAAATGATGTCCAGATAACAGTAAGAAAAAAAAAAAAAAATAGCTGATTAGGGAAGGAAGCTAAAGGTGCAGAAACTGAAGGATTTAATGGCCCAAGGACTGGGACTTCAATTTAGCCATTATACAGCAAAGCGAACTAGTAGAGTTCAGTGGTAGGTGTTACACAGGAATTTTCTGCAGTTTGTTGTCTGATCCCTAAACTTCTTTTCCTGAAGCCAGAGGACTTAAGAGGCTTTCTCTAGAATTAAGCTAATAAATATGGTTAACATACCAGGGCACAAAAGGTCCTTTAAAAATGTTGCTAGAACAAAATGCATACTTGGAGCTAATGATAGCAAAGAGAGGAATTTTGGTAGCATTATAAGGGTAATGAAAATAGCCCACAGAAACAATTCATGTTTTACTTCTGAAGATGAAGTAACTAAGTGTTGAAATTTTACAAGATTTCTCATGAGATTTTTTTACTTGTTTTCTTCTGATAGAAGTGAAAAGGGAAAAAAAAAATGAAACTACAGAAATATAAAGGCCAAAATTGTTTTAATATAAAATTGAAGCACTCCTGATCAATACCAGGAGACAGATTCTCAGCAACAGGAAATAATAAGAGAGACATTTATTAAACACCAAATTTTGATCTTTAACAATGTAGAAAAAGTAGGTAAATTATCAGTTTTATGAAAAAATGAAGTTTGCACAGTTACAACTTTCAGCATGCTATAAATTTCTAAAGTGCAGTTTCCAAGCTTTTTTAAAACTGAATAAAAATAATTTTAATATTACATCAGTCCCATAATCTACGTGCTCTGTACACACAGAGCAATGTTCAACAAACAGTAGATGCTGGACCTCAGAATGAAAACCCATTTCTTGGTAAATCAAGTAGAAGTTTATTGGAAATAGTATATAAGTATGTCAAGACCAGATCCCTTATTGATATATTCTCAACAGTGTGTGTCAGACATATTTAATTCACTTGTCACTCTTAAGGACTAACATTCAAGTTAAAATGGAAATTAATGTTTTTTTAACTACGCAAGTCCCTAAAGTATAACATATCTCAAACTGTAGCATTCTTAAAATTAGCAGTCATGTAATTCTAAAAAGGGATTGCGGAACAAATTGTATAACATTTTAAAATTACCATGCTTAATGACTGCCAATCAACTAATTACAATTACATATTGTGCTTCTTTGAAGAAACTCAAAATAGAAATCTGTCCTCATTCATACTCTAAAGTATGTCACTTTTTAAATTTGTAGCTTCATGAATTTTGAACCGATGTTCAAGATGCAAGAAAAGACAGTGCATGTAAGATCTGTTATATAATGTTAAATAGACATGACATAAAATATTCATTCTATTAACAGTAGGCATTGTGCGCATTTGGATAGCTCTCTAGAAATAAGCCTTGAATTCTCTTTAGGGCACGCCTTTTCAGTATCTTTTGTCACCAGAGCACCTATCGCATTCAGCAGCAGTCTCACATTTTCCCTAGTCTTCCTTTTGTTATAGAAGCCTTCCTATACATGTGAGATTTAAATCCAAAGGGGCCTTAGCATTTCCCATCATGTTCCTGCTTACTCTGAAAATGTTCCTACCAACATTAGCCACTTAGAAACTAGATTTTTCTATATTCTGTATACTTGGTTCTTCTGTTTAAGTTTCGCCAGGAGCTCCTAGCTCATCCATTCATATAACAGTCAAAAAAATGCATGTCTTTATCTAATTCAAGTTTTTACTTCTATTACCTTCAACTATTTTACTTTTTATTAGCATGTTCTCCATTAGAGCTTTTCAAACACAACTGACAACTTCATAGAAGCAGCTGTTCCTCATAAACTTCCTTAGGTTACTGCACAGCACAGGTCCTCACCCTTTCATTAAAAATGTACATTTTCAGGCAACTTGTGTTTTCTATTATTCCAAAGAACAATTAGAGAATCTCTTCATTTGTCTTAGACTAGTATAATAAATTTCTCCCAGAAGACAGATTATATAGGGAATATACAGGTCAATTTAGGAAACAATTGCACTCGCCCAGAAGAGACCTCTTCTCTCCAAGATCATACCCAGAGTGTGGTCAATGGCTCACTATCCAGATTGACATTAGTGACATGCAGTGTCCCTCATGGTCTGGTGATCTATAACATCTTCATCAGTGACATCAACAGTAGGATCAAGTGCACTCTCAGCAAGCCTGCAAGTGATACCAAGCTGTGCAGTGCAGCCAAAATGTCTGAGGGACAGGATACCATTCAGAGACCTAGACATGCTCCAGTACTGGGCCCAGGTTGATCACATGAGGTTCAACAAATCCAAGTGCAAGGTCTTGCACCTGGGTCATGGCAACCTTCACTATCAGTAAAGCTCGGGGATTTAAGAGTGGGGAACAGCCCTGCCAAAAAGGGCTTGGGGGTACTGGTGGATAGTAAGCTGGACATAAGCCAGCAATGTACCCACACAGCCCTAAAAGCCAACTATATCCCGGGCTACATCAAAAGAAACATGGTCAGCAGGCCAAGGGAAGTGGCTGCCCCTCAACTCCATGCTGATGAGACCTCATCTGCAGTGTTGTGTCCAGATGGGGAGTCCTCTGTACAGGAGAGACGTGGACCTGTTAGAGCATGTCTAGAAGAGGACAACTAAAATGATCCAAGTGATAGTACACCTCCTCTATGAAAATGGACCAAGAAAGCTGGGTCTGTTGATACTGGAGAAGGTTCTAGGGAAATCTGATAGCAGCCTTTCAGTTATCAGAAAGGGGACTGTAAGAAAGAAGGGGACACACTCTTTAGCAGGGTCTGTTATAAGACAAGAGGAAGAATAGGAGAGATTTAGATTAGATATAAGGAAAGCGTTATTTATAATAAGAGTGGTGAGTCACTGGAACAGGTTGTTCAGAGAGACAGTAGTTGAGCTTCCCTTGGAGACATTCAAGGTTAGGCTGGCCAGGGCTCTGAGTAACCTGATCTAGCTGCAGGTACCCCTTTTCATTGCAGGGGAGTTGGACGAGATGACCTTTAAAGGTTCTTTCCAACTCAAAAGATCATGCAGTTTTATGATTCTTATAGCAACAACTCAGAATCAATAGATCTTTCTCTGCTTTACCTCCAAAAACTTCAGCTAAAGTGAGAAGCCCAGATTCTGTAAAGAATAAATGACTTTACTGCTGTAAATGAGCATCTATGCCTCTATCGCCCTATATGCTGGAGGTTTTATTATTTAACCTAGTGTTTCTCCTTTCTAAGGAGTACACTGTGTCACTGTTATTAGACTAAATCACTAGTCATTTGCCAGTCAGCGCAGGGAGGGAGGGAAACTTTGTGCAGAGTTCTCTCATGCCTAATCAAGCAGGACAGCATATCTGGATTCTGTGCAAATATATATATATATATACATATATATGGTTTTACCTGTGGTATAATTCATATTTAGAAAATATTTTTGAGGAAGTGTCAATGGTTTACTGATTGGTTTGGCCCGGTTATGTGATGACTGGGGAGGGGAACCCATGAACACACAGACCCATGCCCCAAGGAAGGAAGGGGGAAAGGGAAAATGTAAAAGGGAGATGAGCCTAGAAACAAAACAGCGGCAATAATTTGAGGATGAAAGCTAATTTACTAAATAAGATAACAGAATGCATAATAACACAAAATAATTGGAATTGAAGTTAATTAATCAAATAAAATGAGCAAGAGAGTGTCGAAAAACTGAAGGCCTTGCGCTAAACACTGAAGGGAGATGGCTAGGGAGTCAATCCATAAAGAAAGAGACTGTGTCTTGTGACATGCAAACAGTTTTTATCTTTCCCTCTGAGTGAATAAAGGAAAAACGCAAAGCAATGCAAAGTCCTCTGGGGTATGTAGTTCTTCTCTTCTGAGACAGATGTACCCAGAGCTATCGATGGTCCATGGAGCTGGAGCATTAGCTCTTCAACTCCCAGTGCACTACATGATGTTATGATGTGGAATACCAATAACAAAAATAAAACCATAACAGGAAGTATTTAAAATGATTGATTACTCTTATTCCTAATAATGAAAATCACCAAGAAAACAAAGATGCATTTTTACTAATTTATCACTTACGCTCATCAAGGCTGAGAATGAATTTCAGTGAATCAAGGTTTGTTTCCAGGTCTCAGACTTTCTGACAGCACATCAACTCAGCACTTGACAATAGAAGTCACTCTGGTTGAGGCAGTATCAACACAGTGATATGAGACAAAGGACATACAAAAGGTCCTGGGGTGAAAGTAGTAGAGAAAGTAGAAGATACTCTAATGAACAGAAAACACAGAGATACAAGAATGGTATTTTTTGTGCTATCAAGTCTATAAAATGTCCACTATGTGTGACAGTAAGTGTAAAGTTTTCACAGATTTGTACGTATTACCTATTTCAGTAATCAGTACTTCAGTACAGACCTTCCAGACTCCATGGGTGAACCATTTGTTCCTGTAGGACTTCCCAGTTCTCAATTACTGCCTGTCCATGAAGGAAATCAAACTAAGAATGCTATCCATTTTTTTAGGTCCTTGAGTCATTTTACTGACATTCCCTCACATTTAATATCCCTTTCTTTTTCATGTTTCCTTTTCGCAAAGTGAAAAAATGACATCCAGAAATAAAATCAAGATGATTTGATTCTCCTTTCCCTTAGTTGTCTACTATTACCTTATCCCTATCTACTAATCATCAGCCAATATTATGTTGTCTCCATGTTTCTTTCATCAGTTTCTGTAGAAACAGTTTTTGACTAAGCCATTGACTAAGCCATTTGCCTTTAAAAAGATGTGAATAAAATACTACCTATGCAATCTTGTATTATTATTTGTATTTATGAACACTCCTATAGAATATATGCTGCTCATAACATTCATAGGGTGCTATCTACAATTAATGACATGGTGTGTTTTTTCCTAGGTTTACAATGAAAAGTATGGATTTGGTTTAGAAAGTTTCATAGTTTTGTGTAACTCCTTTTGATAGTCCACGGAGACTTAGAATAAATGTGTGAGCATTTATGCAATAGGTATTACAAATTCAGCTGGTCTGATTATTCTGTGTAACATCAAATGTTAAAATAACAACACAGGGTAATAAAGCAGTGGAGGATTATACCTCAGTTTTCAAAGAATATACACCAATTAAATTTATAATAACAGTTAACTTCCTTCATGGAAATTATTATCTTCTTGTAAAATTGAATACCTGTTTTTATTCACTTTCATTTATATTTATAAAACAATCACCATAATCTGAAGAGTAATTTCCATAATTGCTTGGTTGTTGGCTAATATCAGAACTGTAAGGTTTACTTCTTTACATGTATCAGGGATTGAAATGACTTGGATTTGTATGTTCAGTTTGCTCTACAGAAGACAAAGTTGTTATTCTTGCGGAACAAAAAGTTCTTTAAAAAATTCAGTAAAAACCTCTCGATTCTTCTGATTTCAGAAAGTAGTGAAGCATTTGATACTGACTTCATTTTACATAGGAATGCTGATTCCTTGTCTTTAAGTAACGTACATAGCGTACTGTTATTTCTGTTGGATATTTAATGGAGATATACAACCACATTGGCACTTCCCCATGCTACAGTTTGCCTGCTGTACTTATCGCCCATATCTAGGATGTTTCACAGGATTGGTGATATTTAACAGTGTTTTTACTCATTTTCTTATTAATTTAATACCAAACCAGGTGTTCCAAACCAAGCAAGAGAAAAAAGGAATCTATAGAAATCTTTTCCTATTGAATAACATTCTTCAATCTTACACTTCACCTATTGCAAAACTGACATATACAACATTAATTTTTTCTTAAAGTTATATTTTGCATCAAAATCAACTTCCGTAGCTTTGTTTTAAATGTCTCCCATCAGCACTGTGTCTTAAATACCTTAATGCAACATTGTTCTTGGTTATGAAGCTCAAGTGACAAATTAATGCAAAAATTTCAATTTTTTGTTTTAGTAGAAATAGTATTTTCCAAGCATTCAAAAGAATGTGAAAGCAATTTTGCACATCTTTAACCATGATATTGTATCTTTGATTTTACTTCTAAGTGTGATTATATAAAATCAAAGCATACGATGAATGTTCTCAACTCACTACAATTTACTGTAAAAGAGATTTGACAAAACCTGACCTAGCATGTGCCAGAGTCCTGTGGGCACCCACAGCTCTGCTCATTCAGGACTCCCCAAAAATAATCCAGGCCCAGGAACCCACATCAGCCCTCAGCCCACCACCTCTGCCCCAGTAAAGCTACAGCAGGGCCAGTCTGTGGCTCCCCACAGCCCTTCTCAATGCAACCATAGCACTCACCAGGCCTGACCCACTCACAAGCCCACATCCCCAGGTAGCACTGGCCCTGCCTGTCCCCTGACAAGTGCGTGGGGTTTTCCTGGTGTCCCCCACTGCCCTGAACTTGGCTGGGAAAGTGAAACTGAGATGGATGAAATAGATGCATCTTACAGTGCAGGATGAGTCCCAATTTAGTTTGATTTCTTGTGGAAGTGCTCAAAGCTCTCAAATCCTGCTCAGGAAAAAACTCATAGGAAGAGACTGCAGTTGGTAAAATGAAGGTGCATTTGCCTCAGAGGGTAAAAGTAGTCTCCCAGGGAATTGCTTTAGTCACTCTGAACTAATGCATAAAACTACTTGATTTCTATGAAATAAAAATGCATCTAATTAGCACATTGTCTATATATACCATATATCACCAAGAATGATTAAGTGATTTTCTAAAATCGATTATATTTCATTTTATTCTAACTATATGAGAAAAGAGAAAAACTCCTTCAGCTGGTTTAAAGGACAAAGTTCAAACCCCTAGCAACCACATTTTATCAGCTAAAACGTGGATCTGACAGATTGGGTTTAACGGTGCACTAAAAGATTAATACAGGCAATTTAAAATTTGTGAGGATTCTGGTCTCAAAGGAAATCCTTTTAAAGGTATAACACACTACACACATGCGACCTGAGGCTAAAAGGATCATCGTTTCATACCCAAAGCAGCAAGCAAGATAAGAACTCCTGCACAAAGATATAATGTTTGCATCTCCAGTAGATACGTTTATAGCTTTCATCAAGAAAACGTTAGTAAAAGAAGTGGAATTAATGTATCTTAACCACTAATCAAATACGTCATGGTGAATTGTATTTATGTCAACTTAAATAGACATTTAAAGAAATTAATCAAAATGAGAATGATATCAAGGCTAGAACACTTCCCCTAGGAACAAGAAAGTCTGAGAGAGTTGGGGCTGTTGAATTTGGAGAAGAGAAGGCTCGGGAGAAGACTCCCAGTACCGAAAGTGGACCTATGAGAAAGTTAAGCTAGGGCTTTTTACAAGAGCATGTAGGGACAGGAGAAAGGGTAATGATTTTACACTAAAAGAGATTAAATTTAGATTAGGTATACAGAATTTATTTACTTAGAGGTGGGTGAGGCACTAGAACAGGTTGCCTAGATCAACAACTTGTAGATCCCTAGAAGCTTTCAAATCTAAATTGGACGTGGCTTTAGGTAGCCTGGTCTGGTGGGAGACACCCTGCCCACAGTAGGTAAGGGGCGTGGAACTAGGTGTTCTTCAGCTCCCTTCCACAAACATGATGGAAAGCACAGCAATGAAAATGTAGCAACAAGGTCCAAAGCTACAACAAGAGAGAACTTGCTCAAATACAAGAGCTGTGGGTACAGAAACAAAGGAAAGAATCAGTTTACTTCCAAAATACTGCAATTACACAGGAACCTCCAGCAAGATAGCCTTACCCCCCACTGCCAACCCTTAAATGAGGTTTGGGAAGGGGTGGATCTTGGCTCCACCCATTCTGGTCACTCAGGTACAATGCATGCACCTGAGCTCCCCTGGGTTGGCCCTGCCTCCCCCCAGGTGTTCAATTGCTGTTTCAAGCTAAAACTTACTATTTCCACTACACCTTCCAACCCAAATCACTATATGATTCTGTGCAAACCACACTGAAGTCTGCTGAATTCTATTTTTGTATATCTAATTTCATGTATTATTACAATGTTGCAAAGAGTAACTTGCAAGAACACAATAGAAATTACAACATAGTGATTGGAGCATCTGATAATCAGTTATTCCCTATTATACTTTAGAAGGAGCCTTTCTAAAAGCTAAAATAAGATTTCGCATTTCAGGTGATGAGGAATGAATCAGAGCATCGTCAAAGAAGCCAGTGTTGCTGGGAATTTGTTCTGCACAGTAGATTTCACAAATTGTGGATTGAAATCAAAATTCAACCTGCAGAAAATTGAAATAGTTTCTATGATATTATACGTAAATAAATAACTACAATAATAGCAACTTGTAACTTTGGGATCAGAAGGCCCCAAAATAAAGAATCCCATCAAACTAATTAAGTTACACTTTTGTTCTTTAGACTAAAAGAAACCCAAAACATTTGTGAAATGAATAGAAAGGTAAAAACATCACATGTTGAAGAATCAGGAAGCAGTTGCAGAAATGTCTTGAAAACAAAAATTAGTAGAAAAAAAAAAAAGGAGAAGAAGAAACCTCAAGACTAGACAGCAGTTAAAAAGTGAATGTATATTAAGATATGTAAAGAAGGGATTGGATATGAGATCCAAAAAGTAGCAAGAAAGGTGATTGGTTGAGAAGTCAATTTACTAAACTTTTGCCTACTTAATTTGAATAAATGGATTTTCTAATGAAGCAGTAACATTAGAAAAAAAATACTGGAAATAAAATACTGAGCATTTGCGGAATGCAGACAGTTAGTTAAGTAGGAAACATCCAAAACTCAGTGTGTATATCTATCACTGTACCCTTGTTTAAAGACTCACATGAATAACAGGCCAGAATGGCTGCACCTTTCCTCTTAATTGTTGAATAATTTATGTGAAGGTATTGTAACTGTCTTAACTAATCAAGAAAAAATCCCTCGTGAACTGTCTAATTCAAAGCAAGAAATACTCCCAACATCGTACTACAGATAAGTCAAACATGCTTCTTTTTTCTTAATATGACACTATGTTTGCTTGTAAAATGCGTACTCCATGTTACTAACAGCTCTGCACACTGCATTCAGGGGTTTTGTTGTTGTACAGACAGCATAAGCTGTGGGCTGAAGAATGATTGAAAATTACAAGTGCAGAAAATGTTTCTTCTCTACCACATCATCAGAGCGATTATCTAACTGCAAAAATCTGACCAGAGCACTGAAAATTTCGGGAGACTCTAAACAATCTCTCAACTGCTCGCTGATGATTTGTAGTGACATTAATAAATAAATAAATGAACATTAAAAAAAAATAGCAATATAGCTGTGTCTACACAAGTGTACTAAGTTACTTTCAACTCAACCTGATCAGTGAGAAGGTCTAAGACTGGAGCACTCACTCTGTTGGATCAATAAAACGAGGCTACAAAACGTAGTCAGAGATATCTGATTTGTGACCAGCCTGGACACATATATTTTACCCGTGGTGTAATACACCCAGCAAAGCCTCTTCTAGAATTTATCTTACTCTATTGCGTTTTGCATTATGCTTAATTAATCCATTTTGTTCTCCTCTGCAGAAGACCTACCTAACTCTTCATAATAAAATTTAGCAAAAATACTATATCAGGCACCTGAAAGGGAGCCTAAGATTTAAAACAAGACAAGATTATCTGTCTCTTTTGCTCCTCTCCAGACATTTCAGAAGTATTTCAGACATTTCTTAGTATTCAGTTGCCCTTCATGGTCCAACTTAGGAATACTCTGGAAAATCTAGTCAAGAGACAGATCAAAGCTTTCTAAGGTCTTGGATGGAGTTTCTATGAACATTAATGACTTTTTCTTCATAGAAATATCAACAATTTATTCATATCTCAAACCAACATCATTTAGACTTACATAGCCAAGAAACTACAAACTCATATGCTCTTTCCAGAAGAGTTTTCATATTAAATTAGAAAAGCTGACTGCCACTGAGATTTACGCAGCATGGATCACCTTCTGAACACAATGAAAACATGAATCACAGAATCACAGAATCATAGGGGTTGGAAGGGACCTCTAGAGATCATCGAGTCCAACTCCCTGCCAAAGCAGCTCCCTACACCAGATTGCACAGGTAGGCATCCAGGTGGGTCTGGAACATCTCCAGAGAAGACGACTCCACAACCTCCCTGGGCAACCCATTCCAGTGCTCTATCATCCTAACTGTGGAGAAGCTCCCATGCACATTTGTGCGGAACTTCCTGTGCATGTTTGTGACCATTTGCTCTCATCCTATCTCCGCACCTTCACACACTGCTGAGAAAAGACTGGCTTTGTGGAGATATTTATAGAAATGGGATACTTCCCCCTCAATACCACAACAATGGATTTGACAAAGACAGAGATCCTTGTAGAAAGATCCTCAATATGTTTTTTTGGGTTTTTTTTCTGACAAGATCCAAAATATATACCCACATAGGAGAAAAAGAATATCAGACAAGCAGTAATGGCCACATTTCATGAGTGTGTTACAACATAGCCCATCCCAAATTTTCAGTAGCAATTATAAAGAATGTATTTCACGTGAAGCTTTGCATGCTGCTTTTTTATAACTCTACATTCTACTTATGCCTTCCATGTCTCATCGGCTAAGGCATACATACCCAGAAAGTCCACAGAGAAAGAAGAGTTCAATTTACTACCACATTTTTTAAGTTTCTTGAGAAATGCTCTTTAAGATTCTTATCTGCTTACCAATGTAAGCTGGGAGATGAAAGGGTTGAGCAAAACTCTGATGACAAAGGCTAGGATTTCTGGTGGATGGGAAGCTGGACATGAGCCAGCAATGTACACTCAGCCCAGAAAAAAACAGCCATGTCCTGGGCTGCATCAAAAAGCCTCTCTGTGCTGGTTGAGGCTTCACCTGAAGTACTGTATCTACAGAGAAGAGACATAGACCTGTTGGAGCGTGTCCAGGGAAGGGCCACAAAAATAGTCCATGGAAGGAAACACCTCTCCTAAAAGGACAGGCTAAGAGAGCTAGGGCTATACAACCTGGAGAAGGCACCAAGGTAACCTGATAGTGGCCTTTCAGTATCTAATGAGGAGCTACAGGAAAGAAGGAGACAGAATATTTAGCAGAGTCTGTGGAGTTAAAACAAAGGGAAATGGTTTCAATCTCAAAGAGGGTAGATTTAGGTTAGATCTAAAATATTTTACTATGAGGGTGGTTAGGCACTGGAACAAGTTGCCCGGTTATATGGTTAATACCTCATCCCTGGAGACTTTCAGGGTGAAGCTGGATAAGGCCCTGGGCAACCTGATCCAGCTGTGGATGTCCCTGTTCATTGCAAGGTGGCTGGACTCGACAGCATTCACAGATCTCTTCCAACTCTAAGAATTCTATGATTTTATAATCCTACGAACTCTATTCTGTAGTAACTGTAACACTTAGTGTGAGAGGCTGGGTCTAAATTTACAAAATGTGGTAAAAAGTGATGAATGTGATAAGAATCGAAGAGGCAGTTTTCAGTTTCTTCCAAAGGGAACTGAGGGAGTGAGGTCTTGCTGGTGTTCAAGTAGTAGCTTCTAGAAGTGCAGAATCCACAAGCAGGGAAGATAGTGCTAGAGAAAGTTTATCTTATTTGTTGTTTTGCTTTTGTTTTTGTTTCTTTTTCCTGTAGAGTCTGCTTTGGCCTTTCACACCTTTTTTGTTGTTAACATATATAGAATATTTTAGATGAGGCTTCTCAAATGAATTTTATGCACCTTATCTTACCCAGAGTGGAAAAGAATCTTGAAGATTTCTTTATGAAAATTTTTAACTCAATGAACTGGAACACTGCATGTGAATAATACTTAAAGCTATCAGAAAACTAGTAGTGACAAAGTACTTTAGAGACCATTCACAGAGCACAGTCAAATTCAAGACTATCGAATGCAGGTAGCCTGTTTAAAAAAAAAAATTAAATCACATTTCTTGAATTTCCCAGATGGAAAAAAATTCATTTGTCTTTTTCTATAAAAATACAGGCAACACTTTAAATGAAAAAGTATGGAAGGGGAACTGCAGGAAAGCTGAGGAAGATCTTTTTACAAGGGCATGTAGTGACAGGATGAGGGGAAATGATTTTAAACTGAAAGAGGGTAGACTTAGATTAGATATTAGGAAGAAACGCTTTACTGTGACGGTGGTGAGACACTGAAACAGGTTGCTTAGTGAAGTTGTGAATGCCCCCTCCTTGGAAGCATTCAAGCCCAGGCTGGATGGGGTTCTGAGCAACATGGCCTAGTGGGAGGTGTCCCTGCATATAGCAGGGGCATTGGAACTAGACAGTCTTAAAGGTCTCTTCCAATCCAAATCATTCTGTGATTCAAGGAAGTGGTGAATACATTGCTGTGTATCTGAAAAAGGAGATACTAAGGTTAGAGGAGAGGAGAATGGAAATCTGTATCAACAGAAAAGACCATATCCTATGGGACATAAAATGACAGTTATTTCTAGACCTAAGTATAATCATATTCAGCACAAATATCTACTCATTATTAAAAATATTGGCAGTGATCATTTGCTATCAGAGGACATCCACTTCATCCCTTATTTAGATTATATAAAGCATACTTGGGTTTCCTCAAGAGTGGAGATCCTAACAGGCCTCCAAAGAATTTAAAATTCATATTGTCATCCATTTGTCTTCTTTGTCATCAAAGAAGAAATCCAGTAAGTACACCAAATTTTCTGAAACATTTGTCAGTTTTTTTATTAGCTTACACACAAACATTCGTGGAACTATGTCTCTGTTTTGCAAGATATATATGCTGTTTTGATATAGCACCACTAAACATACATTTGAAATGCCCTAGGCTACAGATTCTCTTACTCTCTAACCTAATCCTTTTATTTGCACCTAGTCAAATGAAAGTTGTTCTTTAATGGGATTTCTTTGTGCTTCCACTGTACAATTGCAAATAGTATCCACTCATTCATTTTTATATGACAGTATCATAGACAAAGACAGATCTTTAACTCATATTAAGCTGTCTTCTTCAATTTCTGTGCAATTGTCTGCTCTCCTGCCTGAAGTCTTCTTTTCTCCTTTTGTTTTCTTCTCAAAAAGCAAATTAAAAGAGAAAGCTGAGAACAGATCTCTCTGACAACCAGTGAATATCTTTTAGTAAGGGACATCAACTGAGAAAGTCTTTGAAAGACTTATTTGGCCACAAAGAAGATTATTTTCTCATACTTTTTTGTTGGGGCAGGATAGCCAACAATTCTAACCAGAGCACACAATTTGTATTTGTTTGTTCAGTAGAAAATAAAACGTATACTGACAACAAACTCACCACACCCATCAGCTAATTGTTTTTGTCAGCATATTAGAAAGGGATGTGGTAAAAGATAATAATTGTGATCTTTACTGAAATGAAGGAGAAAGGACCTTAACCAGACTACTATGAAGATACAATCCAGTTAGATGAGCACAAATGAGAAAAGATTCAAATGCTCTTTCAGCCCACTTTCAGGGTCCCTACTGATGGGAATTTTCCAAAGATAATATTGGCAATCCTACAAAGGTAATCTTGGTTTCAAGAGTTAAGCTTTCATTTTTATTTATATAATATTTTATATTTTTCTATGTATTCAGGGTTAACTAAGAAAAATAAGACAGACAAGACAGATTTTACAGTTTTGCATTAAATGGATGTTCATAGAAACCACTCAAGAAAATGTTGGACTGCGGGAGCAATCATTTCACAGAAATGTACTATATTTTCTCCAGGTTTCTATGTGGCTTTAACACTTAAAATTTACATAAACTGCTTTAATTTGTTTTGCATGTTACATTTCAATAAACAGTAGATTTAAAAAGAAACAGAATAGAAGTACAGCTGAATTGTTCAGTGAAAAGAATTAGAGAACAGTGCTTTTACAGGTAACAGTTTTCTAAAAAGAGCAAAAATATATAATTATTACATTAAAGGGAATAGATCTTGATGTAGAGCTTGTATTACTGGAAATTTATAGACTATGATTCTAGTTTTCCCTCTTCTTTAAAATTAGGAGGATAAAAATGCTGGTTTTAATCTAGGGAAGTAAAACTCTACAAACATTGAACTGTTTTGTTAATGCAAAAATTGTACAGTGATTTGGTCTAAATTCATCCCACTGATTCAAATGGAAACTTAAATGCTTAAATATCTAAAATAAAGTGAGTAAATCTGTTTTCCCTCTCTATGTGGACTAAGTAGATGGCTGATGTGCTCATACATCTGCCCATCTTATACACACATTCCTACCGTGAAGCATACTGCTCTTTTGCATTTTTCCTTATCATACTGTCCCTCAATTCCCCTATTCTTTCAACCAACAGCTTCTGAAGAGCAGAAAAACACTGCAGATATTACTTTCTTTTCTGTTGTTTAATTTCATAAAACAGGACAGTATTTAAACAGATATGTACTGAAAGTCTAACACAGGTTATCTTTCAATTAATTGTATTCTATGGCAGTGGCTTTAGTGCCAGTGGTTCTTCAGTGAAATAGCTGAGTGATTGAAATAATTGGTTTCTGTGAACATTTTGAGGGTGAGAAATGAATTAGAAATTAATTTTAAAATTATTATTATTATTATTATTATTATTATTATATAATATATATTATATATATTATATATATAATAATTTTATAATATATATATAATGAAAATAATTTTATAAATATAAATTATTTATTATATGTTTATATTTATTATATATTATATATATATAATATATATTATATTTATTATATATTATATTACATATTTTATTATAAATATATTTTATAAAAATAATTTTATAATATATATTATATAATTTTTAATATTATTATTATTAAAATTAATTTTAAAAAACCTATATGCTACGTCCTTAATGAGTATGAACGAAGAAAATATACTACAAACACCCTTTTGCTGTTCATACACGCTCAGTTTAGAAGTTTGAGAGTTCACATTCCAATAAACACTCCACACTCCAATAAAGAGCATCAGCTTACATTTGATGCTGCAGAACTACATAAAAAGTAAGGAAGAACAATTCTCTGTTCCTTGTTTTCTAGGCCTCAGTTTCTAAGTGTGCCATTACTTTCTCCACCTTTCTGAATGAAAAACAATTGTTTTGGGACAGAATCAAGCAATATTCCAGATAATTATAAATTATCTATAAATGCACTGAAGAATATAAGGTTTTGGAGAAACCTCACTTTGTCAAATAAATTACTGGCATTGTAACTTTTCTGCAAAAGGCAGAAATACATACAATATTATTTTCTTATTCCTTAGATTAAGAATACGTTTCCTCATCTTCTCTCTCACTGCTCATATATTCCTAGAATTCATTAAAAGTGAGACAGCATCCAACCACTAGTGACATTTTCTGAAATTATATTCAAATGGCTATAATAGTTCCAAAAGGATCATATACAATAGAAATTTTCTATTTTAAATGGAAATGCTATTCTTCTGTATTGCAATCCAGCTTTTCCACTCAAGTTAATAGCAAAAGATTTTTCTTAACTATCTAAATAGACTAAAAGGACATTAAATCTTTGTTTGTATCACTGAGCTATAATGAGAAGGCAAAGAAAAGGAAGATTGTCTGTACTTTCAGATCTTGTAATTGGTGTCTTCACACTGCTCATAGTTGTACACTAGTCATTCCAAATGTCAATCCCAGCTTCTAAAAAAGTATGCCTGGCATTCTTTTAAACCTCAGAGAATAAGAATGGTCCCAATCGCATAAAATCCATTTTTTGCTTAAAAGCTGAGCCTACACAGTATTTCATTTGCAACCTGGTAATCATATTCTTTGTTTTACAATTGTACTACTTTTACCTGTTCCTAATATCTGCACTCAAGGAAATGGAACTTTGTATGAAAAAGAGCAGAGAAATGGACGGCTTAGAAAATTTTCTTGTTATGGATCAGATACCATACAATTGCCAGTAAGAAATGTCAGTTTGTTTGCAACTGATGTTCTTCAGATCAGCATCTATCTATGCTTACAATATTATATTACTGCATGCTGAGTAGTGCAGTACATTCATATTCTTTTCCTATAAGTCTTCTCTAGAGAAATGCCTTCATTTACAGATGTTTTTGTTTTTCAGTGTATTATTGAAAGCTTGACCTGGAGGCTGGCACCAGAAGCAGCTCGGAGACAAGTGGATCAATGTCCCTTTTGTTCTTTTTTTTAACAGCAAGGATGATGCTGGTGGTGACATGTCAGTTTGTAGCCTGGGTTAATTTGGGTTTCTGGTGTTGCCTCTGGGTTTGGGAGGCAAGATGTGCAAGAAGCAGCTGAGATCCCTTGATTTGTTCAGCTCAGAGAAGAGGAGGCTGAAGGGAGGTCTCATGGTGTCCTACAGCCCCTCATGAGTGCAGCTGAGGAGCAGTCTGCTCTCTGGTGACAGTGACAGGATCCAAGGCAATAATATGGAGCTGAATCAGAGGAGGGTCAGGATGGGATATTAGGTAAAGGTTTTTTCACCAGGGGGTGCTGTGGTAGACATGGAACAGGCTCCCAAGGGCAGTGGTCACGGCCCTGCGCTGCTGCAGTTCAGGAAGCATTTGAACAACACTGTCTGACATCAGGTTTAGATTTTGAGTGATCCTGTGTGGATTTGCACTCAGTGACCTCTGTCCATCCTTTCCAGTGTAGAATATTCTATGATTCTATGATTAAAGTGAAATCTGCAAGCATAGGCTCAAACAGACATAAAAACACTCTCTGATCACAAAAAAACTCCTCATAGGCAGATCTAAGTCATTATTTGACAGGCTCTGAGCAATAACTGCTGTTATTATATCACCTGTCTAATGAACAAAAAAAAAAAATACAGTGTCTGTTTAATATTTCCTAATATTCCATTGCCATAGTATTCAACAGTTGTTGTTTTTTTACATTCTTTTTCTCTGTTCAGATTTTATAGTTACAAATAAGCGAGTTCAGCATAATTATATTTAATTCCATACAAAACATCTAATAAGAGGGAAAAATAATAAATATATTCTTCATGTATTTTTGATTACAGCATTAAATGTAGGCAGATATTATTATATATTCAATTATCTTTATTTTTAACACTGTATTCACTGTGATTGTAGTTTCACTCTACTCTTAATAAATAAATAAATAAATAAAGAAGTGATACTCGAGTGCTGTAATGTTTTATGGAGATATCTATGGCACTGGTGGAAGACAATTTTAATCAACATAGTTCCAGAACACCATGTTTTCAGATGCACCCTTATTTCTCAGAGTTTAAAAACAAAAACGTAAATACGTATGGCTTAAGAATCCATTTGTTCTTTCTTTTTTTGAAGAAAAAGAAATAGTGCTGCTACTGACAAATCAAATGCAAATTCAAACCTTATCTTCTCATCTTATTTTATACCACCAAGTCAAAATTAATTACAGGATATTGTAATATAATGTTCAATTATAAGGGTAAATAATACTAGGACTAAAATCTAACTTTTGAACACAGTGCACCATTTTTTGCAATATTTATTTTTATTCTAAAAACTCATGTTGCCATTGCTACACATGCTACATTCCAGAGGCAGAAAATCATATGAAATATTGTAGGCCATTTTTTTTTCACTTTCAGAATTCATTGGTCTTTGTAAAATACATACATTGACAGATTTTATTTTCCTTTTGGGTTTTGATCTGCAAATAACATCAGTTGCTAAAAAAAATCAAAGCTACTGTTTAAAAAAATACCTAAACGTTAAGGCAGTATGATTTGTTGGATAACTAATCAATAATTTACATTCATGAAGTTCAAATCAACAGCATTTCCATCTCACGGTTAAAGTATCGTTCAGAGATGAGAAAAAATTAACACAGAGAGATTAATTATTTCACTGTCCACACTAGCTAGACCTTATCTAGAAATAGCAAAGACACTCAGTCTCCACATCTGTTTCTATGGTAACAGTAAATTCCCTTCCAATATGTAGAAATACAGCACTGGAGGGGATATCTAAAATCTTTTTCTATCAAATACAAGGAACTTGTCACAGAAATATTTTCTAGTTTTATCTTGTTCTTCCTTAAATAAAATTTTGTGTCTTAACATGCCATTCCTGTGTGTGACTCACAAAACTCTCTGAGGTGGATTCCTGGCACTCAGAGACCAGTTTTGGACATATACAACACTGTCCTTAAATTTCTTTACTTAGCCTCCCAGAAACCAAGTTGTGTGAGTTATTTAGAGACACATCTTTTCTTAGGAACACTTTGCATAGCTAAGACCGTCCTAGTTTCCTCTTTCAAGATAAGTTCTGGTTCATTGATAATCCCACTGACTTTTCTTTGCACTAATTGGAATTGGACTTGATGGTATTTACAGGTTCCTTCCAACTCAGAATAGTCTATGATTCTACTTTTTCAGTTTCAGATAGATACCTTTATAGAATATAGGTGATCATAATGTCTACCTTTTTCCAAGTCCATTCTTTATACTCTAGTGCTCTGATATTCCCTTTTTACTTTTCATTATTTCCGATCATATCCGCAACCTGGTGCTTCCTAACATATTCATAAACTGCATCTTGGTGACTGCAAATTTTGTCCTCACAGTTCTGGTTTTCTTGATCCTACAAGTAATAAAGAACATCAGTATCTAAATATAACTTGAGAAACATCATCTCTAACTTCAATCTTTCCCATCAGCATAGTCTATTTCACCTCCATTTCAAAGAGTTTAATCACATCATCCTATCATAGTGGTTACCTTTTCCAGTCTAACTATGATATGTCCCATGTTGTTTCTTGTCACAAAAGCCTAGTAGAGTTCAGAGAGATTAGATCTACAGCACTTAATTTAGTAAAAATAATAATTTATTGTGTAGATTCAGCAGTAAAACTGCAGTTCATAAAACATGTATTTACATTTTATGAAATCCTCAGATCACATGCTGTTTAACTCATGGTCACTAGAAGACAGCTTACATAAACTTTTCTTGTTTAGATTTTGTTTGGTTGTTGTAGATGCCATTTCTTTGTTTGTTTATTCACTTAGCTAAGCAATCTTTTCATATTAGTCTTCTTTGAGGTATCTAATTCATCTTGACTTCAGACAGCTTTTACTGTATTCTTGTTTCTTTGTTCCAGAAAGCTTCTCATTTCTGCTGTTTCTCCCAAGCCAGTTTGCTCTCTTTACCAAAGTTTGCCCTTTAAAACTGAGCACATTCATTATTCATGTTCAGTTTCCAGTTTAAATTTCAGTTCCTGCCACTTAGAGGAGAAAAGTCTAGGGTAAGATTTTGTTGAGTTACTAGTATAAAAAAAACCTTCCAGCCTGTTTCTTTCATTACTGGTAATATTTTTCTGCTAATTACTAATTATTTTCTGGAGAAAATATTATTTTGTATAGGGAACAATCATAATTCCAAACAATTAATCTCTCTGCTCCGTAAGAGGAGTCTCTTGCCTTATCTGTATAAAATAATGTCCTGGGCTCAGCTGGGACAGAGTTAATTTTCTTCCTACAAGCTGATCTAATGCTTTATTTTCAATTCAAGATGAGAATAATGTTGATAACACACTTATGTTTAGTTGTTACTAAGCAGTAGTTACACTGAGTTGAAGTTACTTCAGATTCTCATGCTTCCTTGTCAGTGAGGAGCTGAATGTGCACAGGAAGCTGGTAGCGGACAGAACCAGGACAGCTGACTAAATATCAATAGATATTCCATAATATATGGCTTCAAGCTCAACACTAAAACTGAAGAAAGGTAGCTGGGCAGAGGGAAGGGGAACTGCTGTTTCTTGGGGTCTGGCTGGGCATCATTTGGCTGGTGGTGAGTAATTGTGTATTCTTCCCTCCTTCTCTCCCCTTCCCCCACCTTCTTTCCTCCTAAAATGTATTAATCTCAACCCATGAGTTTTGCTTTTATTCCCAGTTATGTGCCCTCTCCCACTGATGGGAAGTGAGAAAACAGCTAAATTCAGGGTAAAAAATGTTGCTACGGTGTCCCACAATTTGGGGAAAATTAATGTAATTCTGGGAATTTAAATTAATGTTATTGTTAATGAACAGTATAAACATTTTTCTCTCATAATTCTCTCTTATAATTTTCAATCAGCTTGTCAGGAGTATTATGAAGCAGGGAGTAAAAAAATATTAACATATTCATAAAATCTTAAAAATTGTTTGAAAGTCAAAAATATAAAATACAAAAATAAGTGTAAATGTTTAGAAATAAATAAGGTTTTTGTACAACATCTTTTGTACAACATTAAATCTATCTTCTTTCCCATGTCTTCTGTGGACTAATGTTCAAACAATGTAAAATAATTTACCTTGTATTTTTTCATATTCTTATGAAATATTAATTAATACAAATTTCAGAATATAACTTTTTTTCTGACAGAGATTTTCAAACAAATAACAACCTTACATTATTTCCACCATTCAGCTCTGTAATTTCTATAGAGAAGAGAATATCTTCATCAGAATCAAGCTACAGTTTCCACTGTTGGAAATACCAGCCAGCTTTTAGAAATAAAAAGGAGGAAGACAGAAATTAATTAGACCTTCTGGGAATTGGGGTGGGAAGAAAGAAGTGGGAGACGGCAAAAAACTCATTCAGTTACACAAAGTACAAGTTTTAGACTGAGTTTCATAATTGTAGAAATTAAACTAAAATAAGCAGAACAGATTCAAAACATTTGCTAATAAAATAGCATTCTCTTCTGAACTTCAATAGATCTTATGTCACGCTCACCAGACTCTTTGCAAAATAATGTTGGACAGTAGCATGTATTATGCTGCAGTTTAGGAAAGCAGAAGACATGTATTTTTACATGAATTAGGTCTGTTCTTTTAATCATCATGTGAAAATTAGGAGAAACTAGAGTATATTTCAAGTGCTACAAAAAGTCAAATATATCTGCTGTGTCTTTCTGTAACAGTTATGCCAAGAAAGAAAATGATGCTAGTTTGCCAGTTATGTTACTGTAATGCTTCCATTTTTAGGTTCAAATATGTAACAAAGTAAAAGAGCTTATAAATATCACTGCCACATCCTTTTCTTGTAAGTAGATTGACTTAGGATTTGACACTTATAATCATATCACTTCTTAAAATATATGGTGGACATATGTATAAGCAAACAGACACAAATGCATTCTTATTCTGGTATGCAATATTCCAGCAAAGCAAAATAAGTCAACTCAAAATAGTCATAGTGAATAAAAACTAATCATTTTCTTTAAACCTGAGAACATATTTGTCTTTGATCATGTCAAATACAAGTGGAATTAAAATGTTTAATAGTTACAATTTTGATTGTATCTAGTATTTTAAATTCCTCTTGGTCAATTTCTATCAGTGCTGGACCTCAGTGTAGCCTTTCTGTTCACTTAGTTTCTGCAGCACCTCTAGTAGTGAAGGTACGTACCCAGCAGGTACATACACACTACCTGGGCCCAAGGAACTTGGTGTTCCAGCATGGGGTGTTTCCAGTCTACCTTAGCCCAAGATGAAAAGTAATTGAAATGAATGCTGAATTCACAGTATTTTTGAAGGTCTGGTGTCTTCAGCAACATTTGTGCTCAGCAACAGCTCTCATATGCTTATGGTCTACAGAAGAGGACAGTAACTCTGGCTCTATCTTGCAGTATTCAGACCACTAAGTAGATACAGGAAAATACGCATCAGTAATATAATACAGTGATAGTCAGCTGCAAGAGTTACTGTTCCAGTTGAAAATAATTTGGGTTATTCTTTGTCCAAGTGGAAGCAACGTTTTTAAGGGTGATTTTTTTTTTATTATTTTTTTTTTCAATGAAAAAGATTTTTGACAAGTTAGCAGTTTCAGGGAATTTTTTATCCAAAACAAAGCAAAATTTTGCATCGCAGTTTGCATTCCCTTCCTGCATATTGCTCTCAAATTTAACATTCACATTTGATGTCACTATCTTTAGTTCTTTGTTTTAGCAGCAATTGCTTGTGACATGTAAAATGTTTCCTTATTAAACCTTTATCTTAGTCTAAGAATGTGTAGTAATTTTCTTTCTTAAAAAAGACTTGTACTTCATTTCCGTGTAAGAAAACATTATTACTAGCCAGCAACAAAAAAAATGTCCTGATTGTTAGAGCATGCCTTCTTGTTACAACAAAGTTTATCTTAAATCTTTCCTGTGTAAGTAAACACTGTTTTCAATGTCTTTGAAAAATGTCAAATGCTTCTTTTGTAGTATGGTTTTATTTAAGATTTTGAAGGAAAAATCTGAGTTTAGATTTTGCTCACAGAGGCAGTGAATTTGACTAACAATAGAATTATTCCTGCTTTATGAATGTGGGTGAATAAATCAATATCCATTACTATGAGTGTTGTATGGATAAAGTATATTTCCTGTTACTGTGTTAACGATCTCAACAAAATCACCTTGTTTCATATATATCTATTATTTAACTACTACTGAGATCCCTTCCAGGGAGAGTTAACACCAAGGTTTTGTTTACTTGTTTTTCAGATACCAAATATATTTTAACACTGCCAGCATTATTTCTCTCTCATATTTAGCTGCCTACCTGGATTGAAGTGCATACTGTATCAAAACAGTCTTTAGAATATCAAAGATACAGGGAATTTGTATTGGGTTTTGTTTATACATACACTACAGAACATCAGAGAAGATGCAGTGCATTGCACTCGTCTTTATAGTCTAAATTCAAATATCTAGTCATGCTGTGTGATACTAGTCTATTATTTTGACAAACTTCACTGCAAAAAAAAAATCTTAAATAACAATATAGCATTTTTTTAATTACAGTGATTATCTTAAAACATAAAGTAAGAAAAATGGCTTGGATACTTTCTCAGTTTTTTTGGTTGGTTGGTTGCTAATATTTATGTGATTTATTACTGTAACTCTTATTTGTAAATTATTATCTGACCAGGAACTGAAAACATGTTTCTGAGTAATCAGAACTCACAGTCTTTTGAAAGAATAGGCAGAGATATTGACTGAGAGCCATGGGGTCATGAGACTGAAGGAGAAAAAGTATGAAATAAATATGGCATATATAATAATAATGTTGTATTTTCCATGGAAAAATAACACCATATCAATACAAAAATGAATAGTCTCACAAATAATTTGGACATAGAAAACTGTTTGACATCCTGAATATCCCTAAAGACAATTTCACTTGCACTCTCAAATTATCAGACTGTTCTAGAGTAGTTTATTTCTCAATGAAGAAATGTTCATTTTTACACTATGATTTTGACATGTATGTGCCAGTTCTACATCTATGCCATTTTTCCTGTCCAGTAGCAAACAACTTGCAGCTCTTCCAACAGGTCTACATTGTAGTTTCCACTCACGCTTCACTATTGATTAACTTCTGCAGGGGAGAAGGCTGTACAGTTAACAATTCTGCTATGGGAAGAATGTGCAGCCTCTAGTGCTTCTGACTGATGTCAGCAAGATTTACTTTGTCTTCTCACCTTGTCTATAGTTGTACGCATAAAAATGAATATTCTTATACTGACTACAAAGTAGTATAAATGACTGTGATAACATGAAAGGTGCTCTGAAAGTAGCACCTTTACTTTATTAGGTTGGCCAGCTATATCAGAGGCAGATATTGCTGGTAAGGCAATAGAGGTTGAAGCTTTCCACCAATATTCCATTACATTTTGTTGCCATATGACAGACAGCAGCAGACGGGCAGTCTGACAAAATGGTGGCTGACATGGAAGTACACATGGAATGCTTACGCAGGAGCAGAAAGAACACTGTATGTGTGTAGTAGTTCAGAACTTACTGAACCAATACAAGGCTGAAGGTGACAGTTAACTGGATTGCATCTTTACCAGTGATGAGATGTAGTATCACCACTATGAGCCGCAGTCAAAACAGCAGTCCATGGAGTGGTGAATTTCCCATTGAATAAAATGTTGAAGATACAGCTCTCAATGGGAAAAGTAATTTCGGACAGAAAAGAGGCGATTCTTCCAGATTACCTGGAACACAGTCAAAACATCAATTCTAATTGCTCATTACAACACTGACTGAGCTGAAGGCTGAAATTTCCAGAGTCAGGTAAGTGAAGACAACAACCTTTCTCTCAACACCAGGCCCCATATCAGTTTGAGAACAGAGGTGCTTATTTCCGGTCTTGGCTAGGCTGTTACATCACACTCACCACACAGTACAGGGCACAGCATTCAGGTTCTTCTTCATCGCTGGCAAAAATGTATAGCTAATTGTGCTGACTATGCTGAAAAACAGAGTTTAAAGCTGAGAATTTGGTCCATCTAATACTGCTTTTCTACTCTTTGTTTTCATTCCTATGGAAATTAATAGGCCTTACTTTCAGAGCAACCTACATAAAACTTAAGATTCGTCAACAATCTTTTCATGCTGTATATTAAACATGCAGTGACCGCCACTTGGTTTGGTAAAATGTATGTCAGTATGTATTGCTGGCTGTGGCTATTGGCAATATTAAGAATTCATACATCTTGCAGGAACAATGCACGTGTAAGAGTTCGTGTTTCCCTTTGTCTATTATTTACATTAGCTTTACTGTGTATATTCATTTCCTAGCTTGAAAAAAATTACCAAACTATTGTAATTAGAAGAAAGAAATGACAAGGTACCTTACTGAAAAGCACCTGATATTAATTTAAAAGCATGACTGATGTGGTGTTCTCTTGAGTTCAATAAAAGCAACACCCTAACTTTTATTTTTCCTTCTGTTTTACAGACACAGAGTTGAAAAGCCTAGATTATATTCTTCACCCCAGTCGGTTGCTATTGAATTCTAGCAGGCTTCCTTATCACCCTAAGCCAGTAAAGTAGCCAGTGGAGCCTCCTTTTTCTTCAGACTTCCAATCTGTCAAAAGTTCTTCTTTTGTACACGCCTAGAAGAACTTAAAGCGAGGCAGCAACAAGAATACTCAGTACTCAAGTCAGTTTTAGACCTCCTGTGGTGCACAAATAGATGAGGAATTCCTTCATCTATTTTGCCTGCAGTCTTTAATCTGATAGGTGGTGTTAAAGCCCATTGGATTTGGCTTCACATGAAATACCACAACTAGAGGAAGAGATGGTTTTCCTAATTTTTCCAGTTCCTAATATACTCATCTGCCTCAGCTCTGCAAGAATTTAAATCTATGCATTAGCCTTGAAGGTGATTGTCTTAACCATCAAATCATTAAAAATTCAAAGCTAATAGAATTGGTGATTGTTTTTAATCCCTGCTGTTGAAGCATTCTGTTTTACATAAGAGCATTCAAAATTCAAAAGACCAGCAGAGGAAGAAAGTATAGTATAAAACTTAACAGATTAGGAGGAGTCATGGGGCTCAATCTTTTGCCTCAAGGATTATTATGCCTTTAACAGTTGAGGGATAAAAAGAAAAAGTCATTTTATGTTCAGGACTCTTCCAAGTTAGTCCGTTGACCACTGAATTAGAAAGTTATTTTCCCTCTTACAGTCTGTGCCTCGATAAATCATTAATTATATTACAGAAACTATGACAGAATCAGCAGTATATGTGCAAGAGGTGTGGGTTTAAATGTCTTGCATACAGAAGGAAAAATTCAGAACTGCAATAGCCTGCACTAACAGTGGTAAAACTGGGCATCTTCTGTAGTTGCCTTTCAAATAAAATGTGATTAAAATGTTTGTTGTTTTTTGTTGTTGTTTGTTTTATTTTGTTTTCCTTTCTAAAGGTAGATTACATTTGAAAAAAATCTTAAGGTAGGAAGCCACTTTCTCATAGATATGGACAGCATCTAACCCCAGGACATGAGCCATTCCTCATTTTTTTGCTTACTTTTGACAACTCTCAGTCTACAAGCTAGTTTTTTTCAGACTTCCTCTTTCTCCCCAGCTACTCAGTAGATATTCTGAATAACTAATTGACCCTATAAGACTGTCTTTTCCACAGAATCATGGAATTATAGAATCGTTCGAGTTGGAAGGGACCCTTAAACGTTATCTCATCCAACTCCCATGAAATGAACGGGGCCACCTACAGCTAGACCAGGTTGCTTAGAGCTCCATCCAGCCTGATCTTGAATGTCTTCAAGGATGGGGTACCCACCACCTCTCTGGGCAATCTGTTCCAGTGTCTGACAATCCTTATCATAAAATACTTCCTTATACTCAGTCTAGATCACCCGTCTTTTATTTTGAAACCATTCCCCTTGTTCTATCATAACAGATCTTGCTAACAAGTCTGTCCCCTTCTTTCTTATTGCAATGAACAACTGAATATTAACATGACTTAGATCATAACCTGTTCAATTGGAAAAACTTGTCACAAAAACTCAGCATGCAAAGAGTTTGTCAGTAATTTTTTTCTTACAAACATTTCAAATTAATATATTTCTATCCTAATTTCTTCCCTTTATATTTCAAACCTTTTTTTTTGTTGTTGTTTAGTTGAAAATATTTACCCATTAATTTGCCTCTGACAGCTATTAACGTAGTCACAAAAGACTTCACTGCATTTTGAAGTTACTAAATAACAGCAGTCTCTCCCAGCACAGAATACGATGCAATTCCTCTCCATTGCTTACAGTAGAAGAAAGTATCATAGATACAGGATGTAACTTACATAAAATAACAGAAGGAAACTGTAAGACAATGGAAAGCTCGTCTTTTAAAGGATGTTAGAAATCTTTGTAGAGCTATTCAAACACAAACAGGGCTTGGAATAGGTATTTAACAGCGTTACCATTATCATTCAAGAGGAGTTATTTTTGAAATTGAAGAGATATAGATCTCATTTGGCACAATTTGTGCTTCAAAGCATGCCCAGACAAGCTGGTCCTGAGAGTCAATATTGTTTATCCTGCCAATTGCCTCAGTAGGCCTCTTTCAGCAATGTGGGTTTTGATTTGTTTTGTGTGTTTCTCTGTCCGCTCCATAAGATTGGTGAAACTTACAAAGCCCAGGCATGCAAACAAAGGTGTGATTGAAACTGCATAATAAATCTGAGGATGCTACTGGGAGAAGGAAAGAAAAAGATAAGCTGTCAATATATACAAACATGAAATATTTTCATACTCATAACTTGTAAGTAAATGGTATAAAATGATGAATCAAACTGGTCTAAAATGTTTTCACATGCTTTCTTGTCATCCCTACACAACTTTATTTTGCATTTGGCAAAATAAAGAAGCAATGGCCTCTCAATGATGCACAAGCAGCCATTCAGACACTGAACTTTCACTGAAGTCAATAGAACCCCTACATTCAAATGTAAAAGCAAATTGGCAGCTGAGCAGTGGCCATCAGGCAGTTCTACTTATTTCAAATCCATTACATTTAGCAGAATTTCTTTAAGGATTTATTTTCTTCATTATCTGATATTTGCTGTAAAACTCATTTTCTCCTTGGAATAATTATTTCTTTTTCTAGCAGAAAAAAAAAAAAAGTAAGAACTGGAGTGAAATGCTGGGAAGGTTTTATTTCAAAAGGAGAAAACAGGATGCATAAATATTCACTGGCTTCCCATGTTCCATTGATACATTTCTTAGGATGATCTGAGCAGATAAATGGAAAGATGAGCATCGTCAGCATGAAAGGACTTACAAACGTACTGCATCCTTCAAGAATATACCTTCTCCATGAATAAAAGTAGTGGCTCCATATGACTGCATAGTGTGTATCTATTTCAGAAAGCCAAAGTGAACAAATGGATCTTTTTCACCCTATGAGTACTACAGTGTTTACTAGAAACTTGTTGAGCATGAGAGAGACCAGGCTTATGCATTATATATATATATGTGAATAAATACATTTATACACACATATTCATTAGAATTAATCGCCTGTCTAATTTCTAGATGCCAGTTGTGCATGCTACTTACATGCTGTTCAGAATTCCTATGCAGCTACCCAGAGAGGAAATTAAAGATTATATCTGAAAAGCAGTTTAAAATATGGCCATAATATGAATGAAATGAAACATCCATTAAAGATGCTGGGCAAGTTTTATTCTGATTTACAGCAGCAATGCTGTCATGCCTGCAATGACATTACACTGGTATAATGAGGAGAGAAATATGACCCAGTGAAACAGTGCATTAATTTAGGAAGTAAGATAGGAGTAAGGGTTAGATCTATATAGGGATATCAGAGTCTAATCTCAGGATAAATTCTGCAACTAAAATCCTTGAATAATTTAAGGGTCAGTAGACGATCAGGATTAGTAATCTAATGATTCCAAATAAGTAGCTGGTGGGCTGTCATGGCATAAGCAAGAGTAGGTTGGAACATATCTGAAATTCTACCCCTTCCTGAAGCACAGTCACCTTCCTTCAGCCTTCAGTTACAAAGCCTGAAAGAAACTGGAATTTATAAACCCTATCCATCTCCAAGATTTATGTGCATATTTTTCCCTTGTGCTTACAGTTATCTTTTATATAAGAATCTTGCAGAGAAATAATTTAACTTGTTAGGCAGAGACACCGGTTCTATACTTTCCTTGCAGAAAGAGAAATCAAAGCTTCACCTTCCAGCTGCATTCATAGTACATAACCATCAGGATAAAATACAGAGACTAATAATAAAACAACACAGTATGTGGATGAGGTACAAGTAGCACAAAAGTATTTACACTCTAGTATAAATGAAATCCAGTATATGGACATGAACAGATGACGAACAGAAAAAAAAAAAGAGAGAGAACATGAGTTAAATGATAGATAGCAAGTTCTAAACTAGGGAACCTAGCCACTGGAAACTGATGTACCACAGCACAGGGGAGATTTAAGGAGGTCTCAAAGACAGCAATGAAATAATTTCACTGCAAATGAAAGTCAGGAAAAAAAATCACAGAATAAAATCACCAAGGTTGAAATCCACAGCTGAGTAGTGGGAGGTTTCCTGAGGTGCTGATTAGAGTCCAACATTTGTACATGCTTAGTGAGTAAGTATATATATGCACTGAGAATGCTGAATGTACAGAATTAAAATTTCACTGAAAATAAAAGAATACTAAGATGACAGAGAATTTAGAATATGCACAGGCACACTAGTATAAATCTAGAGTTCTGTAAATCACAAAACAAATTTGATTATTGTTAGTTTCTATAACAATATATTCCTTTAGACAATAAGAAAATATGTCCTGTAATGGCTTTTGAAGAGTAGTTTAGAGATAAACAAGATGTTTTGTCTCATTTTCATAGTTCAGTAATGAAAGAGCCCCTGACTAGCCAGTTATCCACTGGGATTATTGAAAGAGAACTGAGGCAAAGTTTAAGAATGTATAGTTTTCAGTAATAAAATTTATATACATGCTACTCCCTTAAACTGCAGAAACAATCTGTTTTAGATTATAATAGAGTCAGGATGAAAATGAAAGTGTGAATTTACATGATTAGTTTTAATTAAACTAATGTGATAATATAAGAATGCATTATTCCTCTTTGGGTAGATAAGCTCTATACTTTCTAGCCAATACTTTCATTTTATTTGCTAATTAACATGAGATCTAATATTGATTCCTTTTTAACTTGTGAAGATAACACATCATTTCACAATTGGTTTCTCTCAAGTGAATATCAACATCAAAACCACAACAGCAACACTAAAAGGATAACATTCTGTGTAATGTGGTAGTTAACATAGCATCAACCTTTCACTCATTCCTCTCTACTTTCCCACTGAAATGAGGGAGAGAATTGGGAAAAAAAAAAAAATGAAGTCTGTACACTGAGATAAAAAGCAGTTCAGTATGAAAGAAGAAGGGTGTAGTGGATGTCATTGAACTCTTAGGTCACAGTTTGAACTGGTGAATGAGCACCTAGTGAAGGGGTATGGCTGGCCTAGGAATCACAGGCAAATTGTTTTCATGCTTTCATGCTGAGCACAATGGGTCACTGCTGGGTTAACTGTCCTGGTTCTGTCCTTTCCCATCTTCTTGTGCACTCCCAACCTCCTCATTTGATAGGTCAGTAGGATAAACTGGAACAACTGGTAAATACCACTCAGCAACAATTAAAACATTCATATCTTGTCAACAGTATTCTCATGCCATACTATGTGTTCAGAAGGAAGTTAACTGTGCCAATGTCATGATTACCTCTAGATCTATGTGTCCATGAGAGGGGGATAGCAAGCCCACAGGTCAACTAACCCATAAAAGCGAGGACGACTGGGGGAAAGGGAAAGGAAACAAAAAGAAAAGAAAAAACAAACCAGCAACAATCTGAGGAAAATAATTGATTATTAATTATGATAGCAGAAATACAAGTTAATCATAGGTCAGTTTGTGAACACACTGTAAAAAAAAAAAATAATAAAATGCACTGAAGAAAATTAGCGCCTATCTTAAACCTGTTGTTACAAAACTTTGTCTTCAAAAGCTTTTAAAATTCCTAGGTTTGTCATTCTTACAGGTTGAATTTCTCCCTAGAAAGCAACATGCACTCATAAATATTTTATTTACCTTTTGGTTTTGCCATTATACAATACATTGACTTCAGAATCAGCGTATTTTTTTTAGTTTCACATTCAAAGTTCTATGCAGTCCACAAAAGTGTAATGCAAAAAGAAAATGTATTTAATGGTTCAAAATAAATGTGCATTTTCTCTGCATGCATGATTTTATCTCTTCAGAATACTCCCTTTCCCAAAACTGTTTTCAGTTAGAAGTGCTTTTCTTTCATGCTATAAATAACACTGTTGCATTATTCTAGGGATTTCAAATGAATTAGCCTCTGAATGTATCATTGCTAATAAAACAATGAAACTATCCTTATTAAACACAGTTAACAGTGATGATAAATCTTAGCTATATGTCTGACAGTTCAAATATATATTCGCCATAAGACAGGTTTGCAAGTCTTAAATGGTTTCACATTTCTCTAAACCACTCTAAGAGCATAACATGAATATTTTAAGCAGCTTAGTTTTGATTTAAATATATTTGCTCAGGATATGCTGGCAGCATCCCAAAATGCAGTGTAATACCCCTAAAGCTGGCAATCCCAAACTCAATTTAAGAAAGATGATAATATGGACTAGCAGCATTAAAGCAAATAAAGTCAATTAACTGTTTTTTTTTTCTTAATTTGTTTTCTCTAGCTTGAAATTACAAAGGATGGATAAAGCTGTGGAATTAATGAAGAAAGAAATTAATGAAAATGAAATAGAAAAAAAAAAAAGGAGGAGAGAAGTCCAGGGGCTATTATTGGTTACTCAGCTATTAATATGTGGTTGCATATATATAGTAATATTTATTTATTTGAAGTGGTTATTCTACAGAATGGAAACCTAACCATTGGAATCTTGTAGACATTCACCAGTATCTTACTGGAGGACCAACATATTTGTATGAAAGCATCTACTTCCTCTTGGGGATGAAGGGGGGTGGAAGAAAGAAAAGGAAAAAAAAAAAAAAGGAAATAGGTTCTAGGTTTCTCATTTATTTCCATGGAAACTACAAAGAGCACAATAACACTATTTGATAGAGCAAATTCTCACTATTTTGCAACACAGACACCGCCAATAGCTATGCATTTTTACCAGTGATGAGCAAGAGTCTGCATGACGTGCCTGTAAATATCTGCACCAGAAGAGGTGACCCACTGCCTCTGTCACCACTGATGAAATGCACCATCCACTGCCTCACTGTATTGACATCCACTGGCTGGTCTCCATAAGCATTCAGCAAGCAACAGCCAATGTGAGTACAGATTTTTCCTCATGGATAAATTCAGTTTCAAACCTTTGCTTCACGCACACATCCATGTCAGACACAATTGTGTCAGACTGCCACTCTGCTGACATCTGTCACACAGCAACAAAATGTGATGGAATATTGGTGGAAAGATTCAAGCTCTACCACCAACATCTACCTCTGATGTTGAGAAACCAACATAGGAGGCATTTTTTTCAGAGCAGCCTCATATTTTTGTTTATGGAAAATAATGTGTTGTAAAAACCCTGCCAGATCGTCTTTTACAAAGATTTCCCTCAAAAGTAAAGATTAACTCACTTGTGCAGCCTGTTGTACGGATACACTGAGAACTGAGCATTTATATGTTTCAAGATCAAGATAACAAGGAAACAACCAAAGAGTTCCAGCATAGTAGTACATTTTACAAATGAAAAAAAAAGTGCTTTTAAATTTTAGTTTTTGCTTGAAGGTATGTCCTCTTTCCTGCCTACAATTCAGCCAGCTTAAAAGAAAAAAAAGCAAGTTCATTTTGTGTGATTCTATATATACACTGGGTTTACTCATAAATAAACTGTTTATTAACTTGTTAGTAGTTAGCATTCACTAATCTTTTAAGTAAATTTTTATTTTTAATTATCTATTTCCAATGACATAAAAAGTTAACAAAACTAACTTTACCAGAAGAACATGCTATAATTCCCATCAGAAGAGCTCATTCTAAAGAACATTATAGCACATGTATATCCATATGCTTTGCAGATCCCTCTGCTTTGATTAGACATATATACTTCAAAATAACTTTTACTTGATAATCCAGGTGCACTAAGTGAAATAGTGTCCATAATATTTTCCTATAATAAATAGTGGAAATAGAGCAATGACTATATTTTAAAGGTTTAAAACAGGACAAGAGGCAGAGTGCAAAAAGTGGAACACAAAAGATTCTATCTAAATATCACTCACTGAGCACTGGTTGCAGAGAGACTGATCTGTCTCCATTCTTATAGATATACAAAACCTGTTTGTAACTGCTCCTGGGCAGCCAGATGACATTCACAGTTCATTCTGTATCAAACTAAAACATCATGAACAGTAATAAATACTTTTGCTATAGCCTTCATTTTACTAAGCTCACAAAATCTGGCAAAATAATGCAATAGCACAAGGGAGACAGCAGATATTTTGTCCCTCTTTTCTTCAATGCAATCCTTCAGTGCATTATTAATTGCAAAGGGGGAACAAGACAGATTATGAACAGAAGAAAAATAAGAACCTAGAACCAGTATTTCAGGTTATTTGAAACTATATTTTTTCTTTTAATAGGATCTAAGGAATCCTATTAAAATGATTCAATACAAAATAGCTTTCCTTAGAACCAAAGGTTTATATAGTTTTGAAGTAAAATTACACATTAATACTAAATTGTTAGATTATATGTTATTAATTTTTGATAGCAGGAGAAATGATTTTAACATTGATCTTATCTGGACATTTGATGGACACTCCTTTAGCTGATAATTTCTTCATTTTAGAGAACTCATCCCTCATATCTCAAATGATACGTAGTATCAGCACCAAGTGCACATTTCAGACTTTGATAGAACTTTGTAACTCGGGTCATGGAAGTTCCACATCATAATTTTAACTTTACTATTAATATGCATTGTACAAATTAATCTGCAGGATCTATTGTAATCAGCGCTAAAAAGCTTTGGGCCTTTTAATGCAGAATTCTTGCACTACATTTCATGAATAGCTCCATATTTGAACAAAAGAGTGCATAATTCTACCTTTTATGACATCCTTTTTTGACAACAAGAACATCTACACAGTGAGTTCTTCAGCAACAGTTAATATGTTAATAATTCATAGCTCTACTTAATCTGAAGCACCTTTCAAATATTCCCTTAGAGACTAGGAAAACTCTACAAAGATTGACTAAAACACAATTATCAAAAACAAAAAGATTTCAGTCATATTAAGAGGAAGTGTTGTTTATGGTTCCCTGATGATGAGAAATTAGTGCTCCTGTTCTAAAAGCATAAGAATTAAAAACCATTTATGTGGATTCTAAATTTTATTTATATTGTAATAGGACTGCAAAAGAAACAATGATATATTGTTTTATTAAAAGGCAAGGATGTCACTTTTATAAACAGATCCTTCAGACTTGAGAACAAGCTCAGAGAATTTCACTTAATAAGGAAAAAATTACTTTCGCGTAGATAAAAAAAAAATCTGAAAACAAACAGCAACAAGAAAAAATACTTAAGCTTACTGAGACTGGAAATTAAAAAGTTTCAAAATTTCTAAATTCAAATTGAAGACTATTGAACAAAAACTACAGAGTAATTGCACAGCAACAGTTTCATAAATTAATCTTACACACAAGCAAAAATAATATTTTTTGGTCTCTCATTTTGACTAGATGTAAATGGATGTATTATGCACACATGTACATAATAGGGGGAGAGCTTAGATAACAATATGCATGTACTAGATGATTACCAACTAGCTTCAGAGAGCAGCAGTTGGAAGTTTAAGTTTTTTCTGTTTCTTTTTGTCTTAATTATCTTTTCATGTGAAAGCCTATCATTCTAATAAGACTACTGTTAAAAATATGATTATAGTATTTAGAAAGTATTTTAAAGAATAAACTTTCTTACCAAGGAGGTAATGATGAAAATGATCTACTTTGCTAATAACAAACAATAGATTTGTTTTTGTGACACAACGTAGGGCAAATAACCCAAAAGAGTGGTACTCAGAGAAAATAGTGAGGAAGATGACATACTTTGCTAGGCTTCTCTTGGAACAGACAGTCAGTGAACGAAGAGAGGCTTACCTTTTCCAGATGGTCGAGGTTTGCCAATAACTCCACAGGGGAGGGATCTCCAACAAGAGATCCTTTCCCTGTGGTGGTCAGCCCTTCAATGGGGTCTGGGAGAGGTGGAGCCAGACTCCACCCCTTCCGGTCACACAGGTACATTGCCTTCACCTGTGTTCCTGCAGCTGACTCAGTGCTCGCCTCAGGTGATCAATCAGTGGTTCATGCTGTGATCCAACAGTTCCCATACACACAGGAATATTTGTCAGCAAGTCTGATTACAACACAAAACTGTGTTTTCCAGTTTCTCTGTTCTTAAAATAGTACTTTCCCAGTATCTAACTCACTAAAATTAGTGCTCAGAAGGAAATAAACACTTTTTAAATGATCAGTAAGATAAAATTACCTCCAAGTTTCCTAGAAACATTTTCACATTTCTACTCTCTCTTCTTGTAAAAAAGCAATACAAGAAACAGGAAGTTGGATACAAACTTATGTAACTAGGAATATCATAATGTACATGTCTTCATTTCAATAGGCCATTAGCTCCGCTGCTGGCACAGACCTCAGATAAGCCAAATAGTCCAAACTCATCAGCACTTTACCTCAGACCTTCCAAGGATAACCTCAAGCTTATAAAGCAATGCTATTCTGAAATAATATTGAAATAACATTATATGAAGACTGGGATGTTTTCTTAGAGATGCTGTACTTCAAAAAAGAAGGTATACTGGCCACTGTTCTCACAACTGTATTTTATGATGCTGCTCCAGAACTACATTTCCACAACACTGTTCACTGCAGAGCTGAATACTCACCTTTCGCCAAATACTGCTTTGTAGAGTGCTTAATTTTCCTTGTTTTATATATTTTATATATTTTATATACTTAATTGCCATATATCATTTGATATGTACATCATTTTTAGCACATATTATACAATTCTTTTTTCCTGTACAATATCTAAAGGATTCCCATTATCTCACCCATACCTGTTTCTTTAACTTCTTTATCTTAATCTCCAGTAACAGTCCAATATATCACTGACATTATTTTCTATATTCTTTGATTGTGAAAGTTATGGAGAGCATAAGAATGGCTATAAAGTAGAGTGAAAAAGATCCACTTTTTCCAACACACACAACCCTGCTTCCAACATCTTCCAACAATCAAAATGTAAAGGAAATGAAAGCAACAAGGCAAGCATGGAATAACTCTTACTCTTTTTTCTCCCACTTTCCATAATTACTTACCCAGGGACTTACAGAGCCAAAAGCAGCAATAGTGTTCAGAGAAGGTCTTTCTTCCTTAAATTGCTGAAAGGGTAAGGGCCAGAACATTCCTTGGCAATTAATAACATAATTTTATTATTCATTGTTGATGTATATTTCTTTTTATTTTTCTATTACCTTGTCTGAAAATATTCAGATTTTATTTTAAAAAATGAATAACAATTCATTAGTTTCCTTCCTCTGTTGTTAAGATTTTCTAGATTTCCAGAAAGAGTATCTTCATACCATAAAATCACATTTTTATCAGGTTCTTTCTTAATAACACTATATATTAAAGAAAGTAACACTGAAACTAGCTCTAGAAGTGTCAGCTACTGTCAGTTTCATTTTGAAATTCTGAATATAATTTCTTACTGTAGAAGATGGGATTATACCTACATTAGATCTGATACAGAGAAACGTAAAACAGATACAGCTTGAATAATGTAGGCCCAGATAAAGGAAAAAGACACTCATACACTTATGTGAAGGTATAGCATGCCTGAAGCCTATTACTCAGGGCATTTCCAGGGCATTCAATTTAAGACATTTTTTGAAAATGGAACCCTATAAGGTTTGAAGGGTTTTGTCCCACTTGGTCTGTACTTGGATAGCTCACAGCAATATTTATATGAGATGACGATAGTGAAAAAATTGTTTTCTACTAAAGCAAAGATTAGAAAATAACTAATCAAAAAGAAAATATACATATACTACAAACGAGATAAGGCAATTAAAAAAAAAAGTTTTCACTTTTTATCAAAGTCTTAATGTTAGTTCTAGTTGAAATAAACTTTCTCTACAAAATTGCTTACCTGTGATGAAAATCAAGTTTAATGTGTGTTTGAAAGTTTCAAATTCTGCTGAAAGGCAACACATTTCCAAAGAATATAAAAAACTTAATTAAGAAAGCTGCAATTATAAGGCATGCTAGATATATTTTTAAAAGCAAAGGAACTATAATCTTTACTGTTCCAGGTGAATTACGGTGCAAACATAAAATACAATACGATCTTAGAATTCCTGATGCACATCTGAAAATCTCAGTGTATACATTTCCTTTGCCAACTTTGACAGAAAATCCTTTTGTCCACCAGCTCAATCTTTTCTAACTGCAAAATATCTAATTAACACCCAGACTAGTGTCTTTCACTTTTCCTCTCATTCTGCTATATGTCTATAGGATGACAGAAAACCCAATATTTTCTGGTTTTCAGTTTTATTTTCTGCCAAGGTAGGCAACATGAACTACCATGGGTAATTTCAGCTTCAGAGTAAATGAACTCTAATACATAATCTAATTTTTAGTCACTTCCTTCAGGTTCTTTTTTTTTAATAATGGTTCAATGGGATGAATCAGGGTAATAAAATCCCTTTTTTCCACCTGTTTACAATACTTTTGGATTTATTCATGTGGGAAAGCTTTTGTGGAAATTCTGCCTAACCAGATATGGCATTAATGAAGACCTTCTGCCTCTTCAGGTGTTTCCCTAATTGCCCAGCGAAGAACTGTACGCTGGTCCTCAGCGTACCATGGCACAGTAGAGGCCAGAAAAAATGCCTGAACATTAATTGTAGTGTTGCAGTTGTACGCTGCTGAGCACAGTAGAAATCAACTTTAATATGATCTTCTGATTTACACTACTTCTATTCATACCTGACAGTATTAGCACCAACACATCTTGTTTGAAGTGGAGGGAGGTCACAGGTTCTAGCGCAGATGCAAATTCACACTAAATGAAGATTCTGCTAATGCTATTGTTCCATGTTAATGTTGATGTGATAACGAGCACCTTTTTCAAAATCTTAACAGTTGGGGCCTGATGGTGGTACTGTTGAAAGTATATATACATCCATAGTTTCAATCACAGAACGTAGCTCTTCTTTCTTAGGGTAACATATTGTAAACGGGTGTTTTTTTTTGTTTTCTTTTTTTGGCTGTTGTTTTTCTTTTTTTTTTTTTTAAACTTCATGAATACACTTGACTGTGCATTTTTTGCCGAATTTCATGATTTTCCTCATGAATTTTTTTGTTTGTTTTCATGAGCGCTTTAAAAATATTCACAAAGATAACACCATGAGAGAATAGTTTCTGCCACATTCAAAACCCCTTGCTATCCCATGCTCACACTACTTGTCAGGAAGCAGATGGATAGTCCTTATCAGCCCTTCCATCAAAGACCCCTGATGTATCCTCAGGCAATTCTCCCACTTCATGTTAAACAACTCCAGCAAAGGAGAATTTCTGCTTTTTTTTTTTTTTTTTCCTCCCTACTTTTGGGTAACCATCACAAGAAAATGTATGTATGTGCATACATTCACACAGGACTGCAAATTGTAAGATTGCTGCCACCTACTTCTTTTGTTAAATTCACAAATATACTGTCACCTGAAATGACTGCTAAAAATAAGGGGACCTACGATCAAAAGCTCAACATTCTGTTGTTAATATGGATTAGTGAAAATGTTGATGTTTACTTTTGTAAATATATATCTAAAGAGGAGCAGATGATAAACAGCTTTTAGTTTTCTGTATTTATGACTGACAGATGGGTTTTGGTGAATAAGAAGCCAGTACATAGTGCAACCCCAAAATAAAAAAAAATAAAATAAAAAAGAAAAGGATTTTTGGAATGGTCTGCAGCAGCTAGAAAAAAAAGGACTCCCAAAAGCACTCACTGAAAATTTCTAATGAACTGTAAGTCAGCAGTCAAAAGAAATCTATGTGAACAGATCTCCTGTGCCCACAAGACAGCAAGATGCAACATTTGTACACAATTCAAGCATCTTCTCACAAATGAAAAAGGTGGAAAATGCACAGGAAAGCAATACACGCTGCGTTTATATGAGAATATGGTATATTCTTATCTTAGGTTTCAACAAATACTGTGCCATAAACATCCAATGTCTAGACACAAAATGTCACAAACCTAACACTGAAGATTTTTGGGCATATTTTTCTTAGTCATATCACAGACACGAAGGAAGTTTCTGCAAGCATGTTGAATATTGTGAATGATAGAGTCTGCTGAAGTCTGAAGAGATAAGCCTTAATAACACATTTTATAGCTTTTTCTTCTCAAGGACATCCAAACAAATACATATAGCAGTGCTGAAAGGAAGCCATATGTATCCTTCCTGAAATTCCATTTTCTTCCCTCAGCTGCTTACAGATGTGGCACACACACGTCTTGCCACTTCCTGGACCTACATCCAAGTATGCTTTCTTTACAGCCAAGAGAAGATAAAATCTGAGCATGAATAGAATATTGAATTATACTTCTCTATTTCATGTAAACATTGTGCTAGATATTCAATAATGAGCAAAGAGATTTGTAAATTCGGAATTAAAGTAAATTCTTAGCATCCAAAAAAACCAGTCCTATATTTTCCTTTTGGTATGACTGGATCCTTTTACCAAGTAACATCTTTATATTTAATTTTGAATGAACAAAAAGAAAAATCCTACTATTTGCATAGACTATGTTGTTTATTTGTATGTAAACTATGTTTTGGTGAGGTTTTTTTTTTTTTTTTAACTGTTACAATTTTTTCATTAACTACACTAAGCTTCTTTCTGTATACTGGATTTTCAACTTCTGTGGCTTCTAATACATCTGCTTTGTTGTTCTCAAACTACCTCCTTGCTGCCTATATATTTTATGTATATAGAATGGGGGGTGGGAGGAGAGAAAATAGCAATCAGGGATAACTAAGGACATGATCAAGTAGTGCCTAAAATAGCCCATCACTCAAGTTACATAGTCAAACACTGAAAAACTGTCAGCCAAAATTCACACTTCTCTGAAAATGGACTGACACAAAAACGTGGCTCTCAAAAATCAGCAAGACATACTTCCTCAGTAAAAAACATATTGTCTTTAAAAAAAGAATAAATCCATTTTTACATTATATTAGATCTGACTTGTCAACAGCCTTATTTTGCAGCAGCTCTTCCTTTTCAAATACCAGCTTCAAAGAGTGAAATGTCTAAAATTAATTCTTCCATGGAATAGAAAGATTTATGTGTATGCCATGTCACACCACATTATTCTAGATTTTTCTATGCAATATATACATATATTTTTAAATGCATAATTATTAACTGGGAAAGGTAGCTGTTTTAGGGGCCTCTTTCAACTTGAATGAAAAACATATATATGTGGGTACATTTTCTAAGTATACTAAGTCATGAAAACTGTAAACAGTGTTTTAGAGTAAAAATCAGATATGCGATAATTCTACAAATTAGATTTCCTAGCTTTGAGTCCTAATATTGATCTTTGTTAAGCGACGCAATATGAAGCAACAATAACAAATTTTGTGTGTAATACTTGAATGCAGGCCAGTAATTTCTTTGAGGTTCTGTATGAATTTTATGAACAACTTTCTGTTACTGAAATGAGTGAAATGTTTATAGCAAAGTGAACATAAATGTTCCAGTTAACATACATAAAATCAAAAATGACTATGATGCAGCATTTCAAGAACAAATTAATTTTCCTGATTTTGAGTACTTTGTATAATTCTGATTTCTCTAATGTACCTTTATATCTAAGTCCTTAATGAATAGATATCATGAAATATATTTTAAAGATTTCCTGCCTTGTAAGATGAATGTTGCTGAATAACAATGAGTTTTTTTCTTTAAAATTTACAGTTTTTCCTGACCATGTCACCTTCATGTTCTTTATTATTAGTCACATATACTTGTACATAGCACAAAGTTTTGGATTGTTCTGCAATATTTCAACAGCAGATCAATTTGTATTGCTAGTACTGAACCACAATATTTATACTCAATGAGTACACTCTTTCCAGCTCTAATAAAAAATAAATAAATTAATAAATATAAACCCTCTGTTTGAAAAAATTCTTCATTATGTTGAATTTGTTTTATAGTCGTTATTAAATATTGTAAATTACAACAAATAAATGAAAAATTTTACTGTGAAAAAGTATAGTGTGATCTACAAAGATAATTGGGAAAAATAAAGCAAGGAAAGAGTTTCTGGAAAGAGATCCTTAGCAAATTATACCTGCACAAATGGCATGACTTAAAGAGCACTGCATCATTTAACATAGCTTTGGATCTCATCACGCATCATAGTAAAAATACTCTATCACCAATCCATCCAAGACAATGAATACAATACAATACAATAAACAGACAAATGTATATGGATATTAAAAGAATTGATAGCTTTAGCACTAGAATGAACCAAAATTTATATATTTTTAACAGTGTTCAACAACTTATATCTGACTCTTATTTCATCTGTACTAATCTAAGTCACTGACCTTACTTTATGACAAAAGGTTGAGGGAACTAGACTTGCTAGGTTGGAGAAGAGAATGCTCCAGGGAGACATCATTGTGGCCTTCCAGTACTTGAAGGGAGCATATAAACAGGAGGGGGGGACAATGGTTTGATGTGGTTGAATGGGTTGATAGTGATAGGACAAGGGGGAATGGTTTTAAATTAAGACAGGAGATTTAGGTCAGATATAGGAGGAGGTTTTTCACTCAGAGTGTGGTGACGCACTGGAACAGTTTGAACAGAGAGGTTGAGGATGGAGGCATTTAAGATAAGGCTGGATGTAGCTCTGGACAACCTGATCTAGTGGTTGGCAACCCTGCCCATAGAAGGGAAGTTGAAACTAGATGATCTTTAAGGTCCATTTCAACTCAGGCCATTCTATGATTCTATGAAAGTTAGAAAACATCACACATAAAGTACACTAGAAGTTACCTTATTTCAATATACAACCCATAAAATGTAGCTGTAAATAATTAGCACATAAGAAACTTAGCTAGTATACACAGATTTCATATCCTACATAATATAAAAATAAAAATATACAATTTAAATCCTTTAATTTTGAGACCAAAGAATGCATTTTTCTGGCAATGTAAGTAGTTGATATTGACTGATGATCAAGTAACTAATACAGAAAATATAGGCAGAAATAAAAGATATGTTCTGTCTCTGCCTAAAAAACTACTTCCTTCAAGGTTTTCCAATGTGAACTGTTAAGAAAGGACTTCAAATATTTGATTACACATTAAAAAAAATAAAAAAAAATAAAAGTTTAACATGGTGAAATATGAGACTCCAGTATTTCATGCAAATGTATCTTGATAACTATTGTTTCTTATTATTTATTATTACAGATTGTTCAGCAAGTTGTGTCCTAATTGTGTAATTTTTAAATAGCAGCATAAATATGAGCTGATTGATACAGCTGATACATATTTAGCTCATTAGTTGATAGAACTGGTTTATGTTTAGCTTCTGGACAAAAGCCAGAATATTAGATTATAAAGTAATTCTTAATAAATTTACCCAGATTATTACCTAGTAAAAATCCACATGCACATGAATGAGCATTTTAATAAAAATGTTTTAAATTCAGTATTAGTTACCTTACAAGAAAAAACACTTTAACATAATAGCTATTTTTGTATTCAGGGAAATAGAGCACTTAATTTGAAATATTTTACTGGAGATACAGAGAAAGCTAAATGTGAAGATGGAAGCAAGCTCTGCTGAAGTTGAAGTAGTTCTGCATTTTTAAAATCAAGCTTGATAAAATTTACTCAGTAAACTTCAGTAATTAGTTAAATAAAAACAAGTATTCACAAACAAGTCCTTATGTACGTATCTGCTGGTGATTCCCTATAGTGAAAACAAACTGTTCATTTTGTGGTGAGTTTTTAGAATAATGAGTGAGCATTCTGTTTCACTGTTTTTTAATTTTAATATCAGGAGCAAGTTGTTGACTCATTGACAGATATATCATGCCATGTTAGATTTCTACCCGAGAATTTGAGTTTAGCACATGGTGAGAAAACCCTGTTCAATTCACCTTTATTTCCTCCAGATGGTTGATGTCAGAAAAGGCAGAGTTCATCCAGGCTAACATTTGCAACGTAAGTATTGTCCACTCTAAGGCAACCTAGTTAAAAATTTCGATCTCCATTTACTGCAAAGGAAGCTGAAAACCTCCTGGTTTTAAACGAGGCTAATACCAAGTCTTAGGTAGAGATGAGTCCTTCCAATTTTTAACTTTCTCTGTTTTTCAGAAAGTTTGGAAAGCCAAGACTTTCCAAAAATGAACAGAAAGATATAATTGATGTTCCCCTTTTAGCTAGGTTTACATAGTGCCTTTAAACCTTTGACCTATGTATATACATACAAAAAAAAAAAAGGGGGGGGGGGGAGGGGTAAGGGGGTAAGAAGAGGAAAGAAATCACATGTTAAGAAAAAAAAAAGTATTTTTCTTAAAAAATGCTTGGTCCTCATAATGATAAAACATTACCTTTTCCACTCATCCATTTTAAAATACAGCATGGATCATTTGGTACTATATGTAGCTATACCTTTTGAATTCAGATTGATTATTTTGATTGTTTATAGAACAGAGAAATGTTGGAGACATACTTTTTTTCTTTTTCAAAAAAAAAAAAAAAAAAAAGGAATTCAGCCTGCAGTGAATTAGAAAATTCATTAAGTCACCTGAACAACAGCTCCTGATCATATTAAGCTCTCCCTAAGCTGTTCTTCTTTCAGTGTTATAGAGTCTAATGTGCAAGAATTAGCAACTGATAATCAGGGACTTTTTCATACTAAACTATCAACAGATATCTTCAACGTTCCTAGATAAACTGACTTTTAAATCCAGATAACTATTTTATCGACAATCAAATTTTAAGAGTTCAGAATGTAAACATAAATATAATAAAATAAACTTTTACCAAACATGAATGAATGCATTTCTCCAAATATAAAAATAAAATTCCGTAAGGCCTATAAATTAACCTTATGAGATGTTAATGACAAAATATTATCATCTACAGACGAGTATTTTTATTCAAAGTTTACATGTAGGTATACTTCAAACCATCCAACTAGTCACAATACTAGCAGCATTCTCCTTTAGCCCAAACAAAAAGACCTAGAAGTGGAAACTCTTTAGAAATATATAACCTAAAAATGTTTGATCTGTTTGAAAGTTAGATAAACATAACTACCAAACATGATTCTACAAGAGATCCTATTCTATTTCAATAGCACTTTGGAAACATTACTCAATGATAAGTCTCAAGGAAGACTGAATCAACTGATACAAATCACTTGAAGATCTTTGCAGCAGATGTAAAAAGAGCAGTCTTAAGCACCGCATCTATAGGTCAACTCTAATTTTTTATTCCATACACAAACACACACACACACACACAAAAAAAAAGCTTTTTGGTTTTAATTGACATTTACCTTTTAATAAAATTAAGTTTTTTTAGTTTAGTGTTTTACAGAGTATTACAATACTGTCTAATTTATCCAGAGTTGGCTGAGCTCCAGTAATTGAAACAATGATCATTACATCTTGGTTCTGTTTTCTTTGCATTACTGAAAGATTCAGCCGTTTAAATTGAAGGCACTATATAAACCTAAGACTGTTATTACTGAAGAATAAAGGAGCCAAAAAAAGCACAGAATTGTAAGTATTAATATAGTAGTAATCTTTGATTCTCCATATTCCAATTCAGATGTGACTCCACAATGATATTATGTTATCATATTGTTTAATCTAATCTTCCAACATACATTACAGCCTAACATTATAAAAAGCTCATTCAGCAAACATTAATTTGCCTTGCAGATTGAAGAGTATGGAAATAAGGCGCTTTCTAGTTTCTCTTTCGAATTATTGACAGAACTTCTAGTAATTGCTCCTCTGGAAGAGGTTAGAGTGAGTAAAGTTAAAACTAAGAAAGATAAAAGGTAAATAAGTTAGGGACTAAGATCTGTAATTATTTTGCAACAGCTAGGAAATATTTGGTTTAGGTGTTTTTTTTTTTTGTTTTTTTTTTCTAAAGCAAGTGAATTTTCTCTTGTATAAAATAAATAAAATTTTCTAATACGTGAGTTTTGAAAATGCTGGCAAATCTCTTTTTCTCTGGTTTCTTATCTCCAGGGACAGATTCCATTTCATTCGTTGACCACTTTCAAATGGAAGATATTACTTGAACTTTGCATCACTTCAAAAGCCAGGTAGCAGCCAGAAAGAAGAGAGTTATACGTCTCACCACCTAATCTATCAGACAATTGTGTGAAAATCCTTTTACAAAGCTGTTGGTGTTCCAAACACCGGTTGAAAGGATCTGGGGATATTCCAGACAGCCCACATGGATGAAAGCTTTCTTAACCTACATTAAATCTTGATAATGCAATAATGAGTCTTTTAAAGGGATAACTCTAATTCCCCTATCTACTGCAATAAAGACTGTATACAGCTAATCTGCTTTGCCCTTTCAATTAAACTCGTCCAGGACGTTCTATGTAGTCAGCACCCTGAATGAGTCATTAAAATTCTCGTTCTGTTAGAGTTGTGTGCAGCACACTGTTGTTTCTAAATTCCATTAAATCCAAATGGTCTTTATCGCTCCATGACCACTGTGACTTCAATCAGCCAATTTAATTACCTTACCAAATTGTCAGCAGAAGTAGCAAAGAAAAACAGGAAGGGCTGTGACGTTATCAAATTGAAATCTTCCTCTGTGCCGGTTAATCTAGAGCAGTCAATAACAATGCTTCTCACCTCCTTGCTGCCTTCCCGAGGCTCTTAACCTTATTCCTCTTTCAAAGATTTCTGTTACTGTTTGTAGGGCTGATTTTGAACTCTCTGTGTGGATTATTTCAACATGTATTTAAAGCTTCTTGTCCCTGGCAGTAAAATTTTCATTGACTCTATAAGTTGGAATTACCAAACCGCGGACCTCTGAGGGCTGCTACAAGTGTTTGCTTTGCAGATTTTGATCACGCTCTCGATCTGAAAGCAAAGCACCTCCCTCATCAAAGCCAGCTCTCTACGTTCTGCCATCTACCATATGCAGAAAGCTTACGCCCTTCCACTAAAAAAAGTGCCAGTGTAATATCCAAAGGAAAGACGGTCCACATCGAAGTTCTAGTAAAACTCTAGCTCACCCAGCAGGCATTTCTCATCTGATTTCTGGTCTCATAACCTTTTGCACGGAGCTAGCTCTCACTGCTATTGCATGTCTTTGCTGTGTCTAACAGCCGTCAGATAAGAGTGATCACTTAAACCTCAGAAACATATGGGTCGACCCCCACTGGTAACTGCACAGGCAGCGAATGCAGTGATCCAGCCTCCTCGCTGGTTTTGCAGAGCCCCATCTTAAAACCACTCCTGTGCAGATGAGCTCGATCCTTTTGAGAGAAAGGTTCTCAGTTAAGCAGTACGGCAGGTGAAACCGGCGCCACAACACTTTCACGGGAGAATTCTCCAGTGCAGGGTAATTCCCCTCTCAGAGATCCCACAGTTGTTTTATTTTTTCCTATTCAGTCCCACAGGTGACGCAATCAATCATACATAGCTCTGTTTTGCAACTATTCTAATTATTTTACTTTACGACAGACAACGTGAAAATGCTAGTTTTGTAATGGTTTGATGTGTTGGTTTTGTTCCTTTTTTTTTTTTTCATAAGAAAAATGTCAGTAGTAGGAAATTATTCTTGGAAGAGTGCAAAACCATCTTTCCTTGAAAAGTACTCCACATCTTTTGTCTTAGCTTTCCTTTGCTTTTAAACTATGTCCCTTCTCCCACTTCTTTTTCAATGATGCACTCCTTCCTACAACACCCACGTCCCTTTCCACCTGCCTGAAGACAGCTTTCACCGCAGACACCTGCAACACCAAACCAACAGAGAGGTTAGACTACAGACCCAGGCCTTTAATTATCTTTACATTCTTTTTCAACGAGTTGAAGCGAGAAGAAAATATCCTTCACAAAATGGAGAAACTCTTATCTGGTCTGTGGGCTCCCTGGGGAGGGTCCTTGATCGTTCACACGTTTTCACTTGAGTAACTTGAGAGGGAATTAGGACCAAACCGCTTTCCCCTCCCGCTCACCAGCCTTTGCCGCAGGAAGGACGAGTAGGGTTTTATTCCGCGTCACTCTCAGTAGCAGAGACAAGGCCCGAAACGGGCAATTTAAATAAAGAAGAGTGTTTTAGAGTAGTGTGGAGTTCAAAGAGCTCCGCGTAGGAACAGAAAAGAAAAGAGGCGCTTTAAGCAGCCCGGCCTCTTACTGCCTTGGGCGAGAAGAAATGGGTTTGTGTGAACTCAGGTGAACAGTTACTGATAGTTAACAGCTCTTAATGGCTCGCTCATTCAGCCGTACAAGCGCCGGGGTGCACCGAGGGGGGGAAAGGCAGGAGCGAGGGGGGGAAAGGCAGGAGCGAGGGGGCTTGCGGGACCCGGCGACAACGGGGCTCGGGAACGACTCGGCTCGGCCCGGCCCCGCTCCGTTACTTGGTGTTTCCTGGGAGCTGCTGCCCTGGGAATAGAGCATAGAGGCACGGAATCAGAGAACTGTTCCCCGATAATGGAGGGGATCTGCCGACGGTCACACATTTGGGCTTTTTTAACGGTGCCAAGTGATAAGGAAAAGGTTTCCATCACTTTTAGCAAAGGAGTGACAAATATCAGGCAGCTGCGCTTCTCTTTTGTCAGGCTGGGACTTGGCCTGGTATCCGCCGCAATGGCTCAGGTTTAAGTTTAACTGACCGATTGTTTTAGCTCTCGCTAGAAACCTTCGGCTACTGTGGACACAAACCTGCTTTTCCACGGCTTGCCTGTGGGAAGCGATTCAGGAGAGACAGAGGGAGGCTGCTCGCACTCGGCATGAAGCAGAGCCTCACTTCAGTGAGGCCGGTGCGATGCCCGCACACCTGGCTGCCCCACTCCGGCAGCAGCAGGCACGGGGCTGGGTACAAACGGAGACATCGCACGGCCTCTCCCTGTGCCTACTTCATGAAGCACGGCAGAAGCAACCCTCTGCCTTCGACAGCCAACCCAGGAGGCACCAACTCCCTGCGTGGTTGCTAAAAGATAGCTTGAGAGAGAAAGGACACCCTGGCTAGTCCCAACAATGACAGAAGCCGTGGGAAGGACAATGTGAATCCATGGTGGTTAATTTGCACAGGAGGAATGAGGGGGCTGGGGCTCTGGCAGGCTCCAAGATCTCCCCTGTTGCCATAGCGCTGCTGGCTGAGGAAGAAGAGCGGGGGCTGGCAGGCTGCCTTCTGCAGGGAACTCCTCAGCTCTCGCTGCTCAGGGAGTAGTCCATGGCCAGTCGTGGGCATCCTGGCCCTTGGTCTCAAGGACACTTGAGGAGACGGGGACGGAGGGAAATTCTTCTTTCAAGAAATAACACCAGAGGTCTTCCCTCCTCCCCATCATGCCCTGTGCAGGGTTGTCAGCCCTGGAGAAGGAGCTGGATGTCTCTCACGGTCACAGAGTCACTGCACACCTGGACCAGACTCAGTCCAGACTCTTCACAGCATCGATTTGTAACAGGCCCAGTTGAGCAAGGGGAAAGTCTTCCTCCAGCTCTCTTACATCTAAGATTTTTCATATTAAGATAAGCTAAACAACCACTCCTTGCTTCAAAGCCTGACAATTGGGTTGGTGACAACTTAAAAGACCAGAAAAATCATTATGTGCTTTAGAAGCAGACTCAGTCATTGCTGCAACGAGCGATGGAGTGAGTGAACCCCATTACCCGACTGTGCGACCCAAGGACAGTGTGGAAGGGATGTTAGCCTGAGTGTGTGTGGGACCATGGTTGCTCTGGGTGGCAGAGTCCTCCTGCATTACCACCTCCAGCCTCGGGATTATTTATTGTTCAAATCTCTGCCGAGCGCTGCTCCACAGGGATATCTCTGTAGGTGCACTGGATAGCCAGATCAGAAAGGATGCTAAGCTAAAGGAGGAAAGCTCACCTCTAAGTGGTAATGTGGCCAGTAAGATGCTTGTTTATGCACACAGCTACGCTTGAAAGAAATTCAAAGGTCCGACCCTCGGCACCACTCACGAATCCCGTTTTGCCCATGCTGGACTGTGACACATCACACACCCCAGCGCTGATTTCACGGCCGTGATTACGGAGCAGACTGAATGCAAAATCAGCCTGGCAATGATATACGGACTCGCTTAGCCATGACCAAAGAAACAAGCATTCCTCAAGACGGTTGCTAAGAGCAACGTGCCTTAAGCACCACCTTTAGACCAGATGGAAGCGGAAAATAAGTGCTACTAGGAATTCAGCACACGAGATCAGTAACAGACTGGTGACTTTTTAATCATTACCAACCTTCCCCTCCAAATAAAAGTGAGCGCGTGGGGGAATTGAAACAAAATTAGAAACACACCGAGGCACTACTCCTAGGATGAGGCGAGAGCTTTCAGTGTACCTCGGGAAGAGATGCAGAGGTTGCCGGCAGCTCTTAGCGGTCGGTGTTAGGGAGGGAGGCACCGAGGCTGCCTCCTGCCCGGAGGTGCCTGTTTCGGGTTGCCCCATCCTCCGCTCCCTCCGCGGTTCGCCCGCTCCGCCGGGACCGCAGCCGCCCCGGGCCCGCACACCTCGGCTCGGAAGTGAGGTTCACTTTCCCTTCCGTCCTGTCCCTGCCCACTGCAAAACTTCGACAGATCAGGCACGGCGACCAGAACGTCACCCTCGCTTGTTTTCTTACGCACATGTACACAAATGCACGCACAGTCAGAGCTGCTGAGGTTAGTTTCACGGTCCAGACGGGATAGTCTCCAAACTCTCTGCTCTCTTTGAAATCTCATTCTGATCTATGATTTTTCTTCTCTCTTTTTGTTGAGGGGGGGAGGTGCTGGAACTCGTGCAACTTTTCTCACACGAAAGAGACTCGTTTTTGTAGCGTACCGCAGTGATTCTTTCGCAAGCGTGGAACAAGGCACAAACCATCTCTAACCCTAAACGCCAGAGAAGAGGCAAGCGAGTGGGAGCCCAGCCCGAGGTGTCGGGTGACAGCGTCGCGGCCGAGCGACATCAGCTCAGATGGAGCAGAGGCGGGCGGCCGAAACTAAACAACTACTTGACAGGTTTTAACTGATGAGGCACTGTGCCTTCCACTACTATGGAAACAAAATAAGGTACATGAGGAGGGAGTCACGCAAGCTCCGCAGCCCCTTAGGCAAAAGCGTTTGCCAGTCATTTTTCTCTCTATTGTTATTATAATTATCATCATCCTACCGTTACTACGGCTACAATGAGCTGCGGCGGCAGAAAAAAAACACACAGCAATTCATGCCTCCGGATGCAAAATACACAGAGACTCCGGGGCCCGACTCCGATGGCACGTCCCAGCTGTCCCCCAACACCCCCTTCGGAGTCAATCCTACGTAAATCGCGTTCGGGCTGAAATGCACAATGAAAAAGTGTCAAGAAATCTTACCAAATCTTAATACATGTGTGGTTCCTTGAGAATATCCAATCCACAGTAAGCAAAGAAGGAGTCTAATGGTGCATCTGAAGACTGGATTAGTTAGAATAGGGGAAATAATCTTCATGATGTTTCTATGTACACACGCGCTGCTTTACTTCCCCCTTCTAAGCCGTCAGGTTTCCCGGTAAGGTGAGAATGAGGATACGTAAACTGATGGCCCTCAGACACGATCACGGCATGGTCACAGAGAGAGGAGAGAGTCTACGCTTCCCAAACCCATTAGCAATCCCTGCATGTTCTTCATTCACTGCGCCAAGGAGCAACCTTCAACTGCAAGGAATGGTGGGACATCCATGTTAGTCGGGGGAGAATCCTTGAGAAATCCAAACGCACACAACGTCCAGCCGAGTAAACCTGGGAGGCAAGAAAGGAGGAAAATCAATAGGTAATCCAGCTCGAGAAATCGCTGAGGTACCGCCACATAGCGAAAGTCAATGAGCACCAGCCGTTTCACTGGCGAAGCTTTTGCCGTGCTCCCATTCTACTGCACTGCTGCACAGCTTCTGACGCGAAGCCAAGATTAAGTGAGAGAAATTGAGATAGCTTCTCTCTTCTTAAGGCTGCCTGCCAGACAGCCTTCCTGATTTCTATTATGCAACAGATCCGATCGCCTAGCGTTGTTGGAGGAAAAAACAGCTCGGTTTTATTTACATCTTTCTAATTGTTATTAGTCTTTCAGTTGTTCTCAACAATAGCTGTAAGTGTCTGCGCCGGGGGCGGGGGTGGAGGAAAGGACTACAGGAGAGAAGGGAATCGGCTTTATAAAAATCAATTCATGCATTTTAATAGCTGGCTGGCTGGCTCGAAATCACTTAGCTTTAGAGTTGTGAAAGAGAATGCTGACGATAAAATCATGCATGTTGTCAAAGTAACGTTAAGGCTAAAAAAAGATCATGATATTTACATTTACTGACTACTACTCACATTAATATATGAAAAAGGAAAAATGTGATAGTTTGCCTACTGCATGTCCTTAGGAACTTGCCCTGGATCCAATGATTACACAGTACCAGCTTGCTTTTGCAAGGTAAACAGGAATCGGCAGCACAAGAACAGCCTTGTTGAATGCATACAGTTCAATTTCACTTTCACTCTAAACAGTTACCTGTGGATTTACAGGTTTATATTTTGCACCCTATGCACTCTATTCTGTCACTTTTTTTTTTTCCTTCAGGCACAGCTTTCCTTTCATAGTATTGCTGTTCCTCCTTCTACTGAAAGGTGTGTGTAGTTTGTCAGTTTGCAGTTCTCAATGGGAACAACAACATTGCCTGGTTGGATAATGGTGTACAAAAGACTTCTGTCTTTCGTCCAGATGTTCCAAAGAACTCACTCTCTAAACTACTTGAGACTTTTCTCTGAAATACAATTGTGTGCTTGAAAATAGGTTGAACCAGGACTGTCAGACTTTGCAGTCAAAGTGAAGCTTTTGCTGAGTATACTTAAGCATTATTAAAAATATTAAAAGACAATTCCTGGCTTCCCCATAAGGAGAATGAATTCATTTTATTCTACATTCTGCCTGTAGACATCTTTTGTCTCCTTATCTCCCTCCCTGACTTTTATTACCACAGAAAATATCACTGAGAGTCTTCCCCCACACATACATACAGATGAACACAGAATAAACCTGCCTTTACAAAATTAAATACTGATGATGCCAAGCAAATTAGAATAGTCTGTGAAATGTATCAGAAGGAGAAAATGGCAGAGGTGACTTCCAATTTATTTTTAAATGATACCTCTGTATCGTGGACATGTAAATAAGCAACAGTAGCATTTAAATTATTACTTGTAATATTGGTGCTTTGTATCCTTGAAAGCGTTAGCAATTCACAGTAACTTTCTTATTACTATGGCTTTTGGTTTCCTCAGTATGCATTTACTTAAAATACTGTAAAATTCTGATGAAAATAAATGCATGTTCTGTGAAGGGATTATTAAACATCATTGATTTTTTTTTCTTTAAGATGGAGGCATAACTGCAGTGTCAAAAATAAGTATCATGAATGGCTAGTTCTGCAGACTAGCAGGGAATTCAATCAGACGGCTTGAGTGCTGGAGCACTTTAAAAAGAACACCTAGTGTTAAAAGCAAGGATATCTAGCGACTCCTTCAGTTCACACTTAGAATATCTTCAAGAAAAAAATGCACAGTGATACTCTTTCTTGCATTTGCTATTTCCCTTTTTTTTTCTCTTCTACTTTTTAGGTTTTATCTTAGCTGAAGAAGAAATAAAACTCGCACTGTTGAACACCATGAACATTTCTTTCCTTCCTATCTTTTCTGTAATGTTACTGAAATAAAGGACATTCGACGTTTTTTAATTTTGACTGCTCATATGTGGCTTCCTGCTCAGATTGAATTTTTTATTTAGTTTAGTTTTGGTAAGCGTTTATGAAAGCAAAGATTCCTTAATAGCTTTAATACAATTAACAAGACAAACCTGAGGCAAAGTGACCACTTTAATGAGTCTTATTTTCTAAGGTCTCTTGGAATAAAAAAAAAAAACAAAAAAACCGTAGCTGTAATCAAGCCCAGCAACAGTCCTATATCACAGAGGCGTGTAGAGAATAACTGGAAACATAAAACAACTTATGATTCATTGCTTGTGTTATTAAATGTTCAGCAGCCCCATCACACCTTATGCCGCACGCTTGGGACTGAGGGGGTTTCCTTGCTTCCTCGCTGACCTCCCTCCGCCGACGGGAGCTGCCCCAGCACCACGGACAGCGGCCGGCGCAGTCGGCTCCGTGACTTTCAGCACCGCGGAGAGCGCTCCCGGCCCGCGCTCCTCCGCGACGCCTCCGCGGCGAGACCACCCGGTGCCCGAGTGCCTTTTTTTCCCTCCAATCCTTTCACGACACGGAAAGGAAATTAAAATATGTTATCGGCTTCTTTAGAGACGCATCTTATGCCCTCGGCTATGTTAGCCGCTATTTTATGACATTTTATGGGTTCAGGAGTATTGCTCTTCTTATCTGCCATCACGCCTCGCCTGATGTTCAGCATTAACACCTTCTCCCTCCTCTAAAACCCCATCTCCCACTTTGAAGGGAGATCCTGGTTAATCCAGAACTGCTTTCTCAAGCAAACCGCTTCCCTATTAAAAAGTAAATCTGGCAAGATATAAGATGCTTAGAATTCATTGAATATTTGGGGTCTGAAGACAATTTACGGTCTAAAGAGTTAAGTGAAGCCTCCGAATATACCACTCTATACTCCTTTTCTGTTAATTGGACTTTAGCTTCATTTCATCTTCGCAGTGTGAGAAGGAAGAAAGAGTAACCTTTACAAAGAACCTATTGTTCACCCTCCAGAATAATTTCAACATGGACAGAGGAAAGTGCTCTTAAGTACTTTCATATTTCCTTCCTTGTAAGACATACAATTCAAAGGTTGGAGATCCCTAATAAAATATTCAGCTGGAGAAGCTGGTCTTGTCTCTTGGGGACTTGTCACCACTGTTATGCAGTGCTTCTCAGATTAAAGTCTTTATGAAACTGTCTTCTTCACTTCAGTGATCAGCAAATGGGAAATCTACAATTCCTTGGTTATATGTTTTAATTTGTTTTACATTTTGGACATCTATAGTAGACATGGTGGTAATACATTTTTAGTACACAAGGACAATGTCCAAGTGAAGGTGGCATGAAAAATAGTATTTCAGCTACAGGAGGGGAAGGAGAATAGATCATCTAAGGCCTTTACATCTTTTGTGAGTGATAAAAGCCTACTAAATTCTTTAGATATGTGTCAGGTATAAATGGTGATCTTATGTACCTAATGCTTTATTCGGAGAGATGTGATTTTGATTACCTTATTACATCAGGCACTTTTTTCCTTTAGATCATATTTTCATGTGCTGTTATCATAATAAAAGTGAATCCACTTTCAGCTAGCTGCCACCTACTGGGATGTATAGTTTTACCGTATCACTTTTAACAGGAAATGGCTTTCATTTTCAGGTCAGAGCTATGTCTCTAAGAACAGATGACAGATTTATTTCTTTTTATCACTTAATCTACATTTTTGTCCTCTCCCAGCTACAATGGATATAAATTTAGTACGTATAAAACATATGGTTCCCAGAGCTTTGTTTCTCCGACATTTTTTGTGAAATCTTTTCAAGTGCTTCAGAATGACATACCACCACAGTCCTCCTGTTGTTGCAGTCTGGTGTGTGGAGAGCCACAGTTTACCGCAACACCTGACCAGCCCCTCCAGATCTCCAGGCACGAGTGTTGCAGCTTTGCTGACAGTGCAGTAATACAGTCCTCCCTTTTTAAACGTTTGCTGAGTTATTCCAATGATTGTTGATAGTATCATTGAAAAACACATCACAGCCCACTTGCACTTCACTCCCACCAGCTATAAAAACCACAGGTCCCCTCTCTGTGTTATTATTAGCTCAGTCCAAATTTACAACCAAGTTTCTGCTGCGCCGATAATTAATGACATTTTAAGATGGTAATTAATTTTCAGCTAGCGGAAAGACGTTCATTCTAATTAACAAACTGAGTATGCAATAGATTAACTTGCTCAGGCACTTTTGGGTATCACAGCAATGCACTTTCCTAGCATGTTTTAAGCAGCGAAAACAAACATTTATGACATTATCTACAGATCAGCCTTTCACCCCTTCAGTTTGCTTTGTGGCTGCGTTAACTGTGAAAGATTTCGGGAGGAGAGGAAGGATGTTTAACGTTTTCCACGCTCTACTCTACTAAAAGTTTCTAAGGGAAACGTGAAGAGAGGCGTCATTATCAAGTATCCATTCCTTTTCAGCGCGCACAGGGCTCTCTTAGTCGTGCCGCCGCTTTAGTCAGGAATGTCTCTGGCTTCATACAGAGAGTGTCAGCGCCCTGGCTGGGTTAGCGATGGATGCTCGCCCAGAGAATGCTGAATTCGTTCGGAAACCAGCGCCAGGACTGCCGACAGCCGAAAGGTGGGATGGCTGCACCGGCAGTGGGCGCCGGGGCAGGGGCAGGAGGACACCTCACGGAAGAAGAACCAACAGTCTGTGGGTTGTCCACCCACAACTCGAGTGAAGTTAGAGCTCGTTTCTCACTTCTCCTTCCCCAGTCGGGGGGGGGGGGGGGGGGGGGGACACCCCCGGGCTCGGCCACCATCAGCCCAGCGGCTCAGGACTGCTGCGGGAGTCGGACAGGGGGCACTGGGAGGGCTGCGCTGCCCTGGAGGCTGGCCCTAAATCCCACAGCAAGGTGAGAAGGAAGGCGGGGGAGAAGAAGAACGGAAGGCGGCAGAGCCCAGCGGCAGTAGCCGGCCAGCCTCGCGGTGCCCGTGTCTGCCAGCTCAGCGCCCGCTTTGCCCGGAGACACCTGGCTGGGAGGCAGCGCGGTGAGCAGCTTTCCCCGCAGCGCAGAGACCCACCCGCCGACGCTACCACCCCAATTGCAGCCCCTCACTCGCATGCAGACCCTCCGGGCAGCCGGAGACCCCGGGACGTCGTCCTACCTTGAGCTGCGGGCGGGAAAGCGGGGAGGGAGAGGAAGGCGGAGGCGGGGGGGAGGAAGGGCGGTGGCAGGACGCCGGGGGATGCCCTGGCTGCGGTGCAGCCGGCGGCCGGGCACCACTGACGGCGGCAGCAAGCGGCGGCCGAGGGAGGGAGGGAGGGATGGAGGGAGGGGAAGGGGAGGGAAAGAAGGGAGGGAAGGAGCGAGCGAGGGAAGGAGGGAGGGAGGGAGGGAGGGAGGGAGGAAAAAAGGGAAGGAGACCCGCCTCCTGTCGGGAGCACTGCACAGCTCCCTTTAAAGGAGCAGAAACCCGCTTTCTCCGCGGCCGCCTCTCCGAGCTCCGCAGCGCCGAGCGCCAGCGGACCGGCAGCGGCAGCGGCAGCGGGCGGGCAGCTGAGTAGAACCGCTCCCAGCTCCCCCTCCACAGCCCCAAGGGCCGAGCACTGGCGGGCAGCGCGTTTTCAGAGCACGGGAAATCCGAGCTCCTGAGCGGGGTCCCCGATTCCGTTTTGCGTGCATGGAGGAGATGCGAGGGGTCGGACCCTACCGCCCTCAAAACGGCGCCCAGTAGCACCTTCCCTGTTCCCATGGCCTCAGGGGTAACAGAAAAGTCTGGGTGCCCTCGGCCGCTTCTCTACACCATCCTCATGGTGAATCCCTCCTGCTTCCACAGCATCCTTCCCCCTTAAACTAGCAAGGACCGAGCTCCAGCAATTTTCCCAATCTTGTCCAGAATCTAAGGAACTGGGGTCGGCCTGAAATCTCGTATGGGGGCAGCGAGGCCGTGGGGTCGAGGGGGAGGGCAGGCGGCAGCCAGACAGAGCCCGCGGCGTCGGGAACACAGAGCGGGGCCTCCACGCCCGAATCACTTCGTAGTGACAACGCTGCGGGGAGGTTAGGGGGGGGGGAAGGCTCCGATAAGGAGCCGTAGTGCAAACTGCAGCCTCCACAGCCCCCTGCAGGATTGCCGGTGCTCTCCTCTCGCCCCCTGCCCCGCTCGCCTCCGCAGCTCCACAGATGTCTGCCCGATTTCCCCTTTTCTCCTCCCTGTTTTGTTTCCCAGCTCGGACGTGCCTTATGTGGCTGCAGGGTTACCCCGCCGCCTTCCCCCGCCCCGCCGCCTTCCCGAGGTTCGATCTGTCGTCCCCTCGCCTTTCCTTCATGGCCAACGTCCGTCCCCGCATCCGTACCCCCAGAGCAGGCGTTGCCCTGCTTCATCTGCCCGAGCAGTCAGCAGTGAACCACAGTTATTAGAGGCGGGTGAGGGGGGGGGGGGGGGGGGGGCTCGAAGAGCGCTCGAGAGGTGGGGGTTGTTGACTGAGAAGCTCCTATAATTAAGTAAACAGCAGAGTTGTTGTGCGGAGTAAATAAATAGTCAATGATCCCATTGTCGAGCCGAGCGCAGGCGGCACAGACTGCGCCGGGCTCGCCGCGATCGGGCCGCTGTGACTTGCAGCTTAATGGCCCCAAAGCACAGCCCTTAATTACTAGCAGCGCGCTGCCGCCGCCGACAGAAAATTCATTAGTCTCTTCATTTGCCCGAGGCCGTAACGGAGACAACTCTTGCCAAAAACAAACGCGGTGACAAAGCGAAGCGCTCCATGCCACCCTGGGAGAGAAGGTGGCCGGGTTGCTGCTAGTGGGGCCGGCGGGCATCCCAACCGGGACACCCCGCAAACCTGAGCCTGAAAGAACCTGCAGGAGTGAAAGGCGTCGTAGGGATGGCCACGGAAGCGACTACAGGATCTCTGCGACCTACAGAGGGTGGGAAATGTGTGAGAGCTGATGAGCAAGTCGTTCAAGCAGTGAAGTTGATCCCCGTTTTGTCATGGAGCACTTTTGCTCTGTTACTATCCAGAGTTTTCATACCAGGCAGATGTACGAATATGGGACTCAAAAGTGTCTTTTTGAGATGAGAGAAAGGAAGGCAGGAGAAGAGAAGGGATGAGGCATTTCAGGTCTAATACTGCAGGTAGGTTGTTTAATGCCTTCATGTAATCACTTCACCTAAACTACATTCATGCAGAACCTTTTCACTTGTTGCCTGGATAACAATTCTGTCCTGACATGAGATTGTCAACAATAAACAGCCTACAGCTGTTTACAGTTAACACAGAATCTGGGTCTCCCTCAGACAGGAGATTCCCAATGTCACTAGTGCTGTTATCAACATTTATCACTGTGGATATACGAGGACTTTACATATGCATAATTATTACTCAAATTAAAAAATAAAATAAAATAAAGGACCATGAAGACATAAAGGAGCCTGAGATCACACTACAAACCAGCATCATAAAAGGTAGACAATTCAGGATTCTATTTTTCAGGCCTTGTCTACAGCAAAATTTCCAGGTTTCAATACTGTCAGTTTCTTCTGGTGATTCTTCCTAGTTACACTGTGGAAGCTTTGAACAGTATCAGTACTGACCACCAGAAAAAAAGCACATACGAACCCACAAGCCTAATTTGTCAAAATTCAAAATGGGATGTACAACAGAACATGATAAACCAAGTCCTGGACCTCTAAAAGAAAGCAAAACCAAACAAAATAAGCCTCACAAACAAAGAAACAAAATCCCACAAGCTCATTCAGTTGATTCTTTTGATGTTAATTATTTTGATGACATGTAAAACTGTCAAAGGGGAAGATACATATTTGTCATCTCTTCACCAGTTATTTGAAACTTTTTGTAAATATCAATAGAATTTCAAACCTTGAAAAAAAAGTAAATGAATTTGTAGAAATTTTCATAAGAATATTTTCTAGTTTTGTTTTGTTTTCCTTCAGAATTATTTCTAAAGACATAGATTCATAGATTCATAGATTCATTAGGTTGGAAAGGACCTACAAGATCATCTAGTCCAACCATCCTCACACCACCATCCCTACCCACCAAGCTACTAAATCAAATCCCTTAGCACCTAGATTTAAATAATCTGGGTTTAGCACAGTTTTATTCTATTAGGTGTATTTACACCATTAAGTCTTAGAGTCTAATTGTCTTAAGCTTAAAAACAAACAAACAAACAACAAAAAACCTAAGGATGATTTTTTGCTACATAAATGTACCATTAGGACTCAGAACATTCAATATATATTTTTGCTTCACGCTTCAGTTTGAGTTGGATATGCCAGTATAAATACCAACATAATTTAAGATCAAAAGGATTTCAACAGAATTTTATGAAAATCGCAGATCTACGAAGAACCACAACCTTTTTGTGGTTTTGAAAAACACCGGATTGTCTTTCAGGAAAACTGTGCCCAACTGCTATGTGATAGGGAGTTTTGGTATGGTTCACGGTCAAATCAAGAACTGTTGTCATATTAGTTAGATCAAGGAAAATCCTCCCAGATTTCACAATATTTTGTGGCTTTTAATTGTGATCTTGCTGTAGTCATATTCCTAGTCAGGTTGGTTGCATATGTCAAAATATCATACTCCTTGAAGTCAAAACAAGATATATTAAATGAAAAAAAATATATATGTAACTCTTTCTAAAGGTGATAAAGCCCTGTTTTTGGTATTAGCCACTTGAGGGAGACAATGAGCCACAGCCACATTGGTTAACTGGGAGGTTTGCACTCATCATGTGTTGTTAATTTTAAAAGTATAAGCCCAGTGAGTGAATGATTTATCTCATGTAAATTCATAGATCTAATATATCTGACGGTTTTCTTTTCTGTCCACTGCCAAACAAGACGGGCACATCTCATGACTCACACTAACAGCTCATAGCTTGGCTATCCAGATGATATTCCAGATTCTAGAATTAATATCTTACACTTGATCAACTTGGTCAAGCTTTAATTCAACTTACATGTTGACTCTGTTGTTTAAGGTGTGCGCTGAAATGTATTACATTAATAAGAAGCTTAAGATAAAACAGTACTAAGAACCACAAATAAATAAAACCATCCCTTGAGCTTGAATACCTTTCAACAGAGTAGTATGACATGAGTATTTTGTTTATTTCACTTTGGTGCCAGCCACAATGCAGTATACAATATTCCTCGAGACTGCAGAATATTAAATATGTTAATGTTTCTTATATAAGTAACATTATGTGGGTATGCAAATGCCACTTTCATCTTTAAGAAGGTTGAGAAGGATGATTCAGGGGGCTATAGGCTGGTCAGCCTCACCTTCATTCACAGGAAAGTGATGGAGCATGGAAACTATTTCCAGGACAATAAAACCAGAGAAGACAATCAACACAGATTCTGAAAAGTTCACATTTGACCAAAGTAATTAGATGCATGGAAGAAAAATGTTAATAGCTGGATTGAGAACACCCTGCAGCAACATACAAAACTAAAAAAAAAAAGTAATTATTATGGATATTAATATAAACCACTCAGAAAAAAAAGGAAAAAAGAGAGGAAAAAAAAAAAAAAGAAGAAAAAAATTAAGTTAGGTCTTGCAAGCACAATGATGAAACAGCTGCAAGTGAAAATTCTGTTTTATGCCCTAAACAGGAACTGGATACTGCAACACTGGATGCCTTATAATATAGCCCTAAACAGAACTCCAGTCAATAAGAAAAATAAGGCTTCAGTTTAATTAGTGAGGAGCAGAATTATCTCTGGTATGAGTCAATGCCAAAATAGGCAAGTTTGAATCATATGAAAGAGTACACTCTGACAATATAAAGAAACTTCAATTTTATCATTCAAAAAAGCCTTAAACTTCAGTAATAATAAGAGAATGAAATGGGTCTTCCATCATTATGCTTTTTCACATCTCTCTCAGAGTCTGCTATACTAAAAAATTAACATTAATCACACATCAGTGAGCTGCAACAGTTTTTGAATAGTTGTATAGTTATATTGCCAGTAAACTTGACCCAAATTCTCCTGGCACAGGCCTTTGTGTTTGTTGTCACATTTATAATACTAACAGAGAACTTTTTTCAAGTATTTGAATTAAATCTATTCATATCTATCATTTGAGTTACATCTATTTGATATCTATTCGTAGTGAACATTTATTACTAATTTTCAAGATTATTGTAGGAGAAATTATGTTAAATATTGTTCCAAATGCCTAATCTTGAAAAAATAATATAAATAGGATTGATAGTTGATATATTTGACATACATTTGAGAGTAGGCCTCAATCCTCAAAAATGCAGTCATTTAAAGCAAGTCATCTTTTACAGAGTCTGATGAACTATAATTCATCTTATTACTTTTCCTGGGACTTAGAAATCAGCAGACTCAATTGTCATTATTCAGATACACTATGCCACATATCACATTAGTTGCAACAGCCACACAGTAGCTTAGTCTTTCGTGCTAGCTACTCACTAGGACAAATGTTAAAAGATGCTTCATTGACTTCCAATTTTCAGAATAGAAGAATTACACTTTACTACTGTGTAGAGAATTGCCACAAGACCTGTGCAGTGTTTAAATCTCTTTGAGGTTTTGGAAACTGAATTGCACCTAAAGCAAGCATACACGTCTAATCTACCTTGAAATTATTTTAGTTAAACTATACGAAGTGTATTTAGTTCATTTCAAGGGGGCAAGGAAATTGCTCCACATTTCAGACTGAAGCAGTTTATCAGATATGCAAAGCCATTTCTAGTATATGAAAATATTCCTTAGAGCTTATTCCTCTACAGTACGCATTTTATGTATATAGAAGGTCACATAATCTGACTTTATATTCTAAAACAATAATGACCTACTTTAGCAACAATAACCACAAATGAAATTATGGAATAACAAACAGAATGTAAATTTAACATCTTAATGAAATTATTGGAACTTTTAATCATTCAATACTTTTTTACATTGTACATACATTTATAAAAATCTTTAATTCCTTAATTTATTTGATACCTCATTCATTTGTTGGAAAAAAAAAAAGAACAAAAATTCAGTCTCAGTCTGAGTTTTTAGCAGAAAAAAAAAATCTTAGCTATTGGGAGAACAGTTTAAGCAGAGTAGTCAGCTGGATTCAAATAGTTTTTAAAACACCTTTTCAAATTAGTTTCTGAGAAATAATGGTCACATTTCAGTGAAGTCTGCCTGCTTAACGTCATAGTTTTGTACAACCCCAAAAATTATCTTGATATTTTAATTTCTGTATATGGTTAAAATCCATTGTCCAGGAATACTTTCTAAAAGCCAAAAGGACAAAAGAGGGCTTATTTTTCATTATCTGAGGTTGCTGGAATTTTAAAGTAGTTAAGGGCAAAAAAGGATGTTGGACATACTATTCTGAGAGAAAGAGCAGGATAAGGAAGATATGATGAATCTAGTGCTGTAAAGAGCACAACCAGAATCTAAAACTGAAACAGAAACTAAAAATCAAGGTGGATAAGAGAAATCAAAGTGTTTGAGTTGACAGGCCCCTCACTGAGAGGAAGGGAGGAACTGAAGGAAAGGAAATCTGAAAGGAAATAAAATATTTTAAAAGTACTGAAATTGCTTGAAAGCTGAGAGAAGGTACTACGTTGAAACGACTGCCAGAAGAAGTGAAGTCTTGCTGAAGATGAAAAGAGCCACATAGGCTATTCTTGAACAACTTAGGAGAGTTTGATTCTGCTTAAAACTATGTACCATGCAAAGCATCTTTAAGGGAGTTTTTAACTCAGTCTGCAATCATTCTAACTAGTTAGCATTTTACTCCCAGTTTGGCCTATTTTTTTGTGTCTAAAAATGGTGAACAAGGAGGCCTTGAGATCACCAGAGGATCAGACTGTCATTCTTATCAAAGCCAATGTCCTGTTCAAAGAGAAGCTGAGAAATATTCTAATATCTCAGATTTACTTAAAAAGATAACAAAAACACCTGAGTGTGGCCCCTCTATTTCAGTGTGTATTTCTTTCCCCTAGCAGATAAAGGGCACAAATTTATTTTGATACAAAAGAGAACTGATTATTCTCTTCCAAACACAGGATAACTTTTAGATAGTCCTTCAGGAAGAAGACATAAATTAAACTAAAAATCTCATCTCAACTGGATAAATTCAACATGGAGACTGAGAAGGAGGAAACAAGCACATTGAATCAAGATTTAATTTGAAGTCAGATGCTTCGCTGTTTTTCTTTCTTTCAGTTTTAGCACACGTCCAGGAAGGTAGAATTAGAAGTAATGATACTTCTGTCTTTCATGTTTTATTAACAAGTCTCTTAGAGCTGGAAAACACACAAACAGAAGAAGAATAGGAATAATTCTATAAATTACTGAAAAGGAAATTGAGATAAAGCAGAAACAAAATCAAGTAAAAACTAGCTCTTACTAACAGTAATTTCTTCTACATGTGATGGAACTTAAGTACCTGGAACACACATGAACCAGTGTGATAAGTCCTACTTTTTCACTTGAAATGAGAGATGGGGACATTTCACCAAATTTTAAGAACACTTTCATGCAACTCTCTTTATTTTACAGTAGGTAGCACTGTGAGTCAGATGATTAAATAAAATTCAGAACTTTGAACAGCAAGATTTTCCCCAGATCTCTTAGACAAAATAATTTTGCATAGATTTCTCAATTGCAGGTAGAAAATGTTTTGAGAAAAGTCTAACCTGTTGCTTTATTACACCCAAGGAGCAGAATAAAAATCGATTAAATCACCTAGATAATATCTAAAATCTAAGGTGCATACATGTCTGTAACTAATATGGGAACCTGCCCAGTGAATTAGCTGCAGCACCAATTCACGGTGGTGTTATTTACCTTCTTGTCTGCAAATAGGCAATATTACTTAATGACAACCACAAGTTTTGAAAACATGTATTTAGCAAATTTGTTATTTTCTTAGGATTTTCCTAATTTTAGCTTTAGGAAAACCCTATATAAAGGATGCTCATCTACAGAGAAATAAGATTTTAAAGTACCTCCAGTTGTAGATATTCAGAATGGAAACATACTTTTGAGAAAAAATTCTTCACATTATAAATCAAGTCTTCTGATATCAAAGCACTGAAAATATTTTTCTATTTTATTATGGAAGAGCACTACAGAATATTATCTAATTAATTCTATGCAATCTGTACAACATTGGCTAAGTCAGCTAAATCAGTGCAGTGAGTTTTTGACCATTTCTAATCTTATGCTTAGAGCTACACTTCTTTCAGCCTGTGAGATGAAAATCTCTTCGTCTACCTATAATTCATGTCAGCGTAGTATAAAACTAGAGGTTTTGCCCTCCATTTCCCCTGCAGTGTTCATCTTGTCCTTTTGTGCTTATCACAAAATGAAGAAGCACTTTTTTATATACTATATAGGATATTCACAAATTAAACAGGCAATTCTTGGCTCTTTAGAGCTTAAATTGGTAACCCTATGCCTTTTAACAAACAGAAGAATAATAGCAAAGATATAGTAGATGCTTCAGTCTTCTCATAGTAAAAAAAAGAAAAGATGAACAACCTGAGGTGGTCAGCTGGTAATTTTACAATCAATGGAATAAGTAATAGTTTTAGTTATTCAGTTGAAACTCATTTGATGGGAATACAAAACAACAATCACAGATGTAAAGGTCTGAGTTGTAAGCATCCAAAGTAGGATGAGTCCAACTCAGATCTCCTTTCTTAGAAGCCCTAAAACTTTTCAGTTGCCAATCTTATTATATTTTAGCTGTCAACATCTAAGTCTCTTATTAAAACACAAGAACATTTCAAAGATTTACAGTTTGGTCATAGTTCGGTAATTTTCTTAAGGAAAATGACAGACATATCACTGCTACAGTGACGATCAGCCATGTTTTAAAGTGCAGAGGAAAAACTGCCTTATTCTTTCACAGAGATTAGACATTCATAAATCACTTTGAACTGAAGTTCTGAAATAAGATATCTCTGTCCAAATTTAGACAACAGCTTCCAAAATATTTATCTTCTCTGCTTTCTAGTCAATCACAAACAGCTTTCTTACAGTGAGATGGATCTGACCTATTTAATTAATTAGGATAAAGTAACTCAAGTTACCAAAAATAGGTCTTCAAGTAAAGACTGACTGCAATAAAATCGTTTTCTTTTTTTGAATTATTAACTTACAAGAGTTGTGGCAGGTTTTTTATTTTTTAATTTTTTTGTTTGTTTGTTTTGTTGTTTTTTCTGTTTAAATAGAAGTTTAAATCATGGAATGAGAAAGAAGATGTTGTGGTTTCCTATTTTCATGTTTTATATTTTAAATAAGTGTACGTATACTACTAAAATCACAGAATGGTTGAGGTTGGAAGATAACTCTGGATGTCATTTGCCCCAGTACCTCTGCCCAAGTAAGGACATCCAGAATACCCAAGCAGCGTTTAAAGATCTTTAAGGAGGAGACACAAACTATCTGGGAAATCTGTGCCAGCACTTTGTCACCTGCACAGTAAAAAATATGTTTCCTAATAGTCAGATGGAAACTCCCATGTTGCAGTTTGTGTCCATTGCCTCTTGTCACTGGACACCACTGAAAAAAACCTACAAAACAAAACAAACAAACAAACAAACAAAAACCTGGCTCCATCTTCTTTACAATCTCATTTAGATAACTCTAAATAACTCTAATAGTTCCCCATTCCTGGAGGTGTGCAGGGCCAGGCTGGTTGGGGCCCTGGACAACCTTATCTAGTGATCACCAACCCTGCTCAATTGGATATAGTACTCCAGATGTGGCCTTACCAGTGCAGAATAAAAGGGAAGGATCAACTCCCTTGACCTGCGGGCAATACTTAGATTAATGCAACTAAAGATACCATTGGTCTTTGCAACAAGGGCACATTTCTGGCTCATGTTCAGCTTGGTGACACCAGCACCATGAGGTACTTTTCTGCAAAGATGCTTTCCAGCTGAGTGTCTTCCAGCATATATTGGTAACTAGAGTAATACAGGCCTTTGTACCTGTCAAACTTCATAATGTTCCTGTCATATGTTTTCTCCAGCTTGTCTAGATCCCTCTGTATGGCAGCAAAACTTTCTGGTGTATCAGCCTCTTTCCTCTGTTTATCATAATCTGCAAATTTGCAGAAGGTACCCTCTGCCCCATCATCCACATAATCACATTTTGAACAGAGTCAGACCCCCAGGGTATTAACCCCAGTGTATACAGCTAACTACTAGCTTCCAGCTGGACTTTATGTCACCGATCATCACCTTCTGGGCTTGGCCATTCAATCAGTTTTCAGCCCGCCTCTCTGTCCACTCTACAAGACAACTCTTCATCTACTTCTGCATGAGAATCTTATTGGAGAGGCGGTGTTACACTGTAACACTATCAGTCTTTCCTTTAACCTTACCCCATAAACTCTGTCAGATCCACATCCATCCCCAGGTAGAGCTATGTGCACAGTTGTTCTCATATTAAGTGCAACTCCCCCTCCTCATCTTCCCAAACTGTCCTCCTGTCTATTCAGTGCAATACTTCAGTCATGGAAGCTGTCCCACCAGATCACTGCAATCCCAACAAGATCATAGTGCTGCAACAGATCTCTAATTCATGTTTATTCCCCACAGTGCATACATAAGCTTACAGGCCCTTCAGAGAGACACCTCTGCATAATAAATTTCTATAAAATTTTTGGAGATATCTCCATTATGGTGCCTTGCTGGCACTTCCTTTCTTGCATGCAAGTTCTGGAGGTAAATCTGCTAAATTCCTGTTTTGTGCATTTCCTGTTTTTTGAATTTCCATTTGCTCATTGATGCTGGCTGTCACTCCCTCAAAAAACCCACTGATTGTTCTCTCTGTCCCCCATCATTCTTTTTTTAAAGCCCTTCTTAGTAGGTCAGCCATTCCACTAGTGAATATATATGCGTGCATAAGTACTGTGTATGAATCTACACTGTAATATGTAAATGAAGGACAATAAGATGGGATAAATTTATTCTCTTCATATTAAATCTCTAAAAGGGCAGCATGATGTAGGAATTACATTGCAAATTCTATCGTGGAATAGGGTACAGAAAATACTACTTTTCAAATGAGTGTCATCAGAACAATTTACTTCTGTACTTTGTTATATTTTTTATTTCTTATTTTCTTTATAGGAACTTTTTCTAGTACTTTTAAATCATAATTACTGTAATGCCGTGAAACTTTCTCCTAACATCTCTTATTTGAGAGGTTCTATAAAAGATTAAAAATGAGGTAATAAATACAAAACTGCTAAAAAGCCATTACCAAAAAAAGCTCACTGTACATTTAAAACTTGCTTATGTTTTCGCTTGCACTAGCTCAGGACAGAAATATCACTGCATGGCATGGTAATCTTTAAAGAGTAATTTTTTAATATCAGAAGTAACAAAAAGTATTTGTAAAAATACAATTCTGTTATAAGATGCTAATGCAAATACATTTAGAAAAATATTATTCTGAAAGCTTAAGAAATAGGAACATAAATGCCATAGTTATTATACCTAGTAAGTAAAAATGAAGCACTGTGCTATTGGTAGTGGGCATTCTTCCTACATTATCACATCTAATATCTATAATCCAAGTGATGGAATTACAAACCAAACAGAAAATCTTTAATGGCTTCAAATGCACAGTGAGAACAAGGTACACATAATTTAGTCTGACTATGAAGCAGTGTAGAGCTGTTAATGTTTAGCTGACTGTTACCAGCTAAACTGTTTGAAGGCTTATAAATCTACATCTGCTCCTGTAGTGTCACATGGAAATAGTGTCTGTCTTCCAATAAAAGAATATTCACTTAATAATAATTAAAAAAAAATAGTATGCCTGTTAACATCAAAAACAGCTGCAAGTTCTATGGATAGGTGTCTGCATAGTGACTCAGGCCTTCGGTTATGCTGACCTCAATTAATGGATTCTTCAGTTTGAAAGGCTGCTTCTTAAATGTTACATGCATTCCTGTGCCTTTTTTTTTTCCATGAAAGTTACTATGCTGTGAAAGGTTTCTATGTAATTAGCTATTCACTGTGATCCTATCTCTTTTGGGAGGCATTACAATACAAAGTGCTTTTAGGTAATCTCCAGAGACAAGTAAGGTTCTTATCCCCTTCTCCTACACTGTCCTTCCAGGAATGAGTTAAAAGAACTGAGGAAATTAACTGAACAATTTACATTCCCTCCAATACAGTATATTGTACTTTACTATCTCTATTCTCTTTTCTTAGATTAACATAAACCAAGACTAACTTCAGAGCATTCAGTAAAGTTTTGCACCAATGTATCAGTATAACTGACTGAAGAGTCGGGCCTTACATCTCTTTAATTTACAAAGTTCTTTAGATCTGTTTTATTAGCTCTTATTCCAAATTACAAATGCTTGTAAAGATAGTAAAAAATACATAGATCTGTCCAAAAGTAATGCCTCCTATTTATTTCCATAGAAAATACAAAAGATACAAAGAGCACAGTAGCACTATTTGATAGAGCAAATTAATCTACAAAACACTATTTTACAACTTAGTCACTGCCATTAACTATGCATTTTCACCAGCAACAAACAAAAGCCTGCACACCATGCTTATAAAAATCTACATCAGTGGAGGGGACCACCTGTTGCTGTCACCACTGCTGAAACACATCACCCACTGCCTCACTGTGCTCACATCCACTATTTGGTCTCCATGAACATTTAGCAGGCATCAGCGAATTTAATGTAAATGGGTGCCATTTTTTTGCATGGAGGAAGTCAGTTCTACCCCTTTGCTTCTTACATACTTCCCTTTCAGATGCCACTGTGTCAACAACATGTAATGGAATATTGGTGGGATTGTTTAGCCTCTGCAGCCATACTGCCAACATTTTCCTCTGGTGTCATGGGCCAACATAATAAAATATGAGGTATTTCTTTCTGATTTGCCCCTGTATAACAAGAAAAAAATGGATCAAGTATATAAATTTACCCAGTTGTCCCATCTCTCTATTTAAATTTACATAAAATAGAATCATGTTAGATGACTTTGCTAGAAGTTAATATGGCATCTTATCCCAAAATTTCTCAAGAAAAAAATCTTAGCACATTAGTTTTTTATAATGGCCCCAGTGTCCATTCTTACTGATGGTGTTATAAAGGAAAGGGACTAAGCATCCACTCTAGGAATTCTCACAGTAGTGGTAGGATTCTTAGAGACACAAGGACTATGAACTTCAGCATTCTTAACACTGAAAATAGAAAATATCATTTATTGGTGAAAATTACTCTGGAGGACAAAATTCTAAACAGTTTAAGCTTTCACATTGACTTTACATAGTGAAAAACGGAAGTTGCCCAAGGTAGAACTCAAGGCTGAATTTGTTGCCTCCTTACTAGCAAGACTGCTCACATGATACCACAGGATGAACATGGTTGGGTGTCTGAATATTGTGTTTCATAACATTCTTTTGAAAAATTCCTCATTCTGATATAGTTAGAACATAGAATCTGAAAAAGGGGATAGTTTGATGGTAAGAGAATAAAGAAAACTGATTTCACCTGAAGTATAACATATGCTAATATCACACCTAGACTGAAATTTTGGAACAAAATAAACTGGAAAATAACCACAATGTGAAGAAAATAGTCCAACTGGCTGAAGTTCTTAGTAAAATTTTGCAAAAATTAAAGTTATTATCAAGTTCTAGAAAAATCTTACCACAAAATCACAGGCTGGTTGAGGTTAGAAGGGACCGCAGGAGGCCATCTGGTTCAGCCCCTTTGCTCAAGCAGAGACACCTAGAAACAGGTGTCCAGGCTGCCCAGGACCATGCTCACATGGATTTTGATAATCTCCACAATCCCTCTGGGCAACTTGTGCCACAACTGTGTCACCTTCATTGTAAGTAAGTGTTTTCTATGTTCAGCAGGAACACCTTATGCTCCAGCTTGGGCCTTTTTTCTGATACAGGGCAACTCTGAAAAGAGCCTGGTTCCATCATCTTTTCATGAATTTATACACATTGACAATAAGCTTATAGCCCATTTAACTTCATGTCTGGCTTAAAATCAGAAAACTTTTCCACACTTTCCACAAACTGCACAAAGATATTTAACAATCTTGCTGAATTTGAGACAAAACTGCAACTTTCTTTACAGCTTGAAACAGTTGACTTCTATTTTTCTTTGAGTTTTGAATCTATAGTTCTTCCCCTAGATAAAAGACTCTTCAAAGACACTCTTACTTGCAATGTAAACACATTAATTTGTTCAGATGAGACCATTTTGTTTAACTTTCATTTTATTTTATTGAAGTCCTGGGACTAAATATTTATCTCATGCAGTTGCATAGATCTTGCAGACAGACCTACAGTGAACAGCTAATAGAGAACTAACCTTGATCCTTTTAAAGGAATAATGGAACTACATTCTCTAGTACCATCACAACCTATTTTTAGGTTGCTGCATTGTATTTGTAAGAAGCAAGAGCTATCTAAACACTGATTGCAAACAAAGATCTTTTCTTTTTAAGTGTATGCTTTTATACATGGCCCATTCAATTAATACTCAAAATACTGTGGGCAAAATGGATAACTAGTTCCGCTCACAATAAAAATGCTAAAAGCATGGTTTAAACTGGAGTCATTCTGTTTTCAGAGCTATTCTACTATTAAGCATATCACACTATGAAGCGTAACTGTAATATTTTATACCGCATAAAAAGTAGAATAAACTATTTTGAGGAATCTCAGTAATGCAATTAGTTTTTATTAGTATTACAATTGCAGTTTTAATGAAAAAAGTATATTCATAAGTAATGTGAATGGAAGAAAACTATTATCTCACTCAGCTTTCAAATAGGACAAGATTACTTCTTATTTTATGTTTGCCACTGCTTTTCTACAAGAGAACAGCACTACATCATTCTAGTTCATTGACAAACACTTTAGCTCATTAAGCAAGGTGTTTAATAAGCAATTATACAACAAGTCAGGTGGGAAGACTGTGAGCATTGCTCTTAACTCTGCAATGAGATCCAGCTTCTTTCTGCAAGGGAGCTTGGGGTTTTTGAATGGCATTTAATTGATTATAGACATAACAGATACAGTAGCTTTATAAATTTTAACAATTATATGGACATAACCTGATATTTCACTAAAAAGTTTTCCTTAATAAGATAAATAATCTTAAAAATACTAATGTCTAAGAAATAGAGTACAAAAATCTGTGCTGAAAGCAGTTATATTTCCATTATTTTATTATTATTTATAGACATTTCCTTCCTACAAACAATAACATCTAGATGAATCTTTCAGATCTATTTTATGTCAGAGGAAAATCCAGTTTTAGGGACTTTAACCTCTTGTTTCACTGCTTTCAGTAAATCCTGAAAAGAAATGGTCACATGTAACTGAAAATTTGATTCTATCTACAGAAAGTGTCTGTACATTATATAAAGGGAACCTGCTTGACAGTAGTAACTGTCTTGCTTTTTCTTTGTGTTTTAGAACTGTAACAGTGAAGGGCCTCCCTCATCAATTATTTTTGTTTACAATACTGCTCAGGATTGCTTTGATGGTACCTTACAACTGACAAAACTTTTTGAAGATAAATTCTTATGTTCAAAGAATAAGTGACAGAATCATGTTCAGGTTAGAACAACTGCTTTTCTATTTTAAAATATTCCTCTCTCTTTTTTCTTATTTTTAAATGAATCTCATAACTTTGGAGATAACATGTTAACTCCTCTGCAGCAATGGACTTAATTGCTATTGGATTTAATTGCTTCAATCTCCATCCTGTTGTATCTCAGATCTGTATAATTTATTGTTTGTTTATAATTGTCAAAAATACATTGTTATTTGGATTTTCCAAGCAACCTAGATTCTGTGCTTGATAACTGGGTAAATGTTCCATGAAACTGTAAGAATTTAGGGGGAAATCAGACAGATTACTGATGATTTCTGCTCTAACATTTCAATATGAACACCTGAACCTCAAAAATTTTACACTCAGAGCTACTTTGTTTACGTATCTTCTAGTTTTTTTAGTTAGAAATAAAAGTTCTTGATTAACTTATGCAAACATTGTGTATCAGTCTTTACATATTTATAGGAACTGTTTTTGTGGCTAAAGAACTGCAATTTTACTAAAATAACAGTAAATAAGGTTTGGAAAACCTGTGGAAACCCTGATAAACATGCATGTAGAAGACTTTTTCTGTGTATTTCAGGTGGACTTCAAGACTATATCTGGAAATCAAACATTTTGCAAACTAAAATTTCAGCCATTTAGAAATGTAAATATGATGTCAAACCACAGGAGACACCAGTACAGACAGAGGTGCTGATCTACTTCCACATTCTGTCCTTGACTTATTCTAGTAAAAATCGATAAAGAATACAGAAAATATCAGCAAACTCTTCAATAATGCTAAGGAGTGATGAAAAAATTTAAATGTCATATGAATCAGAAGAAGTGAACAAAGGCAAGATAAAAAAAATAAAAAAGCTGAAGACGTTCAACAATAAGATTTGAAGTCAGTTTACCAAGTTACAGTACCACTAAAAGATTTTTAAAAAGAAAAAAAAAATAAAAGCAAACAAGAGGAAGACAGAGGAAAAGAACTGGGAACTGTATGTTCAACAACAGAGACATAATCATACAAATGGAAGCTGCACTTGAAAAATCACAGCAAGAATCAGAAATCCTTTAGTTAATACCCCAGAAATCAATGTCACAAGCTGGATTAAAGTTTAATGTAGCTCCCAAACCAAGGAGAGGAGACTCCCAAAATACATTTTCCCAGGTCTTCTCATCAATTCCGATGCAACACATCTCTGACACAACCATCTTAAACTGATAGAAAGAGAGGGAAAGGAGCATCTGCATCTCACTCAGGATGCTAAATATAAGATCTTAAGTTTGATAAACAAAGCAAGAATAAATTTTTTGTTATACCTCCTAGGAAAGATGAAACACTGTTACGAGTAAGAAGAGCAAACATCTAAGCTTACTGAAGCTACAACTTCATTCAGCGCAATGAGAACATAAATGTAAGAAGACACACATACATACTACATATGGTAGTGTTACAGCTGGAGGTGCATCATTATCCTCATTTCCACAAACAAAGCAAGCAGAAAACATTCATTTCAGAAAAAAACAAAAACAAAAAAAAAACAGCTTCAGGAAGAGAAAGTGACGATATAGCTGGAAAAGAACATGATCTTGGAAAAAGGAAATTGAACAAAAATATTGAATGGCAGTCAATATTAAACATGAATATGAACCTTGTGAAGGCATTTGACACTACTGTGTTACTTGTGAAAAAACTCTGCAAACAGAATCACAAAAACAAACAAATCATTAACAACAAAGCAGTAAAATTGTGAAAACTTCTGTACCATTTTGAATGAAATATCTTCAGATCCACTCTATCTTCTGACCCTTGCTAAAATGTTCTAATTTTTGACTGATGTTTTCTAAACTTAACTGAAAATAAAATGAGTGAGATTAGATGTGGACATTCTCTTATCACTTATTGTCCTGCTTATATCTAAAATCATAGAACAAAAATTAAGATACAATCAAAAGAAATCCAGAGATCATCAAGCCTCCACCCCACTCCACCAAAGCAGGTTCCCTACAGCAGGTTGCACAGGTAGGTGTCCAGAAGGGACTTTAATATCTCTGGAGAGAGACTCAACAATCTCCACTGCCCTCACTTTGAAGAAGTTCTTTCACATATTGGTGTGGAACTTCTTATGCTCCAGTTTATGTCCATTTCCCCTTGTCCTTACTCACAGACCACTGAAAACAAGTTGGCCATGTCCCTTTGCCTCTCACACTTAAGATATATACAAACATTAATAAGATCCCACTTGTTCAGTCTTCTTTTCTCGAGGCTGAACAGACCCAATCACCCAACCCTTCCTCATAGGGGAGATGCTCCAGGCCCTTTATCATCTTTGAAGCCCTTCACTGGACAATTTCTAGGATATCCCTGTCTTTTTTGTACCAGTGAGCTCAGGACTGGATACAGAACTCAAACATATACATATATATATTTGAAACAAAAGCAGTATGTACAGTTGGTGCAATTATGAAGAATTTCATAATGAGCACCAGCTGAAATTCTGTATAAATTTGGAAGACAGGCAGCTAGCTGATCTAAGAGCACAGTGTTACATAAGTCAGACAGTATGGGGTTGTTATTTAGTGTTCACTGCTGATAAGTACACAGGAGCCACAGTGGAAAACCTGACTAACCAGACAATATTGAAGATATTAAATTATGAATAGATAAGCATATTAATTATGTAAGTTTAATTGATAAAGAATTAAAATTAATAGAAAAGAACAAGTAGTAGGTCCCTTTGGACTTCCTGTGTAAAAGAAAAGATTTGGAGAGCATTGGGTTCATTAGACCAAAGAAAGTAACAGGGTGAGAGTCTTATACACAATGACAAGATATTAATTCTGAAATGATAATTACATTCAAAGTCAGTAGATCAAAGAGAAACAGTGTAAACAAATCAGGTATGGTTTCCCTCTTTATAATAGCTCTGTCAAGATTAGTTATTGGCAAAATTTAAAGGTTTAAAAGTTCAACAGTGATTTGCATTCTAAATTTTAGAAGCATCCTTGAAGCTATTCTCATTTAAAGATTTAATACAAAAATAAGGTGAACATTCTAGCAAGTGATCATCCTTTATTTCCTGATCTCACACATAAGAGCCAAAGTTACGGTAATATTTTACATCCATTATATGCCAAGTGGTCACTCTTTAGAGAAGTCTGTTCTCTTTGGTTAATCTTCATATGGCTCTCACCCAGCTTCCCCTGGCCAACAACAAAAAACATCCATTCTATTAATTTTCTCCATCTTCTTGTCTTTCAAAAGGTTAAGAAAAATATTTGATGTTCTTTATAAATGCCACTGAATACAAGCTTAAGCCTCAAGTCTCTGATTCATAGAATACCATGGTATATACGGAAATCAGTTTTTACATTGCCAGAAGAAGTTCCCTTGCAACTAGTCAGGAAAAAAAAAAAAAAAAAAAGCACAGTGAAATTATACATACAGGCTTTTTTCCCTATCAAACAAAATATGTGCAGAGCAACTTACAAAATAAATTCATACAAATCCATCAGCATTAAAGAAAATGCATCTTTGTTCTCCGACTTAACAACTGATGATCTAGTGCCATTATTGGATCCACAGCTAATTACTATTTTAAGTTACTACTGTGATTATTAGTGAGATCCAGCTGTCCAAAATTTCTGCCTCATAAGATCTGTATCAACATTTTACGACCAAGACCTGCAAAACACTTTCCAGAGGCCTGAGGAGAGGTGGGTCTCCAGGAGTAGCTATTGTTAATAGATGTTATTTGATCCCCAGAGATCCAGTATAAGAGGATAATAAAGCAAGGCATGTGGATCACCTTGCAATGGCAGTCTCTGTAGGACTTGGTCCTTTTAAGAAGCCATATTAGGACTATCCAGCTTTCTGACATCAGATCATCTCCAGAACATGGGACACAAGACACTGTTATGTTCTGCTACAAAACTGATCAAGTAGTGTCTCTCAGGAGTCAGTACTCGTGCTCTTTAATATATTCATATTTTACATTAACCATGGAATTGAGTGTACCCTCAACAAGTTTGAGGATGACATCAAGCTGTGTGGTGTGGTTGACACACATAAGGGATGGGATGCCACCCAGAGAGACTTAGAAAGGTTCGAGCAGTGGGCCCGAACAACATAAGGTTCAACAAAGCCAGGTGCACAGTCTTGCATCCGCGTTGCAGCAACTCCTCCTATCAATACAAGCTGAGAAACAAAAGGATAGAGCATAGCCTCATCAAAAAGGGCTTAGGTGTACTGCTGGACATGAGCCAGCAATATGCCCACACAACTCAGAAAACCAACCATATCCTGGGCTGCACCAAAAGAAGTGTGGCCAGCAGGCTGAAGGAGGTGATCCTACCCTTATTCTATGTGCTGGTGAATAGAGTACCTGGAGTATTGCATCCAAATGTGCAGTCCTCAGTACAAAAGACACAGGGACCTGTTAAAGCATGTCCAGAAGAGGCCCACTAAAATGATGCAAGGGATAAACAGCTCTCTCGTGAGGATAGGCTGAGAGATCTGGGGTTGTTCATCCCGGAGAAGACTCCAGGAAGATCAGATAGCACCCTTTCAGTATCTAAAAGGGAGCTATAGGGAAGATAATGACAGACTTTTTAGCAGGGTATGTTGTAACAGGACAAGGGGAAATGGTTCCAACTAAAAGAGGGGAGATTTTGCCTGGATATAAGAAAGAAGTTTTATACAATAAGGGTAGTGAGACACTAAAACAGATTGCCCAGAGAGGTGGTGGATTCCCCACTCCTGGAGACATTCAAGGTGAGGCTGGATAGGGCTCTGATCTAGCTGTAAACATCTGCGTTCATTGCAGGGGAGTTGGACTAGATGACCTTGAAGGGTCCCAAAAAGATTCTACAATTCTATGATGATACCAAGACTGACTGTAGTGAGGAAAGCCTGTTGAGATGAACTGATTTCTAGCAAATCTTGAGGTTTTAGGAACAATCAGATTCCAAACTTTGACAATTTTACTTTCTTATCCATAGTTCAAAAAATATCCACTTGTTTAAATCACTGAATGAAACTCAAGGAGAAGAAAATGTCAAAGAGAATGTTTTAAGGTAGGACTGGCATAGTACATGAGCAGCAAAATGTTTGGTGCTTGGGGCCAATTAAAAATATTCAAGTTAAGCCTGTTTGACTGGTAAAATATACACCCAAGTACAAAATGAATGATAGGAATGAGACATTTCATTTCTAAAAATTAACTCTCTGGCAGGTATACACATATTTTACTTTCACATTGATGCACTGCACCAGTAGCTTCCAGCAGCAAATGACAGAGTACATCTCATACAAAAATAAAACCTCTACACTTCAACTATTTCTTTAAAAGAAGAGCCTGTGTAAATATTACACTGTTGTAAATTCAACAGTTATCAAGACAACACCAGATGTAGATTTATCCTAGAAGTTTTTATGTGTTTTGCAGCAGCATGCCTCATAAAAACTGCAATAAATATGCTAATTTTTAATGTCTTTATACTTCAGTTCCATATTTTATCAACTTATAAAACAAAGATTAAATGTATATGAATTTTATACTCTTGAATATTGCTTTCAAAAGTGTGATAATAAGAATATCAAGATTAATATTTCAATAACAAGTGAACAATTATTTTTCATTTGGTATTTGAAACGGCTAAGTCCTTGGTCACTAGATGCCATTACCAAGGTACTTTAGGGGAATTAGTTTGATATGATGGTTTCACCTTCACTTCAATCTTTTGGCAGTAGTCATTCTGGATCTTCTGCAGATAAGCAAGCATGAAGGCATTTGGCATTCATGTTTAATGATAACAAATCCTGATTCAGAGGCAGAGGGCTAGAAAGTGACAGAATATTTAACAGAGGTGGAAGGGTGAAGAGCTGAGGTCTTCTATTTATCTTTCTAATTATCAACTATGCAAGGAGACAAAGAGAACTTTGATCCTTCAGGTGAACCAAAATATAAAGTATTAGAGGGATGCAATTAGTAGACTCCAAACAATTTCACAAACAGGTGACAGGGAACATCTGGCATTATCATCACAAACCTCACCCATGAAGGCCAAATTTTATTTTGGGGATCTACACATTTTGAAAAAAAAAAATCTGTTATACCTATTACGTATAACATTAAAAATAAGACTGTGCAACCCTGTGTGCTTGTATTCCTTGAGCCTTGATAAATTAACAGGTAAAGGCCAAGTAAAGTGTTTCATGGGTTTTATTTAGTCTCCACAGAATACCCACAGTGATGTATTTAGCCACACATACCTCTGCCACTGCTCAGCTGTTCATTAAACCACTGCAGAACTTGGGATGCTACTGGATAATATAGGCCAATTATACTTCACATGTACTTCATAGTATGCAAATCATTTAATATTAACGTTATACTGTTTTGTCCTGGGCCTGCACTATCAACATTTAAGGGCTGGTTCATCCTGATTCCATGACTAACGGGGTAGAAGGACCCAAGGACCAATGTCCAGGAAAGGGAAAAGGGTAGGAAGATGGGCCTAAAAAAAAACAGCAGCAACAATCTGAGGAGAAAGTTAACTTACTGTAAGATTTCAGAATGAAAAATAATGCTATATAATACAATATAATTGAAATTGAAGCTAATAAATCAAATAAAATGAGAGAGAGCGTTCAAAAACTGAAGCTGTTACTCTAATGTAGAAGATGAGATGGCTAGAGAGCACACACTGCAGACAAGCAAAAAAGGAAAAGACAGGGACATCTCATCACATGCAAACAGTTTTATCTTTCCCTCTGAATGAGAAACGGTAACAGAACAGCGAACAGTCCCCAGGGATATGTAGTTCTTCCCTTCTGAGACAGATATACCTGGAACTGCCGATGATCCACGTAACTGGAGCATTAGCTCTTTAACTTCCAGTGCATTACATGATGTTATGATGTGGAATACTGATAACAAAAAATCATAAAATCATGACAAGCACTTTCATGTCTTTGGAGCAGCAGTTTAACCAAATGTAGTCCAGCAGTCCAGTCCTTACAATGTAAGTTCAGAAAGATACAAACAATCTTATTACATAAATGGACAGAAAAGTGATTATTGCATACCTTAGATCTTCACTAGCTGGGCCGGTATATGAGATTTGTTCTTAATGTTAGCTTACATACCAGTATCTAAAATTGCATGAGAAATAGAAACACTACTACAAAGTGCAGGAAGCTCCAATTTATAGGTAATGCCATATTTTTTCTTGAGGTGTAACTTCTGAATAGGCAAGTGCCCATTTATTGTTTCAGCCGAATCCACACTCCAGAAACAAAAACCTTGACCACCTTTAAGGATCACTCTGCTCAACTACCACATAGGGCATTAAAAATGTAAAAACAAACTAGCTCTGTTCCCCTTCAGTAAAAAAAGTGCAGGGATTCCTTAGTTTGAGAATTTGTGCTTGAATAAAGCATGCTTGTTTTGTAGTTAAGCAAGCTTTTTTAAAAGTTAGTCCTCAACAAAATTAAAAAAATTTACTATTTCCCCTTATAATTAGTTCCAGAGACTAACAACTCACCGCAAAAAGAAATGTATAACTACTTTTCTATTTTAATTATTTTGCTCCAAGTCTTGTTCTGTCTTTTCTGCTAGATAAGAGCTCACTATTTTCCTTCTATTAGGCTATGTAATTACCTCAAATGCTTATCTTCTCTGATAAGTTTGGCTTCTCTTTTCCAGGGTTTTGTTTCCAGCTTTACTCTCATTATTTAGTAAAAATGTGTGTAATATGTAGTCATAATTAGACGGAATTTCAGTATCAACCTTGCTTATGTTATATGCTTATTTTAAACTACACCCTGCTATCTTTGCTATTCTTTCTATATCCAAAAGGACATAAATATGTAATGGAACTGCATTTTCACATACTGTTTATATTAAAATTCTTTTGTTCACTACAACTTGTTAGTGTTCTCAGAGTTACTGTTTTCCAGTTTAACTGGGAAAGACTCAATTCATTATCTCTAGATACAGAATTATGGCAGTTGACATCATTAATCATGTTTCGGCTTATTCTTTTTTCAGCTGTTATTATTACATCATGTTCACGCATTTCCATTAGCTATTTTCCCAGTTTTCTTCACCTGATTTTTATTTTATTCATGGCATGTTTGTTCTACCTTTAGGAACCTTAGCTGCTTGTGATAGTTGCAGCTTCGTCTTTCTGAGAAATACTGTTAACTCTATGAATGTCTTGTGAAAGATCAGTGTTGCATATGAACAACACTGGGATTTGACAGCGTTTGCTAGACTTTCAGAGAACCTTATGGCTGCCATCGCTGTTTTGTTGGTTTTGAAACATTAGATGTTATAACTGCAAATAATCCATACTAAAACTGTGTAGTTTCCTCACTTCTTTGCTTTCTTACCACTTGTAATGAAAAGAATGTGAAGTGTTGAGATTCCAAGGTATAGGCAGCAACATATTATCAATACACTGTATGAAAAAAAATTCTGGCTTTCCTAACTGTGACTAAAAGAGTGTATTTCTGCAATATTCTCTGTGAAACATTTATAACAGTGGCAGTAATTTAACATGCAGTATGTTTATTTTAATCAGGAAATTAACTGAAATTTAGATTAGAGCTCTGTGCTAATTTAGCCACTGTACAATATAAAGCAAAATTTTTGGCTAGGTAGATGCATGCATGGGTGTAAGTATGTAGACAGAAAGAAGAAAAGTCTTGTAAAAAATTGTACTCTATTCCCTCTTGACCCCACTGGCTATTATAGTGGGTCTCGTAAATGAATGTACACCTGAATGCCAGGAGAATGTTTGTAGCAAGGAGATGAGAAGCAATGCTCTTCCCAGGAAAACTGTCAAAAACCACAGCTCAGCTCTTCGTACATAATTTTTGGAAGCCACTGTATTGTCTCTTCCATATGTCTTGCAGAACTAAATTTTTAATCAGTCAAGAATTTGCTTGATGAGAAATATCAGTAGTTCCTCCTGTAATACTAGGAAAAGGAGTCTGTGGAGGTAGAAAGACTTTTGAAAGACCTGTGTAGCAAAATACTTCTAATGTATGGACTTAACACAGAATCAAGTCCATAGATACAGAGATGCTGCTCCCAAGAGCTGTTCCAGAAAGCCAATCATGGTGACAGTCATTACTTGCAGCATGCTGACTGTCCCCTGAAGTGTGAAGTATGAAATGTCATCTGCATTGAGTCAACCATCTGGTTTAAAGCACACCTGAGTAAAATCATTAGCCAGTTCTTTTTGAACTTTTAGCCACAAAATAGATAGAAATGAAGGAATAAATCTTTCTGAAGAGTGATATCATGGCTATAGTCAGAAAAAAGTATACAAGACAGAAATGAGAGGTGACTAGCTCATTCAGTGAGTGCTATAGCAAACCTTTAGCATGCACAACACTGTGCAACCCTATACAGTCACTGAATTTGACTCACAACTAGATAGGAAGATGCTTAAGCAACTCACAGTGAGGATAGCCATCAAAAAAATTTCCACTGACTGCAATAAATCTCTATGAATCACACTGGGGAAAATGTGTTGACATAATTATATGTATACATACAGTTCACTTGCCAGATAATGCAGACTTTCAGAGAGAGCCATATGAGGCATGTGTTAACATTTACTAGAGATGAGGCAATTTAAATTTCTGGTCCTTTACTAATCATTCAACTGCACTTGAAAAATAAAAAGTAACAGCTACACTTGAGCAGTAATGTTACATGCTGGGAAGTGTTTTATTGCAGCTTGTAAAATTACCTTTGAGACAGCAGAGTCTAAATGCAGACAATAACAGAGGCATGGATTTAAAGCATACTTTTATTTTGGAAAGCAGCTCTAAAAATGGCATCTTGCGGAGGTTCTATGTTCATTATGTCCCAACCACTCCAACTCAGTTTTGCTTAAGTGTCAAGTAAAAAGATATTTTCCTCACAGTTCCAAGTGCTGTAAACTCACCCTTATGACTGCCTTGACAGCAAGTCAACCCGTGTTGCTTCCTGTTAACAAATCAGTGCCAGTTCCACTGACCCAGTGGGAAAGCTGAATTATATGGAAGTGTAAATAGGCACAGAAATGTATGAAACATCTTTTGTTTTTAACTCTGTCATTGGCCTATGCCCAAAATCAATCTTCAGCCTAGATAAGGGAAGTGACAGAGAAGAGGCTGTCATCATCAGTAAGCACAAAGAAAAATCATGAGTGCTCAGTGAAATATGCCAAACTAGAGGGTGGATTTAGAGAAACCAAGGATAAGACAGGCTCACATCCTAGCATGTGAACGTCAGACTGAAGCTGCAGACACAAGATTATTGCTGGGTAGGGGAAGACATGCTGAAGACAGCACAGCAAAATCACAGAAGAAACAACAGAAGAATGGAGAGAATATCTAGGCAACTGATAACAACCACTCTCAATGGCTAAATTAGTTAGGATATACTTTGCCTCTCAAAGGGTGTCATATAAACACGTAGAAGATATCAGAATGTAGGGCAGTAGACCTGGATGATAATCTGTAGCATAAAAGCAGTATTTGTGTGATCCCAAATAACTAGAGTATCGATAGATTATAACAAATCATTTGGATACTACCATCAAATTTACTTACTGTCACTATGAATTATCTATGTGACTACAATGAATGTTAAAAAGCAAAAAAGTTCCTGGCTAATTCCAGCAGCATCCCTGAGGTAGTCCAGTACAACTACAGATTGATTTTAAACTGGAAAGGTAATTTAAGCCATTTAAACATACCTTCATTTAACTAAAAGGCAATCCAGCATTATTACCTCATGTGTGTATACCTACATTTCATAAGCACACCGTCTCACAGCGTGTTATGCCAAGGTTGAAAATTCCAGTTCAAAGCCCAGAGTCAGCTTCCATTTAGAATTTTAGGCTATTCTTACATGAATAATACACACAATGTCAGGACCCATTAGCTGACCTAAGGACAACTGGCACAAAACAGCTCATATCCATACCATAAAACTCCCTTAGCTTCAAAACAGAATAGTTCATCCAAGTAGATTTTGGCATATGCTGACTTCCAGATGAGGCGTAGGAATCATTTGAAAGAACACTCATTGGTCCACTTCAAGTTCAAGCCAAGGACAATGCTAAAAACTCGAACACTACCGACAATAACACTGCAGCGTTCATTCCTGTTCCCCGTCACTCTTTAATTTATTAGCTTAGATGTACTCTTACAGTCTGAAAACTAGGCTATAGCTGTTTCAAAATACTGGCTTCTGATACCTTGTGTCCTTTTCTTCTCTGAGCTCCATCCTCCCTTTCACTTCACCATGTTCTTCCCACTGTCCTTGACAGTGCGGCAATACTCTTGGAACAAGCTTGCACTTGGCTCCTCATCCTGTCAGAATGGGCCACCCTAAGGCTCATTTGCTTTAAGTACAGCATGTCATGACCAGGTGTTTTAGTTGCAAATTTGCTTGATTTCATTGCCAACTGCAGTTACTCTTGGACAATAGCTAGTCTTCAGTACTGCCAGTATTTACCTGCCACTTTGAGAGCTGTCAAATGACAACTCAAGCACTAAAAAAAGAAAGTCTCTACAGAGGTTTTAATTTGCTAGTAAGCAGATTAAAACTAACAGTAAATAATACCCCTAGGTAGGCTAAAGACATGGAAATGTAACACTTTTCTGACTGGCAAGAAATACTCATTTTGCATGGTCTCTTTAACTCTACTAAACATGAAGATATACATTTTCTTGTAAAAAAACAATTAAAGAAATATTCAATATCACCTCCAAATCTTCATCTTTCACTACAGTTCACCTCTGTCAAATGTAAAAACAACAAACCTAGAAGAGAACAACAACTAGAACTACTGAATAAATCATAAAAAAATAAAAAAATAATAAAAATCCAAAATGGAACCTGTTCATCTTTAACTCTCCAGACAATGGATATGTATGAGAAACAGTGGTCCTACATACAATTTTACAAGTCATGCTGTCTGAAAACTCACCATCTATATTTTATTTTTTCTTTTGAAAACATACAGCACATCACTGTAGTTATCAAATAAATATTTCTGATTTTTATAGCATTTACTTAATAATCAAATTAACAGAACAATTTCAAGGCAAGTGAAAAAAAAACCCGCAAAAAATATGTTGTTCTGTTGTTTTCCTTTTTTTTCTACTTAATTTAAGTGATAACTGAGGCCTGATAAACTGAACAACATCACTTAGAAGCATGCACAATGAGAAACTAAAAGCTTTTAATTATACTTCTACTCAGTAGGGGTGAAATTATAATTTGAAAGACTCAGGGCAAAAGATGAATTGTTAGTTCTGTATTTTAACACAACAAAGCAACAATTAGATTAAATTAGTTAACAGCTTATTCATTAGCCTTTGATAGAAATGTGGGTGCAAACTGGTTCCAGGTTATTGTTTGCAGCAAAGTACACATCTAGTCATGTAGAAGTATGTAGACCTTGCTATGTTAGGAAAGTCAATGATTCATATGTTGAAGAATGACCCATTCACTAGGATTCAAAATTAACTTCTGCATTCTTAAAGGCATCACATTTACAACGTCACATTTCTTAAACTAGTAGTAAAGAATCACTTTCCTTCTTTCAAAGAAATAAACGTGCAATATTTCCAGATTTTCAGTGTTTCATTTTGTACTTTCCGCCTAAAATGAGAACCTTTTGAATAAGAAAAATATAAACAGGAACAAAAAGTATGCCTGTAGGAATGAACACCAAATATGATCTCCCACTGCAGCAAAACATAGCTGAATTCCCATTTCTGGCAAATATAAATGTTCTTTCTAATCTAATGACGCTAAACACACACACACACAAAATGAAGAAGTAACAATACCATGACCACTCTAGAATTATTCTTGAGGCACCCTAGGGAAGAAAATCTTGACCTCACTAAATAACAGAACCACAGAGTCTCAAGGGTTGGAAAGGACCTCAGCAGATCCTCTAGTCTGACCCCCTGCTAAAACAGGTTCCCTACAGCAGGTTACATAGGAAAGCATTCAGGCAGGGTTTGAACATCTCCAGAGAAGGAGACTCCATATTCTCTCTCTGAGCAGCCTGATCCAGCGCTGTCATTCTCAAAATAAAGAAGTTGGTTCACATGTAAATTCAGATGCAAAGCTCCCTGTTGTTTTGCTATGGTCAGGGTAGCAATCTCAGTAGATGAGGGATAAAAGTTAGGTTCTGTGAAATATCACTCACAAGATACACTTGTTCTCCAGACTTCTTCAGGCATGGAAGAAAGAGTGATACTGCAGTGCTGCACATCAGACTCCAAAAGAGCAAAAAATAATTTATCAAGCATCACGGTGTCCTTCCAGTACTGCTAATAAGGGATAGTTCTTATTTCTATTGCATTACTGTTTGATATGTGTAAGGAATATAGCTTTAGACTACCAAGTGGGATCTGCAACAAAACTTAAAAATAAGAATAAAAATGAGGAGAAAACATAATGCCAATATTTTGAAGAAAATTTTGAAAGATGAAAATGAAGCCATTGAGTTCAACTATTTATACTGGTAATGGTTCAGAAAAAATTAAACCCTACTTGGAGAAAGAAACACTAAGAAGTGTGGGAAGGACAGCAAGATATGGTCTTCTGATAATGTAAAGTTTTAAACTTTCTTTCTCTTTATGTGGTCTCTCACTTTAATTTGAATTATATAAGAATTTCATTTTCTTTTTTTTTTTTTTAAATAAAGCTAAAAAACTATAGGGATTTCAGAAATTACACTACATTATAAAAGCACACAAATAGATGTAAGTAATGATTCCTGAGGCTAGTGAGTCATGCCATGCTACCCTCTTATTTACACTGACGTGCTAACTTGTAGAAAAGAACATATAATTTGTTTAAAAATATGACAAGTGGAATTCTCTTTCACTCATTCTAGAAGTGTCTCAAATTGCTGCAGAGGGGCAATCTCTGTCAGAAAAGCACACAATGTAACACGGAATATATCAAACAAGGAATTAACAACTCTTATTAGTTCCCTTTCCAGAAAAGCAAATTAAGATAATTGAGCTCCAAGTATTCATGCTGTCCAAAAGCTGTAGCTCTCCTGTGGCCATGCAACAAGCTCCAATGCAACTCTATACCAGTGTAGATGGAAGTTTTGAGTCTGATCCAATAAGCACAATGAGAGTCAAAGGAAAAAGTGGACGAAACACTACTCTTCAACAAAGTCTTTAATACATTGCAAATGACAATGGCTACCAAATGATAATGAATTTGAACAAAGATTCAAGTGGTATTCCCTCTCAGTAAAGTCCAAAGCTATTTTTAACATTTCTTTGAACAGATTTACACAGTAATTTCTACCCTCGTATCTTATCCAAGCTGCAGCAAGAGTAGTATTTGTTGTCTCTTTCCACAAACACTGATTCAGATTAAAAAATGAAGTCCTCCCTGCTACACTTGCATCATGTTTATGATCATTTTCTGCACACATTCAAGCAATTGAATTTCACTTGCATAAGTGCCAGCAGGAACTAATCAATTCCCATTAAAGTCAGTGATAGTCTTTCAGCTGCCAGTCCCACATCAATATAAAATGAAATATATGCATTCAAGTGTTTGCACTAAAAGTGATATAGTTACATGAGAAAGGAGTTCTATTGAATTAACCAAGGAGGCAAAATTCTTCTAAAACTTTTAAGAGCTATGTAGAGGAAATTAAAATTCCACACAGGCATATAACATTTTTTTTGCAGCTATATCTACTTTTGTGTACTCTGTTTAAAACATAAAGCTACTCATACCAAACATAACTTAGCAGTTTATATATCAGATGACTCAGATTGTTTCCTGTGGTTTGGGGAAAATGTTTCCAAAACCATGTGGGAAGCAAGAATCAAGCTGGGCATTTCACAGAAGGACAGAACTATCATTGATTTAAACTAAAGAGAAGATATGTGAAAGGCAACATCACTTCTATACAAAGCCTACATTGTAAGAATTGCCCAACAGAGTCAAGCAACAGATTTTAAAATGTCTGCAAAAAGCCTCTGGGTGGCAAACTGCTATCTGGTATGGTAAGATGAGGTATGGCTAGATGAGGATCCTCAAGAACAAAAAGGAACATGAAGATGAGAATTAATTCTACTATCCATTTTTTGTTAGATCTATTTTCAGATTTTTTTTTCTGAAAAATTTCTGAGTATTTTCAGTAGTATTCTGTATTTATCTGCAGCTTAATTGATTCTGCTGTTTTGATGCTATGTTCAGAAAAAAAAAACAGCAAAAACTTGAAGTGTTTTGAATTGTATTATCTTGCTATTACATATAGGCATCAAAGAGTGTGGCTGGCATGTGGATTCATTTACTACCATATACTGACATGAAGTAGGGGATGATCTTGTGCTAAAAAATAAAGAAATTATGAAATACTAGTTTGTGGATATTATTTGCTTTGGTTTTTGTTGTTGTTCTTGTTTTTCAGTTCAGAGACTAATATTAAGTCCCCATTTTTTTTTATAAGTCAACAGATATTAATGTCAGGTTAAGTTTTGTTGTTGTTGTTTGTTTTTTCCTAAAATGAATTCCTTAATGGACAGAGTCAAAGGCAAAAAAGGAAACCAAACATGTTAGATGATGTTCACTGGCAGAATGCAAAGGCACAGTGAACTCTAACATCTACTGAAGATCACTAGAGATTTTTTGAGGGAAGGTAGCATCACACTCAAAGTAGTACTCATGTTCAAAGTGATTTTACTTGAACTTAAGACAATGAAAGCCTGTACTGTCCCTCTGAATAATATCATTCACATTTTGTTTGATAAGATCCTAATCTTTCCCTGTTCTTGGTCCAGACTCTCTTCAGGTTTCCAAACACTCTCCACAGATAAAGACACATAATAGTAACTTAAAAATAAATAAATTCCTTTCTCACAAGTCAGTGTAACTTCAGTGAAGAAGGACTTAGGTGTACTGGCGGACAACAGGTTGACCATGAGCCAGAAGTGTCCCCTTGAGACCAAGAAGGCCAATAGTATTCTGGGATGCATTAAAAAGAGTGTGGCCTGCTGCTTGAGGGAGGTGATCCTCACCCTCTACTGTGACCTGGTGAGGCCGCATCTGGAATAATGTCATATTCTGGGTCCCTTAATTCAAAAAAAGTCAGGGAGCATCTAGGGAGAGTCCAGTGGAGGGTCACAAAGATGATTAGAGGCCTTGAGAATCTCCCCTATGAGGAAAGGCTGAGAGACCTGCTACTATTCAGCCTGGAGAAGAGAAGGCTAAGAGAGGATCTTATCAATACTTATAGATACCTAAAGGGAAAGTGTCAAGTGAATGGGTTCAGAGTCATTTTGGTTGGTGCCCAGTGACAGGACAAGGGACAGCAGTACAAATCTGAACACAGGAAGTTCCATCTGAACATGACTACCATCTTCTTTACTTTGAGGGTGAACAAGCTACCCAAAGAGGTTGCCAAATGTCTGCTTCTCTGAAGATATTAAAAACCTGTCTGGATACTATCCCATGTAGGCCACTGCAGAGAACCTGATTTGGCAGGGGCTGGATAAAATAATCTACAGAGGTCCCATTCAACACCTATGATTCTGTGATTCTATGAAATTTGATAGAATACATAACTGCTGTATCCTGCAATTTTTAGCCAAATAAAATTCAGGATAGTTACATAACCTAAAATTAAAATGGTATCCTAGGAACAATCCCAAAGCAGTGTTGAAATCTTGAATATATTCTCAGTTTTAATTATGATCCAAAGAACTCCAGTCATAACTATGTGACCACAAAGAAGGCATAAAGCTGAGTGAAACAGTGACAATGATTGAAACCATGATCCACATTTTAACTGTACAACTCATAAAATTTATCAACTTCCTGTTTTAAATAGTTTTACTTTAGGACTAAAAGATGTCCAGGTTGCGGTGTATGTCATAAGAAAGCAAGTATGCAATTCAACTAACAGCAGTGCCAAAGTTCTGCATTATCATTGCTTCCACAGTAAATTAATTTAAAAAATAATAAAAGCCAAACAATCAAAAACACTGAGAAATTGGTACTGCTGAATTTTAGTCACTACTTTGATAAACAAAAAAAAAGGATGAGCTCAGAACTTCTGTTTATAATTAATATAATCATGCATATTTATGTTATCCATTCAAAAGTGGTGGTGTCATAGTCTGCAACATCAAAATGTACAAAGGCGTCATTACGACACTTACACTAGACCACTAAAATGAAACATCATGTAGTAGCAGAACAGCAGTTGCTAGAATTATTATGAAATCACAGAGTTGTAGGGTTTGGAAAGGACCTCAAGAGATCATCGAGTCCAACTCCCCTGCCAAAGCAGCTCCCTAGACCAGGTTGCACAGGTAGGCATCCAGGTGAGTCTTCAACATCTCCAGAGATTTCACAATCTCTCTTGGCAGCCCGTGCCAGTGCTCTATCACCCTCACTGTGAAGAAGTTCCCATGCACATTTCCGCTGAATTTCTTATGCCTCAGTTTGTGGCCATTTCCCCTTGCCTTACTGCCACACACTGCTGAAAAGAGTTCAGCCTTGACTCTTTGCCTCCCGCTCCTTAGATATTTATAGAAGTGGATCAGAACCTCTCTAAGTCTTCTTTTCTCAAGGTTGAACAGGCCCAGGTTTCTCAGCCTCTCCTCATAAAAGAGGTGCTCCACACTCTTTATCAGCTTTGTAGCCCTCTGCTGGACTCTTTCAAGGAGATCCCTGCCTTTTTTGTACCAGGGAGCCCAGAACTGGGCACAGTATTCCACGAGGTCTCACCAGGAGGAGAGTAGAGATGGAGGATCACTTCCCTTGACCTGCTGGCCATGCTCTTTTTAATGCACCTCAGGACCCCGTGGGCCTTCTTGTCCACCAGGGCACACTGCTGGCTCATGGCCAGCCTGTAATCCACAAGGACATCCAAGTCCCTCTCCTCAGAGCACCTCTACAGAGGAGTACCTACTCTCAGAGCAGGTCTCTACATGTACTCTACCGGTACATGTGGTTATTCCTCCCTGGGTGCAAGACTCTAGACTTGCTCTTGTTAGCCCTCAACAAACCTATAATTAGACTCATTATAGCTAATATCCGGACCTTAGCTTCTCAGAGCCAAACTGTTCAGTGCACTGCTTGCTAGGGAAAAAGCTGAAATATAGCCTGTGAAAAGATAGTTGCCCACAGTATTTATTTTTCAGCAATGATAAGAGAAAGAGAGATGAGAGAATAAAGAGCTATGATAGAAGGCAACATGCTGTCTTTCCAAAAATCTATTCTGAAATCATAATGTCATTTGACACAAAGTAGCATATGGCAGGATAGCCACACACTACACATGGAATCTACAGCTATATGGGCATCTGGAACTCAGGTTATTGGCTCCGCATTTTTCAACACACAAGGACTTGTGGAGTTTTTCACTTATGCAACTACAACACCTTACTCCAGACTTTTTCTGGTTGCTTGGCCCAGGTTGGCAACCAGTTTCCTACCCAGCCATTTGCCCTCCCCCTTGCCTTATCAGGGCAGGGGACAGTAAGGGAAGATGAGGAACAAGGAGGTCTGGGATTTGAGACAGGGAAATTTATCATCACTTGTTGTTTGTCAAGGACAATTATGTTGAAGAAATAGGTCTGTAAGAGCATATTTAATTGGCGTATATTACAGAAAAAGTCAAGATTAAACATTTTCAATCAATGGAAATACACATGATCAGATTCCACAGATTCAGATCATGTCATTGGGAAAATTCCACCTGTTCAATGATTATCCTTACAGTTACTGAATTACACTGTATTATATAGTACCACTATACTCAAGGAGCAAAATTATGTGCCGCGAACTTCATTAAAAAAAAAATCTCGAAGTATTTTAGATAGTCTGGTTGCAGCACCTAAAGTTCCAAAGCATTCACTGTGTTAATGAAGAGATGAGCTACAAAGCCCAAAATTGGTTTGAATGTTGTTGACATCTGAAATATAATTTACTGTGTACTGGTGATATCTCAGAGTTGTCACAAAGAAATCAAGTCATAGTGACTTCTCCATCTTCATGAATGTACAGAATTCTACAAAGGTATGCAGGCAGCTGACCAGCAAAAAAATATGGAGAATTTTCTGAATTAGGAACTAAACCAAAAAAGAAAAATGCTCTTCTTCAGGCAATGTATCTACAGAGAAAACATAATATCTGAAAAGTCATTTGATTTCGCCCAGAGCACACGCTCTGCCTACCCCAAGTTCATTGCTTGCCAGATGGTTTCCACCCATGAACTGACTCCATTTATTCCAGGGCTTTGCCATATAACTGTGGCTTGGGAAGAAGTCATCTGATTTTAATAGCACTGTCAGCATTCCAAGGCACACATGTGTGTGTTCCTTAATGTACAAGGTGAGACATTAGCGCTAATGTGAGGACAGCTTTATCAGTAAGATAAAAGACAATCTGGGAAACATTTGAAAAAAAAAGCATTTAAAGTGTATTTATTTTTAGACAATGTTTTTTGTTACTTAACTCCAATCAATACTGTGTTAACATTTCTAAGCACAAGAAGCCAGAATATTTAAGTTTTAACTCTTTTTTGCCCTTAGGGCTTTAAGATAGTCTACTCTGTTGGATAGTCTCAGGTGAATTATTTGAATTATATTGTTTTATCTGATGTAACTCCTTTGAATATGATATTGTGTAACAATACAAATATAGATTTGATACCACTTCATACAGGAGAAAGTTTTATTTGCTGCAGTAAGATAATTGTTATCCCATATGATTTATTGAGATCTTGCTCCCTGATTAATATACGCAGCACAAGCATACGTGCAAAGAAAGAAACATTGAACACATTAAGTTTTTTTTTTTCCAAAACCACTAACCTCTAAGAATTCACAAGGCTACCTACTCTAATTCTAGAGGTTGCCCAGTGTTTTGTTGTTGTTGTTTTTTTTTCCATAAAATCTTGTATCCATTTGGGTATGACTTTACCATATCATGGAAATATATGATTGCGTCACAAGTTTGTAAAAAAAAAAAATCAGAAAAAGGTTTATTTCAAGAAGATCGAAGGCACTGTTGCACTGAATTTCAAAAACAATATTAATACTAAGAACTGGAGGAGGACTAGTTTTTATGAAGGAAAATATGACTATGAAATTGAAGACTATATCTTGGAAAGCTGATGTTTCCTAAGTCTTGGGTATTTGACAGTATACCTTTAAGACTACTGTAATGTTTGCTTATATAGAAAGTTTATAATTATTTAAATTTACAGATTATTCCTAGTTTAGAGCTTGCACATTTAAATACACTCTAGATTCTGGCATTTTTAATGCATATGTCACATTACTGCATTTAGACTGCCTTTTGATTTTGAAGGTGTTATTCACTTAACTTGCTGCTTTGTGAGCAGTCAGGAGTCTAACACAACGTGCAGATCATAACACAGAGAGAGTTTTCTGCAGCCAGACTGCCTTAAGCTGTTTAGAGAACTTCCCTTGTGGCTGGTTCAGATGAATGAGCATAATTAACATGAATCTCCAGTGGCAATGAAGATGACAAATGGATGATCATGCAGTGAAAAACTCTGCTTTTATGTTACCAAGATTTGCTGTTGTGATTGTTACATTTTTTCCTCTCTCACTCACTTGCTTTAGAATATTTTGAAAATAAAGGTTCTTGTTCACAAAATACATGAAGGCTGCTCCAAAAGTGATGCCTCCTGCTTTATTACGTTGGCCCACAATGTTGGAGGAAGATGTTGCTCTTGTAAGAGTAGAGGTTGAACCTCCCATTCCCATGCAATTCCATTGCATGTTTTTGCCATCTGATAAAAATGGAATCTGACATAGAAACAAGTATGAAGCAAAGGGGTGTCAGTTAATACCTCCATGAGGAAAAAATGGCACCCATCCACATTCACCAGTGGCAACAGTTTACTGACTGTTCATGGAGACCACGCAATGGCAGTGAGCACAGTGAAGCATTGGAGTGTACATTTCAGCAGTGATGACAGCAACAATGGGTCGCCTCCACTGGTGCAGATTTTTATGAGCATAGCAAGCAGACTCTTGTTTGTCACTGGTGAAAATGCATAGCTAATGGTGGTGAATATGTTCTAAAATAGAGCAAATTCGCAGCTATAAAACACCATCAAATAGCACTATTGTGCTTTTTGTATCTGTTGTAGTTTTCATGTAAATAAATAGGAGGCATTACTTTCAGGGTGATCTATGTAATATAACAAGCCAGCGACTACTATATTAGGCTTATCATTATAATCAGAGCCTCTGTGAATAATGAATTCTACCTAATGAAATATAAAGTGCAAGATCAATACCACTCAAGTAAATATAAGTAAATATAATGACATAAGTAAATATAAGATAGGCTTCTATCTACTACTACTGAGCTTTTGATGGCAAACATTCAATTATTTGTGATGCCTACTGAATTGGGATGATAGCAAGCAGTCTATACACCCATTCTGTAGAACAAGGTCACTGAAACTTATGTGAGTGCATAACCAAAACTAAGATTTTTTTATTTGATCAAATCAACTAATCAAAATGTGTAAGCTATTCTTTTATCACAATAATTCATTTCTATAATGAGGACATGGCTCTGCATCACATCCTGTAAATTAATGTTTCCATGGAAGGCCCTAAAAAAGCAGAAGAGTTACCTAATTGGCAGTTACTATTGTGCTCAAGAAGCTAGAAAACAGTTCAAAAAGCCATCAGAGAAGCAACACCATTTCAGGAATCCAGTAACAGCTGACAGATTCATCTTTGTAAAGCAGTTCAGAAATGCCTTACAGAAAGTATAATACATTCTTACAGGCAGTGCCCTGATCAACATCAGCTCTTGTACCAATTTGAATACGTGAAGAAATATTTTCCCAATTGAAAATACTGACCTCTGCTAGAATCTTTACTTAGGAGCTATAAAGGAAGACATGAAATACAGCATATAATAGCACATAACAAGGTAAAATTTTGGCTCAGCTCCATAAGAAGTATTTAAGTCCTCACTTTTGCTGTCTGTACTCAGGGCAAGACTCCTACATGAAGTGTAGAAGAAAGTTGTTTTTTTCATGTGTTTACATCTATGGAGACAATACTCCAAAATCCCACATAATACACTGTATGCATTATTAGGCTTTTTTGAAAAGTAAACCCTTACTTTTGAGAAGTAAACCCTTACATTCATCTTGGGAAACTGTTCCTCATTTAGAAAAATTCAGACCTCATGTTCTGTCTCTAAATAGAGATATTCCAGAGGTTAATTCTTCCTACCACACCACTTGTTTCTTCTCCTTTCTGATCTTACTTTCATTTACAGTCACTGGATCTTATTTGTGCTCTCTTCACTATAATGACAGTTGCTCTGGTATTCACTTGCTCTCCCAGGACAGAAAATGACACAGACTGTAGTTTTATATTGCTTAGTATAGTAACACCTTCATCTCTATGCCGAATCTGTACATTAGGCATTCAGGTTCCCTGTGCACATCATCTTTCCTTAAATACTTGTGAACTACACTGTGTTCACTAGAGACATGAGTTCAAATTAACTTGCAGAAAAGCAAGTCTGAACGTGAGCTTTCCACCATCCTCGGAAAATCTTCTGTCACAAGATAATTTACAAAATAAACTCAGCCTCATCTTCTCTCTGTGCTTTTCAAGAAAGAAGCAGCTAACTCAATTGGAGATAGACTGTCTTCAGATTTAGTTTTGCCATTTTGCTTGAGAATTCCCTTCCAGGCTGATGTTTCCCAAGGGACTGAACTGAAATACTGAAATTCGGCATTCTGACCAGACATGGTCATGGGATAGTAAGCATATCACTTGAAAATGGAACAATTTGGACGATTCACAAAGATGTGGTTCTGATCACACGAGGAAGGCAGATACAATAAAGACTTCCTATAAAGTACAGGCTCTCTATGTTAGCTAAGCAAGATTTTTAAGAACGGCTGTTTTACTTTGGTGGGTGTTACCACTTCAGAACATTTAATTCTTTTAAAACTGTCCTTTACAACGTAACCGAGAACATCACGGCTTTCGTGAAAGTAAATTAATGACCAAAAATAACAAAATACATACACAATGACAAGCTGATGAAAAAAAACCTTTTGTCCACTAAATATGCAGTAATATCCACATTTATCCAAAAAGCCAAGCATTTTAAATATTCCAACTTCTATCAACTAATATTGTCACAACAAATTAAAGTAAATAATGCCTCCTTCTAGTGAGGAGGGTTGAGCCACATCACATATACAGGAGAACACAGAGCAGACAGAGGTATTAAGAGGGCCCTTCCTCTTTGTAGCTTTATGTTCTCCCCACCTCTCCTAAGTAAATTTGTACTCAGAGTAGAGGGGCCTTGGCAAAAAAAAAGTCAGTCTTTGAGAAGATTTGTATCAAATTAATTCCCTATGACCACTGTAGTTCCAATTAGAATGTTCCACTGTGAATTTTTGACACAGCAAGTCCTAGTCACAGCCTAAGGCCTAACCATGTACAGATTTGAAAAGGACTTTAATCTGTACACATGAATGCATTTATGCATTAAGGTAACCTAGAGCTAAGTCTTTACAGTCATATCATTAGCATAGACACAATCTTCTTCCAGCTGCAGTTACACTGGCTGAAAAATTACTGGCTCCAGCCCCAGAGGCAACCGCTCTGTCTCCAACCCGCCCTGTTGGAGGCCTTTTTAATCACAACAAACCAAGATTGCTTTAAAAAATTAAATAATATATCCATGCTAATCTGGTTTATATGCATTAAAGTGATTCCACTATCACCCGAACTGGGAGACCAGAGGAGGCAGTAGCCTCTGGCAGTAATTCTTTGGAAGCATGCAACTTCTCATTTTGCAGGGTGGCAGAGAGAAGAAAATAGGTGATGATGCTTCATTCCTCTTTCTCTCTGTAGGTCTAAGGAAGAAATTGCTCAGTCTGAGATGTCCATTTAGTCTTGTTTACTAAGTGATAAATCCAGTAAGCCTCTTGATTTCATTTTTCTGAAATTTTATTTAGCCCAGCTGAGATAGACTGTGACACCCTCCACAAATTAATAGAGATTAGTTTTGAGAGACAACAATCTGAATAATCTGATGTGCAGAAATGACACAAGTAGATTATACAAACAATCATTTTTTGTTATTACATTGTTGAAAACAACTTCTAAAATTACATCTTTCTCTCATCAACATGATAAACTGAAGAATTATTTAAGAAATGCCAAAAACATAGAACCAGGCCATACTAAATTGTATGGTACTAGAATTGTGACAGATTGTAAGGCTCAATATGTATATGTGTACATATACATATATTGGTACATATATGTATGTATATGTACATATATGTACATATGATATGTATCAATATATATCTAAGTACACATGTAATACTTTATCCATTATCTCATCAAAGACTCAGGCTAATAATGTCTTCCCTTAAGGGAAGATATTTTGGCAACAAGCCCTAATAGTCTTCTTTGTATGTGTCTATATGGACTTGGAGAAGTTACACTGTACTACTTCTTTTTAGTTAGAAAAGAAGATATTAGGAACAGAATAAGCTTGAATGGTAGAGTAAAAATAATTGTTTAAGGATTAAGTAGAAATAGCCAGTTTTGTTCATTCATCACATATGCACATATAGAAGAAAGCTATTAGCTCAACTGACAAAGTTTATTTTGCAGACAAAGGAAAGCTCAAGAATTTGAGACAGGAAGAAAGCCATGTACACATAAGAATTTATGGAATAAAATAGTGAAGATTCTTTAGCTTTTAAAATTTCTTTGACACTTTCATAATTTCTTTTTGCCACTGAATCGGATATAATCCTGAATATTCTGAACATAAACAGATTTTTCTGTTAAAATACAGATATATTTTAAATGAAACTATCAACAAAATGGTTAATAAAAACTTACGTAACTACACTACAGAACCCTTACCCTGCATTTTTCATTTTCAAAGTGCCCCATTAACATTAACTAATTGAAGAAGCTTCTGATAAAGGCTTTTGATAAAGTCTATTACTTAAAGTGATTAAGGAAGCTTCATGAGCATCTGATGAAAAGCAGAATATACTTACTGAATATATATTTAATACAAGTGAGAAATTTTAAAAGTGACAAACTGTCAATTCACATACTACGCAAACAGTTATAATATGAAATAAGCCAGCTCTATGTGAGGAAAGCTTAAGTGTATCAATAGTTTGATTGGAGGAAACCTCATTAGTATTGTCTCTTACTGAGAAACAAATCCAGAAAAATAAAGATTTAAATCTTTTGTAGGGCACACTCGTACTTCAGGACAACAAATAAATAAGAACCCAACAAATATGTTTTTCTGGAGAGATCCATTAGTCTTGGCTATATTTTTTGCATAAAGGCAAACTCACCCACTACATTATTCAGAAATTGCATGCTCCAATTGCTCTAAGACACAGTACTTCACACATCAACTTCCTTAACTCATCAGCCTCATACATCCAAACAGAAAGCACCTCTGTTCTCTTAATTAATCTCCATTATCTGATGCTCTTTTCACTAGAAAATTATCCCCACCTTTCTGCTACTTGCATGCAATTCTATGAGTAAAATAATCTGTAATAACTAGTAAGTCTCCTGTTCACTTATCCTGAATTAAATAAATACCAAGAGTCTTTGGGGAGCTGGGAATAATATAGCACCTATTTATCACGGAAATAAGAGTTCTTTATAACCAGACCTTGAAAGATCAGAAGGAAAACGATCTCAGAATAGGGCTTCAAAACAATTGCTACACATTTGGCTTCAAACATATCCATCATTAATCTATATATTACAGTATCTGTGCTAAAAATCTCATAGTATCAATCAAAGAGACTAATCAATCACTGTGATCAAAAAGGACTACTCAAGGATAGCTGGAGAATATCAGGATAATAAATTCATCAGGGAATGAGAATTTGCAGTTACACAGATGGAGTGTATCTAAACAGAAGAGCCAGGGCTTGAGAATAGAGTTACTTTTTCCTCAGACTGAACAGAAGAATAATACAGATGGGCTTGCCTGCTCTTGAAGACTCAATTGAGATAAAGAGAGAATATGGAATTGGTAGATATTTTGTCTTAGTTTAAATTTGGAGCGGTCATTGTGCCAGTCCTATACTTCCTATATTAAGAACTCAATCAGGCTGTGGGCTCAGAACAGAGATGTTTTGATCAGTGAAGTATTATATATTGTTTTTTTGCAATTTACAACGAGACATAACCTGTAAAGGTTTCCATTTACTGATTTCAAGACAGGCCAATGAAATTCAAACCAGAGGAAATCTGTGGAAAGATGCAAGCAAATTGTAAGTTTGCATTGAGATAAATATTTTCGTATTTAGAGGTTTGTAGAATGGCAAAGCTTAAAATAAGACTATGGTAAAATTAAACATCAGAAATAAAGTACAATCAGGAAGATACCAATATCTTGTTAATCTTGTTAAGTTGGTGCACATAGATTCAGCTTTTTTGTTCATTTGGGGATAAATTAGTTTTATTTTTCAACACAGTGGCAACCATGAATGTCAGAGTTCCAGCTGTTGCTTCCACAGCTATGTCTCTCTAATGTTTTTCCCATCACATGATACCCTAGAGTGTTTGGATATATTCTATGATAGCATAAAATAAAAGAACCATAGGAAATAAAATTGAAAATGATTTCAGAAATTCACTGAATTGCATTCATACACAAAATATCCTAAAGATATTTTTGGTGTTATGATGCTGTAGTCCTTTCTGGAATGCTTAAACACACTGACAGACTCATTTTACTTCTACTTCACTGAAAGGAAAGATGATAACTGATCAGAGTTCACCTTTGAGTTTTAGATATTATCCATCTGAGGGAATTTTCTCTAGTCTTTAATTTCTTTTCACTCCTCAAAACCTTGGAGTTTCCAACTTCCTAACTAGTGATAATTTTCTGAGACAGCAACATCAAGCCTTTTCCAAATTCAGAGCTGCCTCTGTCATCCCTTACATTATACCAAATGTCAAGTGACAGGTCATTCAGGTTACCTTGAGTCTTGAAAAAAGGAGGGCCTCATCAGCTAGAAGCTTATTGATTAGAAATGCAGCACCTGAAATCCCATAGAGCAGCATTTCATTTGCAGTAACAGATTAAATGAAAAGCCAACAGACCACCTGAACATTTGTAACAACCTCAAGTTAAAAAAAAAAAAATCACAGTGGCTGAAGAAACCCTAGGATTAAGGCACTGCTTCTCTCACCTGGTGTGAAGAAAAAGGTTTCACACAGATACACTTGTAGTAGTGAAGTCTGTAATTTCTTCCAAGACATTGGTTTATCTCAACTGATAATCTGTTTTCAATTTCCAGTTCTTCTAGACCAATTCTTCCATTTCTGCATTTGAATTGGTTAGGTCGCTGTTTGAAAATAAGTCACTGGGCTTTTTGCAGCATTACTACTGATTTTGTTCTGTTCAGATAAGTAGTGGCCTGAAGGATCTATGTACTGTGCTTGACTTCAACCTTTGGTCATTTATGTAAAATTTACAACTACATTAAAATATATTTCATTAATAAATATCAGAGGCTGCCAATTTTACACAGGGGTATCTTTCTAGCTTCTTCTGCTTAAATTGTTGTTTCTGACATTTAAGAACTAGGGATTCTATTTTACTTTCTAGTGTGGTAAGCATTTTAATACATATAAATACATAAATATACTTCAGCAGGCCACTAAGATCATCAGCTTACTGACCAGTATTACCTACACTCCTATATTACACAGAACTTATTATAGTCTAGATGCTACAAAGACAATTAGAGTCTATGCTTCTTATTGGTACTTCTGTCTTGAAAAAATATTTTTGAGCTTTTTTTTTTGCTTATTTGTGATATGTCCTGATGTTAACATTTTTATTGGGGTGATGCATTTCACTTATTTTTAAAGGAAGTCTGTGACAAAAATCTAAGAAATTTTTTTTTCGAGCTATGGAATAATCACTATGGAAATGAGTCTAAAGCCTTCTTCAGAGGCTAAAGCTTAAAACAAAAGAAGCAGAAATGGTAGTTCAACAAAGAAATAGGTAGCAACTGAGGAGGACAGAGGGCCCCAGAGATCATTCAGGGGCATAGAAGACAGTTGGAAAAGCTGCTGACTAGATCAAGAGTCTACATCAAAGTAGGGTATAAATAGGACTGCTGATTGCATACCAAAAAAAAAAGACACAGGCCATGTACCGCAGTCTTCACACACATCATCTTCTTGCAATTAAATCACTGTGGCATGCATCTGTTATATTGGAGTATACAGATGTTTACAGATCTGTGATGGATTCAATAGTTTTCTGCGAGGTATTTGCACTCCTTGGAAATAAAGGAACTGCAAAGCTCAAGAGGTCTAAGAAAGACAACTGATTTGTGTGTCCTTTTCTATCCCTAAGGAAGAATAATGCAGGGAAGATATCCCAGTGATCCCATTTCTCTGGTTTTCAACTGCTGTGCCATCTAGAACACTTAAGGCTTTCTCCCCATCCCAGTCTGGTGGAAACAGGGAGTAACACCTAAAAAGCAAGGAGCTTGATCAATGTGAAAACATGATAACTTATTTTCAAATCCTTAAAAGATACAGTTCCTTTTGTTCTCTTTTCTATTGAAATAGCTTAATGAGTTCATCAAGATTAACATTTGCCAAGCTGGTAAACTTTCTTTTATAGAAGTTGAGTAATGCTATTTGTTTACTTACTCTTACCCAATGCTACATTCACAGTCCAAGTAAAGAACTGACTTTTTGATCTTTTAGAAGATCAGACCAGATTCTCTAAAAACTTACCTATCCTGGAGACATCCTCATACTGCGTGCACGTACATGGCATGCAAACTACATCCACTTGCCTTGGCAATGAGTGAATGTACAGGTGCACTCCACCCAGCTGAGAGGGAAGACTTAACTTTTCAAATAAATTCAGTATACAGATGCTCTGTGTATGAGGGTCTAGTACACAGAAAAATAAAAGACAGGGTGAGCTGCTATTGGACTGTGGAAAATTAAACTACTTTAACTGATTTTCTAAGCTACTCCAAAAGCAGTCAACCATTAAATACATTACTTGGGTTTAATGTAGAAGGTCAGAGGCACAGGAGGAATATAGTAATCACTAGTAATACTCATTTTCATATATTTTCAGCAAGACTAACATCCCTCACACACTGTCCCTCACAGCATCCTTATAACACAGTTGAGGATGGCTGGAATAGATAAGCGGATAGTGATCGGAGTTAAGAACTAGTTGACTGAAAGAGCTCAGACAGTTGTGATCAGTGGTGTGGAGTCCAGTTGGAGGCCTGTACTTGGAACTGTTCCTCAGGGACACTGGGGTGCTGGGTCCGGTCCTGTTCAACACCTTCATCAATGACCTTGATGAGGGGATACTGTCCAATCCTCAGCAAGTTTGCTGATTATAAGAAACTGGGAGAAATGGCTGACACCCTGGAAGGCTGTGACAACATTCAGTGAGACTTGGATAGGCTGGAGAGGAACCAGATGGAACTTAAAAATGGCAAGTGTAGAGTCTTGCACCCAGGGCGGAATAATTGCATGCACCAGAACAGGTTGGGGGATGACCTGCTGAAGAGGAGCTCTGAGAAGAGGAACCTGGGTGTCCTGGAGGATGGCAGATCAGTCATGAGCCAGCGGCATGCCCTGGTGGCTAAGAGGATCTTGGGGTGCATTAAGAAAAGCATGGCCAGCAGTTCAAGGGAGGTGATCCTCCCCCTCTACTCTGCCCTGGTGAAGCCTCACCTCAAGTACTGTGTCCAGTTCTGGGTTCCCCAGTACAGAAGAGACAGGGTTCTCCTCAAAAGAGTTCAGTGGAGGGCCACAAAGATGATAAAGGGCCTGAAGCACCTCCCTTATGAGGAAAGGAGGAGAGACCTTGGCCTGTTCAGCCTTGAGAAAAGAAGACTCAGAGGGGATCTGATCCACTTCTATGAACATTCTAATGGGTGGGAAACAAAGGGATGAGGCCAAACTTCTCTCTACAGTGCATGGCAATAGGAAAAAGGGAAATGGCCACAAACTGATGCATAGGAAGTTCTACACAAATGTGCGTGGGAAATTCTTCACAGTGCAGTGATGGAGCACTGGCACAGGCTGCACAGAGAGGTGGTGGAATCTCCTTCTCTGGAGACATTCAAGACCTGCCTGGATGCCCACCTGTGCAAACTGATCTAGGGAGCTGCTTTGCAGGGCAGGGTTGGACTCCATGATCTCTGGAGGTCCCTCCCAACCCCAGCAATCCTGTGATTCTGTGAGATGTAACAAAGTCAGTGTTCTAGTCTTGTTACCAAGGCCAAAGTGCAAGAACTTAACATGATGAAAATTCTTTTCTAAGGGATACACATGGGCTTTTATTGCAGAATGTTGGGTCCAAAATCTAATTAGACATTCCTGGGAATATCTTGCAAGACTGAGATAGTGAGATTATAGGCATTTATTGTCTCAGATTATCTTAACCATCAGAAGTGCCAGACATGCAATTCATGGGAAAACTGATTTCTTTCATAATTTCAGAATAAGATACTGTCAAAGTCAGATATATATATAAAACCCTCCATATATACATATATATACACACACACAGGGTTCCTATGGGATGGTTCTTTCAGAGCAGCAAGCACTGAAGCAATGTATTTCATGTAAGAACTGACACTAAATGGAAAGCAATCCATTAGCTGAAGTTTCTGAATAGTCATAGATGAGATCTACACACAACATTCACATTAAACACCTATGCAAACAGCTATCTGAGCAACCAAACATTTTAAAAAACTTTACCAGGCAAATGCAGCAGAACTGCCAGCAGTACAGGTGTGAGGGAAAAACACCATCTCAAATTCTACAAAATAAAACCTACTGTCTTTTAAAAGTATTTCCTTCGCCAAGACAAAGCTCATTTCAGAACAATCTAATAACAAAGATACCATGTCACATGACTGATGAGCAGCCTGAATGCCATGAACACATGTAGGTCTGGTCCTCAAATTGCAAAAGTATCTGACATTTACTAAAATAATTCAGAGATAGGAGGTTAACAGAACCTTTGTATTAAAATGTAATTGTAACAGCACAGCACTGAAGTCAAAGCACATAGGTTTTGAGTCAAGACAGTCTAGCTTTGGTTCACTGCATAGGTAATAAGGATTCCTGTTCTCCACTGTTAGATTCTTCTGGCTACTGAAGGAGATCTTCTGCTGTAGCTAGTAAACATAAGTAAATACCATCTTTATACCAGTACCTTAAATAAGCCTGTGTAAACATTAGAATGATTCAAAAGCCATTTTAAGATGCGAGCTGTACAACTGTTTCAATCCATAAAGAAAAGCCTTTGAGCACATGGATAGCATTAAGCACATACTTCATACTTTTATACACCAGAGCCTGATGGAAAACTTGTAAGATTTCCGAGACCTGATTACTGAATTATTTCCTTTAAAATCATCCTTGCTTAATAACCAGTACCAGGTTCTCATTAATTTGCCCTTTGAATGAAACAAATAATCTGAAGTGCTTATTATAGTTGCCAGAATAAAATTGTTGAGTTGCTGTTTCTACAGTATTTTTCAATCATCAAAAGCTCACTTCACTGAAATAAGCTTTCTTATATTTACTGTGCTTTGCTGACTAGTTGTAGTTCTAGAAAATAATCTATTTTACAAAATAGCATCATTATGTTACAGTGTAATAAAGTATAAGGTAATTAAGTTGATAACTTTTTAGTAATTTTATGAAGCACAAAATAAGTATCATTATGCTCCTTGGTAATTACAAATAACTATATTTCAAGTTACCAGAAAGTTTTAACTTGTAAATCAACAACAAATAATTCTGCATCTCCCCAAGCAGAAAATAATAGAACAATAAGGTACCACCAATAGCAAAATAACCACCAATAGCAAAACCTCCAGGAAGTTCAATATATTCTCATACAACATAAAAGAGTATCTGGCTTTTCTTTTTAACTAAACAGCACATTTTTAGTTTCATAAGTCAGTTTTCTTTCGCAGTTTCCAATGTATTACACGAGTAGGAAAACTGAACCTTAACTGTGTTAGAACTAATTTAGTAATGTGAGAAGAATGCAGGAAAAGCTATTATTTATTAATCTTGAGTATCACACAAGAGAAAGTTTTTACACTGAATGATGGGCGTTTCTGTCAACTTTCAGCCCATTCTTGTTCAATACATGACAGTTACAGTGGTATTTTATAATCAATAGTAATTCATTACAAAGCTTCTCTTACTAAAGAACTGAACATCCTAAATAATTATAAAATGTACTTACAAAATAACAACAAAGAATAGACTTCCCACACCACTTTCCCTAGCTACTCTGAATGTCATGTTTCTGAAGGTGAAAAAAAGCAAAACAGATTTAAAATGTTTTTCAAACAAATTACAAATGCTTTGTTAAAAAGTGGAAGCACCGTACTCACAGCACTCAGAGATAATACAAACACCATGCGAAAAGACATTTTCCCTATAGTGAAAACATGTAGTCACCACCATTAACAGCAGCATTTTAGTCTCATACTAAGCACAGGCTGCCATTCCTTCATTCCTTTCTGCATCTGAATCTTACATCCTCACCTTCCAAGCTCCTAATATAAAATGGCAGTCTCAGTTTCTTGCTGCCTTAGCAGGTGCCCTCTTTCTTGCCAATTCTGATAGTTATCAACCCACCTCCTAGGTTACAGTCAGTAACTTGAATTAGTAATTTCATGAAGCACCTCACCTCATATTTTGTCAGATGTCATACGCTAGCAGTAGTAGTTTACACTATTTCTCAACCTATCTTAATTTAGCCACAGAATGACCAAATTCTATTACATTGTACTGCCACATACTTAGCAGCTCTCTTATCCTTTCACAATGGAAAATGCCATTCAAAAAATATCCTCAAAAACCTTGTACAAATCAAAGTCAACAGTGGTTATGCAGAACATATACATTTCTCACCTATTGCATTGGTCAAATGGTCACTGAGAGTCATTTGTCTAAAGGTAAACTTTAAAACAAAAGAGTGAATCACTTCTGTTATAATCGCCTGCACAAAACGATAGCAAAGATGATCATCACAAGAGAGGAAAATACCATAGATAGTATAGCAAACCAGTTCTACATGTAGTGAACAGGGGGATCATAGAAATTTAAGCACTTTAACCAAATATTGGCAAACTCACTTTTTTTTTGTATACAGGAATACAACTTTAGTATTTATCTTGCCCATAAATTCATTTTGTTTTCAGCCTCCTCAACTTTCAGTGCTTTCTTGTTCATTTTTATGTATTTTAAATGAGAGGCTTGAGGACAGATCTCTTGATTAGCTTATGCAAAAGCTGTATTCATCTTTCTGCATATATAAGCTCCAATGTAGGAAGGGAGTAAAGCCAAACAAACTAAACAAACACTCACTAAACTAGGGAGTAAGTTACTTCTATATGTAAGTGAGTTAGGTATTCTCATTTACATAGTTGTAGAGGTTCACTCCATCTGCTGATGCTATTTGGATGGGAACTCACGATAAATACCCATTTCCAAACACTAGAATGGTAAACTTCTGTAAGACAGTTTTATATCACCTAACCAAAGGGCTCGGGTTAAAAAGCATTTAGAAAGACTATACTCCTATACCTTCAGACACGGTAATTAGGGTCAAGCATGGAATTAAAGTCCCTCACTAACAACCGTTTACTCCCCAGTAACCTCTCAGGAGAGATAAAGTGAAATTGAAAGCTAAAATGCCTATTGGTTCTCAGTATGTCTTCCCACTATAAGAATGAGACCACCACCAACATAAAATAACTAAACTAAATCAGTACAAGTGATTTTTGTTCTTGTAAATACCTTATTTGCCAGCTTACGATAGCTCTTCTATACTAGCTAAGAAATGTACATTTTCACATCATTACTTACCACAATTAAGCTAGAACGTAGTAAGTCTGGCTTGATTTGAGGGAAAAATACTTCTCTAGCCAGAAGTAATACTCTATCAACAATAAGCTTTTCCATCAGATTTTTAAGTCCGCTTTTCCAAAACTACCTCTATCATTTTACTATGAAGTACTTCCAATCTTTGAAGGAAACAATATAGAAATTCCTGCCCATCTTCACCATCTTCCACATCCCTAGTGTGGGAACAAGTGAAAACATATATTTACAACCTACGCATACCTATTACATAAAGTAATTACACTGAAGCATATGTGCTCAAATAATTCCAAGAATGATTTTCTTTTTTTCACTGAGGAATTTCACAAATGGCAAGCCTTTGCAGTCACAATAACACTTTCCAAAAATACTATCACATCAAGCAAGTACAATCTAAAATGCACAACATATACCTCATTGGTATTTCAGAAGTGTCAACAGCTGCAAAAATGGACATTAATTTGTGCTATTTTAAAATAGAGTCTGTAACACGATGTAAAGCACAGCAATCACAGCAGAGCAGCAAGGCTCCAGGCTGCAGCAAATGAGGATCTGCTCAAATGCAACAGTCACAATCACAGAAACAAAGGAAAGAAGCCACTTACCTTGAAAAGGCCTCACAAAAGCAGGAACCTCCAACAAAACATTCGTACCTCCACTACTAGCCTTTAAGTGATGTCTGGAAAGGGGTGGATCCTGGCTCCACCCCTTCCAGTCACTCAGGTGCAATGGATGCACCTTAGATCCCTTGGGTTGGCCCTCCCTTCTCACCAGGTGCTCAATCACTTTTTCAAGCCATGACTTAGCATTTCCACTTCAGAGTCTTCACATAGAAAAAAACGTTGTAGAACTATATTCCTTTGACCAAAAGGAATAAGAAAACACAGTACTGGAGTGAGCCTCTCTAAAAAACAATCTGGGAGTTTGTACGTCTGTCAATCTGAAAAGCCCTGATTTATAGACATTGCATGTTATCTGTTGTTCATTTTGTAGCTGATAACAAAATGAAAATGATTAGGAGAGACAGGTGGTAGTTCTGAAGCAAGAAGCAAGGCATGAATGCAATAAAAAGGTCTCTGCCAAGTTAAAGTTGCCTGTATTAGTAAGAAAGCATGCTATATGTCAAGCTCTCCTTCTATCCTGTTCCATTTTCTTTTCTTTCTCAACAAATCATCTCCACTGTTCTTACCTTCTGCTTAATGCTACTGTCATGATTTTGAACGGAATAGAGTTAGTTGTTTTTTGTTCTTTTGTTTTTTTTTGCTAGAGGCTTTTATGTTGTTGTGATTTGGATTTTTTGATGGGAAAAAAAAAAAAAAAGGTAATGATAACACGTTAATGTTATAGTTGTTGCAGAGCAGTGCTTACACAGAGCCAAGGAATTTTCTGCTTCCCACACTGTCCTACCAGCAAGGGGCTGGGAGAGGACACAGCCAGGATTGCTGAACCAAACGGGCCAAAGGGATATTCAATACCATAATGCTCAAGCATTAAAAGCTAGGGAAAAGGATTCAGAGGTGTGGCCATTCTTTTTCTAAGAAACCACTACTTATGTCAAGCCCTGCTTTCCTGGAAGTGGCTGAATGTATCTCTGCTGATGGGAAGTAATGAATCACAAAACTGTAGGGGTTGGAAGGGACCTCTAGAGACCATTGAGTCCAACCCCCTGCCAAAGCAGCTCTCTAGCCCAGGTTGCACAGGTAGGTGTCCAGGCAGGTCTTGAATGTCTCCAGAGAAGGAGATTCCACCACCTCTCCATGCAGCCTGTGCCAGTGCTCTGTCACCTGCACTGCAAAGAAGTTCCCACATGTTTGTGCAGAAGTTTGTGGCCATTTCCCCTTGTCCTATTGCCACACACTTCTGAGAAGCGTCCAGCCTCTTCTAATGAATGAATTCCTTGTTTTGCTTTGCTTGTGTCCACAGCTTTTGTTTAACTTTGTAAACTGTCTTTACCTCAAACTGTGAGTTCTCACAATTCCAAAACCCTTCTGATTTGTCCACTATTCTGTTCAGAGACAGTGAGCAAGCAGCTGAGTACAACTTGCTGCGTACAAGGGCTAAACCAGGACAGCTACTAACTGTCTGACTACAAAGTAACAACCACTGAGCTGTACAATGTTTTGACTACAAACAGAGCTAGTAAATATAAATAGGCACAGCTAGAATCATGGAACAGCTGCAGCTGGCAAACTTTTGCTGTAGAAAAAAAAAGCCTCTTCAAATGTATTCTAAACTTCTACTCTCCCCTTACAAAATAAGCTAAATTTAATTTCAAAATGGATTACAAAAAAATTTTAGAACCAATTACGCAAAATTCACTTGGGTTTCTGGAGGTAGAAAAATAAGCCATGCTAAAGAAAGTAATGCAACGAATAATGGCTCTGAGAGATTATATTTTCTTTATCACTTAAGTGGACAAAGTGAGTTCTGGAAACTGTGAATAAATAAATCCATTTAAAAAATTTATCTTAATATGAAACCAAACAAAAAAGCCCACCAACTCACTAGTTTGCATCAACTAAAGTTGTTCAGCTGAAAAACACTTTGTCCTGCTAAACAGAAAATAAATATCTTATTTCTATAGAAAAACTAAAGCATGCTTAAACTTGTAAAAACTTCAATAGATTTTTATAGCTTACAGCTAAATCATTGTTAATAACAAACTCAGAAGAAGAAATGGCTGCATTTAGAATATTTCATTTTCTGGGTTTTAATATTCCTCATATAACGTACCCCTTTTTTGTTCATATACAGAAGTGATGTCAGTTCACACAATTTAAAAATAGAAAAGAAATATCCATGAGCTAACAAGCATCCTCTGTAAACAAACTCGAAATATCCATCAAAGATCCAAAGTGACATATCAGAAAAGTCTGAGTTAAATGCTGATGCAAACAGAGAGTCCTGAAAGTATGTAATTTAACAAATTTCATAAACCAAAAGGGAAATAACCTCTTTAAGGGAAGTAAGAACACTATATTCTGTACTCCTCTATAGAATTGGAACAATGTTAGTTTTTATATGAGAGCTGACCTCAGGAAAATTCTGGAATCAAAGGATGTAGATGATCCATACTGCTCCAGCTCCATCACTATACTCCCCTGGAAGAGCCACCCTCTGCAAAAGTTGCTGCAATTGTTGACACCTTCTCACTTCGGAGTAGCCATAAAAGATAGACCTGTCATACAGGAAAATCAGAAGAATAAAAACAATTTCTTTATCACTCACTGCCAGAGTTTTAATCTACATCGACAGAAGATGGTGGCATATCAATGCCATGAGCATTTGACAGAATTAAAAAATGGCACTTTAAAGAACCTAGGGCCACATTCATTCTTTATCTATGTCTTTTGAACTGAGCTCACCTTTAGAGAAGAAACTGTTTTGAGCTTTGTCTTTTTTTTTAGGCGAAAAAATTATTTAGTGAAACTAGTCCTGTGTCTTTGTTTTATCGTTCTTACTTCTTAGCCCTAAACTTCTGTTATTTTTTCAATGTGTACACCCAAGATCAGCTGAGTATTTTTAACTGACTTTTTCACTGTCATAGGAATACAGACATACTATATCACAGAATCATAGAATCATTAAGGTCAGAAAAGACCATGAAGATCATCTAGTCAACCATCAATGCACTACAACCATGGCTCTAATTATGTCCCTCAGTGCCACACAGACACATTGCCTGAACACCTCCAGCAACAATGACTGCACTGCCTCCCCAGGCAGCCTGTTCCAAAACCTCACCACTCTTTCTAAGAAGAAATTTTTCCTAATATCCAATTTGAATCTCCCTTGGTGTAACTCAATACCACTACCTCTTGTTCTATGGCTGTTAAGTGGGAGAAGAGGTCAATTCACATTCTCACTACAACCTCCTTTCAAGTAGTTGTAGAAAGCAGTAAGGACTCCTTGGATTCTCCTCCAGACTGAAGAATTTCATATATTTGCATTTAAACATTTCTGCACAAATGCTTCACATAGAGGTAACAGAAACTACTAAAACAGCGCCTGAGATGAGCTCTGCTTCCAGGATCATATTAATACTAATTCCTCCTACCTTTTATGAGACTCAAACCTAGCACAAATAAGACTTTTATAGTACTGGTATATGAGACACCCATACAAGGCACATGTCACAGTTTGTCTAGCTGAACTGATTCAAGACTTCATCTTATATCACTTTGATATTGCGGCAGCTGACATGTACCAGCATTCAAATGGTCAACTCCTGATTTACAGTATCTTGAGAGAAAAGATGATAACAGTGCTCAAATAAATGTAAAAAAGGGAAGCATCCTAACACAACACTTTTGAGACTCATATTTAGCTTTTTATGGAAACCTCCATAACCTCCACTCACATGCCCTATCCAGAATCAGAAGTGTAATATTCAGTTATTTCTAATCTGAACACATCCATTTTCTTGACCTCTCACAAGAAATAAAAGCAAGATATACTCATCCATTTCTCATATCTTTTTTCATTTTTGTTTAGGCCAAAAAAGAAACACTGGTAAAGATCATTGGCAAATTTACCCTGTGTACATTCTAGTCTCTAAGCAAGAAGTTTTCATTTAACCAATTGTGAATGAACTGTGTCTGCTGCTGAGATAACACATTTGAATAATTGCAGTAATAACATAATTAGAAATAGACATATTATGACACAATGATTTCCAATAAAATAAAATAAAATAGTAGTAGAAAGCATTAAATTAGTCTTTTTTTCAGTCACTTATGAGGTACTAATGACCTAACAACTTTAATCAGAAAGATGGAACTAAGGGAAAGTCAAATCTGAAGCATTAATCAACCCGTATTTTTATATAACCACAGCATGCTTAAGAATTTAATGCAAATTAACTGTTAAAAAAAGGCTTTAATAGCTCAATTGTATGTGCTAAGGTAAAGCACATGAATAGATCTTCCAAGAAACAGTTGAACTATCAGTGATGGCTTTCTGTCGCCATTGCTTTTTTAAAAATATTTTCAGAGAAGCCTTTTTCTTTTTCCCCAAAAAATTGCTGCCTACATTCAGTATTTTTTACAGAGTAAGATCTTAGTGTAGCTAAATATAGTGTTCAGTAATACTCAACATCAAAGCCAATAGCAACTTGCAAGACAAGAAACCATGTTAATAGGCAGGTGATTTTAGGTTTGTAGGCTCTGAGCTGGTCACCTGGAGAAAAGAGAGAGATGCACATAAGAAGGATTTGGTATTCAGGGAAGCAAGGCATGAGAAATTCAAGAAATGAGGATTTTCGAATGAACTGATGAAAAGGAGTGGTCGTAAAAGTATGTAAAGGAAGTGCATGGATGAGAAAAAGTATTGCCAAGAGACCACTGACTACATTCTTGTTCAGAAGCAGAAGCATAACTTTCTGTGCTCAGTCATATTCCAGTTGCCAGGAGTTTGACAGCTTTCATAAATTTTTGTTCTTGTTCTTGTGATGCAATGCAACCACCACACATCTACAGCTTAACAGAGGAGCACAGGAAAAATAAACACATGTTCCCTAAAATATTGTAATATTACCAGTACATACCATTATGGTAGTTATTTATATGGATTGAATTACCACCTAGCTGAAAACTTTTGCATTAAACTGGGCTCTTGAAATTTTGCAGAAAGAGAAAGAATTAAGGTTATCAGATTAAGTTGCAGGTGAAGAAAATGCTATGTAACATTTGGTATTCAAAGGATAACAGTAGTAGTTCTTATTGGTTAACGTATTTCTCTTAAAGAAAAATTTTTCTTTTCTTATTTTATTTTTTTTCCTTTTGTTCATTAAATCTGGTTATATATTGCAGAAAAATCAAGCTAAAATTCCTGAATCAAATACTTATTTTTAGTTTTTTGACCATACCGTTTCCATCTTTTTTTCCAAAATCCTGAATTTTAGATAAAGGATTATTCAAAAGCTTAAAACATAGGAAGATTTTTCTATGAGGGAAAGTAATATATATTAATATAAGACATTCTGAGGAATTAAAATCAGGCTTCCAATAGTAAAACATCATTTTTTGTATAGATGACTCACATTAAAAACTGCTACTGGACAGTAAGCCTGTTTAGCAGATAAAAATCTGCAAGTAACAACTAAGAGACATGAGTGATTTTGTCTGACTTATCCAGGGTCATGTAATTCAATGGTCAGGTAAACATCTGACTCAATGTGTGTTATGTAAGGTCAAGAACAATTCAATGGCGTAATCAGAGACAGAACAGACAGCTGGTACATCTGAGACATTGTTTTGGCAATTAACTGCATAGTAGTTGTTAAATAAACCACTTACTGCAGCCAAAAGTCTACATCACTATAGCAATCAACAAAAGTCTAAAATACCATTCAAGGTTATTCCTCCCCAGGTACAGGATTTCTCTGCATTTTTAGGATGCTGAAGGGCATGTCACAGTCACCAGCAACCGCTTAAAGGAACAAGAGAAAACATAAATTATATTTACTGGAGTTATATAAAATTTACGGAACTTATTTCTTATCAACATTATATATCATAACATTTCCTACAGAAGATTCAGTTTCAGATATAGATGTAATTAACTACAACTGCATAAATCAATAATTACCAGGACTTCCAGAAAAAAATAAAATAAAATAAAAACCTGAACATGGATTTTTTGTCCACACTAAAATCACTACTGCACCAGTAAGCTGTGTTACAGTCACTGTTTACAACAGATGTTTCATAGCATTAGACAAAATGTGAAAGGGCCACCATGGAAAGATAAATTTAACAAAGGAGAAACTTAATGCATTACAAAAAGAAAAAAAAAAAAAACGAAAAGAAAAACCTAACACAGTTAATGCAATGAATATTTTTAAGAGAAGCAGAACACTATGGTGTTGTAAATATAATAAAATGCTTCCAGCTCATGCGAATCACTTGTTAATGGGACTATTGTGACTCTGTATTACTGTAGAGTAACATTATCACATGCACAATCAAAGCCATTTTCTAATCACTCACCAACATTAATTGTGGAGAGAATCTCCCGTTTAGAAGCTGCAGTCATAGATATATACAAAAAAAGTAGGAATTTCAGCCATACATCAACTCAGTTCCAATGTTTATTGTGTATTCCCTTGTCTCTTTGCTATTGTTAGAACTCCAATTATGCCCTAAAAGATTAACCAGAAATAAATCAATCCTGTAGTTTTAAACCACTGATGTCTAACAGCTTGAATTACTGCACACTCACACACAGAAGTATGATGTATTTAGTTATACAGTAGAAAGAATCATGAGATTTGTAAGTTAAATTCTACTCAAATATTAGTAAGGATGTAGAAATAAGTGTGACTAAATGGAGGACGAGGGGATTAGCATAGAAGGCAATCTTTTGTGTGCTTTCCATTCTGAATAAATAATAAAAAAAAAAGTAGAAAAAAAATATATAAACACAGATATACAAGCATTAGAAATGCTCCAAAAGTATTTCTAGTAAACCTAGCTAAGTGACCACAGGAGATGCACAAAACCATGATTACCCTCTGAGGTGCTAAGATCAAAGTGGATATTACCCCATTAAACACTGTTGCTTGATCCAGGTACATCAATTTCTAGCCCTTCTGTACACTTGTTGAGCATGAATTTATCCAATCTATTTTTGTTTTCTGTTGGTATTGTCTACTCAAAATTTTCTGTGGCAACAAATTCCACCATTTCACTGCTTGCTGCTTAAAAAGATATATACTTTAAACAAATTTGTTTCAAACTGTTCTGCTAGTTTTGGCTAGCTCTTGTACAGTAGAGTTTTGTGAGCAGTTATTCTGTTTTTACCTCATCCATCACCTTCAAGATTTTTGCAAAACCTCCTTCATAAATAGCTTTTCAAAATATATGTTCTTGCTCATGTTAAATTTAAGCTTGGATTAGGAATACGTTTAACCACTCTGGACAAGAGTTGACAGTAGTGATTTTAAGTTTTCTTTATGAATCAGGGCTCAAATAATTTCTGTAACTATTTTATCAGCCTGAAGAAAACAGCAGGGCATCTGACACATGCTCATATCTCTGGAAATGTGCTGCAAGTCCCTCTGGAAATAAACAGAGGTTTCCTATACAAACATTTTCCCTTAGAAAGCACATACCTCTGACCATTACATTTTCCAAAGTTTTAGTACGTTTTTAAAAGGTCTTGAAAAAAGACAAGTGTTTTTCATGTGGTTTTGTCCACCATATTTTTCAGTTAGATTAAATTCTACACTTGTGCATTTAGTCCAGGCTATAAAAGCATAATTGTAAGTTTTAGTTGTTCAATAACTATTCACACTGTAAAAGAGAAGGATAAACAATATGTGTTTTTAATCAATTAATGCTGCCTGGTGGTATTTCATGGAAAGGAAGTTACTTTGTAGGCAAACACCAAACAGTTTTTAAAAAATTTGGAATGACTAGGAAGATTCAGATGGAGTAGCAAGAGGGAAAGCAAGATTTCCCTTAGATACTGAATCGTCTCTAAATTTTGAAGATAATACCAGCATTTATTTATATGGCTAAATCAGGAAAGAGCAAGAAAATAATGTGCTCGATACTTTTAAAGTTTAAGTGCATGTTTTCTGATAGTTGAAACAAAATTCTGTAGTATAAAGTATGAGTAATCATCTAACCAGTTCTTGCTTTGCATTTTTTACTATTTTAGCCTTTTGAAACATTGTTAATAGCGGTTGTTCTTAATATTTAATGGACTGCAACATATTTCAGTCAGACTTCTCTTTGAAGTTGCAAGGCAAATTGCAAACACATTTTGAAAGTGCCATCTTCTCAAAGATACCGTCATGAAACCCAGTATGTTTTGGCTACATTTATAATCTATGACAATTTGGGTTGTACCTACATGAGTAAATTAAAAAGTGCCATGGAACATTCTCAGGCGCTGAATAAAATCATCTAATCTGTAACACTGTTTGAATGGTCCTCAGCATTGTTTTTACCTGGGACAAGTATTGGCTTCTAAGACAATTTCTGGACACGGTTTTGAATTTAGCAAAGAAAAAGCTTAGTAAAAAGAAGTTATTAATACGTACTTCAGACACATACTCTAATCAATGTAGTTAGGAGAGAAGTTGAGCATACAGAATGCATGCAAACTTTCCTGTGTCAGTCAGGCTCAATACAAATGAATGATCCTGTACATTCAGTACTATAATTTTCTAGTGTAACTACAGCCATCATGGAATAGAATTTTAAATGATTTGATAATATTCGTGAACTTCAATGAAAATTAAGATTTCAAACATTTTTCTAAAAGCCCAGGAGGTTTCAATCTTTTCAGAAGCATTTCAAAAAATGTATTCATAACTGTTTCTGTGGAGCACTCAGTTTAAAACACCAATGCGCTGCGCAAAGACAATAAAATAAAAAAAAAAGAAATAACTGTTTTGTTTGTAAATAAAGTGGCACACTGACATGGAGGTTGTTTTTTTTTTCCCTTACAGCTACCCTATTCTGCTGTGTGAACTTGTCCACTTGCCTTTGCAGTGAACTTAGATTCTACATGTAGGGAGACAGACTGCTAGAAGATACAGTCATTTCAATCCTAACCAATACTTACATTCCCTCCATCCCATGCATTTAGTATAACACTCATATTAGTCCCAAAACCGGATCTCTGTTTTTTCCATATTCATATTTCATTTCTTTATGCTGAAGGCTTCTGAAAGCTAGAAAAATATTTAAAAAAATGAACAAAGAGAAACTTAATCTATTTCTTAAAGCTAAATACTTAACAGATTTTAACAGCTCCATAAAAGCTAGTGCAGATCATCAAAGCAATTTATGAACTAGAAGTTTCTAAAAGTAACAAAGTAGGCTGTTACACAAGAGATTAAAAATAGCTGTTATGATTTATCAGGACCTGATTGCTTTGAGGCTGTTAGAATTCAGAACAGAAATCAGAGCTCTCTTGTAAAATCTGTCATTATGTGTTTATCTGGTAAAGATGACAATCTTTACTATTTTTCTCAATAATCCATCAAGATTGTTATATATTTATTTTATAATTTGGAGCATTAGTCTGTAAACCACATGCACTACTGGAGAGTTCTAACGAGAAGGAATATGTATTTTTTTAACATTACTTTAGGCAACAAAACACATTTGTAATGCAAACTGGTAGAGAATAAGCAATTTAGAGCTATGGTACAATATCAAGAATGACATTCTTCTTTATGTATCTCATTATAGCCAGATGCTGAAGAACAGAACACTTAATGCCATGCACTCATCTCAGGCAATGAAGATTGAAAGCCTGAACCTGTAATTCTTGAGGCAAAACTTTTATTTTCTGCAAGATTACAGAGTCAAACCATACGTTTCACTGGCATTTTGTTCTTTAATTCTATTGTATTCTATTTTGTAGATTATGTGAAATCAGATTTTTATTTCCTGAACTTAGTTTTCCTACTGCTATCCAGATACAGTTCTTCTGCGCCTGGAAGGCAGCATACACAGATGGGATGAGAGAGAGGTATTCTTTAAGACAAACACTTGTAATTGTCCTTTGGTTCCTTGAAGCAAAGACAGGAAAAAAACCTGAAACCCAGAACTATATGTTGGATTGTATGGCAGATAAAGCAAATCTTTTAGCTATCTAAAATCAAAGTAGAAAGGCCTGATGTTTAAAAGAACTGAGCTGAAATTTACTGCCTGCAAAATGTAGGCAAACACCACGGTGTAGTGACAGCTTCCATTTTCAGTTACGACTTGTAGAAGATTGATGAAAAGTGTTTTATGAAAGGAAAAAACATACTTATTACAGATATGTGCACAGTATATACACACATCCCCTCATAAATGTTTAACAGAGGCTGTGTATTTACAGACATTTCTCTCTGAATCAGTACAAACTTAAACAGAACTTGTCTGAGGCCTTGCACTTTCATCCATATTTGTGCTGCTCTCTTGCTTTTCCAAACATTCCATCTGCAAGTCCACAAAGAGAACAGCAAATAGATCCAAGTTAAAATAACCATACTGAAAATTAATGCAGTTGAGGAATGGAGGGAGAGCTTTCATCCCTGATCAAGTTCAAAGATGGTAAGAATGCAGAGAATAGTGCTATTGGCAGGATAATGAGAAGGGTAATATGGTGAAAAACGTGACAATTGAAATATGTGTCTGATGAGAAGAAGGTATGTTCTGCTTATTGATCGAAATATAAACCTTTTTTTGAGACAATGCTGTAAGGGTAAATCTTTTTAAGCCATGTAGGCATTCACTGTTTTCTAAATTTCACAGACTAAGCTTTCTCAGCCTGACACAGATCTGGCCTCTATTTATGTGTTAGAGCTTAAAAAATTGAGATATTTTATTTATGAAACTGAATGTACCAAAGAATCTTCCTCTTTGGAGGTCATCCTATTCTCACCCTGCCTTTCAAATAAAAGGCTTTCAAAATGATGAATAAATGTTTACCAGATTAAGGCTCTGGAAGTAGGAGGAGAAGTTGAATAGTGTGTCCATGTGCTGTGAGGCATGTGAAGCCATGCCTTTAAGCAGAGATATTCTCTGCCACGTACTCCCACTCTGCCCAGTATAGTTAATGATGGCTGACATTAAAGAGAGAATTTTTTCAAAATAACCCTCAACCTTTCAATACTATTTTCCTATAAAGATAATTTTATGGCTTAAATAAAGATGAATATATTTATTTTCAGAAAATATCCTGTATGTGTGATGTTTGTCAAAACTTTTAAATTAACTCAACTTTAGCTTTCAAAGAGTTAAAAATAGCCATTAACTGGGTAATTATTGTAAAGAATTTCTCTTTTGAATGTATGGTTTTCAGATACAGATAGAGGGTGTTTGAAGTCTGCCAGCCTACATTCAGACTGCAGTACTGCATAGCAGCTTTAATATCTGATTGTCCAGACACCTTCCCAAGGGTTACATTGCTACATTTCAGTTATAACAACCACGAGCACGGCAGAGAACATACAATGCAACTTAAAAAGAGGTGACTTGGGGAGACATTACTGCTCTCTATAACTACCTGAAAGGAGGTTGTAGTGAGCAAGGGGTTGGCCTCGGCCTCTTCCCTCATGTGTCTGGTGACAGGATTAGAAGGAATGGCTTTAAGTTGTGCCAGGGGAAAATCAGACTGGATGTTAGGAAATACTTCTCTGAGACAGTGGTCAGGCACTGGAATGAGCTGCCCAGGGAGGTAGTGGAGTAACCAACCCTCGAGGTATTCAAGGAATGTTTAGACATTGCGTTGAGGAGCACAGTCTTTGTGAGAATGATTGGTAATAATTGGACAGTTGGACTGGATGATCTTGTAGGTCTTTTCCAGCCTTGGTGATTCTATGATTAACAAACACATACACTTCTTCACTATAGAATACTCTCACACAGCACCTATGTTACACTGTAAGTTGATTCACTGCGTGCTCAGACCCATTTCTCAGTTACATCATCTATCTACAAAGTGCAAGAAATGCATGAACTTCCATTGGATACATATTGAGAAAGCCTGTAGGCTCCTTTTGGACAACTGTATCCAGCTTTGTCAAGTCGTACTGATACTTCAAGACAGTCAAAGCCACCGGAGCCCAGGGCAAAGTCACAGAATACTAGACTGATGCATCCAGCCTGGGGCATGAAAAGATCAAAAAAAGAATATGCTCAACCAAAAGAAAAAAAAAAGATTCCTAATAAAGTTACAGACATAAATAGGAATTACAGAGAAAATTACAATAAAATTTAACAGATATTTTATAGATGCATTCCTCAGACCCTAAGTACTATTTCCTTATAGTTAAAACCTTCTACGGCAACTCAAGTGAACTGAATCCTTACAACTTCATCAAAATATGGAATACATCTTTTTTTGTAAGAAGTTATCTACTCTAACTTTGTTACAGGTAATACAACCACAGTTGTTGGGGAATTTCCTATTAAACCACTTCATACAGGTCAATCAAAGAGTTTCAAGTGTAAATCATTTCCTGAACGAGTTTCCAAATCCAGAGCAATTACTATATACCTACAAATTTTTACAGTGCATCAACAGCGTAAGAAAATCATATATTTCATGCATGTCCCCTTGTATACATTATATAGAGGCTTCTCTGGTGAGGGAATGACACTTTTAAGCCATTCTTTCTGACATCTTGACAGGTACTGATGAAGAAGAGCCTATATGGTATTTCTGGTCTCTTGCATAAAAGCTCACCCAGTTTTGGCTGGGATGAAGTTAACTTTCTTCTTTGTAACTGATATGTTGTCATGTTTAGAATTTAAGAGGAGAATAATTTTGATAACACACTAATGTTTTAGTAGTTGCTGAGAAATGCTTACACAGAGTCAAGGACCTTCCAGCTTCTCACACTGCCCTGCCAACAAGGAGCAGGGATGGGAGAGAACCAGGACATCTGATACAGACTGACCAAAAAGATATCCCATATCAAATGCTGTCTTGCTCTTCAATAAAAGTGGGGGAGCTGGCCAGAGGGTTGTCGCTGCCTGAGAACTATCAGGGTATCAGTAAAGTGATGAGCAATTGTATTATGTGTCACTCACTCTGTATATTATTTTATTATTATTATTTATTTTTATGTTACCTCACTTTTCCATCCTGTTAACCTATCTTGACCTCATCCCACCAGTTTTACCTTTTTTCTCTCCCTCACCCCACTGTGGGGAAAGTGAGCAAAACAGCTGTGCGGTGCTTAGCTACCTGCCAGGTTAAACTACAACAGAAGCATAGGTTTGATATGTAAATTACTAACTCCTCAAGAAGGTACAGAATAAAAATGTCAGGCCAAATAAGGAAAACAACCAGAGTCAAAAGAGATTTTTACAGACTGATGCCACAGAAAGACTCTAGAGAATTCAAGTTTAGCAGTACCATAATTCCTCAAAGTTTGAGGAAAGCAAAAAGTGAAAAAGGGGAAGAAGAAATAGAGAAAGAAAGAAGAGAAAGGAGAAGAGTAAGTAGCTCAAAGCTGAGAAAAATGAATACGCATTTTCACTGAAATTTCTAGGACAATATAATAAATTCATTTCTCAATTTGTTAACAGAACAATTTATCTGCTTAGCAGAGAGCAGAGCTACTTTTAACATCCACCTCTAAGTGACAACAATAGCTCACAGTAACAGATCTGGTTAAGCTGAATACAAATCAGACAGTATTCATCTGTCTATAATAACATTAAAGCACGAGCAAAACGTACTGCCATAGCATATATGCCAGTAAGAAATAAAATAGACAAGGAAAATTCCAAACTGTAGATTCAAATTTGAAGTAATCAGAAATGGCTTAGCAGCCATCTGTAGATTGTAACTCATGAAGAAAATTGTTTAAACTATTTCACACAGGCTATTGTAGCTGGGAGAACACCTGGAGAAGCATAGTTTGATTAAGGATAACTAGGAAGGATTCCGGCAAGGAACTGTCACGCTTATCTAGCTTGTTGGAGTTCTTTGAAGATAGAGCTGCTGTAAGAGATAAGGGGAATTCAGTGGATGTAATATACTCAGATTTTTAAAAGTACTTGACAAGGTTCCAAACCAGAGATTAGTAGCTGAAGTAAAGAATAAAGGTTAACATGAGCTACTGGATAGAAATACTGGATGAGGAGCGAAGCATAAAGCATTGCTGTAGAAGGAAACCTTTTTTTTTTTAATTTGAAAAGATTTTGAGGTCTTCCAGGTTAATAGGCATGTGCAGAAGTCTAGAAATACATTATTTTTTGTGACAGTGCCTTCTAAAGTGAATTGCCAAATACCCACATCATATTTGATTGCATGCAGAGTGAATAATGAAATAGTATAAAAGTGAATCAAAGTAAATTTGAAAATTTTCACTGCCAAGTGAAAAAATTTATATAATTTAAACAAGAACGTTGCCAACTAGGCTGAATGCTAACCAGAAAATGATAAATTAAAAAAAAAAATGATGTCAAGAGTAAGCAGCATGAGAATAGAAACAATGGAGTTATTATTAAAACAGCTTTTTGTGCAAAAGAAACAGCAAACAATTCTGCAGACTTTATTACACTGCTATATAAGGTACTTGTCATGGATCATGCAGTTATGAATAATGCTGCTTTAGTACAAGAGGATACAAATGTACTGTTGTAACAACAGTTAGTCAAGAAAGAAAAAGGACCTGCTCTTATTGATGTCAAAGAAACATGAGACATAAAGACAGGATTCGTTCTTTTATGGAGGTGCATCACTATAATGCTAAGAGATTAAAAGGGAAGGAAGTAAAAGAGATTAAAAAGTAAATTAGTAATCCAATTCCAGAATGAGGGTTCTGGAAGGAGAAAAAAATCTATAGAAAATATTCCTTAAAAAGTTTAAAATCTACAAATGAGTCATTTGGAAAATTTATTGCAACAGAGTTTATGAAACACCTAGTATTTGGTTTTGTTCAATTAGAACAAAGACAAAAGATAGTGTTTTTTTGTTTTGTTTTGTTTTTTAAATGAATGGGGGTTATTAGTAATTAGCGTAACTATATGAATGCAAACCTACACTCAGCAGACATTGTACCAATAGAAATAATCAGCCAAGTTCAATTGTGTTCATATGATTGCAAAAGCTGCTAGCAATCCATCCCTGACAAAGCTGTCAGATGGCTAATAACACTTCTCTGTTCCACATCACCAAGAAAAAGAGCAGAGTATCTCAGCTGATTTCAAACCATTCCCATGATTTTTTCTGTTCTCCAGTTTGTTTACCTTCCATTCTTCTACCAATGTTTGCCTGGAATTTATCTACTAAACCTTTAAGGAAGCTTTGTCTGATCTATCTGCCTTTCCCTAGAGCCTCCAGTTCCAGTTATGATTTGTTTGCACAAGCATCCTTTCCCTAAATGCAGCGTGTCTAACTACACAGCATCCAGTGTTATACACAAACAAAAAATTCTGCACTATTTTAGACAAGTGAAACATTATTAATTTAAAATTCTCCTTTGTAAGGTCAATATGTCCTGTAACTAAAACAATAATTCATTTCAGTTTTTCAACTGTCTTTCACAAAAGCAATGAAAATAGTGGTCATGGAAAATTATACATAACATCTAATTAGTGCTCCAGAAGGCAAAGAATATTAAATATGTAAATAGACTATAATAAAATGAAATAAACATCAGTAGACATTTTTTTCATTTTCAGTGTGTCCACTGATATATTTTAAAATAAATAATCCCATATACTTGTTAATAATCTGCTTTCTGTAGCTAAGAAGATACAAAGTTGTTAGCTCTGTCTTTCTGTGTTTCTCTATCACGCTGAGAAGCACACCAGTATTTTAAGGATAAAGGTTATTCTTAGGTATTTGCTATCTTTATACATCTATGAGCAATACTGGAGCTCATGGAAAGGTATTTAAATACTTGGGAATCCTTTTGGCAGTCAATCTATTAGCAGGGAGCTACGGTTTAGAAATGTTAATATTGATTTTTTTTTAAATGCCTTTCAAATGTAGCAAAAATTTTCTGCTCTATTGAAGCATGCTATGTTATCATAAAGCTTCCTGTAACAATTTATTCTCATCAATACCTGAACTGTATATTGGCTTCAATACTTGAGAAATATCTGATGGACCGTATGAAGGCAAAAGTGAAGAATTCAGAATGATTTTTCATGAAATATTTAGGTAAGTTACTTTCTTTGAAGCTGCTCCAGTGATCTGTGACATAAAGATGTCAGTCTCAGACAGTACATCCTATGGGTTGCATCTTTATTATTTAGACTGACAAATGGATAGGAACCTCAGAACTGAGGCTGGAAACAGCATTAGATTTCATTCAGAACTGCCAAAGAATGGGAATGACAGTCTTCTGAGAGCAAGGTATTTTTGATAAACTATTCATACTTAACAAAAGCAAAAAAAAAAAAAAAAAAAAAAACCTGACCAACTTTAATCCTGGCATTTGTTAAACAGCAAACAAGATTTATTTCAAAAACATGGATATAAAAGATGAGGAAATGTTATTACTGCTATTGAATTCACTTTGAAGACTTGTTTCTAGCTAAGTAAGAAACATTTGACAGAGGCAATGTAGTAAGGTATTTGAAGCAGGCAATGGATTTAGAACAGGAAAATAAGACTGAACTACTGCAAAAAGAATAGAAATAATTTTATTTAACTTGTAGTTAGGCTCCAAATCCTTAAATGGAGTACATGCCCATCACTGATAAACCAGGCAAAACATGAAGTTAGGAGTACTGATGATGAAAGAGAAGCATTTACAGTTGATGTACTGACAAAAGAAGATGCTCCAGTCTTTAACTGACAGTAGGATGGCTGAATTGAAATAATATCTCATAAAAGCAAACCATCTGGTCACAGGTATAAAATCATTTATGATGGAAAGCCAAAGGTTCAAACTGCCACAGTGCACATATCTTCAGACACCTAAAAAGAAGATAATACATGTCTGGCAGCTTTGAATGTGAAATGAATTGTCCTGTCTTTTTATGCTTTTGAAAATTCTGAACCAAGAAGCTGTGTTCTTTTACCTAAAATGTATTACTTTCAAAACCCGTATTTTAAGCCAATACAAGACACCATAAATCTCTTCCTCTTATACATTTTGTCTAATACATAACTGACAATCCCACCAAACATTCTGAATTCTATTAACATTAAAATACATTATTTTCTCACTTAAAATATTTACTCAGTAGTTAGGACTCCATAAACATTTAATATGCACCCTGAAGTTCCCAGGGCAGTGACTGTGACACGGGATTGGAAATCTGAGCAGTTCTGAGTGGAGCCAGGAGTTAGACTTGATGAGCCTTGCAAGCACCTTCCAACTCAGGAGATTCTATGATTCTATAATACAGCCACTGATAAACCTTAAATGAGGTCTGGGAAGGGGCAGACTCTGGCTCCACGTGTTCCGCTCACTCAGGTGCACACAATGCACCTGAGCTCCACTGGGTTGGCCCTGCCTTCCTACCAGGTGCTCAATCACTGTTTCAAGACATGACTTAACATTTGCACTACACAATCAAAAAGAATTGTCCAGAGCTGCTGAAGTTTCAGAAGCCTCTTCTGGCTTCTCTAGATTTCTGTTCTAACAAACATACCACCAGGTAGCAGTGGTAAATCCTCATTTGCTGCAGCCTGGGATCTTCTTGCTCTGCTGACACTGTTGCATTTTCCATCTCATTACAGATGGTATATATGTCACGATGTCACTGCATGAGACTACAATAAATCAGGGCATTACTGTTCATTTGGAGGCACATTTTAGCTGATATGATTAGGTATGACAGAATGATCAACCTTTTTAGATATACTGGAATTAGCAAGCTCAGTTGTGCCTCAAGTCAGTGCAGCCCTGGATGAATCCACATGGGATAACTGATATTTCTCTCGTTGTCTTAGTGCTTCTGTCAATTTGTTTTATATGCAAAGAAAAAAAAAAAAACAACAACAACAAAAGAACACCTCAGTAATACTGTCCAATAGCTTGATGAACACCTCCTGCAGTTAGTTTTGCCATCAAGATTATCACATAAAACTGCAACATACCAATACTTCTCTTTTTATTACATTGTTAATTCTTTATAATAAAAGGTGAGCAGAAATACATCTGAAGAATAATTCATTTAAACTATATACTTATTTACAATATCTAACAAGATTAGTTTCTGTTTGTTTTCTTTTTTTTTTTTTTAAATAGCTACCATTTAGGAGCTAGTAAGGTTTTACTATAAAGGGCATAGTATGTTTAAAAGGAAAACAGTGATGTGCAAAAGGTTTCCCAGAATTTCTCCAGATGTTTCCTTGTGTAAATAGCTAAAAATACCGCTGTTCTCTGCATCTCTGTTTCCATCAGTAATGGTAAATTCAATGCTTAGTAACCACCTTTCTTTGGAAATAAAACTCGCTACTCTAGTATCTGGCATGTTGAATAGAGGTAGAGTTGAATATAGTAGAGTACTACAGATAAAAAGGACCTTCAAAAATCACGTTGTCAAACTGCCCGACCACTTCAAGGTTTACCAGAAGTTAAAGCCCTCATTCAAGGGTAGTATTAAAATACCTCTTGAATACTGACAGGTACAGGGTACCAAGCACCTCTCTTGAAAGCCTGTTTTAATGTTGGATCACTCCCACAGTTAAAAAAAAAATTCCTAATGTCCAGTCTGAACCTCACTTAATACAGCTTTATGCAATTCCCACGTCCTGTAATTAGTGACCAGGTAGAAAAACCCAGCACCTACTTCTGCACCTCCCCTCCTCAGGAAGTTGCAGAAACCAATGAAATCCCCTATCAGGATCCATTTCTCCAGACTTGGACAACCTATGTGTACTCAGCCTTCACTCATAAGACATTCCTTCTAGTCCTATTAACAAAGGTGAAGATCAAATGAACACTTGCTTAGAATTAAATCAAGCTGTGTTAGAAAAACAAACCCAAAAACAAAAGCTTAAAAATGCATGGAGTTAGGAGATATGGAAGCAAATAAGAAACGACAGATTTTTTGTTTACAGACACAAAATTTGTAGAAGCATCCTCATGAAATAAATTGCATAAGTTGAAGAATAAGTTATTACATATTTTAAAAGGACAGAGGAAGCAAAATGATTGAAGCACCAATCCTTATCAAAAAAGTGTTAGCTGATCTAACTTACCTTTAACTAACAAGCAAATAACACTTGAAAAGACTGTTTGAATGCATAATTAGACTTCAGAGAATACTGATATCAATTCCTTCAGTTACCAACATAAAACATAAAACAGTGATATAAGAACCATTAATTTCAGAGGAAAGTACCTTAAGTTTCACCCTCCTGATCCAATTAGAATGTCTGGCATGTCAAGTTGCCAATTAATGAACATTCATGCCCAATTAGGAGAAATTCAGAATTACACAAAATCTTAGGGGTTGGAAGTGACTTACTTCCTGCTAAAGCAGGTTCCCAATGGTAGGTTATACAGGAAAGCATCCAGGAGAGTTCTGAATATCTGCAGAGATATCTGCACAACCTCTCTGGGCAGTTTGTTCCAGTGCTCCATTACCCATAAAGAAGTTGTTCCTCGTGTTCAAATGGAACTTCCTGTATTCCAGTTTGTACCTGTTGCCCTTTGTACTGTCACTGGGTGACACTACAGACCTCCAGCGAGACTCTGCCACTGATTACAACCCTCTGAGTTCTGCCAATTCAACCAGTCTCAAGTCACCTCACTGTCCAGTTATCTATCCCACTCTTTCTAAACTTATTTATAAGGATGTTATGGAAAACAGCGTCAGAAGCCTTGCTGAAATCAAGGTAGACTACACCCACTGCTCTTTCCCCATCCACCCAGCCAGTAATGACACCATAGAAGGTTGGTTGAGCACGACCTCCCCCGTTGGGCCCATGCTGACGACTTATTATACCCGTTCTCTTCCAACTAACTGGAGATGGCATCCAGAACAAGCTGTTCCATCACCTTCACAGAGCCTGTAGTTCCCTGAATCCTTCTTCTTGTTCTTTTTGAAGACTGGAGTGAAACTGGCTATCCTCCAGTCCTCAGATCAGTAACCATGTCATATTTATTTTCATGGAAAACTTTTGGTAACAGACCATGAAATATAACACAATGGTTAACTTTGGAATATTCAATTTTATTGTAAATGCAAGGATTTGGTTTTTATATTTTCATATCTTTAAATGGTAAAGTAAGATTTTAATAGGCAGATCTGGCTTAAAATGCTTCAAAAGGTAATGAGTTACAATGATGGAACACTTCACAGTACTGTAAGATTTTCCAATGCTTTTATGCAAAATTTTGCACAGTAGTTTGAACTGACTTCAAGTAAGACTCGACAATTCATAATTTCCTGAACATAGCTGGGTTTAACCAGTGTTTAATCTCAGAGGCCCAGGACTTGTTGAAAATATGTATCAATGGTCCAGAAAACTCCTTGATAAACAGTTAAAATTCTCAGATAAAAATTTTTCTGAGCCATAAATTTTTAACTATGGGATTAAGGAAACACGTTGGTGAAGTATAAATTCTTGATTCTTATTTTTTGTAACGTATTTGCCACCACATTATTTCACAAATAACAACAAGCAATATTTATTACATACTTCCACACATTTCTTGTTGCTGGTGACAGTTTTACCATTTGCCATTATTAGAATATATTTTACTACTTCGCAACGTAATTTCTTCCAAAATTAAGTCAGATATTTTATCATTTGTACTTCTGTTCCCCTTGTTTTTAATTTGCACTCACTGATATAAAATTCCAGTCCTTCATTTGCTGTATGCTAATTTTTATTTTTAATTTCTGTTCTATATAATCCTCTGGAAACTTTTATTAGTCAATACAAACATTAATGTTCCTTAATTACAGATTTTTGAAATATAGTATGTAATAATTGTAGTTGAAATTCACATTTTATTGTTCATATGATTTGGTGTCTCAACTAGTATTTTAATTTTAGACTTCTGAAAATGCTATTTTTTAAACCACTGAATACACATAAAGCCTTTTTTATGTCTTATTCTATTTGCACACAGAAAATATATTCAAGACAAGAACACTTGTAGCTGAGTAATGTTAGAATGAGAATCTGGGAAACAGCTAGTCAAGACTAGTCAGTCAGTCTTCTGTCTCTGGGAAGATGATGGAAAAACTTATTCTGGATGTCATCTCCAAGCAAGTGGGAAAAAAAAGTTATCATGAGTGGTAAACATGGATTCACCAAGGTGAAATCATGCTCCACCACTCTGGTAGCCTTCTATGATGTTCATAACTGGCTGGGTAGACAAGATGTTGATAAGCACTGGGTGTTGTCTACCTGGATTTTAGCAAGGCTTTTAACACTGTCCCCCATAACATCCGTATGAATAAGTTTAGGAAGAGTGGGATAGATAACTGGACAGTGAGGTGGATTGAGAACTGGTTGAACTGGCAGAACTCAGAGGGTTGTCATCAGTGGCAGAGTCTCACTGGAGATCTGAAGTTAGTGGTGTTCCCCAAGGAGCAGTACTGCATCCAGTCTTGTTCAACATCTTATTCAATGACCTGGATGAATGAACAGAATTCACCCTCAGCACAAATGTGCATGAAAACTTCTTCATAGTTAGGATGATGGAGCACTGGCACAGGCTGCCCAGAGAGGTGGTGAAGTCTCCTCTGGAGACATTCAAGACCCGCCTGGACACCCACCTGTGCAACCTGGGCTAGGGAGCTGCTTTGACAGGGGGGTGGGACTCCATGATCTCTAGAGGTCCCTTCCAACCCCTACAATTCTGTGATTCTGTAATCTCTAAGAAGGTTTTTCAATAGAAGAGAAACTTCCTAAAATCTGTTTTTGGTTGGCACATATCCAGTCTTCTTAAGAGACATCTGACAATAATTAACACAAACAGACTTTAAATAATACTTCAGCTGTTAGAGTAGAAGACCGGGGTAACCACACAGAAGCATTCGTGCATTATGGCTGGCTTATCACAGATACTTACTGTTGCTGCTAGTGACTGAGGCACCTGTTTATCATCCTTGCCTGCACCCTAAGCCGGCACATACTTGCCTTAACATGAAGCTGCGTTTGTGATACAGTTATTTTCTCCCCCCTTTCCTATCAAGCCTTTTAAACTGATTGACTTTTGCTCCACTGTGCCATTATCCTCCATGCTCACTTCTGTTCTACATCTAAGTGCATGGAGCCCTCTCAAGTTCCAGTATCTTCTACTAACTTCTCAGTCTCCTACTTTTTCTCAGGTAGCAGAAAGCACACGTATGCAGTCATTTTTATGCTACACAGCTAACTTGCATTCAGAGAGCTCATTGCTTGTCTTTTGTAACTATGCCAGAATAAGTATTATATTCTGATCTCAAAGGTACAGACATACTGGTAGGTGGATTAGAGAAGGAATAGCTTCCTAAAAGAATGGAAAACTGAAACTTGCTGTTTTGCACAATACACAGATATCTTTTTAAAACTGAACCTCGCTTATTCCAGGATCATTAATAACTGAATCATTAGGATAGTCCCCAGAGATGTATGAAGTGATGTGTTGTCCAGTTTTGCAAGAAGTAGGGAAGGATTTCAACATGATTCTGAAAAAACGACCATATCAATTACAAGATCAGTGACTATTTCACGTCTAAGCCTCACGTATTTGTTCCTGGACTACTTCTGGCCTGCATTCATTGAGGAAACTTGACAAAAAGAATTGAAACATACCTGACAACAACAGATCACAGTTGGCTTGGACTAAGGTGGAAATAGAAATCTGAAAAGTTTAGAAAGGATATTTATCTTCTCAATTCAAGGAGACTGCATCTCACATTTCTCTGTAGCCACTATCAGTGTGCAAACACCACTGTGCCAGTATCACAATATAAAATCACAGAATTGCTCAGGTTGGAAAAAACCTTCAAGATCGTAAAGTTCAACTTCAACCAACCCATAACTCTAACAACCCACCACTAAATCAACCACCTCCCTGGGAAGCCTATTCCAATGCTTAACAACCCTTTCTGTAAAGATTTTCCTGATATCTAACCTAAGCTTCCCTGGTGCAACTTGACACCATTTCCCCTTGTCCCGTCACCAGTGAGAAGAGACCAACCTTGCTCTTGCTGCAATCACTTTTCAGGTATTTGAAGACAGCAGGTCTCCCCTCAGCCTCCTCTTCTCCAGACTAAACAGCCCCAGCTCCTTCTGTTGCTCCTCATAGGGCATATTCTTCAAGCCCTTCACAAACCTTGTTGCCCTTGTCTGGGCTTGCTCCAGCAACTCAATATGCTTTCTGTATTGAGATGTCCAAAACTGATCATGGCACTTGAGGCCTCAGCAGTGCTGAGTACAAGGGCAGGATGATTTCCCTAGTCCTGCTCACCACACCATTCCTGATACAAGCTAGGATGCCATTGGCCTTCTTGGCTACCTGGGCACACTGCTGTCTCACATTCAGCTGACTGTCCACCAGCACACCAAGGTCCCTTTCTGTCAGGCAGCTTTCCAGCCACTTTCTCCCCAAGCCTGTAGGGTTGTCTGGGGTTGCTGTAACCAAAATACAGGACCTAACACTTGGTCCTATTGAAACTCGTACAGTTTACCTTGGCCCATCTATCAGGTCTATGCAGATCCCTCTGTAGTGCCTTTCTACCCTCCAATAGGTCAGCACTCCCTCCCAGCACTTAATCCCCTCATCAAGATTATTGATTAAGATGTTGAATAGGAGTGGTCCCAGTACCAAGCCATGGGGGATACCACTCGTGACTGGCCACCAACTGGATTTGGCTCCACTGACAACAACTCTTTGGGCCCAGCCATCAAGCTAGCATTTCACCCAGGAGAGCATATACCCATCCAAACCATGGACAGCCAGCTTCTCCATAAGGATGTTGTAAGCTTTACTGAAATCCAGGCAGACCACAGTGACAGCCTTACCTTCATCCACTAAATGGGTCACCTTGCCATAGAATTAAATCAGGTTTGTCAAACAGAATCTACCATTCATGAACCCATGCTGACTAGGCCTGATCCCCTGGTTGACCTTTAACTGATCCATGATGATTCCTGGGATTATCCATTCTATATCCTTACCTGGCATTGAGATGAGACCAATAGGTCTAAGAAAAATATTTGTCAGTATACTAAGTCAAGAACTACAATATCATACTACACCAGTTTTTCTGCAGAACTATGTTCTATGTTTAAATCTTTTGAATAATAGCAATCTGAAACGTCAAAGACACACAACGAAGAGCTGAAGTACTTCATCAGTATCTTCTTTGACTATTCCCAATAAGCATCTCCTAGAATGCTTCAGCACCTTTCCCTCCTTGCTTTTCCTGAAGTAAAATGCATTTCACACATTGTCACTTTTGTGTCAGTTGTTTTATTTGATTTTGAGCCATTTCTGAGATGCAAATCAGAAAAGCAATATATTAGGAGGATTAACATGCATAATAACAGCATAAACATGAATGAAAGACTTCATTTTTATTATAACGTTTGCTGGCGCTGCAACCTTCTCTTACACTAGTCTACTAGCTTCCTGGTTGCCCATTTTTTGAGTGTTTGGATATGGTTAATTATTATACCTACACAAAATCTTCTTTCTGACTAGTCTAATTTCTGTTCCACAGAGCAGTCTACCTGCACATTTTGAAATGGAGCATGGTTTAAGTACATTAACAAAAATCATAAAATAATACAGTTAATTACCTTAGTAGATATGGCTACAAAAACTCAGATTTCCTCTTCTTTCTTTGAAGTAATTTCAACTGATATTAGTGTATTATACTCAACATTAATTCAGTCCCCATACTACTGTAACTGAAATTTCTACAGACAATTAACCAACATGACCAACATAAACTAATCTGCATTATGCAGTCATATCCTCCAAGTTCAGGTTCAGTATCAAACGTAGAGAAGAAAAGAATTGTATAAACAAAAATGAGGAGAAGAGAACCATTAAAGGTAATAAACTGTGTCTGTAGATATCACATTCTATAAAAACCAGAATAAAACTGCAAGAAGTATATAAATGCTAGCTATGGCCCAGAAGACAGTACTATTGAAAGATCTTGGCCAAGGTAACTCATATCTACATCTCTGGTTCCTTTCTACTCCATATCTATCTCTTTTTTTTTTTTTTTTAATCTTCACATGAAAGACCACGTACTATAGGTTTTCCAACAAACAGAGCAGTTAGGATAGTTTTTTTTTTTTTTCTTAGAAAAAAGATAAAAAAAAATATAAGAAGAACAAGATAAAAAGAAGACAACGCCACACACTTGACTTCTCTCCAAACTGTCTGCTACCATGGAAATAGAAAATCAACTTGGTGAGAAAATGCTACATTGCGTCTGCTAATATTTCAGCCAGAGTACAGTCTGTAGCAGCAGAGATTTTGGAAGAACTTCATCCCTTGATCTGAGAGCGGTTCAGTACATCCTGTGAGATAATTAATGCTCTCAATTCCTGTTCACTAAAAATCCAGAAGGTGAAGCAGTTTGTCATTTACAGGAAGTACTTGGTATCTTTGGATTTTTAGGCCCTACAGCAATATCTAAGAAACAGCCCTCATTTACTTGTGAAAGTACAGTGCATTCTAAGGACATGCAGTTGTTAACATTGATGGGAATGAAACAAAAAGCTCAGTCCAATTTAAAAAATGTCTCATACTTGGCTGCAGTCAAGAATGGAGTACCTTCAGAATGTCCAGAACAAGTTGTTGAAGTGATTTAATAAGCCATAAATTAGTGGTTAAACATTATATGTATTTTAAAAAATTAAGTATTTTCTGATCATTCTAGGGAAAGAACTGTGCTTTTTGGTTTTGACTTCTTGTTTTGTTGGATGGTTTGTGTTTTTTTCAGAATTGTATTTCAGACTACACAAACTCAGTTTGTCTACAGCATCCAGGATGACCTTTTTTCCTTCTCTTTTCCACTTAAGAAAAGATATTGATTTGTACAACAGTGAAAGTAGAACAGACATCTGCTATGTATTATTCAAACAATACAGGACACAGAATTATTATGTCAGCATACAAAACACACAAATTAGGTACAAAAAATAAAGGCTCAGAAATGTAGAAAGAATGGAGCAATGGTAATACTGTGGAATGATCGTAAAGTAGAAAACAAATTCTCCGACACAAAGTATTGTTCTAAAAGAAAAGACAGTTTTACCAAAGCATCAAATAGACCATTTAACCTCTTCTTGCCCCTAGTTTTACTGCATAAATAGAGATAAACCCCTACTTCAAGACTTCTCTATAGAATGAAGAGGAAGTATTTATTCTGCCTTATTGCATGGTTTTGGATCAAAGAAATCCGAATTCTGGCATTCCCTTCACTATTTTTCTTATTCTAATAAGGCTAAACAGAAAACATTTGCAATCTTGCTTTTGAAAGCTGAAGGGTTTGTGGGTCTTCCAGTATTTTACAGCATCTCTCTTGGCTGCCAAGACAGGCAGATGTAAAAATTTCCGTTAAGTGTGCCTTGTGTGTCAGTTCATTTATACCTTGAAACTGGCAGATGTCAGGGGAAAGCATGATGATAAAACTCATAATATTTCTGACAACAATGTTAATATTGTTCCAGAAATTCAATATGAGCCTAATTCTGCTTCCAGACTGACTTTCATCAGTCACAATTTGGCTCTTTATGTGACCGTATGGACAAATAGAGGCCATATAAACAGCTAATGAAGAAGAGTGACATTTTGGATATCTGGATGACTATTTGTTGTGAAACGAGGCCATTTTCTCTTGGTTCAGATAACAGTTTATTACATACTGTCTCTCACAGATGAACATGTCCACTTATTTGCTGAAACAAAGCTAATTTCATGTGTAGTGTTTTTATCATATGCCAACATTTCACAGTAAGCCAGAACCAGTTCACTTTTCCTTCCTTCTCACCCATCTTACCTGACAGCAATTCTCAAGTCCCCACACTTCCCTCCTTCAGCAACCTTTGATACAATACAAACAAGCTTCCTCAACACTGTCAAGTTATATTTACATTCAAATTTTATGATACTGTTTCAATCCACGACTTCCAAGGACTCACGAGACTGAAATAAAATCCATAACAACTAACTGGGAGGTTGCTGGAAGAAATCATTTTGAACTCCAAATCTAGGAATCATACCTAGATTTTGAGAGTTTTCAAAAAAACCCAAAACGTTATCATTCCCATTTCACTGAAACTCTTTTGTGTTCTGTCACAAAAAAAATGAAAGAGCAGAACAAATGTCTTCTCTTTGCATCATTTTTTTGCAGCAAGCACTCTTTCCTTCTGCCTCCTTTGACTATTTTGTCCCCATTTACGCACACATTAGAAAACACTACCCCTCAAAGACATCTTCCTGGGCAAGTCTATTTATAAGTCTATTTATCAACAAACACTGTTAGCACTGTATTCAATAGAAAACTATACAACACAAAATTTGTCAGCTTTGACATAAGATAGTTATTAAGGAAGGGGCCAAATTCGTTCAGCTTGGCAGTTCAGTTAGCTTATGTTTACTGTTCTTATCTGAAGTTTCAGTGTTGATTGTCAAGGATTTTTAATTTGTTAAAAAAAATCTATTTGTAAACACTCAAGTGCTGGTTAATTACAGAATAGAAACAGAGGGCATTAATTTTCAGAAAGTCAGGCAAGAAAAACCATGATTCAGAGAAAATTTAATTACTTATTTTCTGACATCGGCAAACACTGTATGATACATTTTCTCAGCAGTTCTTTTTAATACTTACATTTCTGCCTTCTTTATAATTAGAATCTTTCATAAATATTTCCCAAAGTTTCTGGCTACCACTTAACTTGCCCACAGAGAAACACTCAGAAGAAAGGTATCAAAAAGACATCTAATATAGACAGGGGAACTCTCTGCTTGTTACTTTGCAAAATTTGATCTATCAGCAACTTGCATTGGAATAATTAAGCCAAGATATCACCTTGAAGCATGACAAAATAATATGGAAATAATAATACAATAATAATAATACGGAATAATACAGAATATATGGAAATGTACATCCATCACAGTTCATTTGAATCCCTGATAAGACTGATAGGACTCACACATTTGTTGCAGTGAGACAATGTTCAATACTGGCATGGCACATGAGATTCATTCTGCTAACTTTTCTCAACTTCCTACTTGCTGATACTCAGAAATTTCCTTTGTATTGAGCTTTCTAAAATTCCAATGAAAGATCTATGCTTGTGAGCTGAATATGAATCATAACATTGATTTATTTACATTATCCCATAGATTTTATAGTGAAAAACATGAAAAATTGAGTTCCAGATTGAATATTAGAGAGGACATGGGAAACAAGGTGGAATGAAGAGGTAAAGGGAGAAACTGAAGACATTACTGCTATTGAGTATAAAAATATATGCTTTTAAATATTTTGCATATTATTTTACCTTCGCATATTCAGGCAGCTATGTATAAAATTACAAACTGATTTTGGTGAGTTGACCTTGGCTGGTGAACAATCCTCATCTACTATTTCTTTTGTCCTCCTCAGCAGGACAGCTGTAGAAAGTATGGTGAGAAAAACTCATGAATTAGAAAAATGATAGAGGGATTGCTCACCAATTACCCTCATGGGCAAAACAGATTCAGCCTGGTGACGATTAACTTAATTTATTGCCAGTTAACAAGAGTACAGCAGTGAGAACGATAAGCAAACTGAAAATACCTCCTCGTTTACTTTCTTCCCAAGCTCAGCTTCAAACCTTCATTTCTTCTACCTCCTCCTCACCACAAGCAGTTCAAGGGGATGGGGATTGTGGGCAATACTTTACATTTTCTCACAGCCACTGCTCCACAGTCACTCTCTGCCCCTGCTCCACATGAGTCCTTTCCCAACTGATCCCAAAGGCCTTCCCACAGGCTGCAGCTCTCCCAGTACTGCCCCAACAGGGCGCCTCAGCACAGGGCCCACAGACTGCAGTTCAGGCCCGGGCCACTCCTGAGGAGGTATCCATGGGGGAGCGGTTTGGGCCTTCCTTGCTTCCATGTGCCCTCACAGAGGGCACCCAGCATCTCTCAGGGCTCAGCTGCGGCAGCAGCAGGTCCCTTTGGAGCAGCTGGAGTGGGCTCTGCTCTCACACGGGCACCCCTGCAGCTCCCCACCACCAAATCTTGACACTTAAACCCAATACACTGGCACTAAGCTACAAGAGGAAATTAATCTAATGCGTGATCCATAAAACTTCCCTGGTGGTAATACAATATAAGTTTATCACAAGACGAAGCTTTATATAGTACCATAAACAAATAAAGTCCCAAGTCAAATGAGTAGAAGACATTTCATATTCCTGGGCCCAAATTCCAGAATGTGGGGATTGGAAACAATTCCACATAAATTTCTCAGAGAAGAAAAGGCAAAGCGTAGAGCATACAGTCATAAGGATGTTCAGAATGAATGCATTCTTGCAAGAAAGCATTCTGAGTATAACAAATCAGTCAGAAAGATGCACTTGAGGGGAAAAAAAAAAAAGTTTTGGATTGTGGTCTGATGAAGCAAAATGAATAGGAGTTATTGACCAGATGACAAACCTGAAAGCTTGGTACTAAGTTTAAACAGATGAATGATACAAATCCATGTTCACATCATGCAATAAGACATTATGTACATGATACAGTACAAATTATATCTCAAAAGTATATTACATCACCAATAGAACTAAATGGGTGTAAATATCTGTGTTACATAGACTGCCCTTACAGGGAACTCAACATAGAAATTCATGTTGACAGCAATCCACTCATATGAATTAGCTACAGATGCAATACAAGGGACTCCCTCTAAGCCTGAGGCAAATAATTCTGTGATAATATTCAGCAGATCTTGAGTTCTTTATTAGTGTGAAGTGCAACCACAAGTCCACAAATAAAATCTCTTGCCATCCCATCACTATTTGGAGATCAGTATAGTTTTATCTTTGTGGTGTGTCACCAAAGAAAATAATTCAGAGCTGCTTACTAAGCTCTAACACTAATGAGTTTGAAAAAGAGCCCACAGATTCTTCATCTACATTTTGATTTGGTTCTATTCATTTGGAGGACTTACTTGAAAACATACAGTAGCCTTTCTTTATCACTGTTACTTTTTCCATGTTACATTTATTCATGCATCTAAGCATAACTTCAGCCAATGTTAAGAAGGCTAGAAAAGAAAATAAATCTATCTGTAATGCTGATTTACAAAGTACATTCTCCAGCTGTCAACTCATTGACTGGTCACCTTACTCTATTTTATTTATTTATTTTACGCTTTGATCATTAAAGCTCTCCCAGTGGCCTCAGGTACATATTCAATCAGAGGAGACAGAATTAACTTTAAAGTTAGAAACTCAGCACTGAAAGATGCTCCAGCATGTTTTATTGGCTATCAGTGAGTGATTTTACTTTACCTAACTCTAGACATTTGTGATAAGTCACACCAACATATCAGGAGATTATTTTGCACAGAAATTTCAGAGATCCCTAGCAGACTAAAAATATTAGCGCTGACATTTCATCCTTGTCTCTGTATCCCTGAGGACACCATCCATCAAAATAAATGCCATACCTATATTGCATGCATTAAGGTTGGAAAAGATCCAAGGCTTTGTGCAAGTAGTCACATTTGGCCCAAATGATATGGAGGGTTAAGATTCTAGGATTAAAATGAGATTGAAGAACTTCTATACATGACAGCTTTATTTTGCCACTTGATGAGAAACAGATACAATCAACTAAAAAAGAAATAACAAATAAGGACTCATTGTCATGATTAAATATTATCTAAATCTAATTTATATAAACTAAAAAAGAATTTATATGATATTATTTTATATGGCAGTATCCAAATAGTGTTTTCTATAAGATTTATATAATGAAATTGAACAAGAGAAGATACATACCACCATAAATGCAAATCAAGCTGCTATTACAAAACTTATATTTATAAAAGGGACAGCAGAGATAATTATGTTCAAAATTTGTTTGGATCACTTCTACTGTCCATATATATATCAATTTGATTTTTCAACACATTTTCCCTTCTGTCAAGTGATTTGAAATATACCAGCTGCTCCAATCACATTGTAATCACTTCATTTCACAATGCAACATTCCATGATGTAATAGAGCTTAAACAATCCTACACTGTGTAACTGTACAAAGAAGTTCTATAGTATTTTTCAGAAGTGGAGCTGTAAGACTCCCAAAGTATCCATCTAGCCCTTTTGTTTGCTTTTCAAATGCCATCCATCCAGATTCTCCTCATTACCAGGAGGAGAGGACAAGACGCTCTTCTCCTACCCCAAGCAGCTGTAATTTCAACATGTGGTAGTCCTGCTTCCATTGGACTGAATTATTTAGTCATCTGTATCTAAAACAAAGAGGTTATATAGAGATGGAAAAACATGTGAGTTGAATGACAAACAAAGTATTATTTACTGAATGTATTAAAAATTGTTTTTCCAGACACATTTCATCAAAGCAAAGGCCCATTCCTAGGAAAACAGCTATATTCACAATCGAGACAGATGTACAAGTCATGTGAAGTAAGACTGCCACTGGACTGAATTATTTAGTTGTTTGTTAGAGACTTGATCAGATTCAGCCTCTGTGTAAACAGAAAAATTTAAATGGGACACATTTTAAGGCATTCTGCATCCTGATTGAATTCGATTCTATGTGTGTATGGGATCCCTGGAAATGCTAGTTAAGAATGCTGTCATCGTAGTGAATGTAAACTTGTGGGTATGTTTGGGATTAAATAGTCCATAAAACTTAATAGCATTGTTCAGAAAACAAAACAAAAAAACAGTAATCAATCATGTGTGCATGAAGGAGCTTGAATTTCCAATGTAGTCAATCTTTGACAAGTCTGACAAAAGCTAGACAACTGTACAGAACTGCATTTTCAATAGCACATTATTTTTGTTTTCTTGGAAATTCAAGAAGTCCTACATAACATTAATTGTCTGTTTAAACATTTTTTATTCTCTGACTAAAGGAATACCCAGGAATGGCTTTTTAAATTCTATGGGAACATTCTGAGGAATAAAACTGCTCAGCTAGCCATTGCCATAGCATATATTAATAAACTGCAGTCAAATGACATATCTCTAAAAAAAAAAAAAAAAAAAAAAAAAAAAAAAAAAAGAAAGGCAAAGCTTGCAGAGAATACTCAATCAAAGACAAAGGCATTAAGTACTTGAGCAGTATCTTTGCTAGAGGTGATTGTGTTTAGCAGACATTCTGGGACAAGGTGCCAACAGCTGCCCTTGTAGATCATTTTATATAGATCAGCACTGGAAAATTAGGAAGTCAGCCCAGTATCCCCATCACATCAGTTATGGAACAAGGAGGTCTCAAGAAGAACTGGAACATTTTGTGTACAGCCGAATGCTAACAGTCTGCCAGAATAAAAAGAACTATCACTTGCATGCACCCTTTTTTTTACAAGAAAATGGATTGACACTGGATTTGGCAAGCCAACATCTGTGAAATTGGAGGTTAGCATTCTCATGTGAAAGCTACCCCATGAGCACTGCGCAAAGTTCAAGGAGCATGAAGTCCCTGAGTCACCCACAGGCAACAGACAGATTGAAATGCTTCCCTAATAACAGTACTCCAAAATTTTAGAACATGGGTGTATCTGGGTCAAGTGCTGAGAATGTCTCCTGACTGTCCACCAAAGAAACTGAATCACAACTCAGCCTGTGCAGGAAAGCCCAAAACCCATTCTCATCACATAAACCAATTGAGGAGTAAATGCAGAAAAGAAACTTCAGTAGCAGATTTGTCTGTCTGGAAAGATACAATATACTATAGCCACATTCAAACTGCACAGATAACACAAGAGAAAGTGGTAGAAAATAGGAAGCATGTGTATGGCAATTTAAACCAAATTACTGAGGATTCCAATATAGAAGTGTTGGTTTTGTTTTTTTTTCTTCTTTTCCATAACAATTAGACTTCAGATTTCAACTTGTTTTTATACAAAATGTGTTTCCTTTCCATTGATAAAGATTTTATTATAATATGGCAATGAAGCCAGGTAACTATACAGTATATGTAGCCAATTCAGAAAGAGATTGCAGAGAGATGAAACACTACTAAACATCACACATCAAACAGGTGATCCATTGGAATGCATATTCATCAAGATGTAATTACATTTGTATCTCTAATACGCAGTATTAGAGATCTTAGCAAATCTTGGCCTACAGCAGAAATTCATAGCATTCAGCTTCCACCAAGAAAAGGAATTTTCAGTAGAAGGTATGCATATAAACCTTAGTTAAAAATAAAAATAAAAAAAACTTGATATTACATTCCCGGCACAATCCTGTAGCTAGATCACCTCATCAGAACTGCCATTAACAACAATTAAAGGATAAATAATTGCATGGCTGGTCTTTCAAAATTACCACTTAAAAATTGTCAGGTCTTATTGAGAAAAATGTTTAGAAAGAAAATAAATGAATACAGAATGAAGCAACTTCTCTTAGAGAATCCACTAAAGAAAACAAAATGCCATATAAACATATTGCTAAATTAACTTGTCATAAATCATGGTAGATATAAACATGGTGTGCTGTCTATACCATTAACTCCTAACAGCGACTAACTGAATCTGTCCATAGTGAAGAAACTCAGTCAATGTGTTGGCTGGAACTTTGAAAATCTCTTTGAAAATCTTTGAAAATATATTACTAACAGTATGTACAAAAGGGCCAGATAAAGATGCTTCAAAACTGAGAAGCTTTTCCAAAATGCCCAGGTGTTATACAAGTAAATTTGCCTAAATAATTTTGCTACTGTAAATTGTACAATGAAAAAGAAAAAATTGTTATGAAGCTGGTTACACAAAATACCAACTATGCCCTCATGGTCAAAATGCCACTGAATATGCTAATTAATAATATACACTTAAGAAGACAAGGAATATGCTTTCACTATGCTATTTAAAGATGACATTGTTATCTCTCTTTTTCCATCACAAAGAAAATATCCTGCTGCCTTGTGAGCAGCATAACTGCTGGGAGTGAGAGGAATGAGTCTGAAGAATGCCACATCACCAATTTAATATTTGTCATTCTGCATTACTCCTAGCTGTGCATAAAGAGGACTTTCCTGTGGAAACAATTTTAAAACTGCGTTTTAAAAAAGCAAGACTCTATTGTACATAAGCATTTTGGTATCATTAACGGATATTTTAAAATCCCAGATGTACCCTTTGCTCTTCCTTCATTAGCTTTAAACATACAATACACACACGCAGCTCCCTTTGAAACCTGCTCTACAGCCAAAAAGCAGTATTTAACCATCAATACTCCAATCTGCAGCAATAAATATTTTTTTAAATTATAGCCATCTTACACAGGGGAAAAAAAAAGGTAAGTAGTTAATTTCATTACGTATATAGTTCAAATCACAGCATCTACAATTTCAAATAATATTTAAAACGTATAACCAGAGACATTAAATGTCACAGGCTACTTACCGTATTTCTTTACACTTACTTGCTCATTTTCATATCATTTTTTAAAACGAGCTTTGTTTTTTCGCTGTTTCTATTCTTTGGAACATACTTACATATATGCATGGTGAGATTTACAGGACATCATCCAATATTGAACACCTCTTCAAACACCTCAGAGAGAGGCCTATTTATGGGAAGCACTGAGTTTTACTGCCTACATTATTTACTATCACGCCTGCACACACAAAATGTGTAACCAAAGCCAGTTGTAGCTGTTGTCTCAAAAGATCTGTATTGATGACAGGGGTTTAAGAGGATGTACTTATTGTGAGGCAAGGATTCCAATTGCCTTTGCACTTAAATTATTTCATACTACCAGAGGGCATTTTTTGCTATCTTAGAGGATTAGGTCAGCATACACAAACTTAAAACTGCTTCAGCAGTGTCATAATACTGCTTTATGTAACTCTCTTAATCTGCATCCCTGAAAGAAACCGTATCAAAGAGTTATTTTATCTTAATAGTATTTTCTTTCATTTAAGAATTTTAATTAAATTTGCCAGGTGGCAAGAGCAATGAACTTTGTTTTCCATTTGTGAAGACTGAGAAAACTAAATTAGATGTCATTCCTATAATTATCTCAAACTTTCCATAAATGAGAAGAAGGAAGACTAGAAAACATGAACATTAAATAAGATTAAGTGTCAGGCCTTACTTTTCCATAGCAACTTTAATAGTGGAATAGCTACATTCTCACAAAAATACATATAAATAACTAACCAGTAGAGCATTTCATATATTTTTATTATACAAAAGTATTGCCAAGCAAGAACTAGGACTTAGCGTACGTTATTATTATTTTACCCAGTCAGGATGTGAGAAATCATAAGTACTATGAAAGCATTCATATTTCTGTTCAGTGATTCTAAGTGAAGGCTCAGACTTTCAGAGTCAAGACAGAGAAGACAACAACCTTTCTCTTGCACCACAATAACTTCCACATGCACAAGAAAATTAGAAGTGCCCGTTCTCTCACTAAAACTCTACAATTGATTCTACAGGACCCAGTACTGTCTTTCTGTGCCAACATTTAAAAACAAGACAAAGCCATGAGATAAAAATGAAAGCTGTTTATGTGTAGAAAAAAACTAAAATTAAAATAAACAGATAAAAAGCCTGTTAAAATTATTTTATTTACCAAGTATTTGAGTCTATGGTTATGTCTACATTATAAAGTAGTGTAAATTTATGATAGTGGATCTGCAAACAGCTGGCCATCAGAGCTATTTCAGCACTGATTTGTTTTGTACTTTTAAAGGAACATACAAAAGTAATGAAAACATTTAAGGTACTTTGACAACTGACAATAAAGAAACTGATGACTAGCCAGCTCTTCTTTGCCAAGAGATTATCAGACCACAGTCTCCACAAAAACCCACAACGTTCAAAGATGCTTTCCTTATTTCTGCAGATATCCATTTGGAATTAATTCATTTAAATTTCTAGGTATAATTTTTTTAAAAAGAATATAATATCCAGAGTAAGAATATAGGATATTCCTGTGTTAATTTCAGTAGAGTATTACACTTTCCCACCCTTCCCAGAGATCCTCGTCTGAACAGTCATTGAATGCCTCAGAGCCGTTTAGTTCATACACATTATTTACAGTAACTACAAGACAAAACTTCTGTCAAAGTTTCACGAAGGGAAGCAGGATTTTTAACAAATATGGAAATCCCATGGTTTTTTTTCCTCTTTAATTTCAAAACAGCAAATAGATGAAGGATGACTACTGTGATAAATATACTATTCATGCATTCAATATGATACAGTGTATAATGAAACTGGGTGTGGAGCAATTGGCACATGGAATTGTTAACAGAGCTGTCCAGCATGCCATTGCATCAATAAGACTTGTCTGCATTTTATTCAAAACCTTAATGCATGACAGCTCAGTGTCCTATGCACAGGATATGCATGGCAGCTAACATACTGGGTCTTCAAGAGAGACCTCTACTATATAATACTATTTGTGTTACAGCCTTGACTCAAATCAAGGACTATCAACTAAATGGCAAGATGCTCTCATTACCTATAACATTTTGAAATAGGTATTCGTTCCAAAACATTTTCCCATTTCTATCTCCTCTCAGAAATGTCCAGAGCAAAACACTAACTCAGGAAAGAAGATCTTATGAGTTACTCATAACTGGAAAAAAAAAAAAAAAAAGTCAAGTTGACAATGCTCAGTCCTCCAGCCAGCCAAACCCTGAAAAACACTGCACATCACATTTTTCATTAGGATTTCTCTAGTTCTTCCTGCTGTGAAATTTTAGCCCAAATCCCAAGTTGCTTAGCAAAAAAAACCAAAAACAAAACAAAAAAACAACCCAACAACACAAAACCCAAGATCTTGTTCCAGATCTGAGTGGAAAAATTACATCTATACTATTAATATTTCTTGTGGTCTTTGTATGCTCAAAATCACGTTTGCATAGAAAGCTAAGAATTTATTGGTATAGCTGAAACCTTAATGTAATCTAGATCTAATTTTTAGAGAAAATCTCTATACAGAAAAAGACATTTCAAAATAACTCTCATAGTTTGTTTCTTCTTGAGGACACGCTGATTTTTTGTCTACCTCTAGGATCAACTTGGGGTTAATTCTGTATGTTTACTCAGATGTTTTAATGCCTTTCTAATCACTTTCTAATCACTAAGATCATGAGCATCCTGGGCCATGTCAGGAAAGCTGTTGTCAGGAGATAGGGGAGGTGATCACTCCTTTCTAGACAGACCTTGTGAGGCATATATGGAGTACTGGGTCCAGGTCAGAACTGCCCAGGACAAAAGGGACACACTGAAGAATAGCCAGTGGGGGATCACAAAGATGTTGTAGGCACTGGAGTTTCTGTCATGTAATGAGAGTTTGAGAGAGCTGGGATTATTCAACCTGGAGAAGAGAAGGTTGGGGGGGATCTCACAAGTTTCAATAATACACACATCAGAAGGAGAGTTTCTTTTCGTATGTGTCCTGAGACAGGACAAGAGGCAACAGCTACATACTGAAACAAGAAATAATATTTAAAATTTAAAAAAAAAAATTCTTATTAAACCACAAAGGTAGTCAAATACTGATACACATTGAGAGAGACAAGAGTCTCAATCCATGCAGATAGTCAAAACCAGGACACAGCCCCAAGCAAGCTGCTCTAAGTTCACCTACCTGAGGAAAAGTGTTGGATTGGATGATCTCCAATGGTGTCTTACCATATAACCAGTTCTGCAGGTCTGGGATTCACTGTTTTACACATTACAGCTGACTGTCAAATGCATACTGTTTTTTCATGTTACATATTATTTCTGCTATTTGTTTTTCCTGAAGTTATGTTGGTTTGGTTTCAGATTTAGCTCTTATTTGTGAATTATATTTAACAGTGGGCTTTACAGCAAGAGGCATTTCATAGAGTGAAATACCAGTGTTTCAGCAACAAACATACGAGCAGAAAGAAACTGCCAGATTAAGTGCAACAGAGCCAAACCATGCACTAAGGTTGCCAAGCACTAGATATGATCTTTCCCTATCACATGGCTGCTTCTCATCTGTCAGGGAAGCATTGTCTGTTACAGCATCACAGATGAAAAGAATATACAAAGACTTTACCATGTCTTATAACTAGTCATCTCCATGCCCAAGACAAGAACTTTAAATCTGCCTACCTCAAAGCAAGATAAAGCATAAGTGATGTAACTATTAAGAAACACGTACAGAGCAAGTTCATAAACAGATGTTAGGTAACAAAGAACTACAGAACAGATACCACAGATGCTAAGCCTTCAAAGTTTTAGCCATTGAGTAAAGACAACATGCAGAGCATATATCTTACCTATGCAAATAATACAGAAATTTGATTACCAGGCTTAGAGACAGGCCACTTGGTGAACTATTTACATACATTCAGCAATATTTTATCTATATGGAAAACAATATGCTTCCATGTTAATCATAAAAACATCTACACAATTCTTTCAGCTTCCAGAACATCCATGAGAGACTAGTCAGACTTCTAATCATTAATACATAAATTAATGTTCAGCTTACAACCACCACAGTAGCAGGAGTTGTCACAAAGTTACAGAGAAATGTGACCATTCAAATGCTCATTACAGTAATAATTATTTTTCTTCCTACAAATTCATTGAGAATGATCTGGACAAAATTACTCTAGAGCTGATTACAGCTCATGAATTTACATTATCATCAGCAAGAATATTCAGAGCCAGTTAACAACATGAAAGTTATTACACTGAAAAATAACAGAACTTATTAATTCAGTGTACAAAACAGACTGTACTAGACTTAAAATTTGGGTTGTTTTTCTTTTTTGGCAAATCAAGACACATTTTTCGTAACTTTGAAACATTTTTCAATTACTTCCAAAGTCCTTAAATACATGTCAGAATTATCCTTGCAAGACTCTAGTTTTGTATAAAAGGAATCAAATAAGTCAATCAATCTTCAAACAATGAAGATTAAATGCCTTACATGGATAAGCTAAAAGTTCAAAATCTGTCCAAATGTATTACTAAAAGTTTTTGCCCCTTCTCAACTATGAAGATTTATGAGTACATTCTATAAAAGCTCAGATTATATTACCATCCTCAGCCTCTCAGTGTAGTACATTAATTATTACTTCCTTAAATTGTTCTTTATTTAGCTCAACAGAAGACTTCTTTTCTCTCACAATTGCACTCTATCTATACAGGTTCTCACAACTGTAATAACTACATCTCATTCTAAAGTAGAATGAACAGTGTGATTATCTTTGTTACTTCTCTCCTATTCCCTTATATGGAGCAATTTTTCTTGTTCTCCTTACGATGTCCTATGATACAGTAATGGTCAAAAGTGAAAGTCAAGTTTCTCTTCACAGATTCATGCTTAATCTCAGTCTAATTTTCACATTGACAAGCAATCCTAACAGTGTCAAAAGAAAAGATGTCTCTTTTGCATTTCTCTCATTTTGAGTTAGGCTCACCATATTGGACTGTTAAAGTTAACAAATATCTGTGTCTTCATGACAGATCATAGAAAATTAGTTATCCACACAAAATTATCAGTAACTTTGAAAGTTTGAGCCTCTAATCCTCTTAATCATTACTACAAGAAGCTATTGAAAACAGAATAAAACAGACTTCCAGGAGGAGCATTTCCAATCATTATTTCCTTAAATTCACTTGCATCGCTACCTAAATGTTCAACTTCTAGAAAGAAATAAAACAATAACAAAAATAAAAATTGATTTAAAAATGAATAGCAGCTCTTAGATCCTCAGAGACAACCACCACTATTCCCTCAGTTTTTCTTTTTAGCATACTCACATAAGAAACTATTAGTATGTACAAGGAAAACAGCAGCATCAGAAATATTATAGCATATCACAGAATAAATCATGTATATAAAATTAATGAAAATAAAGGGAACTCTTGTGTTATGCAGCCAGGCTGCAACAACCTACACAGATTACATTTTGCTGAAAATATTATTTAGTGCACAGAGCACACTGCAAAACAGAATGGACAACCTAGACACTTGCCATTACATCTTCTGCCAGTTTTGTCTCTGCATCACCAGTTGCAATTATGATGACAGAACACTAATACCATGCAGTACCCAAAGCTTCACTGCCCAATTACTTACATAAATACATTAAGAGCATTCATCAAAGCATATCAGTCAGACAAATCCACCACCTACAAGCATCAGCAACATCCAACTGTACCCACAAAAGTAATAAAGGTAGGACAGAAGTATTTTGTTATTGCTGTTAGATTATCTTTACATCTACATCTGTAGTGAAGAGAGGCAGGAAAGAAAAAGAGTTCTACACATACTCTTTAAAAAGAAATAGGATAACTGAACTTATTTTGTTGCTACCATTTTTTTATGGACATGGAGTTTGATGCATGATTTTGGCATCATTAACAAGGTACATTACTACACTGCTAATATAACAAAGAAACTATCAAATATATATTTAATGAAGCATCTGATTACATGCATTCTCATTTCAAATTGAATAAAAAGAAGTAATTACCCACTAATAACTTCATTTCTCTGTAAATTTACTGAATTCCTCACCTTAGATAAAGAACATGCCTAGAGCAAGACAGAATACAGCCTGAATATTTTGATCCTTTCATGTTTCGTATTTCAGTGCCATTCCAGAAAAAGCCAAGACAAGCACCACTGCTGTACACTCCTCTCTTCATTACTCTATTTCAGTGTCCCAATAAGCAGGAAGCTTGCTTGGTAGTTTGCTTTATGAGGCCTTTCTGGTGATAAGACGCTAACTGACGACTGCATATTATTTAGGGGGTGTCACTATGCCACAGCGCCTCTGCTTGTGGTTGTAAAGATAAACAGAAATAGGGGCAAGCAGTCTTTTTTGGGGGTACCGCTTGGAGAAGCTGATCACTGCAAAAGACAGTAATGCTTGTCTATGGCAATGAAGGCACCACAGCCTGCTGGCTTACATGTTGGGCTGCATATGTCACACTAACAGAGAGAAAAGAAAAAAAAGTGAGAAATGAGGGATGAAAGGCCTTCACTGCACTAAAGAATTCAGAGAAAAACTCTCAAAGAAAAAAAACTTTTGACAGAGAAGTCCCTGAGGGGAAACCTCTTTGGAAGAGCCCCCTGAGGCCTGCTGGCTGGGAAGTTTCCTGGCTTTCTCCCATCCCCTGTGGTGACCAGAAAAGTGCCTGAGATCACCAGACCTACTGCTAACCTTGTTGGATCGACAGAGGTGATTATATCTCTCTTGCTTTCTGCCAAGACTCCTTGGTTTTTTTTTTTTTTTTTTTTTTCCATCTGTTTTTATTGCCCTTCTTCCCTTCCCCATATCCCTAAGCAACTAGGATTTGTAATAAATTGGTTGGGCTAACATTTGACCCATTATTTCTTAATCTCACCATTAAATATACACATATATACTTACATTATAAAGAACCCCTTCTCCCTCCTATAAACTGGAGTGGGACACTCTGTTATCTTATTAAGAACTGTAAAATAAGGCTTTGTAAAATAAGACTTTCCCAGAAAAGTCAATCTTGAAAAAGGTTATTGACACAAAGAGATAAGTACATACACCCAAAAAAGTGAGCAGTACTGTAACAAGATAGAAAGCACAACAACAGCAGAGTTACAAGATCCTAGGCTGCAGCAAGTAAGGATTTGCTCAAGCACAACAGTGACTAGCACAGGAGAGGGAAAAAATAAAAATAAAAAAATAAGGAAAGAAGCTGCTTACCTTCAGAACACCTCAGCTACATAAAGACATCCTTCAAAAAACCCTTACCCCCACTACCAACACTTAAATGAAGTCTGGGAAGGGGTGATCCTGGCTCCGCCCTTTTCAGTCACTGAGGTGCACACAATGCACCTGAGCTCCCCTGGGTTGGCCCTGCCTTCCTACCAGGTGCTCAGTCACTGGTTCAAGACATGACTTAGCATTTCCACTACAAGTTCAAATAGTTACAGTCATTGCTATGGCAAATTATTGTCTAGTGGAATGTAGTAATTCTTTGTGGCAGCAAAAATCACTTTTCAGTGTTTTTTTTATGAGCTACATAAATAATTGGTCTATTTTTTTTAACTTCTCTAAAATAAATTTCATTTCTGATGTAAAGTTAAACCTCACACAGTGAAAGCTTCCTCCATTCTCAAAAAACGTACAGTCTGAAGGTCTCTTAAGGGATTTGACCTTCTGATTTCTAATGTCAAGATTATTTAAAACATGTTTCACATTCTGTTCTTCTAAAAAGCCTCTAGTGTAGCATATAAAGCGGATTGTATATAAGCTTGTAACAAATATAGTTTAAAGATTCTGCCTCTTTACTACCTGCAAAATTTCCCCCCATACACACATGCATACAACATTTTGATAGGCAGACAACAAGACAGACATAAAAGGATGCAGCAAAATTGTCCTTGAGAACAAAATGGAGTAATCTGAATAAAGATACCAGTTCTAAGAAGGATGTTATCCATATGCCTGTTTTAAAGGTTGACAAGATTAATTAAGAGATATCTGACTTGTTTTCCTGATTACATTTATTGAAGAGAGGCTGAACTGCAAGCAGCTAATTACCTTTTTTCTAACACTCATATGAATAGCAAGAGAATCCAGGACTCCATGCAAACATCAAGAGGCCAAGTTTATGCTTTAGGTTAACTGCTTAAAATAAAAAAGGTTGAACTGATGCGGTTTACTGTAACAAGTGTGATTTCATACAAGTTGTACAACTTTCAATGCAACACAGAAAAATAAAATATTACAGCAAGGTTAAGTTACTGTTAATACTAATGACATGGGTACAGTGGCCCTGTCTTGGTACAGGGTGATCAACTAGATGACCTTTTTAAGTTCCTTGCAACCCTACTTTCTATAAATATTAAATTGAACTAGAAATACATCAGAACAGTGACTCTCAGTATTGAATTGGTGCTAAATCACATTAACTACCAATAATAATCAATCCTTATTTAGTCTAAGGAATCGTCTGTCTTTCCAATTATAAATCTCAGCTAAAGAATTCTACCTAAGTAAATAAAAACTGGTTTGAATAAGTAAGTAAATTCATAATGGAACCAAATCATTTAATGTCTGGAGCTGATTATAAAGTTTTCTTTTTATGCCCTGATCAATTTTCATAGAGGCATGTTTCCTTCTCTCTTTAAGGCAAAACTGTAATATATTTTCTTCGCAATATGTCATATTTCATAAAGATTAGAGATGTAGGACTTCAGCAAATAAATAATAATATGAAGTCATATTTAGAAAAAAATACAATATGGAGAATTTTGTTTTGTTTTGTTTTGTTCGTTTTTTGTTGTTAGTTTTTTCAGATACAGAGAAAGTAGTTATGGTAAAACTTTGGCACTACTGCATTTAACAACCTATCGTTTGTTGATTCTTTTCACGATTTCTGAGCACTTTTCTATATTTTGCACATCAACAGAAAGTCACACACCACAAAATGGAGATTGGATCAATTTTCACTCCAGAAAAAAAAGTTATCTAGTGTTTCCACATACTAAATACATACTATAAACCATAGTTTTTATATTATATATATACATTTAATGTATAAATTATCATTTGTAGATTATACCATGATTTATGAATCATGTTCTAAAATATGTTTCTAAGCAGCAACGCCAAAGCTGAGATTTACTAATGAAATTTAGCAACACTTAGCCCTAGTAAGCTCATCCCTATTTTCACTCCCTTGATTGTTATTAAAATTATCTTCACCTGTACAGCTGTTGCACTAATTCTGTCTATCAGCTACAACATATTAGTTCTGCTGCCATACTGTTTCCATTTCAGAAGTAATCAAAAGATTCACAGACACTTTTTCAACTATTTCCATAATATTAATTAAATTGCCACTACAATTTTGCAACCCTGCTCTGAAATCAATTTTAAGAGCAGTGCTAATGAGCTGCTTTTATGTCAGCAGATGGACAGCTAGTCTAAGGAACAGATGTGTCATCACTCACGTCTTGAAATTTTCCTGTTTTCAAAGTTGGTCTTCAAGACAGAGATGTAAGGCTACAGTTTTATGTTGAGATCAGGATCTGCTTTGAAAAGGCACCTTGCGGGCACCCCAGAGAGAAAATAGCCCAACCTCAGAAAAACATTGTTCATAGCACTCTGCATTTAAAAAGTGAATCTCTTTCCTCAGGCAACATGAAGTGAAACCTACAGGACAGAGTAAAACAGGAAAAAAGTTGTTCCTTTTCCTAGAATCAGACGATGTTCAAAGTCTGGAGATATAAGCTGTAGAGTAGCACATGCTATGTCATGACTGAAAGAATTAAGATCTTAAAGCTACAGAGAAGACATTTTCAAGCCTTATGTTAAGAACACTCATAATTGCAGAGACCAGTAGAAAACATGAATGTCTGTATTCAGATGAAATGTCAACACTCGAGGACATTGGTTGAGGTAAGTTATTTGCAGTGATTTGCAGTGATTTGTTTGGAGGCAAAAGATAAGTAGCTCATTTTTTTTGGCTGAAAGTTTCATAAGAGACCGACAGCCCCAGTAAATTCTAGGATGAATTAAAAACAGTGTGGCCAGCAGGTCAAGGAAGGAGATCTTTACCCTCTACTCTGCCCTGGTGAGTCTGCATCTGGAGTACTGTGTCCTGTTCTGGACCACCTGGTTCAAGAAAGACAGGGAACTTCTAAAGAAAGTCCAGTGGAGGGTCAAAAAGATTATGAATAGAATATCTCCCTCATGAGGAAAGGCTGAGAGACCTGCTACTATTCAGCCTGGAGAAGAGAAGGATAAGAGGGGATCTTATCAATGCTTATAAATATCTAAAGGGTGGGAATCAAGAGGATAGGGCCAGGGTCTTTTCTGTTGGTGACCAGAGACAGGACAAGGGGCAACAGCCACAAACTGAAACACAAGAAGTCCTGTCTGAAGTGAGGAAAAATTTCTTTACTCTGAGGATGTCAAAGCACTGGAATAGGCAGCCCAGAGAGCTTGTGGAGTCGTCTTCTCTGCAGATATTCAAAACCCACCTTGACACTTTTCTGTGCAACCTGCTTTTGGAAAGCTGCTTTAGCAGGGAATTGGATTAGATGATCTCCATAGTCCATTTCAACCCCTATGATTCTGTAATTCAGTGAAAATACAGGCCAGAAAAAACCCAAAGTGATTAGAAAGAGACGTGAAAAAAACAAAGCAAAATTCAAGGAGGCAGTGAGAAATGGAACTTGCCTCCAAAAGCCATAACTCCAAACATAACACTACTATCCTAAAGGGGTGGAGGGAGAAGCTGCAAAGCACTGGCAATTGATTTTACAATGGTACTTCAAATGACCACAATTTTGGAGAGCTAGGGGACTTTTGTTCTGACTCACAAAAGCATCAGATATAAAAGAACATGTATCCAGGCAATATCATGTCTTTAGAAAGAGACATTGAGCAATAACAGCATTTTTCTTTGAACTGTACCAAGAGCATTCTTCCCAGTACAGTTTTTACGGGAATAATTGACTGCAATTTCAGATAAACTTCTTACAAGCTCTGAATTGTAGTATGGAGACTCTAGGGGCAGCAGGGTGTTTCTGAGGTGGAGGCATGTAGGTAATGAATATATTAAAAAAAAAAACACATTTTTCATAGAAACATCTGACTTTAGTTTTATTCCAGTCACCATGTGTTCTGTTTATTTCCAAAAGAGAATACTAATATAATCTGTAACTCCCTGTTTGTGATTTAAGGGTGAATTAACATTCAGTAGGGCTAAACAAGAAGAATGTTAATAGTAGCTTCTCCAAAATTCTTCTAATGTTTTGAACAGTGACACTAAGTTGTTCAGAACACTTACATAAACTTCTAGTATCCTTAAACACATGATATTTACTAATAGGATATTGAGCCATTTTGAATAATTTCACACGTATCAGTGTCCGTAATTGTTTCATGAAATCCAGTATTACGTGCTTCATTACTGGGAGTTAATCCAGAGAGGTTGTTTGTTGTCAACACTCCCTCCGCAGAATGGTTATGAACTGTGTTATTTATTTTCATTATTTTTCTCTCCACTGACTCTTCCCTCATTAAGAAGTGTATTGGCATTTCAAGCTAAGCAGGCTAATAGTGACTACAACATTTTTTAATGGGACTATGCTGTTTCCTTACCATACAGTGTTATCATAGTGGCTGGCAATCACATTGCTCTCTTTCCTTTTTTCCAAAGAAGTTATTTGATGAAATGAGTGAACTTGGCTGATAAAATTGTTAACGTCCTTACAGGTCCATTTCTGTATACTAAGAGTCACAGGTGTCATTTTGATACAAATGTGTTGTTCATTTGATGCTACAAATGGATTTTGGTGGCCCTGACTATTGCAAACTTGTTGATCTGTGGGGTACCTTCCAACCCAAGCCACTCTGTGATTCTGTAATTATATAACCCTGTTTGATGGAGAATAAAATATGGTAACAGAACTGTTCAAAATTGGAACCTGATTATTTTAGTTTATTCAATTTTACACAAATTAGTAATGCAGAATTTCTTCTCTATTCAGAGTAGATTCTCATTTCTCCTATTCCATCCTGTCAAATGTAGAACAATTAACTCCTAGATCCCTTCTATTTATTACTCCCTATTGATGCTCTTGTTTTTTGAGCAGGTAAAAAATAATCTTATGTTTATTACTATGCAAACTACCACATCACTAACATCTGTTTGGCAAAAGGCAACAACATGTCATACATCTCTGTACTTGAAGTCACAGTACGTCACAGCCTTAACACAACAATACAGTATATAGATATTACTACATACTATATTTACACATTGTACATGCTGGGTAATCTTGACTCCAGCATAAGCACTGTTATATTTCTAAGTGTCCTAGTTACACATATTGTGTACATATTAGATCAGTTTTGACTGTGCCCAGTTTTAAGCTCAACAGTTGTCAGCTCCAGCTAGGAAACTTAAAAATGTAAGGTTCATTTCTTATTTCCCGCTGTGATGCTCTGTATCATTTCTATCTATTTTCCCACAGCAATGAAGCCTTTTAAGATCATTGAAATAAAAAGTTTAGTGTATAGCAATAAAAAGACAGCCTACTGAAAGAAGTAATTTGATCTGGAGAGCTTCAGACAGACACAATTCGTCAAGTATCCTAACAAGCTTACATTGCAGTTCTCTACACAGTTGTCTATAGTACAGATATCCTTATGTCACAAGAATCAGGGATTATAAATAAAATAATAGATGTCAGATGTCAATGATTTCACAAAAGATTAGCAAACTGTAACTGCCTGTTTAATAACGTCTGCATGAAAGAGACACTTTCCCTTTTTTCCCCTCCTGGTATCTGTGGTCTGACTGCTTTTCTCTGGGGCTTGTTCGGTCTGTAATGACAAAGCTGGTATCACTTAAGTATCCAGGCATTCTAAACACAGATTGAATTGGTGCAGCAACATACAAAATGAATCAGAAATCTGTTTTCACGCCTACGAAGCATCAATGTATCTTCTGTCTCGGTTTTTAGTCAAAAGGAAAAAGAAATGGCAAACAGGGAACCTCTATGTATCATTAAAAACAAAAAATGTCATTAGAGCACAGATCATCAGTGTTCAAAAGCAGACATTTCAGTATACTGTCAGCTTTGCCTATTCTTTTTCTTTTCATGCTGACAAATGACAACTCTTACTTCATCCATAAAAAAGCTGACAGGTGGAGCAGCAGCTGAGCAGCTGCAGGCATTTGGCTGCCTGTAGCTTGCTGCTGGTGGCTGAAAACTTCCCTCTTCACACTGATGTTCATCTTTCTGGAGAACTTGGGAAGTTAACAACACAAAGCACCAATATTGCAAAAGAAGCCAAAACAGCTAGAAGGACTTTATCTGTTCTATTTAATTCCAAAATATGGATAGGCATGTACTCCTCCTAAATTAGACAAACAGGACTGAGAGAAAACTCTATAACCCCAAATGGTTTGACAAGAAAGGAGGGAAATTGAAAATAGACATCCACTACAGGTTTCACATTAAGATGTGACTACTTCTAAGTCTTAGCAACCTAGTATGTTAGCAGCAGTTACACCACGTTACAGCAGACAATTCTTTTCAAAAGTTAGCACCTCAAAGCCAAGGTCCCTTTTCTGAATCTACAGCAAGATGACTTCACTATTCTACAACTCTCTCTGGTCTACTTGAGAGACATAATGGACTCCCAAAAGTGAGAAACAAAAAAACCCAAGGCATTCCTGGTGGAGTTTAGGTACACATGACATCTCCTAAATATACTGTCAACAACTGGTACAAGATATGTGGAAATGGAGAGCAGAAAGCAGAGCCTGTCTTTCACCTGAGCCACCTTCAATGCCTGTTCTGCAACTCTGCTCCTCAACTATTATTAGAGTCCTCCAGAATATTTATTCATTTGAGCATCTATGACATATACATCTGTTTATTCAGCTTGCAAATGTGCAATGCTGACAGAAATGATTGTCAAAATATTTACTTTGAAAATGAAATGGAAAAAAAAAAAAAAGTGAGACTAAGAACTGCATTGGAACACAGTAAAAGAAATGTTTTAATGAATCCTTGCACATAAAATAAACCTACTCCAATCAGGGGGATATATGCAGAGATAGCAATCAGGAGGTCCTCTGTTTCTTTCCTGTTTCTTTCTTCATACTTCGTGGCTCCTGTTGAAAGAGGACTCCAACAATAACCAACCTTCACAGCTGCAGTTTTTCCTTACTACACACTACTGATCTCTTCACCCTACCTTCTAAGAAAGCAGGCCTTGCATAAGAACACGCATACTGTAATTCATAATCTGTTTGAAAATCCATAGAAACCCCTCTTCAGAAGCCAACTTTTCTTTGATGTAGGGTTAGACAAAGATACAGTCCAGCTGACTTCTGTAAATCCACTTCTTATCCAGTGTTAACAGAAATTACTAACTGAATTCAGTTCAGCTATGTGCTTCCAAATTATGTTTACTTCTTGGCACTTTCACATTAATGATTAAGGAACACTAAGAAACTACTGTCTTCTGTCTCATCATAACTTAAGCCCTGGTAACCTAAATGCCAGACAAAACAAAGATAGGCAGTTATTCTGTCTGTCTTCATTTCATCTGTCTGCAGGTAAAGGATTTGAGAACCTTGCCAGTTGCAGCCAAATCTGACAGCTGACAAGTTTCCAGATGAGTAAGTTACTATAAGGCTTGTGAAACACCATACCGAAAAAGAGATACTAAAACTAATATGTGTCAAAGGGAATGAAAATCTAGGCTTCCTTCCTTCTGCTTTTAACCAGCTTCTGACTCACAGCATCACTGAATGATACTGAATGGCTTTGGAGGACCAGTTCATGGACATGGGTACACCAAGAGAAGTCCCCACAGTCATCTTCCTGGGTAAGGTTCACTCCGTCTGGCCATCTCGTTTTCTTCTTGCCCAAGATTCTAATCATTGCACCTCTTTCTGCCTTTGGAGATCACCATTTGGTGAAATGTCTGCAGGCCTTGAGGCTGCACAGCAGGACCACATGCCGCATGCAGTTCACTCAAAAATACCTCATAACAGGAAGTCCTTTCCATCCATGCGGCACAGGGCTGCCATTTTGTTTCAGATGTCAGTTTATGGATGGGAGTCCCAGTTTTGTAAAAAGTCATATCTCATTGTGTTTTTGTGCTTTTTCAGGTGCTTGGCTGCCCCATAGCAGGGAGCAGCAGTAGCTAACAGTCATTTAACTCAGGAATACCGGAGCAATGCATTGGGTATAGTCCTCCACAGTGCAGTGTCTCCTCCTCCCTATTTTCCCTTGTCATGTCTCTGTAGATATATGTTCCAACATTCTAATGCTTTCCTATATTTAGATACCTACATTTAGTTATATGCAACCTAGACTAGAAGGCAGCAGGGGAGATTCACTTCTGTGCTTGTTTGGTTAAAATTCATCTGAACTTCTACAGAGGACTCTCAGAGTGGAATTATCCAACCCCAAGAAATGCTTTGTATTTTTAACATTCAGAAATGACCCTTTATTTTGACAAACAGCATTTCATCAGTTCATCAGAAATATAGAAATGAAGGTGGATTTTCTTACTGTATATACATAACCTTTCCAAACACTTCGAAACAAAATGCCTGCCAAATTAATCTGTAGGAAAAATTTTTACAGTACTGTTACAACAGTGTAGCTCAGTATAATACCTCTAAGGAAGCAGAGATTATTTTATGCTTAATCACAACTGACTGGTGTCTTCTAGATTCACAGTCTACAGGAACCAAGAAGTATGCAAGTATCTGCCATGCACGTAGACCTAAAGACATTTATATATATCCAAGTGATCTGTCTAGGATTGCTTGTAAAGAGGACAAGGCACATCAGTTTTCAAGCCTCTTCCCAAACTTCGCATGTTCTTAGAGGTGCACAGGTTTTGAATGTGACTCATACTATACTCTTCAGAAGTTGGCAGTGATCAATCTCTCTATCCTGTCCCAATTCTGCAAATCATCAGGATTTATTCAGTGTCCCTGTTTCAGATCTGACTGTCCTGAAAAATTGCAAGTAGATGTGTGCTAGGATCTTGATGACCTGCTGCTGTTGGTGTCAGCAACATATGTGATTTTTATAGCCCTTCTCCTGTTGATGTTTTCACCCACGTGTTCACCTTCGCTCACCTTTCATAACAAAATAATATTTTTAACAGTCTTCCATAGCCCTAGAAGATTCCTGGGTTTCTATTTTCTAATACTTTTCAGGTACTCTGGCACCTGCTGGCAATAACATGACAGCTGCCTTTTAGGATTCACATGGTTTCCTCTGAAAATTCTCCCAACCCTCTGGTTCTGCCATTGAGTATTTCAGCTTTATATTACGTTAAAATTTCCAATTTCCTGATCCAGAATTATTAAAGAAGATTACAAGTTCCTTCTTGCTATACATACGTACGTATCTATTTGTAAATTCTAATCTGATCCAATTTTCATATTGTCTCTCTATTTTATTGGATTTTTTGGGATAAGTTTTATAGTGTGCCTGTCTCTATTCTCAAATTCTGTTATTATATTGCTCCATTTTTTTCTATGAAAAACTTGAAAAAATGTTTGAGAAGTAAGAGATAGCACACTTGCAATTGATAGGACAGACAGAAGGAAATCTGTTGAATAATTAAAAAAAAAAGAGTATTTATTACACAAAAAGAGTATATATTACACTATTAAGTAACATTCTAAGTACTCCATCTGTGGATTGCCATAATAACTCTTCACTGACTCTCCTGTTACATATTTATCAAGGACTATTTCCTGGCTAATAAGAGTTTCATTGATTATAATAGACATGCCACTTGACATTAGATTAAGACCTTGATCCAGGTTCTATATTCAGCACTCATACTTATGGCAGCTGACTCTCTGCTAAGATTATCAGCATAGTGATCAATGGCAGGTAGTAAATATGAAGCTCAGTTCACAGATTCCTGTTGCAAGAAATTTGAGATGCTTAGGAGAAAACTTCTTTGCTATAATCAGGAGACAACTTAATGAGTTCATATTAATAAGAAAAAGCTTATTTTCTGCATGATACTATCATAGTGGATGTTTCATACAATATTAAACATTGAAATGTAACTTCAAAAAGCACACATGGTTTGTATTTTCAGTGTTACACTGTTAGTATTGTTCTGTCGGAAAATAAATATTTTACAATGGAAAAAAAAGAAACTTCAAATGCTTTATCATCAGATCATTATGATAATTTGGAAACTTGTTTCAGAGCCATTAGCATGATCATCAGAATCTACTGATAAAAGAGTAAGAATTTAAGTCTTGAAAGACAAAAAGATTAAATCTCTGAAGAATGTTCAAACAGCCTCTCTGGCACTGGTTATGACTGTTGTCTTGGTATGTAATCCAGATCAAGATACTATAGTTCACAAAAAAAGTAAGATAAATACATAGTTTTATTTTGTTCTTTAGGTTTCTGCATGTCCCTAATAAGTCTCCTGCACAGTCATAGCCCAGAGAAAAGGTTAAATGCAGAGATATTTCCTATACCCCTTATTTACATCCTGTCTTCAGCCACGATCCTCTGTTATGTCAGGAAGAATTTTCTTGTTCACCAAGGAAGAAGTAAGTATTTTACAAGGGCTGCTCCAAAAGTAATGCCTCCTATGTTGGCTCACAACACCAGAGGCAGATGTGGCTAGTACGGCAGTAAAGGTTGAACCTTCCCACCAATAATCCATTATATGTTGCTGTCCTGTGACATATGGCAGCAGAGGGGTAGTCTGATAAAATGCCATCTGACATGGAAGTGCATATGAAGCAAAGGTGGTGTGTTATTCAGTTCCTTCATGTGGAAAAATGACACCCACTGACATTCACTGATACTTGCTGAACATTTATGGAGACCAAACAGTGGCTGTGAGCACTTTGAAGCAGTGGGAGTATTGTTTCAGCAGTGGTGAAAGCAACATGAAAGACAAGTCACTTTCTGGAGTGTTGAGCACAACTATCACACCTCTAAAAGAATCTCATCTGTGTGAATCGTCTAATGGTGGAAATAATGTTGAAAAATATTTTTTGTAGGAGAGAATTTGCTCTGACAAATAGTGTTCTGTGTCTGTTGTAGTTTCCATGGAAATAAATGTGAGGCATTATTTTCAGAGCAACCTACTTACTGCAGAACACAAAATTATAAAGGGGAAAATACACTTAATGATAAAGTGCATATCAACTGAAATATCACATAACAAGTTTAAACTGTTTAATATTTTAGAGGTTTATTCACATATAGTATGCTTATACTGAAGTAAACCATATGAATAAAATATAATTTGTACTCATATGAAAACAAAAGGTTCTAATAATTATTTTCATCAGCATAGTAAAGTTATAATTAGGAACATATTTTATCATAAAATTTCCAAGCCAAAATCACTTTAAAAATATAACAAATAAAAACATTCACTGATAATGTTTATACATGTAAGAAGTGCTGTTTTTGTCTGTCCAAATGTACAGAAGCATGGCTAACACCACCAGCCTGCACCCTGTATTGGTCCTACTGGCAACTCTAATTTCTTTCACAGTCATGGAGAAATGGAGATCTCACCACTCCTGTCTGTGTGAAAGTTACTTTAACATACAGTTTCTGATTCACTGACCCAGCACCTGATTTTTTTTGTTTTATTTTCTGGCTTGTATATGAATGTCATCCAGAATCACTTTGGATATTTTCCTAGGTACATGCTCTTTTGACTTTTGCATTAGGCTGGTTAAAAATTTTGCATGCAGTTTCGTGTGTGTCTTGCAGCAAAGCACAAAGCCCATCTTGGTGATGCAGTGCAGTTATCCTGCTGATCTGGGGCTGAAGGCAAGATCTCTTGTAGAATCTCACAGCACAGATCTCTGCTTTCCACACAGCAGAGGCTGTGGAGGGGTCCTTTTGTGACCTCTTTGGATGGATCTGTGGCCTTTGGGCATACTACAATGTGTCTGTGGTCCCTCATCCCTTTGTTATCGCCCACACTCATGAACTTTCCCCAATTCCAACAGGCTAGGGTTTATTCAGCAGCCATGACAAGTGGAGAGACTCAGACTTGCTGTATATATCTTAGTTGGATTATTATATGTACAAATGTAAGCTTTAATTATTGACCTCATTAGGTACTTAAATAATATTTGTTAATAATTTTCCCCGTTCACAAGAAGGGAAAAAGTAAAAAAGATCCAGTTTCTTGCCTGGAAAGATCATGGAGAAGATCCTCCTGAAGGTCTTACTAAAGCACATAGAAAAGAAAGACAAGGTGATTGGTGGCAACCAACATGGTTTCACCAAGGGAAAGTCATACCTGACAAACTTGTTGGCCTTTTATGATGAACCTACAACATCAGTAGATTAAGGAAGAGCAACTGACATCATCTACCTGGACTGGTACAAAGCATTTGACACTGTCCCACATGACATCCTGCCTGGTCATCAAATTGAATTAAAAATGATTTGATGGATGGACCACTTACTTGATAAGGAATTGGCTGGATGGCCACACTCAGGGAGATGCAGTCAACAGGTCAAAATCCAAGTGGATACTGGTGATGAGTGGTGTTCCGCATGGATCAATTTTGGGACTGATGTTATTTAACGTCTTTGTAGTCAATCTGGACAGTGGGATTGAGTGCACCTTCAGCAAGTCTGCAGATGACACCAAGCTGAGTGGTGCAGTTGACATGCAAGAGGGAGGGGATGCTATCCAAAAAGCATCTGGATAGTCTTTAGAGGTAGGCACATGCCAACCTCACAATGTTCAGCAAGGGCAAATGCACAGTCCTGCATCTGGGCTGGGGCAATCCTAAGCACAGATACAGGTTGGATGGAGAATGGCTTAAGAGATGCTCTGAGAAGGATTTGGGAGTGTTAGTTGATGAAAGATTTGACATGAGTCAGCAATGTGTGCTTGCAGCCCAGAAGGCCAACTGTATCCTGGGTTGCATCAAGAGAAGAAAGACCAGCTGGTCAAGGGAACTGATTCTGCCTCTCTATTCTGCTCTCATGAGACCCCACCTGGAGTACTGCATCCAGTTCTAGGCCCCTCAACACAAGGACATAGAGCTGTTGGAGCAGGTCCAAAGAAGGGCCACAAAGATAATCAGAGGGCTGGAGTACCTCCGCTATGAAGACAGGCTGAGGCTCTGAGCAGACCTAACAGTGGCCTTCCAGTACCAGAAGGAGGCCTACGGGAAATCTGGGGAGGGACTTCTATAAGTGCATGTATCAACAAGATGAAGGAAAATGGTTTTAAACTGGAAGAGGGTATATTTAGACTAGATATCAGGAAGAAATACTTTACTGTAAGGGTGGTGAGACACTGGAACAGGTTGCCCAGCAAGGTTGTGGATGCTTCCTCTGTGGAAGCATTCAAAGCCAGGTTGAATGGGGCTTTGAGCAACCTGGTCTAGAGGGAGGTGACCCTGCCTATAGCAGGGGTGTTGGAACTGGATGACAGAAAGTGCTACAGTAATCACAAAACTTCCAAACACATCAGGATGTTTATCGTAGAATAGATCTGTCTTAGCCTCTACTAACTTTTGTACTTCTGTCAATGTAGTTCATATATATATATCTGTATTTTCCAGCCATTCTGGAAATCAAAAGAATTATGTATTGACTTCAGTATGGTATATTTAAAAGTGAGCTCAGGGGTGCGAAATACTTTGTTCAGTCAGAATCATATTGAAACATATTCAAACCACATCTGAAAATCTGCAAAAGATTTTTAACTTTGATTCTTTGCTGAAATAACAGAATTTATACTACTCACATCTGATGTTGGGTCAGGTTATACTCACATTGGCTATTACCAGCAGTTGCCTGCAAAAGGAAAAAGCAACACAGATTTCTCATTGAAGTAATAGTGATTTTTGTTTCAAAGCACTGTATTTGTGATCATTTACTTCCTGACTGAGGCTGTGAAATTACAAACATATGCATTTATTTTAATACACAAATACTCTTTCAGCATAAAGCACTATACTCACATGGAGCAAAATTCTCTGTATAATATGTGATTTTATAAGTGTTGTGTTTTCTACAGATTGCCTACTTAGAAACCTCATTGTGTTTTCCCCACTTCAAAGCCAACCTGCAAAAAATATTCTTTGAAAACAATGGAAATTCCTTAGATTCATGTGGCACTTCAGAAAGTTTAATTTAATGCTGTGACATTTTTGGGAGTCTTTGATCAAAGAATTTCAGAGGCATAAGCTTGTAAAATATTCAAACCAATCTTTCACTTTCCACAGTGCAATCATGAAATAGTCTGCTAGCACTGTTTGAATCTGACATTTTTTTGAACATCTTATTGACTCAAAAACTTAGTTTAAGAAATCATAGTTAGAGCAAGCAACGGAAAGATTGAAACAGTAAAAAACAAATTGTAGCATTATTTATATTACAAATTTTGGCAGTAGCTAAGAAGTCATTTAAATGGTATAACACCTGCTTTCCTATTACTTGGTTTTCCTAAACTCCTACAGAAGTGGAATTCTTCATGTGCTTGGTCAAACTGATTTAGGTTTGGGAATTTTTCCATAAAATAAATTTTCTACTGCACTTATGTACAGAAAACTACCATACTATTTTTCCTCAGTATGTTTCTATTAAAGTGTTAAGACCAGCTAACCAAACTGTTGAAATACTTGCTCAACAAGAAAAGCAGTGTGAAACAGAGAGAATATAGAAAGCATTTTTAACATTATAAATTGGCTGTTGGTAAATGCTATCTACAGACTTAGCTCAGAAAAAAAATAAAATGAAATGAAACGTCTCCCAGATTATATTAAGGAGTAAAAATAATTACAGAAAGGAAATTGGAATAAAGCTCTGTCCAAAGAGAAATGTATTTCTAGGGTTGTTTACAAGCCAAGTAGCATGAGAAAAGAAGCTACAGTGCTTTTGAATTATGACTGGATAGCATACAGAAAGGCCTGCACTACAAAATTTAAACTCCAAGAAAGAGAAAATTTGCTTAATTCAGTAATTATGTTTATGCATTAGGGCAGCGTGACTGCACTGTCAGTGTCACCGGTAGTTTTTATCCAAATATGTAGTAATAGAATGTAACAATTTTGGTATTTTCTGTCTTTCTGTCAGTGGTACAAAATGGGTATGGATTTTTGTTTTTATTTTCACCCCTAAATCAGTTAAATACTTCTCTGGACCATTAAATGGCCCTGGCAGCGTGGTGTTAAGTAAAACAGATAATCTGTAGAATTTTATTAAACTACATAATTGATGACTCTGACAACATTCTAGATTTAATTAGCCAAGCAGACATCCCTTCCAGTCTTCTGGTCCACTGTTCTCATCATGGACTGCTTTAGAACCACAGAGGCAAGGTTGTTTTTTTTCAGAGAGAAGTGACAGAAAAATTGTTATATTCACGGTGCCGCATTCTTACCAATGAGTGATAGTAGTGGGCAATGCCCTGCTGAGAGAGCCAGAGGCACCCATCTGCTGAATCAACCTGTCATTTAAAGGAATTTCACTTCTCGATAGGGACCTGGAGCTGGTATGCTGTGGAGAGACTGTCAGAGCTTGTCTAACAATCTATTATCCCATGATTTTCTTCCACATAGGCACCAATGATACTGCCAGGGGCAACCAGGATATTATCAAAAGTGAATATACATCTTTGTCTCAGTCCTACCAGACAGGTATGAGGAAGAGTAGGCTGATACTACATGTCAATTACTGGTGGGACAGCTGGTATCAGCAATAGGATTTTAGTTTCTGCAATCATGGGACCTCATCTGAGAATCCCTGTTTGCCTGGGGAGATAGGATCCACTTCCAATGTAAGGGAAAAAGTGTATCGGCCAAGAGTATGGACAACCTTAGACAGCTGGGAGGGCAAACAACAGAGGATGCTGAGAGTTACCAATAGACCTGTCAGTGAGTAGTGGACAAGGCTAGCAACCAAAAGGGCTACAGTGATAGGAATGAAAGAAAACACAAAATCAACCCAACAGGGCTTAAGCAGGGTCACCACAGGCTTTTGCATGCAAAATATGTAATGCCTACATGGCAGTGTTAGGGGAAAAAAATCAGATCCTTCTAAGGAAGTCAACGTGTTGGGATGCCTCTCTGAAGTGCCTGTGCAGTAATGCATGAAGCATGGAGAATAAACACAAGTAGCTGGAGATATGAGTGCTGTTATACAGGGCTGTGACCTTGCTGAGATCACAGACACATGGGCTGACTCCCATAATTGGGGTGTTGTAAAGGAAGGATGGATACAGGCTCTTTTGGAAGGACAGGCGAGTGAAGGTGGAATTTTCCTTCATGTGAAAACAGCTGGAGTGTGTGGAGCTCTGGCTGGGAATAGATGAAGGGGGAACTGAGAGTTTATGCATAAGGATTTTCACATATCACAGAATCACAGAATGTCCCGGGATAGAAGGGACTTCAAGGATCATGAATCTCTAAACCCCTGCCACAGGTAGGTCCGCCAGCCTACCCATTTAATACTAGACCAGGCTGCCCAGGGCCCCATCCAATCTGGCCTTGAATACCTCTAGGTAGGGGGCATCCACAACCTCTCCAGGCAGCCCATTCCAGCACCTCACCACTCTCATTGTAAAGAACTTCCCCCTGACATCCAACCTAAATCTTCCCTCCCTCAACTTAGAAGCATTTCCCCTTGTCCTGCTGTTTTCAGGATTTATGGTGGGTTGACTTTGGCTGTCTGCCTGATGCCCACCCATATACTCTTTTACTCCTTCAATAGGACAAGGAGAACAAATAAAATGAAAAAGCTCATGGGTCGAGAGAAAAACAGATAAATAATGAATAAATTGCAATCACAGACAAAACAAGATCAACTTGAAGAAAATTAATTTAATTTACTGCAAATTGGAATAGAATTGAATGTTGAGAAACAACGACTAAAACTGGAATACCTCCCTTCCATCCCATATCTTCCTCTTCCTAGTTTCAACTTCACTCTTTCATCACTGAATCCCCTATTTCCTCCTCTGCACAGCCCTGGCAGCAAAGGGGGAATGGGATTTGTAGTTGGTTCATAACGAATCCTCTCTGATGTTCCTTCCTCCTTTTTCTCCTTACTTCAGTGTAAGTCCTCTCTATGAAGTCCTCCAGGACATACCTACTCCAATGTGGTTCCTTCATGAGCCGCTTCCTACCAAAGAACCTGCTGCAATGTGAGCCCCCTATCGGCTACAACTTTCTTCAGGACATAATGTGAATATTGATAACCTTGCTTTCAGTAAGTTTTTCAGCACAGTCTCCAATAAGATCAATGGTTCTTCACACAATATATACTGAAATATAGTACAATATGTGGAATCTGTATCACAGTATGCTATAAATCCTGAAGGAGTCAGAGCTAAGCTAGACAAGATTAGGAAACCAGAGGCTGTCGAATATCTACGAAACAAAATAGATATGTATATATATATATATATATTTTTTTTTTTTTTTTGTGGTAAAAATTGCTGGAGGAAAGAAGAGAACTCCAGAAAAAGATCCCATATACTTTGCTGTAAAGGGCTACTGTTGACCATTGATGGGACAGGATAGGTGAGCTAGATCGACCTTTAGTCTGACACAAAGTGATTACTGTTTTTAGCAGACCTGCACACAACATTTACAAGCAAATTGCAGTCTTATATATTGACATAATACAGTAATGATCTCTGCTTAGTTCTTTTTTCCTAATAAATCCTAGCACAAATGACATCTCAATTACCACATTTTATTACAACTCTCAAGTAATTTTTCTCTTTTTCCCAACTGAGTTCAAAACAAGGCTTAAAGCACTCCTCATAAAGAAGTAAAATCTTCTTCTCACAGTAGGATGGCTCAAGGGACGATTTCAGAGCCAGTTAAAGAAAGAACTAGTTGCTAACAACAAACGTTTTAATTAAGTAATGTCTGCCTTTTTTTTTCCCCCTGAGTACTGTTATTATGTTCTTCTATATTATAAGTTTTTATTAGAACAAGCATACTTCTTGAATTCTTGCAGATAAAACAAGGTCAGAACATGGACAACTGTAACATCTGCATGAGTTAGCACTCGGGGCTCTGGGATGTGTGAATTGCTTAATGGGTTGTTAATTCAGATGTGCATTGATAATAACTGAAAGATCAACTTGTCAACATTACTTATTTGGCTACTGATCAAAGCACTATAAGAGGATGAGGTAGATAATATGAAGGTCAGAATAATTTTCTGTGGAGATTTCACTTTGGCACAGGAATATTGTTACTTCCTAATAGTTTACTGAGCAGAAAAAAAAAGAAAAAAGAAAAAAAAAAAAAGCCAAGCTTGAGCCATTAGCACAGAAACAGTCACAGAACACCAGCCCAAGCAGGAACCATTCTGACACCATGCTCCATTTAAAACTCACTGCTAAGCCCAAGGAATCAAAACACACAACAACTCTGAACAGGTGTCTCATATGTGTGAAACCTAATTTACAACTACTAGAGTTTCCTTGAGTTCAAGGCCTGCGACCCAAATAACACTCACTGGAGAATTTCCTATGGCCTAGCTATGCAATAGCATAAAACAGTGGTTGCCCTGGAGAATTTCACCTAATATAATATCTAATTCAATTTGAAGGCATGCATAAAACTAAGAGGAATTTTTTAGTCAGTTTCAGTTTCTAATGAGATGACTTGAATGTTACCAGCATAATGTTCTTGTTTCATTATGTGGGTTCCTGCTTCCATGGTATTTGTTCTTCTTTTAAGCAGGATTTTGTTTTGAGAAGAGCTTGATGAATAGAATAGAAGAGGGAAGAATGTCACCAGTCTTGTGGCAAAATGATCCACAATAATCTATGAATTAAATGTGCCTGTGACTGAAACAGACTTTTGCATAAGAGATTTAAGTCTTCTGCAAGCTTTTCACTATTTTATCAACAGAAAGTCACAATTGTTGATGTGAAAACGTGCATAAGTTTGCCCAGGGGGCTACAATGCACAAGTGGGCCCTCTTACATTCTCTTCCAGAAAACTGAGAGAAAAGAAAAAAACAGAAAACTAAGCCACAACAATACCAACAACAATACTTGGCCAAAAAAAAAAAAAAAGCCATGAGTTTTTCTTTGGTGTATCAGTGGGTCCTGTCTGTTACCTTTAAGGAAAGAAGAAAATTAGTCACATGCCAATGATATCAGTTTATCTGTAAATGACATTTTGAATGTATTCTGTTTTTCTATCTTCCCTAGTCTCTTGTTTCTTCTATGTTAGCAGGGTTTTTCTTCTCTGATGTGGCAATTCTAGAGATACTGCTTTTCTGCTGAAGGACACAATATGAATCTTTTTTTTTTCCAAAATGAAAAATGATATGTCCAATGTGGTAACAATTATTTATAAGGCATAACTAAGCAGCTGTAAGTTTTAGATGTTTCTAGACAACCCTGGATACATGGTATTGAGTTGTTTCTGTCACCATGAATCCCAACATCAAGAATGTTAAAACAAAGCTCCTGACCTACCATGTTGCAGGCTCAGACATACCCAAATAAATCATTGTAATGCCGAAAAGCACCTAGAAAAAATGGTAGTCACTTATTGAAATATATTAAGCAAAAAAAATGACAGCAAAAAGATGTGAGGCTGATGCAGGTCATTCAGAATGTGCAACTATTTTAAAACACATGTGTCAAAACAGAAAACAGTGTGATCTCAGATATTACCTATTACAACTCAAGGAATAGGATGCAACATCCCCTGTAAGGGAAAACAATATTTTTTAAGCAGTGGAATCACAAGGCGGAGGTTTCTCATCAAAAGTTTTCTTTAAGAGTAAATTACTGAGGGATGGAAAAGAAATCCCCTACATTTTAGAAGGATACCAGGTTATTCTTGTTGAAAATTATCTTTTCTGTTAAAAAAAAAAAAAAAGTCACGTCAGTTTAGAACAGTTGTCTACTTCCATTAGCACCTGGAAGCTGTGACACTACCACTGGACTGGAGTAGTAGTGAAGATATTCACTGACATTAATAGAGAAGATATGCATTGCTATTTTAGTTCAGAAAATGGATGCCTTTTGTTGTGAATTTCTGATTACCCCTGCTTGCATTCACATTGTGGAGCAGTGTTGGAAAGGAAACTAAAACAGAGGCTGTTCCCAGAGTCACATACATCCAGTGCATTCAAATCAACAACTGGCACAGAGTGCATGAAATTAGAGCAGAGCTAGTCTGCAGTAACAGCTCCCTGCAAATGAATATGTACACTGACTTCTTGTCATGCCCTATTTTGCTTAAAGATCTGCTTCAATCATTCTACTTGCTCCTGCATATGTATTCTCAGTTAAAATAGAGGTATACAAACTAACCTGTTTCTCTTATATTCTTGTGTAAGTCAAAAACAGCATTGCAATAAATTACATAACAATAAATCACAAGTACATTTAAAGAGTTTGTTTGTTTGTTTAAAGAGTTTGTAAGAAATGCCAAAACGCTGCAAGTTCAAAAACCAAAAGTATTAATAACAGCATAGGAGCCCATCCAATAATATGCTCACTGTTTCAAGCAGTACTGATGATAATACAGGAATGACCTATTTAATATAATCAGCTCTTTAGAAAGTGGAACTTGTAATATTTTCCACAGGTTAAACTTCCAAAAATATTTTACAGATTAAGGTACAAACTGAGAAGAAATTGGTTTATTCCAGTATGACGTAAACCTGAAAAAAACTCTTGTACAGGAATGCCATTCAAAATACATGCTCCTAGAGGATACAGCAGTGCCTCAGTTTCCCTAGTGGATCCCTAGAGGTAGGAATTATCCCTCCACTTACAAGTGTTTCAGTCTCCTCCAAGAATGACAGTGTATAGCCATCAAAACCAAATTCCTTGATTAAGATCTTGGCCCAGTAGAAATGTTAATCCACTAGGTTGCATAGTGGCTAATTGTTTTAGCCACAGACCCCTACTCCTGAAGAATGCTGAAGTCAGTTATCTAAACTACTCTTAATTCCTCTTAGCAAGGCGGCCAGACTTCCAAAATGTTTCCATTTAAAGGCAGTATCTGCTCCCTTTGTAAGTCAGGTTTCCTCTCTCTTATGCTTTAATACAGAGCCTAAGGGACACAAATTTAATGTAGCCCTGTTCTATGTTTTTAAATTCTCATATTAAAAGTTTGAAAACTGCTGCAGACTGTGGGGAAAAAAAAAAAAAAGAAAAAAAAGAAAAGCATAAAAATGAAAGGATGATAGACTTACAGATTGCCAAACTTCTCTAATTGTTTTGAAAACATAAGCAGTAAAGAGGTTGAGAACTATGAATAATAACTTCACCTCCCAAAAAACTGTATCTTACTTTACACAAAATCCTTGAAATGAACGCTTAGGATTTAATTAAGCGTGGATTCAGAAGTAAGAGTGCCACCTAGTGCGTCATTATTACCATTCCCTGTAGCTCCTTGAATTGACAGGAAGTCTCCCTCCTATATCTAAAGGGGATGCAGGAATGTTTGGGAGGTGTCTTTTTATTTTTCTTTGTGCTGTGGTTTATGGCACAAACAGAAGTCAGGAGCTTGATGCAGAAATCACTAGAAAGAAACTCTACAGGCGATGATATTCAAAGGGCAGACCAGGTAACCACAAATGACCGTTGTCCTTGGAATCTATTGAGGTAATTCATTTCAGCTCTGACAATCCAGAGAAAGGGGATATTCAGCAGTAATGTTCATATACATTCTGTTTCTCTTACGTATCTTCTAATGTCTTTTCACGTTACTTCATCTTGAGAAATTCAAATGATCCTTAAGGACTGGTTCATCTTTCTCCATAAATGTATAGGAGTCAGCTGTAAATAGTTTGGTCAGAACACAAATGAGGATAGCTCAGATGCTTCCTGATCTAATCAAATAATAAAATTTGTGTTGAACCTCCCCATTGTGCAACACATAAGCCTCTCTGAATTACAGTTAATTATGCATCAGAAAATAATCAGAAAAGAAAAATACTCTGAAATCTGACAAATATTTATAATGAAAATGTGTATCAAGGCAACCGCAGCATTTACTCCACTCTGGAGAGACAACATCATCCTTTATTTGTTACATCACCTACTACACACTTTTCTAAAATTCTTTTTTTACCTTCCAAATAACAATAGTTCTAATTTTCACATCACGCCTGTCCGAGATGTCTCAAGGATTCTCAGCCAGCAATGAAAACCTTACAATACTGGAATAGGTCATAAGAGAGTAAACAAAAAGGAAAGAAGGCTGGGAAGGGGCAGCAGCTAAGGCCACCGCATAAGATTCCCTGTCCTTCTTTGTTCCGCAGTGTCTACCTCCATGGCCACTTCCCTCCTCATGCAGATGATCAGCAATTTTCTTCGACAAATGTACAAGAAGCAACTTGCACCCACCTCCTGCTGTGCCTTCCTGCTGACCCACGGAGCCCAGCCAAGGCTGTACTGTGCTGCAAATGCTCTGGAAGGCATGACTTTACCTTTCTGAAGGAGATAAAAAAAATACTGCTGAAGGAGTATCTCCATAATGTGCTTTTCATCCTGTCCCTCAGAAAGGACTACAGCTGGTGGTGGTAGCAGGTATCTCCTCCACTGCCCATCCGAAGAAGTGCAGGCAGTCTGTTCCTCCCTGCATATCACTACACTAGACAGTAGCTAGTTTTATGCAAGCTTCCAATAAGTCTTTCTCACAGCTACATTGTTCAAACCAATTTTAATAACCCAACATCACACTCATTCTTCTCCAAGAAATAGTTACTTACAATTTCTGTGTTCATGTGTTTATTGATGGCTCTACCAGTCATTTGGATTTACTCCCAGAGCTTCTTCTCATTTTGAAGTCCATTGTTTTCTGTAATTTTTATGCCTTGTACGTACATTTATGAGTGTGCTGTTTTGCTCAGTCATATGCCCACAAGAATCATTTACAAAAGAAGAAAAATATCATTATCTTTGTTTAGCACCTAGTGCGATTCAGGCACAGAGGCTAAGCGACTTACCAAGTCTCTGGCAAAGCTGGAAATAACACAGTTATCTCCTCCCTTTTAACATACTGCCTTCTAGATGGAAAAAAAAATCAAAAAAAAATCATTGCTGGTTTTAGAGGAAGAGAGAATGATAAATATGGCTGGTTCCAGTTCTATTACACTATTAAGTAAATCTCCACTTGTCAGGTAAAGCCATTGGTAACTCACTGTCATTAGTTTCAGCTCACTGCTTGTAGCCTGTAGAAACAAAGGCACTACATTGAACATCCATTTAGAAAGCAATTCCATAACTTTAAAATGCCACCGGTTTGCCATCATTGCTTTTGTAATTATTTCAGATCATTTCATAATATTTAGGAAAAGCTGTCTGAAAGTAATTGTATTACATGTAAGTTCATTTGTGAAAAACAACTACCTAACCCTGAAGCTGTTTTTTCTTAACTGAGATGGTTCTTTTACATCTAATTTTTATTAAACTGTAGTGATCAGACAGATACTCAACATTAACTTAGAAGCTAACCATTAAAAACTGCATGGTGCTATAAAGGCTACAAATCTCAAAGCAATTCAAGCAGAGAATAAAAAATGACAGGTCTGGTGGTTACATTAGCTGCTCAAACAGTGCATAAGCAATATTAATACTGGGTGTGGGCTTTTAAATATGTTCATGGAATAGAAAAAAACTGCCAACAAACTGACTGGATAAAAATCCTAAATCTAATTTTGAAGCCACTCACATGGCTTGGGCACCTGATAACATTTTTTTTTACCTTTATTAGCAAATGCTCCCAAAAGGACATGCAGATGTTAGGAAGAGGACCCCCTAAATGCAGATGTCATTTTCAGCTTTTGTGTTTGCTTTTTTGTTTTCCCCAAAGCCCCACCTGTAAAAACAAGAGCTATCCTACTTCTGTTAATTCAAATTGCCTCCTGTTGGAAAGGACGCTTGTCAGTAACTGGGAGTCAAGAAACTGCCATGTTACTAAAACATTAATCTGCAAAGGAAAGATCAGTTATTCCTGCATATTTTCTTACACTATTGGTTGGAAGGCTGTTCACTTCTGTTCTGTGCTGGATCTCAGCATAACAAAAGGAGGGGAGGGGAGGGGAGGGGTGAAGTCTGCAGCTGGTACTTTACCAGCTTCATGCCAAGCAAGTGTGACAAACTGCAGTCCTGACAAAGATATTTCAAATAATACCCAGAGTGTGGATTACATTCATTCTATGCACTGTATTATTTGCTTGTCAAAGCTGTAGCTGTTTTCAGCAGGGTGGAGGGGGAGGAAGCCATGTGCATGCTCTGATAAAGATATCTCGGAAGCACAAACTTCTTCCTGTGGCACATGTTCATTTCTTGCACAAAATTATGATCATTTATGTGCTGATTGCACTGCAGACTCATAAATTTTTGCTACCATGAAAGACTTCTGGAAATGATAGCAGAAAGAGAACAGTCTGCTAACCAAAACTGTAAACAGATTTGCCTGTCTGATCTTACAAAAATCGGAACTATCATTTATTTTACCTTAGAAAAACATTTACTGATGTTGCCTTGATCTGTTAAAAATAACTTATTTTCCTGTAAGATTGTCCTTAGTATTTCCCAGAACAGGCCTTACTCTTTCCCAGAAATCTCTCTACTTGTAAAGGTATATATAAGCATTTTTAGAGCTAGTAAATGAAATAGGCTAGCAAATCTATTTTGATTTTTCAAAATCAATTGTAAAAAGATCTCCATATATAATTGTAATATAATTTTAAATATTATGTATTCTATTTTAAAATAGTCAACTATAATTAAAATATTATGTAGAATTGCGCAAGCTAATTATGCAGTCAACAAGAGTTTATAATAATTGCTATGAAAAGTACAACAGTAGGGGAAAGCTGAAGTCCCACAGAGCTCATATTAGTCCAGGATTCAGGAGTGGTATTTCTGATAGAAGTGTTCAAGGATGGTTTCAGATTCCCTTCTGCTGGCAAACCCTGTTTTCAAGCATAACATTACACAGATCTACCTGGAATATAAGGTGAATAAGAGTCAGAAAAAACAACACAACACACGACAGAGCTAACAAGACAGGAGAACCAGAAGAATATTTTTTTGCCTCATCTTCTACGCATATTAATAAAACATACAGACAAGAACACATTGCAAACCTTCTGTAAAATTGAAGAGTCATACCATGAGAAAAAAAGACAAAATTTGGTAGATATGAAGCTAAACAAGTGAGAATAGATTTCTGAGAGAGATGGAACTGCTAGAAAGAGTCCAGGAAGGAGTCAGGAGGATGATGAAGGAACTGGAGCATCTGCAAGCTGAGGAAAGGCTGAGAGGGCTGAGACAGCAGAGACTATAGAAGAGAAGGTTCAGGGAGAATCTTATCAATGTGAGTTAATACCAGAAAGGAGAGTGTAAAGAAGACAGAACCTCTTCTGGGAAGATAGGCTCTTCTCAGTAGTGCCCAGTGACAGGGCAAGGGGCAATGTCTACAAATGGAAACACAGGAGTCTCCATCTGAGTGTCAGGAAGCAATTCCACCAGCTGGAGGTGGCTCTCCTTAAGAAGGGGGATTAAGATGACTTTCAGACTTCTCTTTCAACCATTCTGTCATTTTGAGATTTTTTTTTTTATGAGTATTTTGCTTTGCTGTCTGGGGCCTGCTCTGCAGGGGGGTTGGACACCATGATCTCTGGAGGTCCCTTCCAATCCCTACAACTCTGTGATTCTGTGATTTTTTATCCTACCCCATCTAGATTTCAGAATGATTATACAGAAACAGCCTAAACTAAAAACAAGCTATATTACGAACACCTCCAAGTTACAAAATGAATTTCTTGAGCTGGAAAGGCTAAAGTTAATCCATATGTTTTCCCTGTGTTACATTTGCATCCTGATGTAACCTTTCAGGTGCAAAAATGTTTTTTGTTTAGTTTCCTTTTTCCTCCTGATTTAATACCTCAATTATACATTACTTGGAAGGTATGCGAAAGGGCATGAAACCCTGACACATTCATTCAAAAATGGAAAAGACCTTCAACACCTAAATTTATTAGAAAATCATATATCTAAATCTGCAAATACATTTATTCCTACCTTAGTGCTTTAGAGGTCTGCAGTGTGGAGATAAAGTTCATATACAAGGTATGTAGTACAAAATTTTCTTTTATAACTGTAATGAGATTTTCCTATACTTCTGCACTTTATTTCAAGTACACAAATTCTACTTAATGCAGATATATATATGTATATATGTATATACTCTGTATTGAAATAGTCCTAATAGTCCTAAGTGTAAAACAACACTTGTACATTTGAAAAACTGATGAAATGTAGCTGTTTAGTGTACAGCATTCAAAGCAACAGAATTCATTGGTTGTAGCAAACTTAGAGGCATTGCTTTTTTTAGCTGCTTGGCATCTGAACAGGACTGTTTCTATACAGCAAAAAGTAAATTAAAATTATCAACATCTGAGAAGAAATGGATAAACTTTGAACCTGCTTCAGAAATCCTCAACTTACAGAACATCAACCAAGTCAAAATAATATTCTGTATAGAACAGTGTTACTGGGCTTGGTGTTTTCAGTTTTAGAAGTTGAGAAGTTTTGAAAGTGGCAATCCTACTCTGTATTTAATAAAATATGTTGGCCCACTGTGAGAACATGTCATGGTTATAATAATTACAGTGACTCAGCCTCAGCTTTTGGTAAATTGTAGGAAATATACAATTAAGAAGGAAGATGCACAGAATGCTTTAGACCTAGGAACAGAGGAAAGAAAGAAAGTATCTGTATGTCTTTGGACTCAAATGGCACAGAAAATTAGAACACCTCTTCCCAATAATTTCCATACAAAATACAATGCTGTTTATATTCCATATTTTTCTATTCTGGTCTGAGAGATAAGATTTATCTCATGTACATTGAAAGAGAAGGGTGAATTCAAAAAGTACTGTTTTGTTCAAACAGAATTTTCTTTTTCTGCTTTGTACTGCTGCCACTTCTAAGCAGTTTCATGTGCCATACCTATGAAAAGAAAGCTCCTGTAACATTCAACACGTGTTTGCAAGGTGTTGAGCTACTACAACAAACAATATTCAGCATGCCTTTGCAGAAACCTTGAAACCAAAAAGCCAGATGCCTCTGCTGAGAATATCTTAGATATCTTGTAATATATGTGCAGTGCTTAAATACATTATAAATATGCAACTCTTAGTCATGATTCATGTCAGTTGTCACTGTCTTCTCATTCTTATTACTCCTGGTTCTTTCCCTCTGTTAGCAAGTAGCTACCCAGAATCACAGTGTTCAGAGGACTGACTGTAATGTTTCAGGGTTTCATTGTAATCTCCACTATATTTAGCTGAGTAATGTGATGATTTAAATTTGATACATTTCCACTCTAATTTGTTCTTTAAAACATGGGTTTTGGAGGCCAGTACCAGCTACAGAACAACGAGCATCCGCTATTTACATGACTGTCCAGTCAGTGAATCTCTAATACAGTGGTCTTGGCAGTGCAGGAGCACTGACAAGAATAGCAAGTGTACTGCTCCACTTGAAAGAAGGAGATACTAACAGGAGGAGCTGTGACATTTACTCCATGCATAAACAGATATAATGAAGTCAAGAACAGACAAAGTGAATTAGAATTATATATCACTTGGAAGAAGGAAGAGGGAAAAAAACACAGCTTCTACATTAGAGTTATACAAATGGGAACAGAAGTCTACAGAGAGAAGAATTAAAGAGGCTCCACTGAGAGGCCTGATGAAATAGTGAAATACTGCTAAGATTTTATTACAGGTAGAAGACTGCCATCACACCATTGAAATAAGTAAGGTTTAAATAGCATGTAAATAAATAAAAAAGGTGGACAGAACATTTATCTCACATGCCAAAGAGACTGAACAGTGTCAGTTTCTCCACATTCATAATTTTTGTTGACACATTTCCCTAGGAAAAATTAAAGCAGCCATAAATCATGTGGACAGAAGACCCTCTTATCTAAAATAAAATTTGTGATAAAAATGATAAGTACAATATGCATTTTGAATGACTAAATGTTATGTGAACTTAATCAGCGCTGACAGATTCCAACAGCAACTTGCAGAGTGACTTTTAGTTCTTTTATACCAACTACTTTCTCTTGAACAGCGGAAGAAGAATCTACAGTGTTCACCTGTTCAGAGTATTAACAGTGCATTTGCAATGTTTCTGTGGATTGAAATAGTGCTACGAACAGCTCTGGCCTCCACATTTAGCTTGCATTTGAATTGCCTCTGGGCTGTCTAGCTGCAGAAGGTATGTGGGACTGTGGGACTGTTAGTGAAACACAAGCGTACACTAAAATCAGACCTTGCAGTTAAGTTAGCACTGCAGGCCTTAACACTTTGTGTCAGCTTACTGTAGCTCTGCTGTGTGGAGAGAGAAGGACAAAATGATATAGATGACTCTATCACTGAACAAAATAAACTGAGATACCTCTAGATATTAGACATTTGGCTGAGCAAAAGGGGCTCAAGCAATTGGAAAAACAGAAGGCATTTCCAAATGCCACCAGAGTGATGTTCCAGAGTAGCATTTCCCATTTATTCTTCTGGAAAAATTGTTGATGAAATGCGTTGTATTGGAGTGAGTCAATACTACATCCAACTTCTGAAAATGGGGGCTGAAGTAATAAGAGATCCCCTTGTAGAAAAATAAATATCATCAGAAAGATGTGTAAATTGAAGAGAGAAATGCATGTTACTCTATGTAAGAGTACTTGCAAGACTTAAGTATGCTTTTCTGTTTTGATGGTCACTAGTAAAGAGAAAAACTTCATTGAATTTTATGAAGGCGCATAAGCTGTCTGGGCTTCCATTACAATTAAGAAACACTGAGAAAATATGGGAGCTGACGAGATGCTAGGGAACTACTCTATTAGGGGCCAAATTGCACTCTGGATTTCATTAGTGACATCTCCATTATTTGACCAGTATCTGAGCACACCTACTTTTTAAACACAAATAAACCTCACTTCAGCTCCTTTTTGACAGACATCTGTGCTATGTAGCATAGATTTAATTTCCCTGCACAACTTTAGATAGCTCTTTTTATGAGGGAAAAAGGGTAAATCAGAATGGCTTACATAGAGAAATATGTATGAAAGAAAAAGTACAATGAAAATCAGGGACTTAGAATTTTGGATAATTCTACAGTTTTACAGTAATTATTCAGGTCTCTGTGAGCCCACCACACGTCCTCCATGGTCTTTCATTGCGAGGAAATATCCAGAAGGGATAAGCTCTGCCAGACCTTGATCCAGCGTGATCCAGCGCAATGCACTGATGCCTTGTCAGATCCACAGCTGACATCACCCACTTGATCTGAAACAGCAGCTGAAAAGTTCTGTAATTATAGTGACAGACACAGTCCATGAAAGAGAGGTGTTCTTTTCCATTATCATGATGATAACAGAGTACAAAAATTGTGTAGAATTCATCATCATCATCATCATCAATGAAAGAAAAATCCACCAAGTTCCAGCTAAATCAGGGAGAGTGCTCTGATTGGCCTTTTCTTTTAAAGAAAACATGAAAATCTCAATGATGAAAAGATAAAACGATGAAATGACCCACTGCCACTGATTTAGTAAGCTCTCTAGTCATGAACATATCTACACCATTTCTTAATTCCAAACTGACAGCTTGTAATGTCATATGCATTATGTGGGCTCACTGTCCAACCTCTGCTGCTTCTGTCAAAACTTATGATTGTCTTTAAGACATGCTACAATGCAGAAAGCATCAGTACCCTAGCTAACATCTGAGAACAGAGACTGAGAGCTGGTACAGTGCCATGATCTTATGTATACCCTTCTCCAGTCTCAATCAGCTTAATGATGAGACAACACGGATTTTTCTGTATAATTGTCATGTACAGAATCAAGTCTATAAACCCAAGGTTTTGCCAAGTTATTTCTGTGCACAAAATGCCAGATATGTTATTAACAATACGTAGAATTTCAAGTTAATACTAAACCACCTTTCAAGCAATATTTTTCCATATAGCAACAATCAAGACAGTGACAAAAATTTAAGAACAGGGAATTTATATTACTGGGAAATACTTTGTACCTTCTGTTTGCATATTCACATATTTCTAGTAGCACTTCTATACTCAGAATAAACTGCTATCTGGCAACAGTGATCAGTTCTGCATCAAAAAGAAGGAAGACTGAAAGACGAACATTTCAGTGAGTTGCTACCACTATTCTTTGAATTATACTGTTGTTAGATTAGAAATCATGCTTGACCAACCTGGTAGCCTCCATCACTCATACCATCACTGGCTGGGTAGATGGCAGGAGAGCAGTCGATGTTGTGTATCTTGAATTCACCAAAGCATTTGACACTGTGTCCCATAACATCCTTGCTATGAAACTTAGAAAGTGTGGGATAGATGAGTGGACAGTAAGGTGGACTGACAACTGGCTGACTGGCAGAGCTCAGAGGGTTGTCATCAGTGATGCAGTCTGACTGAAGGCCTGTTATAACTAGTGGTGTTACACAGGCATTGGTACTAGGTACAGTCTTGTCCAATATCTTCATCAAGGACCTGGATGAAGGGAGAAGAGTCCACCCTCAGCAAGTTTGCTGATGTTACAAACTGCATCTTTTTTCCCCAAATTCAGCTTGTTCAAACTGGGAATCACAGAAATTGCCACCAGTGCCCTGTTGGATCCCAGTGATCTTCCAGGAAAGTATGAGAACAAAGAGCAGAGCCTCTCACTAAGCAGATGACCAGCTTCCTCCCTTGACAGAAAATTGATCGCTCACCTTAAAACATGCAGAAGTCTGTCTAGGCCTAAATAAATCTTTATCAGACAATGGCAAGTTCATCAACCACTGCCAGCTTCTAATCTTCTACAAGCAAGCTAATCAAGAAACAGGCAATCAGTGCTGCCTGTCAACTGTCGGTGCTGTGGTTAGACATCAGGAATGCTGCAGGCCAGAGACAGTGCCAAAGCAGTACTCTATGCTTTGAACGCTCATCTCCTCCATGTCAGAAACAAGAGGTAATCACTCACAGATATTTTGCACCATTCAATATAAACTGATTTTGAGGAAGTTCACTACTACTCTGGGGAGATATGGGAATACATAGATATTCCTCAAAACAACTAGATGAACTTCATTCCACACTCAGTTTTATTGTTCATACTTCACCAGGAATGGTAAACGTGGAAAATATTTTCAGCAGTTTTTTTTCATTTTTTATTTTTATGTCCACAGAAATGGTATTGATAAAACTGTATCACTTTTTCATTTGCACTCACTCATTAATTCATCCATGATCAAGCTAATTCTAACACTGCAAGACTACATTAATCTTCCTGTTATCACAACAATATAAATTCTGCTTTACTGTTAAATAGTCCCAGCCCCCAGTTCAGTATTACATTTATATGAATATTTAAATACTTTCTTTTAAATGTCCTACATCGTCCTTGCCTTTCCATTGGAAAAGCAGAATCTATTCCAGCAACATACAGAGACACTTGCCTCCAGCCATGAAAGATTCCAGGATACTGTGCTTGAAATTGTGATATTACTAGGGAGACAGAATTAGTTCAAACAATTTTAACGGTAATTTTCAGTTGTTTAAATCATATTGACAGTAACTTTTCAGTCCCATGAGACCAGGGAGAACTGGGGTCATGAGAGCAATAGCAGAAGGATAGGAAGATAATATAAATGGCCTGAGCTGGAGGATCAGAGTTTAAATTGAGACTGTTATTCTTTCTAAGTGAAAATAGCAATCTGGAAAACAAAAAGTAAAATTAGTTATTTTAATCTGTTCTTTCTCCTCCTTTCTACAAGACAGGCCTCTGTTGTCTCAGATGGAACAAGGGGCACTTAAGACAACGTGCTTCATTGCACATTTGATGAAAAGGAAACTTCTAATGTGAGATGAAGGTATGTAGGGGTAGACAAAAAACAATGGACAGTAAAGGAAGAATGGCAATCATCATATGCAGGAGCACGTAATGATGAGCATTATTAAAGGTAAACAAGTTCTTGCTTTTACCCTTCTGTAAGTTTTGTTTAAATGCACACGGTTGTGATTATATTGCACATAAATAATGTGTTTGTAAGAAAATGTACCTGAATTTATATGTATACAGTAATATTTATATATAGCAGGAAGGATATATTGATAAGACAGTTCAGCATTTATAGGTAACTTTGTTTAAAATTAGTATTAAAGAGTATTGAGAACATCTGTGAATCAAGTAAGTAACAAAATTTACACTAATTTCTGCATGGTTGATTATGAATATGGTGCTCAGAGACATGACTTAGCAGTTGGCTGTTAGAGTTAGGGTAATATGTTTAGGTTGTGGTTAGACTAGATAGTCTTGAAGGTATTTTCCAACCTGAGCAACTCTATGACTCTATGATGGTGAAATAAAATAAATGAGATGCTATTTTTAGAAGGATTGCACCTCTTGGCACTTCATTTAATTCTCAAAATACTCATTTTGTACTATAATTATGTTTATTATATTAAAAGAATAAAGTAAATTCCTTGTCCAGGAATTGCACAAAATCTTATATACTAAAGATAAGAAATAAACAAACAAAACAGCAAACACAGAAAGAAGGTACTAGATACTCAAAATGAATTTGCTTCTAAATTTCAAATCTAAGATAGCAAAGACTAATTCTATCGCTTCTGAAGATAGCTAATTTCCAAAGAACAAATACCTAAATGTCTAGAAAAAAACCTGGATATTTACTGACCATTTGTGACATAAAAGCATTTGGCGTCAACTGCTAAAATTAATAATACAGGTTTCTCCTAAAAGGAATAATTTGGGATATGATTTTGTGTAGTACCTACTAAACAATTTTTGTCATGTCATGATTCTTTTAGTAGCTATTTTCTACCTTGTGCTGGGCTTAAATATCAAATTCTTGCTCCCACCACCCAAAACAGATGTTTCATGTTGTTGAGGAAGGAATGCACTTTTTACAAAGGAAATGAATATCTTTCCTGAGCCCCATTCTCACAGATAAGCTCTATCTTGATCTCTTTGCCGCCTAGTTTACTTTGCGCACAAAATTCATGACAGAAAAAATAAAATCAAAACACATTGAAGAATATCATGCCTACAGACAAATCTTGTTTGAAATTTAAAATGAGAGATAAGGAATAAACAGCTGTGAAAATACATCCCAGAAGTGATTTTCTCACTTATTCTTCTTTCACACAGCAGAATAAAAATTGAGGTGCTCTTCCTGAAGTATGACTGAAAAGAACTCCCTGTGATTAGAAAATCCAGCAGTATTTATGAAAGAATGACACACTGGTGACATCAGAGACCTGCACTGCTGTCGCTTTTCAGGCTCAGATGCAAGTGATGCGAGGTGGTGGCAGAAATGCCATTCTGCCTGGAAGTTTTCCATAAACTCTGCTTAAATTTCTGCATTTTAAGTTCCCTAAAAGCAATGACTTAGGCATATAGCTACAAAACTTGGAATAGGGTATATAAATGTAACCTTGTGTGAGCAATATATGCAAAAATTCTGTTGGGAATTTGTTTGTAATATTGATGACCCATAAAGCCTGACACAAGTATAAGAAAGAAATCTAAAATGACACACTACAGTTTGCCGTCAAGACTACAATCTGCTCAGATGGTCTTTAAAGCCCTGACCCATTTAGGCTGCAGTGCAAGAAAATGTTGTGTCACTGTAAAATATTGTGTAAAATATACAGTAGGTCTTTCTCTTCTGACCAGTCTCAGATTATGAATCTTGTTAAAACTTAAAACCATACTTTTAATATTTCCAGCTCAATGAGTTAGCTCAGTACTTCCACTTTTTTAGGCATCAGTAAAGATTAATTCACATTGCAATGCAATGGCTTTACATAAATAGAAATCTGAACCTGAACGATTGCGAATTGGTTATTTGATTTCTGGAGGGATGTGTGGGACGAGAATTCTGCCCTTTGGACACAGTTGTCAGGGTGTGCAAGGTACAGCTATCCTGAACTGCCATCAAAGTCATTTTCATTTTGCCAGTATTTCCAGTAATGCTGCCAGGTTTTCACATGTTCCTGAAGCTGAGGAACAAGAAATGAGTGCACAGATCAGCAAATGAGTGCCAGGAGAACAAACCCCAATAGACCAAATGATAACTCTTTTTCTAACTAGAAACAGTATAAAAAACATTGCAGAACTTGATCCCATTTATTTTCCAAACAAAGACAAAAGACTATTTAAAATAATGAAAACAAAATATTTTTTACTACAGAACTTAGAATCACTTTTATAGAACTTAAAAGTAAATTAATTACACATATCCCTCTGCCTAAACATAAACCAACACGTTTATTTTATTTTTATGTGTGGTCTGTAAAAACTTCTTCCCCTTTGGTATTTGGCTAAATGAGGCACCAAAAACAAATAGCCAATTCTACCAGCAGCAGTAAGAAGACAAATGTATCCATTAACTAGTTTTATGTTTTGATGAACATAGTCATTTGCAGTGATAAGCTGATCTCCTCATGAATTTATGCTACATTTATAATGAAGCAAATCAAATAATGCATTTTGTATTTGGGAAACTGGAAAAGCTGATCCAAACTGCTACTGACAAGCTGGCAGAAATAGACAGTGCTAAATTTACGCCTCTGTTCCTGAGTGGTGGTATGTTTCATTTTGCTAAAGCCAATTAGATGAGTTGCACTGTCTTCCTACATCAGTGAAAGTAAAAGTCAGAATTTGTGGATTTTTAAGTTATGCCATATTTCACAATTCACTGTGTGGAGTCAGGACCAAGAATGTATGCAACAGGGAAGATAATCATGTTTCCAGTGCTTCTGACTGACAAGCACCAGTCAAGAGTAAGGAGTTTTGTTCCTTACATGTCAACAACCATTTTAAAGGGTATTGCTATGCTGAGCTCTGTCATCTTTAAAAGTTTATATTGACAGCTTGGTTGCTGTGAAGGAAAATGAGATAGCATAGCAAGGCGAAAAATAAAAAAAAATAAAAAAACAAACTAAGAATAATGAACATCTGTACCTGTTAAACCAGTAACTCTAATGATGGAGATCTGAGACCATGATGCTTCTGAACATGAAAATGTGCATAGCCATTTAATCCCCATAATTAATGCAACATGTGGAGAGAACTAAGTCTCTGGGTGTCTCTGATGAATATTAGCAATGAAAAAGAAAGTGAACTGCAGAAAAAGAAGAGGCTAAGGAAAGAAAGAGAGGAACAAAAGTAAGCATTTTACAAATAAACCAAAGATTTGTGAATGACGTGGTCTAATTGATCACATGATAGGGGACTAGGACAAGTAAAACAGTTAAAAACTCCCAACAGAATATTCACAGACATTTAAATAAGGATAAGAATGGTATCTCAACTTTTACACCTTATTCTTCAGGAAAAATTGCATGAAAATGAAGCATTCTTACACATTTTTCCCCCTACTGACCCTGTATGTGGCGAAGAAAGACAGCTTTAAAAACTACACAGAAAACCAATACATAATAGAACCAAAAGGACTTATTTTCCTTCAAATATAGACAGAATAATATAATAAGAAAGTTAATTCTGTTTTGAGGGTTTTTTTAAATTATTTCATTTTATATTTTAACAAACTATTGTTTTTTAATTGTTTAAATTTGACCAGCTTCATCATTTGTTTTCATGTTGCTGGATAACGTTCAAGTACAGTTTTTAGTGGTCATTTTTTTCCTAGAGTTGCTGCTGAAAGCTTGGCTTGTTACTACTCAGAGATTCGCATTTGTCCCCAGAACTCCAGAAGATGCTGGTACTAAATCAGCTTTAGAAGTGTAATGTAACAGGTCTAAAGCCAAAAACTGACATACTGTCTCTTCAGACAGCAATCCTTGATATAAGTCAAGGTCAGGCAACAGAAACCAGAAGAGAGAACGATATCAAGAAGTAACATTTTCAGATACTGTTCTTTCAACACTCAGATCTGAGAGTATTTAACCATCACTCATCTACCACAAGATATTGCAGAATAAAAGGTGTGACAGCTGAGGTTACTGCACCCTGAAGAACTGGAGATGTAATGGTCAAAACTAACATCTTGACTGCAAGGAAGCACAAAACAAAACACACATCCTTTTGATGTATAACAATCAAATAAATAATGTATGTATCTTCTCTCTTTCAGGAACATCCATGCAATCACAGACAATTGACTTAAAGACACTTCACAGCAGTTATCTCTTTAGAAGACTCTAAACCACAGCATACTAACTTAAGCCTTAAGTCACTAGATGACAATATTGCTTTTATTATGTTTTGTTTTAACAGGACTAAAATTAGTAGAGAGTTTTTTAATGTTGCTATAGCAATATTAGAAAATGAATTCAAGGAATCTTACAGCATTTTTGTTTGCTTGTTTGTTTTATGCAGAAGAAAAGAATTCCAGCATAGAAATAAAGAATATCTCAATCTATTGAGAAGCAAAAGCTCTCAATTTAATTTGTTCAACCTATTAAAGAAACAAACAACATAATTTAAAAATAAGTATTATTTTGACGTCATCAAACCAAATCGACATTGAAATATAGAAATCCTACTGAGTACTGAATACTACCTTAGCACTGAATTCTTATTAATTTTCCCCCACAGTTTCTGGTATAATAATGCAGTCTTGTTGCCCAAAGTTGTCATTGCTTGTAGCAGATCTGGGCTTTGTGTTGAGAGCACAAGCAGCAGTGGTTGTCAACTCCTTGTTGTCAAAGTTGTGCAGCCTTCAGAACTGTAAAAACAATTTTAAAGGGAACAGAGAACAAGTACATAAGACATAATTGCAAATGATATCAAATATTGTGAATTTGGATGTAACATGTAGACCAAAGGAGAAAGAGCTAGGTGAAGATTTTTTTAACAAACATATTAAAATGACCACAAGCGGATCCTAGAGAGAGACAGACCTCACCATCATCATATTCATCATACTACTCCCAGTGATTGAATTACAAAACTGCTGATTTGCTGTTCACCCATGCCCTAGACTGCAAGATTCAGAGGGACAGTAGAATAATGAGCATAACATCACAGAAAGAGGTAGATATGAGAAACATAGCATATTCATCGATTTAACTGTGTGTAATTTGAACTGTCTAATTCATTTATAGCTTTCACATTTGGTTGCATTTAAATTATTTTGTTCCATTGATTGTTTCTTAGCACTGAGTGCATGACCCACTATAATTCTTAGCTCTCATTATTTAACATTCTGGCAAATTTGCACTTTCAGAGGAATGAGAAAGAGTTCCATAAGGTTAGGCCCACTCCCAACCCTTGCAAAACGTTACTCCTCACAGGTGGATATTCATTGATATTATGTAGGGCTGAATTTGTCATTGAAATGTGATATGAGAAACACACAATGCCTTAAAAGATGAAGGTAAGTTAAATATAAGCAGTTAATCTTAGCAATCAAATCTATAATCTTAACAAGAATAAAAATGTTTCTTTGACATGACCTACTTTCCATAAATCCACAGAGACACAGATTACATATTTTTTAAATAAATGACTATTAAAGAAGCTCGTTACTATTTTTTATTTCAAGGATAAAGTTTCTTATTTAGTCATGTCACAGAACATCCATTTTTATGGTCTGCTGAAATGTATCCAATATTCAAAGATTATTAAGAATTAACATCATCTGGTCAGACATTCATTCAGCCATTTCTTCTGATATTCTCTCCAGACTTGGTGAGTTAAGAATCGTAAGACAAAACAAACGTTTAATCTTTCTTATTTACTAATGGAAAATCACTCTGCTGTGTGACAAGACCTTTACCGCACTTCTCTCAAAATGCAGAAGAGAAATGTTCAATGATAACCACCAATTAGCAATGTGCTACGTTCCTATTTCTTGAATGTTCATCAATTTTCTTAAAAAGATATTCTACTATTGCTAGTACTTTCATCACTGAACTTTTCACAAAGCTGTTAGATTTCTTCAACTTCTTTTATCCAGAAATTCCAACAGACAGTATTTGGTGTCTACTTACAAATCTGTGTATTACTGTAGACTGTATTTCTAACTTTCACTTTCTCATCATGCCAGAGTGAGGTTTGTTTCCTCGTCTGTGGGATCAAGTGATTTTGGGTCTATGTTAAATCTTCATCAGTTATTTATGATTAATGAATTCTCTCAATTCAATCTCATCTCCACTATTTCTTATTTCTAATTTAGCAGTCATTCTATAAGCTTTGTAAAAAAAAAAAATCTTCTGTTTTCAAACTGAATATAATCATAACGATCAGCCCAGGTGAATGACTCATCTTTATAGTTTATTTTTATAATAAGGATCAAAATAGAGAACCAGTACATCTAAATACTAACTTTTATGTTAAATAATAGTCATATATAATATTCAAAAGAACTAAAGGATGCTTTTCTAAGGGCCGTATGAAACTTCCAATATGTCTTACATAATAACAGTATTAGTGACAATAACATTTTTATTTTCATTTATGTTACTTTTCAGTCTGGACTATGCTAGTTAGCACAGCAATATTTATTTCTTCAGTACACCCTGTTACCTCTGGTACCTATTTTGTTCTCCCAAAGTGGATAATAACCAATCATTTTAATGTTCTTATCATGCAAATCAATTCATTGGCCTTTTGGAACATCAGTTATATCAAATCTCTTCTAATCAATGAGAACTTCCGACTTCTCCTACTAATTGCCTTGAAGGAGTAGCATATAGTCATTGAAAAACCATATTCTTTCCACTGATTCATTGATATGGAATGCAACAATCTGAGTTTGTGTTGATATCACATACGCAGTCCTATTTTCATATTGTGTGTGTGTGTGTGTGTGTGTGTGTGTGTATGTTAACAGCCTTATATTTGCTTCAATCAATCTTTAGTTGAGATTATACATTTTTTGTTTTGTGAGAAGCTTGCTGCAGTGTTTATAAATACAATCACCTTTCAGAACAAATGTTCTATAGACAAAAACCTTCCCTTTAATACCAGACACACAAGTAGTGGTCCCTTCTAGTAAGCTCTGAATTTCCAGTGCTATTAGAATTTCTAAAATGATTATGTTGGCTTTTGTCTCCTGCCTCCCTTAGCTCCACTGAAACTTATGCAACTAATTTCAGTGAGTATCAGTTCTTAGTTACTTATAAATATCTGGTGGATTCTGTGCCCTCTCTTTTCTAGACAGACTCATCAGTAATGACTGCTTGCCCTTCTGGGGTATGTGAACACTTTCAGCAGCTTTGTGATAAAAGAATACTGGTTAAAATATTCAACCAGATTTTATTCTGTTCTAGAAACAAGGAATGAGTTGCTGGCTATATGGCAGTCTGACACTTGTAGAGGAAAGTGAACGCTCTCCTATGTAAAGAAACATGCTACGTTCAACCTTAACACCTTTTATACAATGCAAACCATAACCAAGACTTCAGAATTATTATTCATTGCTGATTTATGCATTCTTATTAAGAAATGCAAAGCACTTTATTTCTGGGAAAAAAATGAAATTATAGTTAAGGAATTAGTGTTGGGGAGATAAAAGAGTAAATGGTTACTTCTTGGAGGCATGAGCGCACGCTTCCTCTAGTACCTTAAGTGTCACCTAGTCTGTCTTGGGCTGAGAAACATTTGTAACTTAGAACCTAGCAGGGTTTGACTATTATTTTAGATTCCTAATAGGCAGATCATACATTGTAAAGGAAATTATAGCCTAATGGTACAAATGAATGGGCATCTATCACTCTGGATCGGCCCCGCCTCACTCTTAATTTGTAAGCCTAATGTGATAACAACAGAAGGTAGGAATACTGAAAATATACCTTGTTAGGAACAGAAAAGAGTAAAGAAGATTCTTGGTAATTTATAAGCCATGTTTACAACACTTTTTTTTCCAATAAATACTCAAATAAGTAGGTAAAATAAAATGTGTATGGGAACTGTTGAATCATGGCCTGAACCGCTGACTGATCACCTGAGGTGAGCACTGAGTCAGCCACAGGAGCACAGGTGAAGGCAATTCACCCGTGTGAGCAGAAGGGGTGGAGTCTGGCTCCACCTCTCCCAGATCCCATTTAAGGGCTGACCACCACTGGGGAAGGATCTCTTGTTGGAGATATCTCCCCTGTGGAGTCCTGGATGAGCTTTGACCATTGGTGATAGGTGAGCCCTTCCTTATTTACTGGCTGTCTTTATACTATCTGGATAAACCATACAAAATATACCATCCATCTTTGTTATTCTATGTGGGTACTATTCTTTCAGGTACTTTCACCCTACAACAGTGCCACTGTATCTGAATGCAAAAGTTAAATTTGGCATAATATACTCCCAAGATTCATTGTCACCTGTGTGATTGCTTACTGCCCTGTATTTAAGGCACAAAAACTGAACAGATGACAGAACAAGCGAAGTTATCAGTAAACCTTGTGAAAAATATAGCAACTATCATTACACCTGTTGTTTTCAAGGGAAACTGAGTAAGAAACAGAGGGGGCATATGGCAAGCTGAATCCAGCACTTTAATAGAAGTGAAGCTGCCACAGAATCATGTCCCCAGGTCCAACCAGCAGCACAGCTGAGAATGTATTTCCATAAGGCACACACATGCAGACCACACTGACTCAGATGTACTTATGTAACAGAATCATAGAATGGTTTGAGATGGAAGGGACCTTTAAAATCATCTAGTTCCAACTTCCCTGCTACAGGCAGGGACACCTCCCACTAGACCAGGTTGCTCAAAGACCCATCCAGCCTGGCTTTGAGTGCTTCCAGAGAGGAGATATCCACAACCTCTCTGGGCATACTGTTCCAGTGTCTCACCACTTTCATAGTAAAGAATTTCCTCCTAATACCTGGTCTAAATCTACCCTCTTCCATTTTAAAGTATTTCCCATCATCCTGTCATTACATGCCCTTATATGCACATGGACAGCTGGTGTCATAGTTCAGTAAAAACAGACACACAGAGCAGGCACATAAACATGGACAGAGCAAACAGTCTCATTCTCTTTCCATCTCTGGCTTAGCAGGTGTGGGGCAAATAACCCCCAAAAATAGCACCCAAAAGAAATAGTGCCAAAGCTAGTATATTTTTTGATAGGCTGAAGTAGATGATGTACAGATGGTTAATAAGAAAAGAGTGGCTCACCTTTAAAGATGGTCAAGGCTCGCCAATAACTCCACTAGGGAGGGATCTCCAACCAGAGATCCTTCCCTGGTGGTGGTCAGCCCTTAAATGGGGTCTTGGGAGAGGTCGAGTCAAACTCCACCCCTTCCAATCACACTCACTTGTGCCCCTGCGGCTGACCCAGTGCTCGCCTCAGGTGATCAATCAGTGGTTCAGGCCGTGATTCAACAGTTCCCATACAGCAGGGCAAAGGTCTGTTAGAGTGAAACACATGTATATGTATGGACCATGTGAGTCCACCCAGCATCTGGGCTCAGACATTCAGTCTGACTAGTAACTGTCCCTGGGTTCCAGTCTCCCCAGTTGCTGGCAGTTGGGCACGAGTCCTCAGCAGCTCTACTGCAGCTGCTGGTGCAGACTCCTCACTCACAGATACACATGTATGCATAAACACACATACATGCACACATAGACAGCTGGTGGCACTCAGTCCCATTAAGCAGCAAGGTCTCTCCTTGAATGCCCTGCAAGGGTTCCGGGCAAGATCTTTTCTAAGTCTTCAGTTTAGATATCCCTGTCTGTTACTTCTTCTTCATGCTCCCTTCTGTGTGTGCAGGCAAGCTTTTTGTCACATAACCTGACAGAAAGATGTGAGACCTGTAACAAAGAAGCATATTTTATTTTCATACCTCTCCAGACAAACTAAGTATTAACATTTTAAATAACACCACTCTGTCAAAGGGTCTTTCTGTTCGGTTCACATGACAACTGTCTCTAATACAAGTAATTGGTTCCCTGAATAGTCTTCAAAAGCGTCAAGGGACATGATGATCACATCAAAAAGATAATCATACTTATTATGTGTATTAAAGGACATCTGGACAATTCTTATGAATCCATTATAAGGCACAAAGAAATAATCTCAGCAGGAACATCTCAACATCTTTTTCAATAGAAGTACTTTTAAAAGTCTTTTGGCTAACATAATTCTCCTGAATAAATAGGTGAAAAGCTGTAGTGTTTCAGTAATACGGAAATACTTACTACCCAAAACTCTATTTATTGATTACTTTCCGCCAACAGTCCTAAGCCAGAAGTGAGCACATCAGATCCAGCAATTTACAAAGCACAAGGTATTACCTATCCCTGACTTGGCCAGCTCAGCGTGCTTTAGTGCCCTCAGACAGCACCTTTCTAAATGTTTCCCAGATACAATTTGTTTTCCCTTTTCATTCACCAGCCACTGTCTCACTGTGTTCACATCCACTGTTTGGTCCCTATCAGCGGTCAGCAAGAACTGGTGGACTTCAATTTTTTCCACGTGGAAGAATTCAGTGTCACACCTTCACTTCATACACATTTCCATGTCAGACACCATTGTGTCAGACTGCCCCTCAGCTGCCCTCTGTAGCGTGGCAACAAAATATAATGGAACATTGGTAGGAAGATTCACCTTCTACTGCCATACCACAGACATCCACCTCTGATGTTGTGGGCCAGTGTAATAAAATAGGAGATACTACCTTCAGAGCAGCCCTCGTTTACTCCTGACTCAACTGTTTAAGACAGTCATTCATGATTAGGCAACTACCTCTGCTAGCTTTTTTTTTTTTTTTTAACAGCAGTAGTGGTGATTACTACAAGTTTTGGAACAGGCTGAAAAGTGAAAGCAAACTTGTTGACTATCACTCCAGATCCGTGTTAAATTATGAAAATGTGTTGAATGTTTCTATATTCTATCAAAACCTGAGAAGCAATTAATGGTCTTGCATTTTAAAATAAATACAAGAAATGTAATGGGTAATCATTGGTGGTAACTATTAAAAAATAACAGTAAGGGTGACGTGTTAAGAAATTTACAGTAAGAGTGACGGAGTACTGGCACAGGCTGCCCAGAGAGGTTGTGGAGACTCCTTCTCTGGAGAGACTCAAGACTCGTCTGGATACTTACCTGTGTGACCCATTGCAGCATACTTGCTTTAGCAGCAAGGTTGGACTCAATCATCTCGAGGTCCATTCCAACCCCTGCAATTCTATGATTCTGTTCTCTAGCTGCATTGATATTCACTAGAGAAGGAATATCATGCTACTTAGTTAACTTTAAAAGCTCTGGACAAAATAAAAGATTGCTCTGAAAATTCACTGTGATAAAGAAGCACAAGTAGATATGAAATCACAATACATTCGTATCTAGCAGAAGATAATAACAATAAGACTGAAGCCACTGAGCAGCATAGAAGAACAAGTAATAACTGCGATGATGTATCCCCTTTCTATAGCCCGCATTACATTAAAAAAAGTCTCAGGTCTCGGAGAACAAATTTAAATTATGAATTGTTATGTAGCAGTGGCTACTACAGAAGTATTTTCTTGTGATGCACTGCGTATTAAGTTTCAAGAATTCACAGGTGGCTCACAGAAACTGTATGACTTTCAAATGAAGTACTGAAGGCCATGGGAGCAAGATGACTGTAGAGAATTGTAGCTCATTTGAATGACAGCATCCCTGATGCACCAACTTTTGCTGGCATTGCATTCGTGGCCATCCACAGTATGATTACTTTGTGATCACAGGCAATAGACATTCTGGCTGTGTCCCGAGGAAGCTGAATTATCCTTACATAATAATACTGATTTAAAATTCACCCAACTTTGGTAACAGTGGCATCTGCAGACAGTGGTTCAGTTCCAAACACATGCTACTCTCATCACAACAGAGATCAACAAGTCAAGTAGACCTGTCAGGTTTGTCAGACAATTTCAGCAGAGCCTGTATTTGTTGTATTTTTTGGACAACAGTGATATTCTAACGTTTTTTTCATGTCAGAATGACTAGTCCATGGCATTACTGAACCTGAAACACACAGCAAGTAACTGAAAACGTCATGGTTCACATAGTAATGTTATTTTTGTTTTAGTTGTTAAAAACAAAAGAGTCAGTTGATTAGCCCAAGAATTACAATGCTTTTGCAGATGGCAATTCAAGTGTTAACAGGTAGTAGTGCTCACAGTAAACAGAACCAAGTTGTGTGAGCACCCATTGTTTTATATTCCAAAATTCCTATTTACCTTTTGCAGTGGAACTGCCAGGTTACAGCCTGACTCAGTGGTTGGGCACCAGGTGAGAAGGTGTAGCTAACCCAGGGAGCTCAGGTGCAAGCAATGCACCTGAGTGAACAGAAGGAGGGGAACTCTTGATCCACCTCTCCTCACCCTCACTTAAGGGTTATCAGCCAAGAAAACAGTAAGTCTCTGTACAGAGGTTGTATTTCTCTTGGGCTGTTACCAGTTGTTGGAGGGGGTGAGCTAATTTTTTTCTTTCTTGTTACTTTCTATTGTTCTGTAGCACCTGTGTCCTGCTAGATGGTATACCTATCACCTTCTTTTTATGCGCTGTTTTGAATGCAGTGTTAACATTCAGGCAAAGTCAGAAATACAAAACATAGTAGAGAATTCACTCATGTAAACTTGCATAGTGTTTTTCAAGGTTAAAATCAGATGTCTCTTGCTTCCCGGACTGCAACTTCAAGCCCGCTTCAATGAAAACTTTTCTTTAACATTCATGTCAGAATTTTTTGCACTATTATTCTGAAAAGATTTGGTGTAAAAAGACAGAGGTGCTTTTCCACCTTTTTAAGAGCATAACAAACAACAGAAGAGTTGTAAATTACTATTCTATATACGATTGAAATGCTGCCAAGGATTTGGGCACAACACAAAATAGAACAAGGAGTTAGTTAAGGTGTGGATGCCAAGAGAATGACTTAAGAAGAAATGACAAAGAATTCTTTCTGAATTCACCCTGTAACTTACATTTTTGTGTTAGTCCATAAATAAGATGAATTTGCACCCTTGGTTAACTCCCTTTAGCTAACTTTAGGTGTGACATTCATATGTGCACATCTATGTGTGAGCTGGTCATTTGATGCTCACTTTTACTGATAACTGAGAAGCACAGGCACCCTTACAGTATGATTCTTTTGATTTTAGGATGAGATGGATGTAACTTTAGATGACTTCTCTGATTTGTGAGCAAATGCAGAAGATGAGCTCATATACAGATTTCTGGATAGGAAACATGTAAGTTGTTCCAAGTCCAAGTTAAAGTCCTCTTTACGAATGTTCTTATGAATGGATTTTCATTCTTCACTTTTACATATACACTTTCAAATAATTAAAATAAAAATATATTATTTTTTCCTGGTGTACTTAGGCATTACGTCTACTTTAAGTTATGTGCATTGGATGAGATTAGTTCCATGCAGTGTCTGGAACTTCTGGATCACAAAAACAAACAAACAAAACAACAACAACAAAAAAACAACCAAACAAAAGCAAAACAAAAACAACAACAGAATCTAGTGAGTAATACCTTTATTATAAAACATCACCTTACTGTTACATTCAGGATTAACGTAATTGAGAGCATAGGCCTCTTAAATGAAATATTTGTTTAAAAAATAATTTCAAGTTTGGAACAGTAGTAGAAGGTTATTATGTACAACCTTTTCTTCATTTAAGGTCTTTGAAACCTAAGTCATAGTAAGGCTGTGATGTATTCCAGTGTCTACTGGGAAGTAAATGTCCTAAACAAGAAAAAAATAAAATAACCAATCCGAAGGAGCTGAAAAAATGTGAATTTTCAACATTTCCAAAATAAGGAAACAAATGTAACCCATTATTTTTTATTCTGTTTTATTTTCCCATTAGTAAATGACCTCAGGTTTTGTATTGACCCGAAAATTCAGGGTCCCAGAATTTGTCAGGTATTGTCTTATCCTGAGTTACATTTATCCAGCAGGTGTTCAATGGTCATGCAAGCAACTAACACACAACTTGTTTATCTTACTCTTGGTAAATAGTACATACGGTAGACATGTAGCAAACTAAGGCAGTCGGTTGAGTATGGAACAATAGTCATTTGTGTCAAATGGGGTTGGGAATGCTGTTACGCTACTCTCAGACTTACCTGGGAGCCAATGAGAAGGAAGAAGTTTACATTAAAACATACAAACAGAACTAGATTACAAGTTGAGAGGAAGAAGTTCTTTCTGGCAAAGAAACTCCCACTTGGAACACAGTTCTGAGTAAAGACCTCATGTTGCTGACAGCATCTTGTTAAAACCTTCCTTCTCTCTTCTTGAGAGGTACGGATATGTCAACCTCAGGATCGCATAATTGTAGGGGTTAGAAAGGACCTCTAGAGATCATCTAGTCCAATGTCTGTGTCAAACCAGGTTCCCTAAACCATGTTGAGTCCAGGTCAGCCTTGAACATCTCCAGAGAAGGAAACTCCACAACCTTTCTGGGCAGCCTGCTCTAGCGCGCTGTCACCCTCACTGTGAAGAAGTTCCCACGCACATTTGTGTGGATGTAGAGGAACACTTGAAAGGTAACCATAACACAAAAGAAAAGGGCAGGTAGTAGGAAGGTTTCTGTTGCATTATCAAAGTTACTTTTCATTTCTTTCAGAATTTAACTCAAACAATTAGACTCTCAAACCAACAAAGTTTAATGGAATATTGGTGGGAAGATTCTACCTCTACTACCATACTCCCACCATCTGCCTCCATCATCTTGGGCTGCAGCAGAAATGCTAAGTCATGGCTTGAAACAGTGATTGAGCACCTGGTGGGAAGGCAGGGACAACCCAGGGGAGCTCAGGTGCATTCAATGTACCTGAGTGACCGGAAGGGGTGGAGCTAGAATCTACTCCTTCCCAGAACTTATTTAAGGGCAGGCAGTGGAGGCAAGTGTATCTTGCTGGAGATCCCTCCCTGCCTGATGCCTTCATATGGTAAGTAGTTGTTTTTTTCAGTTTGCTTCTGTGTACGTGGTTGCAGCATTTGAGCATATCTGCACTTGCTGCAGCCTCGGACTTTGCTACTCTGCTATTGTTGCTGTGTTTCCCGTTGCATTATAGCATTATACAGGCCAACATAATAAAAATATTGGAGATATTATTTTTGGAACAGCCCTTGTATATCTGTATTGATGTTTGTTACAAAACGTTTGAGCTATACTTTTTTTAGCATTCACAAGTGGATGTATAAATGCTGGAAGTTTTGCTTCAGTTCCTTCTGTCTAAGGAAAAAAAAATCCTGCTTTCATTAGGCTGGAAACTTGCTTTTATGTGATGTTTCAAGATGTCAGGAAAGAAGAACAGATCTGTAGTATGTGGTTTGTGACAGCTTTCACTCACAAGTGAAAGTGATATGCTACCTACAGGAAAGTAATGTGCAGATGATTTAATCCTCATTTAAAAAAATGAGTGTCAGAACATACAAGATTTCTAAAAAAGATGAAAATAGTTTATTAGAGTGACTCATAAGAGGATTCTGAAGATGCTCTTCTCTTTTAAAATTACGTATAACTTTGACTTAGAAATCCATGCACAAGAAATGTAAAATACTGTATTTATAGAATGCATGTATTTGCTTTGAGAATATAGCTGTAAAGAACTGGAACCCTTCAGTAGTCAGGATCTATTTACAAGAGATTCATTCTAATGCTTACTCCTTGTTAGTCCTGCAGAACCTCATTAAGACGCTATCCTACATGAGAACTGAATGGAACTGGTAAAAGTTGGGTTTATCCAGCGTTCACAGCAGTGAAACACTACAAGTGACCTAGAAACACTGCAACCACTTTCGTGTGGCTGTCTAACAAAACGTTTGATTCCTGTGAATTTTGTGCATTTTATTTTTAGCCAAGGGATGACCACATTTTGAGTAGCACGTTTTTTTTGACGCTTTATAAACACAGGACAACAGCCGTGTGAGTTACAGCTATGGAGATGAAAGCAGCTCAGCGCTTTTCGAGGAGACTACACTTATATTTGCACGCAGACACACAGACGTTTTATGCTGACAGTTTTTTTCTTTTTTCCTTCAAGTCGGTTTCATCCAAAAGCTGTATCACATTCCTCGTTTACTCTTCCCCCCCCTCCCGCTTCTGTGTAGCCGCCTGCCCGTCCCACAGGGTCACAGCGGAGCGGGTAAGGCGTGAGGCGGCCGGTGCGCTCCGAGCTGGGGCTGCGAAGCAGAAAGCGCGGACTGACGGCGCCCAACGAGAGCACACAGGGAAGAGCCGCGGAAACGCTCGTCACCGCGGTCAGCAACGAGGTACTGAGGCAGGCTGTGCTGGGAGCGCGGCGACAAAACCAGCCGGGGAGCTGCCTTCACGCGAGCACAATCATCGCGGAACCGCCCAATAGAGTGGACACGACGAGACAGCGAAGTCCACCTCCTCGCCCCGCCTGCTCGCTTTACGGCAGTGTCGCGCCTCGTCGGCTCTTTGCGGCGACGGAACCGGCAAGCCGGAAAGCAGGTGCGCGGGCGGGGGTCTGGAGGGTGCGTGGGGAGGGCGGCAATGGAGGTTTTGTTGTTCGCAGCTGGCGGCCGAGATTTACTCTCCTTCCGCAGTATTAAACGGCCGGGCTGCTGCTGGTGAGACCAGCCCTTGTCTTTCCCCGTGGCTTTTCCGGCCGGGGGCTGTACAGTGAGGTCCGCCGTGAGGGGTGGGCGTGGGCCTCCAGGCCTGGAGTGGTTGAGCTGCTGGCCCGGCCTGCTCTCGGCAAGCGGGTGTTGGGGTGTGAGCTACCCCTTCCTTGGGCAGAGAATAAACGCTGACCCCTTCCTTGTTCTGGTTTCGTTGTCACCCGAGTTTACTTAGCGAGGCAAGAATAAGAGGCTCGCTGCCAAGGGGAAAACAGCGGTAGTGTTGGATGGGTCCGATTACTTAAGTGCTTGTTATTAGTATTAATAAACTCAGAGCAGTAGAAGCGAATGAAAAGCAAACAAACAACAAAACCTGTGATCTTGGGGACTGTTTTCAGGTACTATTTGACTCCACGTGGCTGGTAGTGTAAAATGCCTGCTTAGCTTCCAAAATAGGTAACTGTCTGTAGTGCCCTGCAGGTTACCACTCAGGTGTTTCAGGAGAGTATTTTGTGTTGGTGTTCAAAGAATATTTACAGCTTTTGGAAGTCCTGAATCCTCAATTCAGTTGTTTTTAATATACTAACATTCGTACAGCTCCCTTTCAATCTTCAGGCCTGTTGTGAAAGGACTGACTATGATACAGAACTACTGAAATAGAACCAACAGTCTTCTGCAGAGTTCTGAACGTGCCTATTGCACTGTTTTACTTTTTCCTTACCTTTACTTTTGGAGTCAGAGCTGAGTCGTAGTCTTGACTTCTTAGTGTAGCAGAAAAACTGTTAGAAATTCCAGCAAAGAGGCCAAAACACTTGCCAACTTGGTAGTTTCTAGTTTATGTATGTACATTTATTTATTTATTTATTTAAAAAATGATCATGCTGACCAGCCATTAGTTCAGATGCAAGCTGGCTTTGAGCAGAAAACCACATTGTGTCTGAGCTTCTGAATTCAAGTAAGCATGCTGGTTTTTAGCAGGCACTGTTACAGAATAATTTCCTTTGCATCAGAGCTGTTTCTGACCACGAGAGAGAGAATTTACACCATCCAAGATCTAGATGTGTAAGTATCTGGAGGAGCTCTTTCCGATTCATGTGGTAATGCTGACAGAATCTCATCTAGTTCATCAGTGAACTAAATTTATTCATAAATTTATTTATGAATTGTGTAAATTAGTTTACTTGTTAGACCTGGTCAATTTTTTTCTGGAGTCTAGCTTAGCTTTTGGAGGAGATCAGGTCACTTTGATGTGCATTTCCCCTGATTCAGAAAAAAAAAAATGTATCAAATGACAGTGTATTGTTCTGGTAGTTCTGTATTTATGGAGGCATTTTTGAAGCTAAACCTGAAGTAGTATTTATGTAACTTACCTGGTGTTTTTAAAGTAAATAGAGGTCTATACCCTGTTCACCTTTTTTTTTTTTTTTTTTTTTTTTGCTTGCTCCTTCCTTTTTGTAGCTGTCATGTATGATTTGGATGCTACAGATGTGTTCCTCCTCCCAGTAACTTAAGTAACCTATATTTGCAGGATATTTCTTATGAGGATATGTCTCCTAGATAGCTGGTCATTTTTGTTGTCCTCCACTGTGCCTTTTTACATGGATTCATATTTCTGGAAACTGGATGCATAATAAAGATAACAGTAGAATCTCTTGATATTGACTAGTGCAAGGAATTTTCTTCCAGTTGACTTTTTAGTAACAACTGATGAAGTGGATATTGGACAGTTTCTAGCCTACATGATCTTCATTAAATTAAATTATGCTTTGATGCATAAAGAAAGAAAAAAAACAAGCCCTACTCTCTAGTTTGGATGGACCTCGTGAACAAATGATCTCTAATGTGTTGCTAGAAGTTTGTTAGAAAAGTGATAGATGGAGTTTGAGCTAAGAGAGGGAAATAATGGGTGGACCAACCAAAAAAACCCCACCATCCACAAGCAAACATAGTAGGAAAACAAAAGCATCACTGTATCTTTCAGCAGTCAGTGATTTAAATAAGTGGTGAGCTGCCTTTAAGCTGTTGTGTTCAATAGCTACGAAGCTAGCTGACTTTATCTAATCTTTTCTTGAGCATTTAGTCTTTTTGACGTCTTGTGATAATGAGTTTCCAGATTTAATTATGTTCTGCATAGGAAAGGCAGTCTATGTGATACTGTTTTCAGTGTAATATTCAACTTTTCCATGCATCTCCTCATCCTAGGGTCTTCTGAGCACATTCAGAATTAGAACACAGAGGTGAAGTTTTCAGCTTGCAATTGCTGTGTAACTTTAGGAAGATACTTACTGTATCTTTGTAATGAAGTGTGCATGTGATGTGGTATCCCAGTGACAAATTTCCTTGATGTTGGGAAGGCGTGCCTTTCTCAGACGGTCAGTTTGGGGTTATGATTACTGAAGTTACTATCCAAGAGTTTTCCTGAAACTCACCTTCTGTCAGAAACTGAGACAAGTGGAAAAAGAATGATCCAAACGCTACTAATTGCAGCAAACAAATTACACAGTATTACTTGCGCAGTTTTAATAAAATTGATGCTTTTGCATGGACAGTTGATTATTTTTGTTTACATTTTTCGTATTTGTGTACTCTTAGTTACAACTTTTGATAAAAATTGTGGTCATCACAAAAGATGGTGGAAATAGAATGAACGTATTTGTAGATGATAGTTCTGAGAGTTTTTCATTTAGTGATAGCCAAAGTTGGTCTACTACATGACAGACTTTTTTTTTTTTTTAACTTAAAAGCTGCAAATTTTACAGCATCTCTTGGAAGCATTCTAAAAAACCGTGTATTTCAGTTTTGAAAAAATAATTGTGTAGTTTAATTACTTTAAAGTACTTGAGGGTTTCTTCTTGTTTCAGATTGCCAGCATTGCCCGTATTACTACCGATTTTATTGATGAAATTGCTGAAAACAAAAAAAGATTTAATATTCACTGTGAATGAGAAGCTCTGCTTCAGTGCTTTTGTAAAACAATTGTTCTTAAAGATTAAATGTTCATCTTGGTCTCAGCTGTACTGTGCTTGTACAACTACTCTGAGTTGTCTGCAAGGTGCAGTGATTTTATTAACCATAACTAATTGCTGCAGAAGTGCTCGACAAGGACTCATGATATATGGTAAGGCAGTTAATTCAAAATTGGCATCCTGTCTTTCCAAGTGATATGAACTTTTCCAATGGCTTTTCTATGAGATTAGAGTTCATTTTACACCGTGGTGAATATAGCATGAATTTTGTGATCCACTTCTGATGAAGCTAATGATATGTGCCACTTACAAGTAATTGCAGTTATTAGACATCTTTTGATAATGAATTCAGCAATGTATAGAATAGCAGTGTTGTAAGGCACCAGAGACAGAATTATGTAACCAGCTGGCTCATAATGACTCTTGTGGTTCCAGAGCTGCTTTGAAAGTAAAGCCTCCTAATTTGTTATGTTTGCTCATGGTGTCAGAGGTAGATGTTGGTGGTATGGCAGTAGAGGTTGAATTTTCACATCAGTATTCCAGTAAGTTTTGTTGCAGTGTGACACATGGTAGCACAGGGGCAGTCTGGCGGAATGGTTTCTGACATGGAAGTGCATATGAAGATGTCATTGAATTCCTCAATGAAAGAAAACTGCATCAGCGTTTGTTGAATGTATGTGGAGATGTTGATGTGAGCACCGTGAGGCAGTGGGTGTTCTGTTTCAGCAGTGATGACAACAGTGGGTCACGTCTCTGCTCATTTTGACAAGCATGGTATGCGGGCTCTTGTTCATAGCTGGCAAAAATGCATAGCTAATGGGAGTGACTACATTGACAAAGTGTTTTGTAGCTGAGAATTTCCTCTATCAGGAAGACTTATCATGCTCTTTCTGTTGTAGCTTCCTCGGAAATAAATAGTAGGCGTTACTTTTGGAGGAACTCTCCCAGTTAGTGTTTCAGTTTCAGAAGACTCTTCCTCACGGTTAAATTGACTTTTTCATTCATCTTGTCAAATGAATCTCAAAAATGTTTTCTTCGTGCCTGTAAGATTTCCAGCACCATTGTAGGTGGACTTGCCTACATAGGCAGAACAATTTCAATTCATTTTTTTTTGTCATTCAGGTCAGCTTATCAAAATTAAAGTGATACTGTACATACATATGCAACAGCATGAGTTCTCTTTCCTTTGTGTAGGGATGCATTAGCTGTATGGCCACTCTTTTTCTATACCTGGGAAGAAGATCAGTGGCTCAGGGACACCTATGTTAGATGTCTTATTTTTTTGTCTCATAGGAACATAGCTTTCTTAAGACTTAAGGCAACTGGTGCGTGGTTATATGGCTCTTTACAACAATTTTCCATGGTTTTCCATAATACTTTCCCATAATGTTTTGATTTTAGCTCTAACCTGCTTCAGAAACTTTCTCTGAGTTGTATTTGGAATCTCACAGGTTGGATAAATGTGCACTAAGGGAGCAATCAGGCTCATACAGACTCCATTGTAAGCTGAATAATAATGTACGGGCACTCCTGGGGATTACTGTCTTCGTTTTTTTTTATTTTTTATTTTACTGGAATCCTTCTTAAATGCTGAAAAATTTATATATGTACTTTTCTCAGAGGGAAAGCTTTTTTTTTAAAGGAAGTACCTTTAAAAAAAAATATTTGGAGGAGATATTCTCCCTTCAGAATTATTCAGTTCCAACCTTGAGGACTAATGAAAATGTACTTTGAAGGAGATCAGAGTTATGAAGGATAATAATGGCATTGAATGAATAATAAACTACCAGTTACTTTGAACTGGGCTGTAATATAGTATTTAGGGCATTTGTTTAATTGTCAATAAATTTCGTAAGTGATACAGGTGCTTGAGCACACAGCTGTCCTCCATTTAAGAACCTTGTGTAACCTTGTGTCCAGCTGCTCTTTCAGAGAGTGTGAAGGTTTCAGGAATCATGCTGGCCTGAAGGGATACTTTTGATGTGGTAAAGGGTCTCAGATGCCAGCAGACACTCTGCTTAGGGATTAAATCCCACTCAGGTGCCTGTCATAAGTAAACCTTGAATCATCAGCATGGTTCAGGCACAGAGCTTCAAAAATGATTTCACACCACCCGGAAGCATGATGGTGGATGTGTCTTCAAGTGCCTTAAAAGAAGTGGGAGTTAAACTTTACATGTTACTTCTCTGTAAATATTTGTGGTGTCTGCTTATATGTGCACATATTTGTAAACAGAAATGCAGTAGGCATGTACAGTACTCCGAGGACAAGGATGAGCCCAGAGATTTTAACAAGAGTTCTTGGGGGTGGTTTTCTGAATAGAAATTTGCTTATATGTACTCTTTGCTGGCTTAACTGAGATGCCTGATGGGGTTTTGAGTTGACAGCTTTCTAACAAACAGTTTGTCTAACTTCTGTAATAGAGTTTTGCTTCTGCTTTACATTCATGTTTCCAATTGCATGGGAGCTTGTCCTCAGACCTGCCTAGCAGCAGCCTTTCATTTGGTTGCTTTCTGAGATAAATCTAGACAAGGTAGACAAACTTATGGACTGTATTTAGGGTTTGTACCTCCAGTTATGTTCTAGGAGTATTGAAGACCAGTGGTTTCTGGTAGTTGTGTTATGTCTAGGCAAAGTTGCCTGTTACCCTTGAGAGACACAGGTGACTACTCAGTGTGGTTTATTCTATTCTGGGTAATCCTTGTGTTAATTTGGCTTGTATTCACTCGTGTTTGTATAGATAGTATTTAACAAATCTTTCTAGAAAACATGGACTGTGATAACTTTTACCTCTTTCATAATTTTGTTCCACTTAGATTTCATAGTGCCACTAGATGCATCTTCACAAGATCATTTTCTGATACTTACTTTCTGGTTCTTGTTTTTCTTTTTGGGAAACCTGAAGAATTTTGCAATAAATGGGTGCATCCATTCCCTGCCTTTATGTAAGGTTAGGTCACTTCATCCTCCCACATCTCTTTCACTAGTGTTTTGAAATGAGATATTAGGAGAGAACACCTTTTTGATATTCTGAAAGCAGTAATGTATGTACATATAAGCGCTTCTGAGCAGTCACTATTTCACTTCTTCGTTGTGCTGAGGTATTTGTTCCAGTTTTGATACTGATGGAGATCAATATTGTGTATCAAGCAGCCTTTGAGTCTGCCTGAGCACGCACTCCTTAATTCTGCATCTCCTCTTCCAACATGGAACAGGTCTTTGGTCCGTCTTTGTGTGAAATGGAGATCAGCAATGTGTAATCCAGACAATTAAAAAGAATTCCAGTGTGATATCTGTGCCTTTTGCAGAAAATGAGGTGTCTGAAAGTAAACAAAGTGTACAAGTGTTAGCACAGCTTATAGAGGTAAAAAAAAAAAAAACAAAAAAACTGGGAAATACTAATGTAGTACTATCTTGCATTAACCTGCCATTTATGTTTAATATTCCTGGCTCTATTAAACAATTATTATCAGTAGCTGCCAACTTTATTGTTAGGTGCTGTATTTGGACTGTTTGTGATGAAAATGCTTGGATAAGAAGTTTAAGTAAATCGAAGATGTGGAGCTTTTGGAGAGGGTCTAGAGAAGGTCTGCAGAGATGATCAGAGGCTTGGAGCACTGCTCCTGTGAAGACAGGCTGAACGAACTGGCCGTGTTCAGCCTGGAAAAGAGAAGGCTTCAGGGAGATCTGATTGCAACCTTTCAATATTTAAAGGAATTTTATAAACATGGGGGGAGAGAGAAAACATTTTACTTGGGTACTTAGTGATGACATAGGGGAAAATGGTTTTAAACTACAGGAAGGGAGATTCATGTTAGATGTTGGGGAAGATTTTTTTTTTTTGACAGAGTGGTGAGGTGCTGGACTAGGTTGCTCAGTGATGTTGTGGATGCTCCATCCCTGGAGATGTTTAAGGCTGGGTTGTATGGATTTATGGGCATTCTGATCTGATACTTGATGTAGAGGCTGGCAAATCTGCTTGTGATGGGGATGTTGGAACTTGCTGATGTTTGGGGTCCCTTTGATCTCAAGTCATTCTATGGCTTTGTAATAATACAAATGTACAGGTGTCCTCATTGTTTTAAGAATGCTTTTTTCAGCTGTCATTTGTCTTAGCTTCTTTTTTATAGAAAGTATTCCACTACAACAAGTGAAAGTGCTGTTTTATCCATGTACTGTTTGGTTTGTAGCAACCTGCTATTAATTTCTGATATCTAATGCCCTTTTTTAAATTACTTTAGTAACCAATAATAACTTCTGATTCTCTAAATGAGAAGTTTAGACAGACAGCCAGGAATTTGCTCGTAATCTGAATTTATAGGCAGAGTAGGCAAAATCTGGTAAATATCTTAACATTCCTTAAATAGTTTAAACAAGATAACTTCTGAGAGCTTTTGAGGGCTGTGTACCAAGCCCAGTGCTGAGTGCTACAGAAGTTGGTACTTCAGCATAGACTGACTACCAATTTTTGCTTGTGATTCTGTTAAAGCTGTGTTATTCCATCATTTAAGTAAGGAAAGATTTATGTACAACTTGAAAATAAAGGCGTGCCATTTGAACAATCCCCTTTTCTTAGCCCTACAGGGGAGCTGTCTGCTTTTTTTAAACATCTTAATATTTCTATATTTGTTTTTTTATATCTGTTGGACCATGTTGTTTGTAGCATTTTAGTGGAGAACAGGAAGAGATGGTTCTGATATTTGCTTACAGAAAAAAAGCATAAGGCCAGAAAGTGAAAGGAAAACTTAGTGTGAAAATACAAAATGAAAAACTCCAGTAATGAGGGGTACCGTTGTAATAGTGGTAACAATATTTTTAGATTTAATGAAGGAAAAACCTGCCGAGATCCATGCTGACTGTTAGGCTTCTCTTCAAACAATAAAATGTCAATGGTTTTGTACTTGAATTCTGTTTTAGCTGAGTATAACCTGCTTTTATATTTTACTTTTCCACATAAAAAGTTTCAATGTTAAACTCACATTTCTTTTAAAAAGAGAAGTGAAGCAAGCTTTAAAAAAATATATCGTCTCTCCACAACAGTTTACAAAGGTGAATATTGTTTTTCTTGCTTTACAAACAGAAATTTAGTGGAAAGACAAGTTTGTTTCAAATGAGGGTGGAAATGTTTGCAAAAACCTAGCACTTAAAAAAAAAAAAAAAGAAGTCGGCAGAATGTGCCTGAGTAGTTCTTACGCGGTAGCAAAACCTGACATTTTTTACCATGCTGAGCTTTGCTCTCTGTGACAACAACAGGGCCCTAGGGAATGGCATGGAGCTGAATCAGGGGTCAGGGACATGTTCTTCACCACAGGGCCATGGGAATGAAACCGCCCATCGAAGTAGGCATGGCCCCAAGCTGCAGGAGTTCAGGAAGCCTTGACTGGGTCAGTGCTCTCAGCCGCAGGGTTTGAGTTCTTTCTGGTGCTGAGGGGAGCCAGGAGTTGGATTCAGTGATCCTTATTTGCAAACCAGCAGGTTCATTTGATACAGATGTTTAAGGTAAAACTGTAGGCCAACAGGTTTACTTCTACCAAATCAGAAGGAATTTGTTAACCTTATGGTAGCTGCAATAAGACAAGCAGTAGCTGATAGAGATAACTGCTTTCAGATTATATCAGTATGCTCTGTTTAAAGAAAGCTAACCTACAATTTTTTTTAATGTAAATTTATATTGTGTGTCCGATGGCCACAGCATTTTTGACCTAGTATTTACAGCTGCCTCTAGTATGTTATGGAATGATACTTTAAGTTCAAATCCCTGTTTTTGCATCTATTCTGTTTTCTAATTGCGGGTTTGGTTCCCTTGCAAGGCAGATTACAATGCCCTTGTGAAGTTGTGCATTGCATACACGCGCTGGAGTTAGCCTTGGGATGAGATACAGAAACCCTGTGCGTCTGCGCTGTCAAGCCAGCCAGCTCAGACTGCACAACCATATGATGAATGAGGTTGGAAGGTACTTCTGGAGGTCATTTAGTGCAACCCCTGCTCATACAAGCCCTTGTACATCAGGTTGCCCAGGCCCATTTCCAGACTGTTTTTGAGAATCTTTAAGGAGAGGCAGGCTCCATAAAGCAAGTTTCGAAAGCACTTATTTGTGTTTGTGTAGGGCGTAATTTATAAACACAAGATCAACTGTTGAGCTTCTGGGATAGATCTGACTGTTTGGTGAAGTCTGTGCTGAGGGAGACAGGCCCTTATTTGTCCTCTAGGATTCCAGGTGTTTTATTTGAGGAAGTATTAAGAACTCAGTTTGTAAAGGAGGAAGGAGCACGCTTTCAAAGCCACTCTCTAAACAAATAGACCTGATGGAGAAGCTTTAAATCTCCTAAATGTGTGTATGAAATGTGAGCTCTTTAAAAATTGGATTAAGACTTTCTTAAATTACATGCTATTTCAGAAAGGGTAATTAAATTAATATGCAATAATAATATAATTGTGATATTCTTATTGTGAAGGACCATAATTCTACAGAAAAAGGTGTTTGAGTTTAAGTAGAAAATAAATAGGCGAAATATCATTTTCAGCAACAAATGGCAATGCTTTTGCTGAAGCAGTATGAGTGATTTATCTTTTTTGTTGGGTAGAGATAGATTCCCTCAGATTTCAAACACTAGTTGTCTGCTTTGATTGTGCTTACGGTGATGACAGTGTGTTTTCACTAGGAACTATGCTATTATGATGTGACATGTCATATATTAACTGAATATCTCAAAAGGCTCAGAGTTGTTTTTGTGTCTGCTTCTATGCTTGAATTTGAACATGTCCTCTCTACCCACTTGAAAGACTTGCTTGTTTTCTTTGTTATTGTGATTTTTTTTAAATGTGTTATTTTCACATTTTGTAGCTTTATTATTATTATAGCATTTCTCTTGAGGATATCAGCTGTTGTGATAGCTTTTTCCAAAAAGCAACTTCGTGTTAGGTTGGAAAGCAAAGATGCATGACAAGGCGGTGACATTTCTCTGGCTGTGATTGGAACGCTGATTTGCTTTTGTGCTATATTGCAGTGTTGATAGCTAAAATACAAATGAGGTCATTAGATGAAAAAATAGAAAATGTTAATGATAATTGGATTAAAGCAGGGAGTTTTGTGCGGCATGTGAATGTTCAAAATTGTTTTAGTAACTTTTTAAGTTATTAGATTTCTGGGTGGCTGATGGTCTTCAGGCATGCTAAGAATGATGCAGGTCATTAAATTTGTAATGGTATCATTAATTGTTTCAAGAATAATCTAATCTGTCTATTTGCTACCACTGGAAATTGTAGCTGTGCATTAGAATTCATTGAACAATTTAACTCTGGGCACCTTTCAAAATGAAGCAACTTTGAGAATAGTGTCTGTAAAATGCTTGGCATGAGTACAAGTTCAGTGGGAAAACAGATGTGTTTTGCTGTATAGATATTTCCTATGCAAAACAGGCTCACAAGAATGTGCAGAAGTAGGCTGCAGTTCTGGAGAGTGTGGTGCTGAGTGTGACTGTGTTTGTGTGCAGCTGTGAGAGAAAACATCCTAAGGCATTCTCCTGTTGGTTTTCTGGTAGCACTTTTTTTTTCCTTTTTCTCTGAGAGTAGTTCACTGGTACACATGATCCTTTTTTTCCCTGCCTTAATTTTCTTTGCTTACTTTGCTGTTTAGAAATTGTTAAGTAGTTGCCAAAAAGGATGTCCCTGTACCAGAGCTGCAGGCTGTTAATGACCCAAAAACCATCAGTGCACGCTGGTTCAGGGGAAACCTTCAAGCAGGTGGTAATTGCTTGCTGCTGTTTGCAGCCAAGTTCAGTTGCCTAGATTTCAATATAATCCTCTTGTGTTAGCAGTGTTAAAGGAATAACTGCTGCTGTGCTAATAACTTTAGGGAATAGAGAGAAGAGCAGCATGCTGAGTAACCGCCTTGTGTTTTGACTACCGTCTGTGACTGCCACCTCCCTGTCTTGAATCTTGCTTAAAAATGTTTTCGAGTGAGATTTTTAATTTCTTTAGTCACACTGCCTGCCAAGTTCTGTTTGCTCAAAAAAGTCTTTCAAGTTTCTGATGTGAATTTGTGTTTGTAGCTTAACAAAGCCATGTTATTTCTTTCGTTTTCATCTAGGTGCTTGAACTGGGATTTAATTTTTTATCCTATGGATCAATGAATGAGTAACAGATGGCCTTGCCACGTCTTACAGGCGCTCTACGCTCCTTTTCAAATGTCACTAAGCATGATGATTATAGTGAAGAATTAGCTGATTTAACGGTAAATATCTTTTTTTTTCTTAAATTATAACTGTTAGTGTATAGAGTAAGAATTTTTGGTGTTTAGAATAAAGCTAGCAATGCTGAATTTAGGTACTTCTTTTTTTTTCTTCTCAAGATATGCTTTAAAGTAATGAAAATGTTATGGGAACCTGTAATGTGAAATGAAGTTGGAATCCAGGGAGGTTGTAAGTAGAGGCTTTCTTAAAGAAAACAAACATCGCTCCTGTTTTCAGGAAGGAACCCAGAGAACTACAGGCTGGTCAGCATCGCCTTGATCCCTGTGAAGGGGATGAAACAGCTTATCCTGGAAACTGTCTTTTGGCGCACAAAGGAGAAGAAATAATCAGTAGTCAGCATGGATTCACCAAGGGGAAGTCATTCTTAACCAACTCGATAAGCTTCTTTAATGAAATCACCAGATGTGAGGGGAGCTGTGGATATTATCTTCCTGGACTTCAGTGAGGCTTTGATACTGCCTCCCATAAGATCCTTATAAAGAAGCTATTGAAGTATGGGGCTGAGTGAGGAGACAGGATTGCATATGGGCTGAGTGGCCAGGCTTAGAGGACAGTGGTCAGTAGCGCAAAGTCTAATGAAAGCCAGTAATGAATGGAGTGCCCCAGGGGTTGATGCTGGATCCAGTCCTCCTTAATGTCTTCATGGATGACAAAATAGATGGCAACCTCAGTGAATCTGCAGGTGTCTTGAAATGGGGAGTACGCGAACATGCTATGGGCTACCTTACTGCAAAGTAGCTCTGCAGAAAAGGATTTGGGGCTCGAGAGGAGACTGAGGTGAAGATGAGTCAGCAGTGTGGCCTTGCTGCTAAGAATACTAACAGTATTCTTGACTGCATTAAACAAAGTATTGCCACCAGGCCAAGGGAGGTGATCCTTCCCCTCTGCTTACCAGTGGTGAAGCCCCATCTTGAGTTCTGTGTCCTGTTCAGGCCCCCTCAGTAGAAGAGAGACATGTATATGTTGCTGTGTCCAGCTTATGGCCACCAAGATTATCAAGGGACTGGAGCATCAGGAGAGGCTGAAAGAGCTGAAGTCTTGGGGTAACACATCAATGTCTGTAAATGCCTGAAGGGAAGATGCGAAGAGGACGTAGCCAGACTTTGTTCAGTGGTGCCCCCAAACAAGAGGGACAGTGGGCACAAACTGGAGCACAAGAAATTTCCTCTAAACGCCAGGAAGCACTTCTGTACAGTGTTGGAGCAGTAGCACGGATTGCCCAGAGAAACTGGGAAGTCTCGCTGTAGATTTTTGAAAAGCTGCCTGGACATGGGCATGGGCACTCTGCTCTGGGTGTCCCTGATTAAGCATGTGTTATACCAGGTGAACCCAGAGGTCCCTTCCAAGCTCAACTGTTCTGTGATATCTCTTTAGAAGTTATGACAGTTTTTAGCTTTCAAAGGAGTTTTCCCTTGGAAAGGGACGAAGCAGCCTGCGTGTATCTTTCTCATTCTTGACAATCAAGTGTATAAAGAATAGGTAAAAGAGAAATGAATTGCTGTTGTTAGAAAATACTGATTGAATGCAGTTGGAAAGTTTTTTCGATCAAGTTGTTTTTGTCATTGTTATGGTTCATTTTGCTTGTTTTAAAGTAACCACTCTGTATACATTTAAAATAAAAATATTCAAATATTTTGCATTTTCAGACAAAAAGAACAAAACAACAGGAACAATTACTGAAATCTGATCTTACTTGGAAGAAGATAATAAAATTTGTTGATGATAATTTAGACAAAAAAGAATACCAAACTGTAAACGGTGATTTGAAAACTATATTACAAGCAGCAAAACAAATAGGTAGGTTTTAATTCTACAATTATCCAGCAACTGACTTCTTTGCTTTTTTAAGCTAATGACTGCCTGCCTACTTTCATACAGTTACAGTTTCAGTTCTGCTTTAAAGATTTAGTAAATTTGTCAGCAATATGCACAATTGCATCTTCTGTTTTATTTTAAAATGTGATTCTGTTTTTATGTACTATCTTGTTTTTTGATAGCACTCTTATGTGTTGTGATTTGTAATCCACTGCAAGCAAGCAAAAGCAGCAGATTCTTTTGTCTTGGCACTGCACTGAGAAAAGAACTATACTGGTGTTAACTGCTTTAATTTCACAGAATTGGTATCAAGAAAAACTGGTTGCAGTGACAATTCTTTATTTCAGTGAATTATCAGAAGAAAAGTTTCAAATGTATCTGAAGTCACTGACAGACATTTAAACTCATCTGAAGAGGCACATATTCTAAACTTTTTGCTTTGTGGTTCTGTCCTTCCATATCACAAACATGATGTTATTTTAACAAATGGTTTTAATTTTTTTTTTTTTAACTCTTAAGCTCTAGTTTTGTATTAGAATGTGCTGGTAGGAGAATTTAACCTCTTCACGCCAGAATTTTAGCATATGGTTACCTGTCTTCCAGAGACAGTGATTGTTGTAGGAAGAGCTACCTCATTCTCAATGTAGATATCTATTGTTTGGTCCTTGTCTTTGAGCTGGCATTGGTGATTCGTGAGGTTTTGAGGAAAATAATGTAAGATGTGGTGTGGGCCATCTTAGGGGGATAGAAAAAAAAAAAAATCTGGTGCATGTTACTAATTGGGCTTAGTAGTCAGATAACAAGTGACTTTCTGACTAATGTCAACTAAACTCCTGCAGTTCAAGGGTAGCTCCCCCCTGTTTTCTGTGTGCAGAATGCTTGTGCTCTCCAGTGCCTAAATTTCTGAATGCCTGTGTTGTGGCTATCATGATGATGCCTCTCATGAGAGGAAATGTGCTTTGAGAACTACTATATTCTGGAAAAAAAATATGTATAAAATCACTGAATCTGACATGAGGTCAAATTGGCTTATGGGACACTTCAGTGTAGTCTGTTCCATAGCATAGTCTGAATGTTGTTTTTTCCTGTTTTTTTTTATCAGCTATTTATACAAACAAATACAGAAAAGATGCAGCTGTAGTGATAATTGATCAAAGAAATTTTTTTTTTTTGAGATTGTTGACACAATTCACGCTCTTTTATTAGTTTGAGATGTTTATTGCTGAGCTGTAATAGTGAATTCAAATTTCAGACACAGCTGTGATAGTTAAGGAGACTCCTGTGATTATGACACTAGTATAGGTATTAGTATAGATTAAAAAAAATACAAAAAAAAAATGCTGTTTTGTGCACATGAACTAGAAAGGTATGAGCAACTTGTTTAGGAATTTAGGAATGTTAATGAGATTTCTCTCAATACTCAATCTTAATAACATTCTACTGATGTCATTATATAAAATTATGCTTTTTTTTTGTCTTCTGTGAATCAATCAATTAATACGTATGTGTATATATATATAAAATCTAGGATTATATTAGAAAGATATCAACATCACCAAATGGGGAACGGTCACTGACGTGGTGTTACTGGGGTATCTGTCCCACATGTCCCCTCACAAGCAAATATATTGGCTAGGAGGTTTGAAGCACATGATATGGTCAGAAAAAATAGGCTGGCCCATTGTTTCTTTCTAACTTGTGGTAATCAGTTGCTAAGTTGTCTAACAATTAACCCTGCAGAGTCCAAATTACATTTCCAAACATTATGATCCCCTTTTCTCATTTCTTCACACTCTTTTTGCTGTCATTTTGCCTTTCAAGTAAACAATCCATCCGTAATTACTTTTTCCCAGTTGGATCCCAGTTTTCTTAGAATTATAGAATGGCTTGGGATAGAAGAGACCTTAAAGATTTAGTTTCACCCTCCTGCTGTATGTTGCCCAGGGCCCAGTCCATTGGACCTTGAACACCTTCATGGATAGGACGTCCAGAGTTTCTCTAAGCAATTTTTTCCTGTGCCTCATCACCCTCTGAGCAAAGAATTTCCTCTGTACTTATCTTCTTTGAGTTTGAAGCAATTACCCCTTTTCCTATTGTTTTTCTATATGTGTATCCATCCTAATATAATCTTTACCAATTGGGAGAGAATAGGACACTTTCAAACAGAAGTATAATTTTATTAAAAGTGAACACAAAAATGAATAAAACTCTTGCTGTCTGTTGTGGAATTATAATTCATTACTATATGTAAAATATTCTATTTTGGTGAACCATTAGTTCTCTTTCTTTCATATGATTCAAACAGCTGTCCTGTAGTGGCTTTTGTTTCTTAGCCAGTTAAATACATAATTGGTTTTGATATTTATCCTCACTTTAGATACTGTGGTATTTTTTGAGCAACGTAGCCTAAAACTCAGTATGCATTTTTGAGGAAGCACTGCTCATAGAGTCATAGAATCACCAAGGTTTGGAAAGACCCACAGGATCACTAAGCACAACCGTCCATCCGTCACCAATACTTCTCACTCAACCATGTCCCTCAACACTATGTCCAAGTGTTCCTTGATCACATCCAGGGTCAGTGACTCAACTTTTCTGCGCAGCCCATTCCAGTGCCTGACCACTCTTTCAGAAAAGTAGTATTTCCTAATGTCCAGCCTGAACCTCCCCTGGCACAGCTTGAAGCCATTCCCTCTGTCCTGTCACTGGTTACACCAGAGAAGAAGCAGACCCCCAGCTTGCTCACTACAGCCTCCCTTCAGGTAGCTGCAGAGAGCAGTGAGGTCTCCCCTGAGCCTCCTCTTCTCCAGACTGAACAATCCCAGTTTCCTCAGCCACTTCTCATTCTCTGTGCTCCAAACCCCTCATCAGCTTCTCTGCCCCTCTCTGGACATGCTTCAGGGCTTTGATGTCTTTCTTGCAGTGAGGAGCCCCAAACTGAACACAGTACATAAGGTATGGTCTCACTGGTGCAAGTACAGGTGGACTGTTATTTCCCTATTCCTGCTGGCAACACTGTTTCTGATGCAAGCTGGGATGCCATTGGCCTTCTTGGCCATCTGGGTACGCTGCTGGCTCGTGTTCAGCAGAGCATCAGTTAATACCCCCAGGTCCATTTCCTCTTACAGCCGTTCTGCTCTAAGCCTGTAGTGTTGCCTGGGGTTGTTGTGGCCAAAATATGCGATGTGGCCAAATCTTGAGGTATGCATTCTGCTGAAGTATGAGACTCACCTGGGAGAGGAAAACTAAGGTTTAAATAAGGAGCAGACTAGCTCAGCAGCCTCTGAACTAGAGCTGGAGAGAGGTTTGGCGGTGTCATTTTCCTTTAATCTGAAAGTTTATATCCATAACAAGCAACCTGGGACAAGTGGAGGAGAAGATTTGCATGGTTGTTTAAAATATCCACTGATTACAATTTAACTGTGAGAAATACTACAGTAGAATGTATTTAGAGGTGAAAAATATGGCCATAATGTTTGCAAGGAAAAGATAAAACCATATCAAGTATAGCAAGTAGGGCACAATATGGTGGAGAAAAAGAGATTTTTAAGTAATTTCAGTATCTGATATTCTTAGCTGTCAATGTCATTCATGAATATAATTTGGCAGACTTGCATTTTCTGTCTCAATGACAGGAAAGTGTATTAGCTGTGTGATTATTTTTTTAATTAATTTCCATTTTACTGGAACAAAATTATTTTCTGTGAGGACATTATTTTTCTCCAAACTTTAATGATGGGTTGAGTGTGTTAGAGCGTATCAGAAGACACAGTGGAAGATTTTTGTGTGATGGAACAAAAGGACAAAACAAATGAAAACAAATGGGCAATTATTTGGTTAAAAAAAGGAGTCAGCTTTGATGCTTCAGAGGAAGGTCAGGCAATGTTATCAGAAGAAAAAAAATACTTTGAGGCATAAAATGAGTGGACAGTAATATTCCAACCATTGTTATCAGAGATGTACAGTCTGAAAAGTGAATTGACTGCAAGCTATTTTTCATTAAATTGAAGGAAATGGACTGTCATCCTAGACAATGGATACTGAAATATTAATTAATAGGGAAAATATTGGCTTAAAAGTGAAAACAAAAAAAGAGTGTCTCTTGCCATGTTTGCTGGCTTGTATGTCTATATATATTTGGAGGGGTGATGAATTATTTTCTCAAGAGATATTTCCACAAAACAGGAGGCACTGGTAGAAGAACTAGCACTTAATAAACCAAGGAGCTGTTTCTAGAACCTTTCAGTAGTAGTGTTCTTTTAGTTTAATAAGATGTATTTCTGCTGTACGCTGGAAATTTGTAGAATATGTGTGTATTTGTGCATTAGGAATATCAGTGTGGTTTGTGCAGGCCAGTTTTAGGTGTATGTTTTCAAGCTATTTTTTCATCTAATTCCTTTATGGTTAAGGATGAACAAGGAGGATAAACTGCCTCATTTCCACTGAGATGATGCACATCTTGAGTGTGCATGTATTTACCTTTATGTAGTTTATCTTTCATATCTAGGTATCTAATTGTTATGTGAATACAGCCTAAAATATCTTCCATGAGTTTCTTAGCTTTTCACAGTTCACCTTGGTGAAATTCAAGATAATCAGTGAAGTTAATATGTTAGGTTTCTGTTTGCTCAAATACGTAGGGCCATAACTTGAACAGTCAGGCACAAGACCATTTTGGATACTAGTAAGAAAATAACCAAATTAATTGCACAAAAAGTGCAACTTTGGCTCTTCTGAGTTAGCTATATGGAAGGTGTTATTCACTTGAATCATATTGTTTACTGTTGGAGTCATTCCAGTCAGTCTTGAATTGACTAAATAAAGACATCTTGAAAGTAGCTGTTTGTAAACCTTGACATTAAGCGTTATAAGATACTTCAAGTAATTAAGAAATTGTAGTTTTCTAAAAATGGTGGAACAGTCTGCCTGGCTTCATAGAATACATTTTTAAAATACAGAAGAAACTTATGCATATTTTTATATTATATAAATTATATTATATATATATATAAGAATATATAATATTCTTTTATTCAAGGGGAAAGTGAAGAAAAAATAAAATAAAAAAAGAAAGAAGAGAAACAGTGGTTAAAAAAATAGAAGTATGCTGCCTGTCTTTATTTATTTTACGTGTTATGACTTTTTTCATTTTGTTTAGTTGTGATACTTAGGTTAATCATATGGTGTGTTTGCTTACATTTTCCTTGAGTGCTTCTGAGAATATTTATGTAAGAGGTAAATTCATTTTTTTTATCTGATTATAAGTTTTTGATTTGTACAATATGACTTTTTGTGGGTAGCCAGTAAGTATAATTTCATGCATTTATTTGCTTTAACTTCTTTTGACAATTTTTCTAATATACCTTTATTCTGTATTATCAGAAGGAAGAATGTAGTAATTTCCAGCTGAGTTCTGTATGTTTAGTCTGGTTTGAATGCTCAGATTAGGCAGTGAATAAACACTGATTCATTGTAGAATTCTGTTGCCTTTAAGAAGCTTGTAAATATACTAGTGTGAATGTAAGATCTAGGTATGCTTTTCCTCTTACTTGGAAAAACAAGAAAGCACTGTTAACATCTAATATGAATTTCTTATAAGTAGAAGGGGTAGCGAAGACAGATGCTATAGTATTTCATGCATTTTATAATTCAGTAGTTTGCAACAATTGCTGCTTCTTACGGCCGTCATTTCACATCTTTGTTGATGTGACTTGCGAGAAATTGAGTACAGTTTTGTTATAAGCAATGAATGAGAATTAGGTTGAAGTGTATAAAATTACATTTGTTTTTCTTAACAGTTGGAGCTGAAAATGGACAAGAAGCAATTGAAAGTGGAGCCGTTTTTCTTTTTAAGACATTTCACAGGAAAGAATGTGTTGGTCATGATGAGACAAAGGCCATCAAGCAGATGTTTGGGCCGTTTCCATCATCATCTGCTACTGCAGCTTGTAATGCCACATGTCGGATTGCTTCTCACTTCACTGAAGAACAGCTTACAGCCCTCATACAGATGGCTGAAGAGCAAAATGGTGATAACAGAGTGCTCTTCGGTAAAAATATAGTGTTTTCATTTGACATGCATGATTTGGATCACTTTGAGGAGCTGCCTGTAAATGGTGAGGCTGATGCACAAAGAGTTATAAGCTTAGATTATAAGAAATTTCTGAATAATCAGCTGGATCATTTAAAGAACTGCTGTGATGAGAAGTCTGATCTCAAGTCTTTGGAAAAAGTAGATGATTCTTTTTTATGGTCTGAAGTTGGAAAGTATCTGAATGAATCTCAGGGTGGTACCCCTGGAGGACCAACAACAGAAGATCTCTGCTGTACTTTGTACGAGATGCTTGCTTCTCCCAAGAGTGGTGATGAACTTCAGAATGAGGTAGAGTATTAACTACACTGTATGTTGAATGCTGCACGAATTCCTAATTACTTCATATTAGATTATGCCAACATGCACATTATTGAATGTTATCTGTGCTTTCATTGTCTTCAGAAACATTTCAGGGCAGCAATCTCAATCCACCAGACAGGCAATGGGTAGAGCATGAATTTTTTGTGAGTAGTCACAGTTTTTTCTCCAAACGGAACGGCTATTATTTTTTTTGCCAACCTTTCCTGTACCTTTTTCCTAAGCAGTTGCTCTTTTAAACTACCACATGAGACAACTTATGAGACGTATGAGAACTTGCCACACCAGAGAGAACTTTCTTAGGCAGTTTTCAGAGCCTTCCTGTTGCTGGAGGTGAAAGGAAGTAGAAGGCATGTTGGTGGACTGCACAGGTGGTGCTAATATTTTTTTCGATAGGGAAGTGGGCAGTATTTGTCACAAGAAGAGCAGAGAGAACTTGAGGGAGAGAACACAGTTTCACAGATGCTGTAGCTGAAGTGTAAGCTTAGTGGTAGAAAGGGAATGATGTTTAAAGACTAGTAAAGAGGCTTTGAAGATGTGTACAGGAGAGATGATTGTATGGAAAGCGAACACTTTTTGAATAGAACGGGGAAATAATTCATGCAATTTTCCAACCACTTCTGACAAATTTGAAGGAATTATGATTTGATAAATTGAAGAAAGTGCACTTTGTTATTGTACACGTACCTTTTTGAAGCTTATTTAGCGAGACTTTTTTCCTTTCTAGAAAGTCTAAGAAGCCAACAGTTTCCCTTGATTGCCTGAAATCTGTAGGTTGTGTTGGATTTTTAAGAATATTTAGTAATAAAGATATCTATTTTCTCTTCATTCTGCTCTCTCACCTCACCTGTACCTCTCTGAAACCTTGAGATTTTTCCTTGTTATGAGTACAAACATGGTTAGCTTGCTGCCTTGACTTGTAACACCTTGTTCATTCATTGTTTGCTGCATGCTTTGGGGATGATACAGGTGAGGGGATATCAGACTGATTCAAAACTGATCACTTTTTTAAAAGGTAGTTGTCATTTCTGTTGTGCTGCCTGTAAAAGCAGTTGTGTCTTGGAAAGTTTCTTACGGATTTTGGATTTTGCCTTCACAAAGCAGTGTTGCTGGTTACAGCATTATAAGCAGATGGTGCTTTCAAGCTTGGAGATAAGCCATTTCTAGAGCTAGGTCGCTGATTTGTCATATGGGATGGTACATGTTGATCACACATACTGAAAATCTTACATTAATCAAGGTGTTAAATACGTGCTCTGTCTCTATGCTCTACAAAGTACACTTTTCTTTATAAACCAAAGCAGAAAAAACTATTAATGTGAAAGGATAATCACTTGTATTTTACCAATCTGGATTCACATTTACAGTTGCATATTTGTAAAGAGGCTCCTTGTCTGTTTTTCTGTTTAGGAAAGTTACATGTAGCTAGTCAGGACTGTACTGGTGATGAGGATATTGGGCAGTTGAATCCTCTAGGATGATTTCATTTGATCCTTAAGTTTAATTTTTAGGACACTGACCATTTTTAGTTCATTTCAAGGGGTGAATTTTTGTTTTTGTAGTGTATGGACAGATGCACACATTAGTTTTTTTTCTCTACTTGAATGAATTCTACAAGGAATTGAAATCAGCTTCTTCCTTCAGCACTGCATAGCTTACAGTTCTGGTGATTGGGGAGCTACAAGTAATACATGGTTCGTTGTATTCCCTGTTAAAGAAGACTCTACACTTCCTTTGGGGAGGTTTGTTTATTTGACATCACTGGCAGCTGTTAATTAGAGGAAAAAACATTATTGTGCTTGAAATTATATGGGACATATAACTTATTCTCTGAGTGCTTAGGACTTTTCACTGGGGACGCAGTCTTGTGAAAGTAAATAGCAGATACTGGAGTGTGCTGTTCTCTTTGTGCATCAGATCCTGTTGATGAGTATGAAATGGTAATGATGAGATAACAAGACTGTTATTTAAAAACAGGAAGAGATGGCGCCTAACTATAGAGCTTAGCCTAATAACCATCACTAATTTTATCAGATTGAGGTAACAAAAGAATTTGCACAAGTAAAATCTAGAATCATAAATGTCACTAATTAGATCAGACATAATTTTCCTGATAAGATTTTAAATGCTCTGTAAATGTCTGGAACAACACTGGGCCAAGATGCGATACAAGAGAACTATAATACAAAAAAAAAATCATTGTAAATAGTTGTTTGCATATTATGTGAGTAGTACATATGTTTACTTTTCTGTGTATATGATACATTCATTTGCCTATAAGGTAAGTTACACAGAGTTTATTACTTCACCTTCTCTGGTCTGCTTTGAAGCTGTGACTGTCTCTGGCTCTCTGCTTTAAATGGTAATACATATGTGTGTGTGGAAAAATACATATCGCGACCTGAAAAGGCAACTAGCCCATGAGAAAAGGGTCATGTCAGCTCTGGGAATGCAACTTCCTCTAGCTTCTGAATGTAGCTAGAAGAATCTTTTTTGTGAGAGACTGCTCTCTGTAGTAGCTGTAAATAAGCATCCTTGCTTTCTGCGAATGGCCTTGCTTATCCTGGTACATGATGCTTTATTGTCTTCTGCTCCGCCGTAATACTAGGGGGCGACTACAGGCATCTTGCCAGCTGGCCTCCACCAGTATATGCTGAGGGAAAGTCCAGGGCAGACAGTAATACCACCTAACCCCCCCCCAGTAATGAGGACTTGTAATGAGGTGTGTTGGCTGCCTCCTGGTACCTCTCTGTTAAACTAGTGAATATTACTTTGCCTGTATTTACTTTCTTTGGAATCAGTAAACCTTACACAGAAGTCCTGGTGCTTAATGCATTCCAACATGTCTTTCAAGTATAGCACCAGTTAAATACGATTGTATTGCAAAGTGGGGAAGCAAACGGTCCTTGTTATTTCATTTCTAAGAGTAATTCAGAATTTATCATTCTGAAAACTCATAGTTGGCTTCTTTCTTGTCATAAACACCTGAAAGGAGCCCGAAAATGACACTGCGGTAAAAGACTGAAGGATGGTGATGGGGAGTTTGGAGGTGGTGATGCCTTACTCCAAGGGTCAGTAACGTTCACCTCAAAACAAAGTAGACCTGAAGTCAGGAATGTACAGGCATGGAATATGGATACGATATGATTGAAATAAAGTAGTCAAGAGTTGGGCAACACCTATTACAGTATGGGGAAGAACTGTGCCACTGTTTATTCATTAATACAGTCATCAACAGAGCTGGAAGATAATAACTTTATCATTAAAATCAGCCTTTTTTCATGTTCCTTCCAGAACAGAAGCTAATATGTTATTTTACTGCTTCGTTAAAGATTGTGATTTAATTTTTTTTCTTCCACTGTGGTGTTTCTGTTTCTCTGAATGGTTGATATCGTAATAGGCATAGTTTTCCCCATTCTCTGCTATGTAAAGTTCCGTTGTTTCTGAAATTTCTGCCTTTTTTTTTTTTTTAGCTGCATTAGTCATCAGTGGCAATATACTGTTTTTTTTTTTTGTGTTTTTTTTTTCTCCTCTCTGCTTGAGTTCATCTACATTGTTTTGCCATACCCTAATCTCATCATGAGTGTCTGCTAATATGCTTTGAGGGTCTAACATGTAAATACTCTTGAGATCAAAAGCAAGGGGAAATTAACTAATTTGTTCATTCAACCATCTGGTAGAAAGCTTCTCTGTGTGTGCCAGCAGCTTTTCTGAAAGAGCAGAGAAGAGCAAAAAAGGGAAAAGGCTATATAAAGTTTCACATGATCTGGAAGGGACCTTTCCTGTCAGTGATACAATACCTAAAATAAGGGAAGGCTAATTAATCAAAGAATGTGGAAAACTTTGTCCCAACCTTTTCCTTCCAGAGTGCTCTACAATCTTGTTCCATAAGTGAACCCTTGTTATCTGATATCTGGCTTTATTAAGGGCTGTTTTTATGATCACTTTTCCTGTGCTACAATTGTCCCTTTTCATTTTTTACACCATTAAACCGTTAAAAAATGACTACTAAAGAACTTTATTTCCAGACAGTGCTACTCCTTTTCAACACTGTCTTTCCTTTCATTTATGCTTCAGGCAGTTCCTTGCCAACTTTTCATTACTGTATTAGTGCTCATCTTCATTAACTTAACAAGTACCCATGTGGAATGCTACAATGTTTTAAAAGAAGTCCAGATGTGATACAACTTGTTTGCTTTCTAGATTAATGAAGTGTTAGACCAACTGATGTATCTCTAATAAGCTCATGCTGCATTTATGCCATTTTCCATTTATCTGCATCTCTGATCTTTTTCCAAAAATCTTTAGGTTTTTTTGTTTCAGATCATTTTTTTTTTTTATTTATTCACGGTGTTGTTACACTTGCAGATGTATTTTTCCCAAACTACAAGTTCCTTTGTCAGTTTTTGAAGATTTATCCTGTACTTAGACTGTAAGGGAATTTTCTGGTTTCTAGTTTCGATGTGTTGACTTTTATGTCTGTACATCTTTCTCTTTAACCACTTGCATTTTTCTATGCAAAATCAAATGTTTGCAGATGAACTACAATTTAAAATTTCATTTAAAATTAATGAAAGTAAGAGTTTTGTAGTTAAGACTTGGAAAAAAAAAAAACAAGTTTTGAAATTTCCCTTTTGAAAGGAGAATGTGTGCTATGGTAAGGGGCCTAGTTAGTGAAGTCATCAGATCTGTTGAGAACAGAATGGTAAGAAGGCCTGGGTACTTTAAAGCAAAGAAAATACAGTAGGAGGTGATAGGATGCTTTCCCCCAGCTATTTTTGTAGTAATCTTTTAGGCTGTCTTTGTGATCTACCCAGACAAATCTAGTATGGCATCACATCTTTCTGATAACTTGCACCATTCCTTACAAATAGATTTCCACATAAAGCTGTTATTAGGCGATGACTGTTATTAAAAGAAGAAATGAAAAGGTATTCACAACTGTAGTGTTTCCTCAGGTTAGACAAACTTGGCTGTACGTGTGCATGTCTTCCCTTTACCCCTCCACTTCCATGTTAGTTTTTGGAGAAAATATAAATGTATTACTTAAACTACTCCAATTGCTCAAACTATTCTTGATACTAGGAAACAGAATTTTATGTCTAAAAACTGTTTTTAAAAACTAAAATTTCAGCCTACAGTGATGACTTATTATAGGATTTCTTCAGTTTATACCAAAGTACTGTGGACAAACCTGGCAAAAGAAGCAGCAGCCTTGCAGTGCAGCTTGGAAATCCCAAGACACATAATTTGTGCTAAACCGTGACTGGACAGTGTTGCTAATTCTGGTCAGGAAAAAAATAGCATAGAGCTCAGTAGTCAGTGGGTCATATGTTGTTGTTGATGTTGTTATTTCTCTCTAAGAGCCCTTTCATGTTTTTTTTTTTTTGTGTGTGTGTGTGTACAAAAACTTCTATGTGTTTTTTTTTGTCTTCCTAATGTCGACTACTGAATTAATTCGTGACATGCATATCCATATTGTGCACTTTGTTATTCTATAAAGTGATTAGTTGTGAAAGGAGATGAGACTCAAAGTTTACTGGATAATCTTCATTATTGTGTTCACTGGATTTTTGAGGGGGGAAAACTCCCTGACTGGGCTGCAAGGAAAGGAGATTTTGTGGGGCTGACCAAATTTCACTTTCAGCTACCGTGACTTTTCAAAAAGTCTTGTAGTTGTTGGATTATTATCATTTCCTTTAGCTGGTGCAGTCTCATCTTATTTGATCAAAGCTTTCTTGCTTCACAAAGCTGAGGTTATAATTGAAAAGTAATACTGTATATAACATTATAGTCTGACCATGACAAAGGGTGGATTTGGAGTGACTTGCATTTGCCCTTTAGTTTGGAGAATACATAATTCTTTTTTTTATAGCTCTGCTTTGAGCAGTAAGGTGAACAAGTAAAAGGTGTGAAGTGGGGTCTAGTGTGAATATATGCTGGAATGAGTCCAGTGGAGGGCCATAAGGATGAAAGACTGGAGTATCTGGTGGATGAGAAGAGGTCATACAGTTGGGAATGGTCAGCCTGAAGATGAGAAAGCTTGGTTATTTGGGAGCAGTGTCATTTGGTGTTGGGGGGGTAAAGAAATTCGAGCCAGACTCCTCTTGCTGGAGGAGCAATGGACAATTACTGACATACAGAAAATCCCACATAATATATACATATTCATGTATATAATTTCCCCCCCCGAGCGTGGGTCAGAATATGATGGAGTCTCCATCCCTGGAGACTAGGTGATCTTTGGAGCTTCCTTCCAACCTCCACCATTCTATTTTTCTTTGTTTTTAGTTGAAGAAATGCAAGTCATTGGAGAAATCTTTTCATGCCATCATAAAATCATTAAGGCTGGAAAAGACCTCTGAGATCATCCAGTCCAAGTATATTCCCAATTCCGTATTAAATTAAGTCTGTTTGTTACTCCTGATTCAAAATTAAGTGTAAATTCTTTCTTAGCCTACTACAATCTTTCAAAGCTCAGAAACTTCCTGTTTTCTAACAGATTCCTTGTTAGTAGAATCATTTAATAAATGAATGGAGTGAACCTTTAAAGTACTTACATTTTAACCGTATGAGTAATTTAATGGATTATAATGTACAGGAAATAAATAATCCTTGTATTGCAAGTATTTGCAATTACAATGTAAAGTGACCTTGATTTCAAATGTGTTAAATTGGTCTCCTAACCTAAGTATCTATAAATAATGGATGTTTGTTGTTCAGGGAAATCACTCATTTCATTTCCTGAAATAAACAGGAATTTGTAATGGTCATTTTTCTCTTAAGAGAAAATTAATACAGTATTAATTTATATGACCAAATTTCTAATATCCTTTAAAAGCCTGACATTATTTATATGAACATTTCAATTTTTTTTCAGCGTGTAAGCTGAGACAGATGTAACATTGTGAAATTACATTGAAATACAGTTCAACAAGCGTGTTGTAGAGTTTGTAATGTAAACCAGGAGACTACATATGCTTACTACCTTACTTAAGTGAATGAAAGTGCATATATAGCTTTGCACAAAATCACATTACTTGAGAATGAGACTAAGCCAATGTACAGATTTTATTTACTACTAGAGATTTAGTGTGCTTTTGGTCAGTAGGACAAACTGCAGGCACTCTTCTCAGTATTTACTGATTTCTTGCTCGTTCTGAACTACTTGCTTTCAAGTGCAGTAAGAATTTCAGTGTTAACATTTTATAAGTAAAAACTGTATGTTCTTCCTGTTAGTTTTGAAATAAATAAATAAACAACTGACCTACGAAAGATTCAACAGTTATTTCAAAGCCTGAATTCAGGTTAATAATTCTCAGGTCTGTATTGCTCCCTGGGCAGTATGAATATGTAATTCATGTTGAGAGCTCTGACCTCTTCACAGTTTGTGTTATAATAGTGGCTGTAAAAAAAAAAAAAAAAAAAAGTCTTTCTCATTTCATTTGTTACAGACTTGTGTGGCATTTAGGGGCTGGTTTTGAGATCACACTTCTGGCATACTATGCAGGCTTCAAGGGAGATGCTTTTAGGGAAAGATGCTGAGCAGTTATTTTGTACTCTGTATTTGGCTAATGCTTTTGATAGGCTTGGAGTGCAAGCTGAGTTTGATTGTGGACTCTGTGTAGACATTTCCCTGGCTACAAACCTAGCTTCCCCATCAAAAAAGTGTGAGTTGTGAGTCTGTATGTGATTTTCTTTCCTTGTATTTTTGCATTGAAAAAGCAATTCTTTAAGCAAACTATGAAGTGTCAGCTTTTTGTTGCTTGCTGGAGTGAAACTGTCATTTTAAACTGCTTTACTCTTAACGAATGTCAAACATGAATGTTCTGCCACTGGAAAGCCACTTGTCACAGGCTTGGCTCATTGGAGTACTCACAATTGCTTTGTTACTCCTAGAAGTTTCTCAGTTCCCTGTCAAAGGCAGAGCCTGGCTCTTCTGTGTGAACTGCCCCTCCTGTCTTTGTAACTGGGACTCCAGCTGCAGCTCTTTGCCTTTTTCTGAGGCAGAACCAGAACTGCTCTGGGTCCCTGCTCATGTCTGCTGTTTTAGTAAATTTGTTATCAAAAGGAAATTGAGTAGTACTCAGGGGTGGTAAAATATCTTTAGTTAACAACCTGCACAAAATTCAGTGGAAGATACTTTTTGAAATATAACACATAGCCTAATGCACTAAGGCATAAGTAAGTAGTATAGTGGATGTGGATGAGAAGTTCAAATTAACCAGGAACCACAGTGAGTGGCAAAGTGGCTGACTTGACTGTCCAAAGTGGAGGAAAGAGGAAAAGTGATGAGTGTATTTTGAGAATTGAATAAAGCTTTAAAGTGATGAATTTTGATCACTCAAGGTATGTAATAGCAAACACAAAGCTTCAAGCATAAAATCCTGGCATCATTAAAATAACTTGGATGTTTTTTCTCCATCTGAAACAGTTTTGATTTTATTACTTGTGTTAGTACGTGCTTAAGTTTTTACTCACTCTTCCGAAATGATTTCTCAGCTCTTTGTATGTGTATAGCTGTTTATATTACATTCATAGTCAACAAAGTAACACCAATACAAAATTTCACTTTCACTAATATGTGTTTCTGTGTGCCTTGGGAAATTTTACCTTTGTGTTTTTATGAGACTTTCCCACAAAGGAGTTGGTTATGTGGATACACATTTGCTGGTTAAGACTCTACTGATTTTAACTATTAACACAGTAAAATTCAGTGGGTTAACTACAGTCTTGAACAAATGATGCAATGTATGTAGTAATAAATATGTAAGACTTAACAAAAAATGTAGAGGATAGTCCTACTGCAACTTCTTATTCAAGATGGAAAAGTGAGTTAGACTACAGTAATGATTTCTATGCTGTAATAACTTGAACTAAGCTAATTCTAGGTAGAGCAGCTGAATACGTGTATATATGGCTAACTTTATGAGCTATAATCTTCACTACTTTATTTGTCATAGAAGGCAACAGATGTTCTGAAACACCTTTCAAATGCGCATGTAAATTATTATACATAATGCTCACACGTACTCATTTCTACTACTTGCAGAAATGGCAGAAAAAACACTGTGCTTTTTTAATGTAGTAGTCATTATAAAATCTTTTGTTTACTAAGGTTAAATTTAGGTTCATTTAGAAAAAAAAAAATTACTGAAGTTTGCTGTGTTGCTGATTTGCAAGAAGAATTTTTTTTTTCAGTGGCAGAATTTCCTGTCATTGAAAGTAGCCAAATATCCTGACATGGTACTTAGATTGCCATTTTAAAAAACAATATAGATGCTGGAGGCATAAAAACATCTATGTTGTGTAGGCTGAACATAAGGTCTGTATGCTTATATCTCATAGTAAGGACATTAACTGTCAGCACTACCAGACACTTTGTGTTACAACTGTATTTCATTGCTGATCTGAGGTAGAGAATGTGTTAATAATAGGGCACCTGTTGATAGGAAGAACAGTTTTTATTGGATGACTTCAATGTTGCTATATATAGGAGGTGCTAATTGGAAAAGTGCTCGCAGGAGGTGAGTTGTGTAGAGCATAGCATGTGAAATAGAACTGAGGAAATGAAATATGAAAAAATAATTGCCAGTTTGGCTTGATGAAAAGTAGCAGTAATACAAACATATTTAGTGTGGGTGTAATGCCTGTGGCTTACAGGAAAAGGCACTCAGATGGAAGGGACAGCAGTATACTGACAGCATAATACAAACGTTTTGTAAATACTGGTTGTTCTTATTAGTGAGGTGAGATCTCACCAAGAGTTTCAGTTAACTTTCAAATTCTATTGCTCTCAGAGCTTTTGCAATAATAGCAGTTTTCATTATTAACTAATGTGCATCATAATCAACTCAGAACTATTACAGAAAGCAATTGAGTGGTCTATGTGAGCTGGTCTTCAAATCCAAAACCATAAAGTTTGATTATATTCTCAGTTAATATTATGACCCATTTGATATTTCAAAATCATTGTGTTAATGCACTGGCTTTTTAAATACTGCACAGACGGCTTCCAGATGCTATCAATTTTCTGCTCAATTTGGATATGGGAATTCAGTTGCCTGTGAGGGTTTTAAGCAAATGCTGAGAATCAAGAGTAATTATTTCAGTAAATTTTCAATATTCGTTTTTTATGTAGGGCATAGCTAAGACTCCCAGTACTGCTTAGTAATGGAAATAGACCTGTCACATATTTTCTTCTATTGATACTAATTGTTCATTGTTACTGAGCAGTTTATCCTTTAGTTTTGTGTCTTTCCCATTCCCCTCCCCCCAGTATTAAACAAAGTCTAACGTGGTGGTTAAAATGTTATCTAAAAACTATGTAGAGTGCTTTGATTGTTAGAGATGTCTTACTTATGTTGACCTTCAGAGATATCATCTTTTGCTCTTGAAGACTTCTTCAAGGAGCCTTAGTAGTTTTATTAATTATATTTATTAATCTACTGGAGACTATAATTTAGCTATTTATTTAGGGAATCTACCTAGGGTTCATTTGTGAGTGTCTACAAATGGCTGTGAATCCCTACTTATGTATTGTATGAATTTCATTAGAAAATATGGAGCAAATAACATCTAGCTATTTTTTCAAGTCCCTTTGTATTTGGAACATAGTGAAGAACAGGAATAAATTATAGGATATATATATTTTTTAATAGTTTAGATTACTACTTTCTATTACTACTGTTGCTGCTATCTCCTCTTTTTTGTTGGAGGCTGTAAGTTTTGCTAGGGATCTTCGTTGAGGACAACTTCAATTTCTTTTACTGTTGTGTTACTTTTATTAATGAAAGTTAATTCGTTAGATTTGTTGTCTTAAGAAACATCACATAGGAGTTTACTATAAGAATTTCTTTGCAAAGCAGAAAATATTCAAAATGCAAGCTGTCTTTCCTAGAAATTATTTATTAGTTTAAAAATCAATAAAAGCAGTATGTCTGTTGTGAGGTCACATTATACATCACATGAAATTTTAGGTATGATACTTTGTTGAAGTAACTTAATGTGTATTTTCCTCGATGTATCATGACCCTACAACAGTATCTTTTAATTTGTCTGCACATGTACTTCTGTATCTGAGTTATTTTGAGATCAACCTGTATCATGAAATGTATTTGCTTTTAAGTGTCAAAGTTCTCTTTCTTTTGTTCAGTAAAAGGGCATTCTAGCCCTAACAAATTAACATATCACAAAATTTATTCCCTGTTCATAGAGAGCAGTACCCATTATGAGAAAGTACATGCATATATGGATCACCCCTGTGGATTTTTTTATCTTTATCTTATCATCAAAGCTTCTGACTTGGTTTGACTGGCTTTTCAAGCTCCTATTCTTTTATTTAAAATTTTATTAAATTTACTAGGAATTTTACAAAGCTTGGGTCTTGTTATTCATGACCATAAAGCTTATCTGATCACCTCTGATACAGAGAAAATAATCTAGTTATTTTTGATACAGTTTTCTCCTTTTCTAGTTTCAGCCTTCTCTTTGAAATCAGTAAGAAGTATACAGCTCTGTTGATGTCCAAGAGCTGTTTAAACCCCAAGGATGTCAGAAAACTATCTTTTTGTGAAAACAGGGCCATGCTGTCTTCCTTCATAAGAAACCAAACTGAATAGAGTTTAAGTGCTGTTTTTTTTTTTCAGTACAGAACATAAGAAATGATGAAAAAGGCACAGTGAGAGCCAGGAAATGCTAGGGTTCATCTTGGTAGTAGTAGCTCGTTGATCTCCATCCTGTCAAGTAACTTTTCCTATCAACTCCTTTACTTTTGTAAAGTTTTGTACTATGAGAGCTTGTTGTATCTCTGAGGTAGCTTGAGGCTTGATCTATTCATGGTAATTTTTGATTCAGCTTAAATACATTGTTAAACATAATGTCATTTTCTTCTAGAGTGAGACACTCTGTAGTTGATAGGATTTTTACCTTTTCAGTTTCTTTTCTTGCTGAGATGTTCTTTTTAAACCCAAGTAAAGACATAAGGACCCACAAGGTCTGCAAGACATAGTTGGAGCACAGAAGATTAAGGCCTATTTTGTTAACTAGACACAACATTATATTGTACCAAATCATTTTATAGAGGGGAGAAAAACAACCCCAAACTGGCAGCTACCTGAGTCTTAAAATTCACAGATCTGAATTTCCTTTGGCTCTTAGTATTCCATGGTTTCAGTCACCAGAGGCTCAAAACCTGTTTGGTACTTCACTTGTGAAAAATCAGTTATTTCTGTAGACTTTTTTTCTGTGGAAGGGCAGGCTTAAAATTCATTTCTTCCTAACTGAAGCACTTTGTTGTGCACAACTAAAATAACCCAGAAAGCTGTGTTTCAGGCAAAATCTTGCGTTTTTTGACTTCTTGGGCACATTGCATGGCTCATGCTGGAGACCAGAGCCTGGGGCTCACCAACACCAGCAGGGGTGTATGATCTTCCGTAGCATTGCCCAGAGGAAGCTTGGCCTGACAAGCTTCAGTGGACAATATTAAAGCTGAGACATGACTATTTTAATTGAAAGGGAACTAGATTTTGGAATTAGAGTAACTTGTTACTCTGTCATCCATCTCTGTTAAGCAGCATGGGATAGATGCTTGGCTTTTTGGTGTATTCTTGTACATGGTGGTGGCTGTGTATTGATAGCAGAAGCATGGGATGACTGATAGATGATTCTGTGGTCAGTGGAGCTGTCATTCTGAGAGCATCAGGTTTAGGAGTTGTTTTGCTCTAAGAATATCTGCTCTGGTCCAACTACAACTGCTTTATAAGCCCTAAAGAAAAGAAATAAAGTTTTTCAAGTTTTATTCTAATTCAGAAGCTTCTATAAATGTAAGTTTTCTGTGGATTACATTCCAGGGTTGTTTTTTTTTTTTTTTTTTTTTTTTTTTCACCTGGATATCTAATTTGATTGTTCTCAATATAGAATGAAGCAACCATCTGCTTTCTCCTCTTAAAGCTGTACTATCTTTGGACTTTCCCCCCCCCAGGAGAATCTAGATTTGTATTACTGCCATAGTGATACAAGCATCTGTGCAGCACCCTTACAAATAATCATTTAGTAATTTCAAGTGAACCTGTAGTTTTTAGAAATGGCACTGACTCCTTGTTCTTACAGAAGTGTCAAACGCAGTGATGAGGTAATTTCAGGGTGTGTGTTTTTTGTTTTTTTTTTTCCTTCCATAATTGATAAATAGCTAATCCCAGAATACCTCTGAAGATAGATGCTAGTTTAGGAAATCCTAAAACAGCAGGCATTTCTACAATGAAAATGGTCTTTAGGGCTTGCTTTTTAAAAGGTATGTCAATAATCTGCCATTTGGAGTTTCTCAACAGATATTTTAGAATTATGCTTTCTCAAGTTATGTTTTTTTTAATGTAAAAACATTTAGGAAATATCTATAACAAGAACAGATAGGAAGTTGTATAGATAAGACTGTTTTAGCCATATTTAGGTGTATTGAAATATATTGACAATCTGATAGTGTCTTTTTTGATGTTGGGGGAGTGCAATCAGTAATTCAGTGTGTATATATATGAGTGTGTTTAATTCATGTTAGTTATTGTTTTTATTTATACATATTAATCATGGTGTAGTAATGTGGAATAAGGTGTGTAATGTCATGGTTTTATGATTTTTTTTTATTGGTATTCCGCATCATAGCATCATGTAGTGCACTAGAAGTTAAAAGAGTTAATGTTCCAGTTCCGTGGGTCACCAATTGTTCCAGGTATACTTGTCTCAGAAGAAATAAGTATCCCAGGAGACTTTGTGTTCCTTGGGGTGCAAAATGGAAGAATGCAGAGGGAAAGATAAAACTGTTGGCAGGTCATGAGATGCTTTTCTTTCCCCTTTTGGATCATCCCAGCAGTGTGAGCTCCCTAGCCATCTTGCCTTCAGGGTTAGAGTAAGGCCTATGTTTTCGAATCCTTTCTCTCATTTTTAATTGGTTTATTAGCTTTAATTCCTATTATATTGTATCAGATTGTGTTATTTTGCTTTCCAATATTTTAATACCTTTCCTCCTCAGATCATTGCCACTGTTTTGATTTTTAGGCCCATCTCCCTGCCCTTTTTGTTTTCCCAGGGTGTGGGTCTGTGGGCCCCCTCATCCCGTTCATCATGGAGTTGGGCCAAACCGGCCTGTAAACTACTGGCACCTTTCTAAAAGAAAAATAATTACCTTTCTTTTTTCCTGTAGCTGATCAATTTCAGTGTTTTAAGTTTAGATTCCAGTTTGATTTAAAAGGAATCTTATACGCTTAATGCCTGGTACCCATAGTCTGTGGAATTTCCACACTGTAATACTCCTTTAGGATTTTTTCTTTCTTGCATTTTTACAAGTGTGTAGTGAAGTGAAATTGCATTTTGTTCTTCGGAAACTGAAATACAGAAATGAGTGTAATGCTAATGTACTGAAGAGAGGCTGTCTTGCAAGGAATAATTGGTTGTGTCTTTATTTCCACTTTGAAATTGCATTGCTGGTCTAAAAATATGTTTCGTGCATAAGACCACAATTTCAATGCTTCTTGTTGTTCTGTGAGTTGATTAACAGGAAAAGTAACCAGAAGTTGAATGTTGTGCAAGTACTTATGTGCAAAAAAAATAACATATTGATATCTTTTCCAAAGCCAGTGTTATATAAAAACCTTTCAATCCGCGGTATTTTGTCCTATAAATAAGAAATTTATTTATTATCTTTATTTTACTGGAAATCCCTAGAATTTTGCTGCTATTTTTTTATCTAGTTTCCAACTTAGCTTATTGTTTTATTCTGATAATCCACTGAAGGTCAAGTCCAAAAATGCAAACCTGCCTCCTTTCATGTAGAGACTTTTAAGGACCTCTCGCTACAAGTGGGAGCTTTTTTTTTCCTCCTTGTGAAGCTGGCACTTTGCTTGAGGCTGTCTGATGACCAGTTGCTTGTTGTCCTGTGGGCATGCCTGCCTTACAGCTATGTTATTCTGTTATGTCAAATCCCAGCGATCCCTGAGTATTCTGCATGCAAGTAGCCTATCAGCAGCTCATCTTTGAAAATGTTCATTCATGGTTTAGTTCCGATGCAGGCAGTTAGGCTGAGCTCGCTCAGACTATACAATTTTCCTATAAAGAAAGGCCTGGTATACTTAGTATATTATTTCTGTTTTGGTAGAATTGGTGTGCTAGGCTGCATACTCTAAAATTATGTCTTTCGTTATTGAATCCAGACAGCTTTTACGGTAAGTCCAAATGTTGTTGTCCAATAAAAAGGTTGGATTTCCTCTACTTCTTTAAATGAATTTATTTCAGTTTCTAAGTAGTTTCTGAAACAGAAGAAAATTGAGGCCATTGCTATGGAGAGGATTCTTGCAAGCCTGTTTGAAAACTTGTCTTGTAAAACAAAATCATTTGCAAACAGGCTATAAATGCTGATATAACTATTAGTTATGTGTGTGGTACTGCATAACTTAGACCGGCTGTTGAACTATAAATGTAGGGAGATACATAGGACAGGCACTGGTTGGTATTCTATTTCATTTATTAGTGCAGACCCATGTAGTATGGAGGCTCGAGCAGGGCAATAGGATCCTGTTGTTTCCAGTTGAAAAACGGAATATTTTCTGGGACTTTTAGAATTCCCTCACAGAGGGAGCAGAAATTAAGAAAATGCCTTTGTGTGGAGGATAATGTGATGTACATGCAATGTTCACAGTTCTCTACCTCATTTGAGGTCAGCATAGGAGATGATAATTCCAGGACCGCTTCTAAATTGTACCTTGTAAAACTGTAAGGTGAATATCACTTTTAATATTAGAGTAGTTAAAATCTTGTTGCAGTATTGAGCTGTAAGTTCAGCACTAGGGATGGACTTTTTATAGCTGAGTCTGACCCAAAAAATTTTCCTTCGTATGCATCACTGGGATTCAGCCTCTTGCTTATTATGTGCTCTGGCGGATGGACTGCTTTCTGTGGAACTGCTGCTGTCTGTGTCTCCTTGCCTTTTCCATACAACTTGTGTATACCCAATAAAACTTATTAGCATGGGGACCATGCTTCTCCATTCTAATGCAGTGCGACGCATCTTGTTTTCTGGTTCCTAGATTGATTGCTTATCATGCTTGCTTCCCGATATTAAGACTGTGCACATAAAATGAAATTTAAAAAATCATTCAAACGAATGAAGAGTGACCATACATCACATCATCTGTGTCTTCATGGTCACTAAGCAGTAGCTGAAGTCATCTGGTACTTTTATTGAAGACATTCAGGGTTGCCTTTTGGGCACAATCTGTTACTGCTTCAAAGGAATGTAATAGCTTGGCTGGTATTCAAGAAAATGCTGACTGACACACAGACTCACCAACTGTTGCATGCTGTCTAGTTTGCCTCATAATAACTTAATAAAAAGGTAGCTAAGAATAAGTACTGAATTCCTTTGTCTTCTTTTAGGATCTAGGATATTAACATTTCATGCCAGAATAATGTATAATAATGTATATAATGTGACCTGATAGCAACTACATGGACTACAGAGAATTATACTACTTCCTTTCCAAACCATACAAAGTTCTCCAAACAAGATTATACAGATCTCATTCCTAACAGGCTGTGCAGAAAGGCCCACAATCAGAATAACTGTACGAGACCTGACCCCCAACCTTTATTATTATTGTTTTTTAATAACTTGCAATGTTACTCATTATTTAATCTTCTGCAGCTAGTGCCAGAAACATGTCCACTCTACAAACCCACACTCTTTTTATTTCATGCATAGATTTTCTTTTTGTCCCCTTGTTGAGGTAAGCAAAGGAAGTTTATTTATTAGAAATAAGTATGATGCTAGGAAAGGGTTGAAAATATTTCAGAGAACTTGCCGTTAACTTTAGTAAGTTCTTCATTAGAAGATGCCATTATGCTGTCACCAACACAGTCCCCAGCTTTACTGTTCTTCTAAGATTTATTATTTCTAGTTGGCGTTTGAATACTAGAAATTTCATCCTGCGGGTTATTAGATTGGATATGACCCTGCTAAGTCCTGAATTTGATTAATGGAGAGCATTTCATTTGGAACGAAGCACAATAATTGGCTTCTTAAGCTATATAAATTGCTAGGAGTGGATCAGTTTTTCAACTTACTTTTTATTCTCCACCCTCATTCTAGAATCAAAATATTGTATGAAATTCTTTTCCTAACAGTAATCTCTCATGAGAGGCAAGCAGCAGGAATGTTCAGCTTTTTCATCTGATGTTTAACTAATTTTTTCGTTCTTTCATGATGAAATGTAAGTTTAGTAGTATGAATGATTTTAACAGCAAGAATAAAATGAGCCTTTTCTGTGGGAGAGACTTTGTGGGTTTTTTTTTTTTATATATATATTAAAATTCATTGTAAACACTTATCTTGCTCCCATATTTCTGTGCATGAAGATGTTCTAGGCAGAGCATAAGGAAATAACAGTTAAGTGTGAGAGAACAATGAATGGATTGTGCTTCAATGAATTCATGTTTCTTGGGCCTCAAAAAAGCTAATAAAAACTCTAAAACTCTGCAGTTTGACAGCAGCTCCTAACATTAAAGAGCTGCAAAGCTGGGTGATAAGGAGCCTCTCTAAGGAAGAAAGAGAAGGAAATCATCAGGGCTGAAGCCAGTGTTGAATCAGGCCATATTCACAGTAACCTGTCCATTTGCTGTTCTTCTCTTTGTGGAAAGGGACAGAGCTAGTGCTTCCATTTTCTCTCTCTTGCTATAGAATGGTTAATTTTCAAACCAGAATAGGTTAGCTATTATTGTATCAGAAGGGTTTTTGGAAGGAAGAGGAGATTGAGAATAATTTAGTTGCAGTCACTCTTTGCATTGTGTATTAACAGTTAAAATGCATTATTATCTCAAAATTAGGGTGAATAGAGAGTAATGAGTTATGAAAAGTCTTATTTTTAAAGTTTTCAGATCTTTGTTCGACATCACAGAGAGCAGAAGACTCCTAGTAGCTAGCATTTTATTGCTGAGCAGAAATACTCGTTTTCAATTTAGGAGCTTTGAACTTGTGCCAAGACAGAAGAAAAAGCGTTCAGCTCATATATGATGATATTCACTATGCAAAGACCAAACCTAAATTGCTGTTATTTTGTGTGTTGAGAGGACCACATGCTAAACGTGTGAATGAGTGAATGTGGGAGATCCTGGAGAACAGGGCTCACGATCCTTTGTTTAAGTACTACAAACAAAATGAATAGGAAGCTCAAAGTTTTTTCTGTGTTCTATAAAAATAGAATGCATAGGAATTAAGTATTACAAAGTTAACTGAAAAAAGATATAAAAATGTTGTGAAGAAATGTGTTAATGCAGAGCAGAAAGGAGAGTGTACTGGCAGCAGTGTTTTTCTCAGTAATCACATAGCTTCTTTTGAAGCATAAAACCTATGGCATTGATGTCCTACCTTTTGGCTTGCCTGTGCTACATTGAATGAAGTGGAAGTATCTTGGCCCACACATAAAATATACTTTTGTATACTCTCTGTATATAAATAACAAAACTTATACTAATGTTTGTATTAAAAGATAGAAAGAAAAGCAACAAAAACATAATTGGACCTTGTTTTGGTGAAACTAAGGCATCGATATCTGGTCTGATGGCAGCAATTACAATTCTTAGGAAGTTCTTTGACTGCTAGTTATCGTGTTGACCGCTGCTTATCATGTTCAGTTATTTATGGAAATATTTCACAGACTTGCAGAGCAGTCACCCTAAATTCCATCATGAGAAATGCTGCGTGTGTTAGAAAACTGCAAAGTAATTACTGAGTAATGCGTTTTTATTTTGTAAATCAACACTGCAAAGCAACTATAATAAGCAGTCATTCAGCAGTGTGCTTCCATCTGAGCAAACTGACTTGAGGATTGTGTTAACATTCAGTAAGTGCTGTAGGTATAGTGGATTTTTGTTTCGCAACTAGTTTAGTCATTCCAATCTCTATCAATAATTTTATTGTGTATCATCAGAAAAATAAAGCTACTGTAGAAAAGAGGTAGTTTAGCAAAAGGGCACTTTGTTTCTTGAACAGATGTCTCTGCTGTGATACTTCTTTTCTCCTACTAGATACAAGATAGTTTTAAATCAACACAGCTCCTGGTTTTCTCTTTTCTGCTCTTTGATTTAGACAGTCGATCTGTTGCTATGAAGTATAAGAGCTTTCCAGTGTTAAGATTGATAGCAGCAGTGAGGTGTTTACTCTGTGCAAACTTTGACACCTCTTTCCCTCTTTAGTAAGATAAACTGTGTTGGTTTTTTTAAAACTCATGTTTTCTTGTTAGACTTGATCAAGATTACTTGAGTAGTGTGACTATTAAAAAAGAAGGCAAATTTTGTGTTTTATCTGAAGATGACAGACTCTAAATTCACTTGTTTGAAGTTGGATCCAAGAAGTAGTGTTTATTTCATCTCCAGCTCATAAATCAATTTTCGTGAGTTACCTTGAGGTTCAGTTGTTGTGTAGATCTTTAATGGTGACTATCATCATAGAAGTTCAGGTTGTTTTTTCCTTAGTTAATTACCTTGGGAATAAGATTTAAAGACTCCAGCAAGTGTCAGAAGTTTTTCGGAAATGGCATAAAGTCTTTTGAATGGACTCTGACATGTTATTTAATGTCTAAGCAAATGAGAAGATAGAGAACTGCACTTTGAAACAACAAGACTCTGTGCCAGTTCTTATTACCTTAATTAGAAAGCAGTGATTTACTCCCTATCATACGAATACATCTGGTGATTAATAAAATCTTGGCCTACAGACTAGTCCTCAATTCAGTTATTTCTGCTCTTTGCCATTTCCTTCTACCATTGTCACCGTTTCTACCATGAGTGGCAGATGGCGACAGATGTGTAACTTAATCACCGTGTCTTAGTGCTTATGTCTTGGTTTTGCTCTTTATGGTTGTTTCCTACCTGTGATCTCTGGCAAGCTCCCAGTGGGTGTGGGTGACAATTATCAGTCAATAAGAACAGGTCACTGTTGATGGTCTTCTATGTTGTTTCCCTTCTCTCTGTCTTGGACAATGAGCTCAGTTTGATGTATCTGTTTAAAATGTTCTCAAAGCCTCCCTCCTTTTCAGACAGTAGCAAGGCTTGCTAGATTACATAGACTGTTCTGAAACCGCTTGTAGAAAATTAACACTACATACACAAATCAAAAAGGCAAAATTAAGTGATTTTTACTTAAATTTTGGAGAGACTTCATTTGTAGTACCATGAGTTTGGTTATGTTTGGCAAACTACATGGAAACTAGGGTAGGTCTTTTAATCCCTAGTGAGCGTCTCAAAAGAAGAGCACTGAAGTGAAGTGAGAAATGCTGTTTTACGGTACTATCTGCCTCTGGTCCTGAAGTAAAATATGGCATGTAGCTTTACTGCTTCTTTGTGCCATTCTACTATTCTGACCAGTTCAGATTGCTTTGATATGTATATTTTTTGAGAGTATTTTGGGAAAACAGGAGTTGAAAGGAGACTTTCCTTTTCTAAAACTAACTCCAGTATCCCAATTTAAAAAAAAAAAAAAAGTATTTTCTGATGGATTCTTTCCTAGTTTCTTTCTAGTCATAGATATGCTTTGGAGTCCTCTATGAGGTGAAGGTATATAATCAGTGTTTTAGGAATAATATGTTGCTTGACCTTTTTTTAATGTTTTTATTAATTTTTTAAAAATTTATTTATTGTCAAAGTGTTAAGTCAGAATATGTATACATTGTCTATGATTCCTGGAATGATTCAGCTCAGATCTGGGTGAGTTTGAAACCATCAGATTTCCCTGTTCTGATCACATTCTGCAGTCAACAAAACAGTAGCAAAATTCGTATGTAGCTCTTCTCTTATTAAGCTATTTCAAACACTCCTTTTTTTTAAATTAAATTTTCCTATTCCCGTACACTTTTATACTTATAAGATACTTTCTCTTCAAATTTACCAGTACTAGCTTGCTGCTTTCCTTTTTAATATATAAACAACAGTCCTCTGATATCTTTATCTGAAGTTGGCTAAAATGTAGCAGTAAAGTGACAGAGAATAGATATATAAAAGACAAGAATTAATGATGATTGTTAGAGAAAGCTGGATAAAAAGAAATCCATTATAGCTTGAGATCCTTGTCAACAAAATTGATGTTTAGCCAGCAGTTTAATGTCCTGTGTTTTTGTACACTCTTATCCGAGTGTAGGATTTTCTATTTGTCCACGTTTGTTTCATTCTTTTTAGATATTTTTTTTTTCCAGACTGCTTCTTCAGTTTCCTGTAGGTAGTTACTTTAACAAAATAATTGCAAAAGTTTATAAATTTCATGGTCTTGGTAAATGCTGTCATCGATGTACTCTTTTGCACATGTGATGTTTTTCTCAGAAACCTGAGGGTGAGGAGTAACACTTTTTTCCTTCTTTACTGTTAAATGGCAACTTATTTTTTGAAGTACAGAATGGCCTGAAAAAAAGGTTCACAGGTCTGCTGCCCTTGACACTGTTTAAAATTTTGCAAATACTTAAGAGGAAGCATACCGCTGTTTCCCAGAGGGAATCAGAGATGGCCATGGCAAAACTCTCTAAGGAGCTAGCAAATTTAATACAGGATAGTAAGAAAACACTCTCCTTTACATGATTGGAACAGAAATATTTGAGTCCTACAATGGCAAAATTTTACTGTTTCATAAAATGATACATGAATATACATCATAAATTTTATTCTTACCTGGTACCCAAAGCTGAACGTATAAATTTAGCGCTAAACTTAAAATGAGGTTTCTCCTTAGTGTTCCTTTTTCTTTTTTAGAAAATGAAAAGAAAAAAAAATGTTTTATAACATTTTAAAAATGAAGAATGATTTCTGGATGCCTTACTTGCGTTACTGTAATGCGCTGAATTCTGTCAAAGTAATTTTGGGTGCGATGGACAGCAGGTGCTTTTAATATTTTGTTATTTTGTTGCCTGAAAAATGTTATGTGGAAAAAGGAGCTACTATTGAATAGGGAATGTATTTAACTACTATGAGAGAGTCAGCTGAGTAAGAGAATCATTGGACCAAACCACTTCTTATTGGTGTGCAGTTCTCTCCTGGTATAAATTGCTTACATTGTGCAAGTTGCATACGCTCTTATGCACCTGTGTTCAACTATTATACAGTAATGTCAATACTAATCTTCCTGTTCCTTCAAATCCTACTGTCTTCCGCATCTCTGACTTTTCTGTAGGATGTGAATGTGAAAATGAAGTAGGCAATATCTTTTGTTCACTGGAATAACTTCCTGTTGATTTGTCATCTGTAAGAAAGGGCTACTTCTCTCTTGATTTACCTGGTTAGGTTGTGAAGAAATTAATTTGTAGCATAAGTTTATGTAAATAACTATAAAGAAAAATGCATAAAGTTTAGTCTTGAGTTAAATTTTATACGAGAATCTGAAAAAGAAATGATATTTTATTTAAAGTAGAGAATCAACAGATTTTAGTCTTTGCAACTGAAAACTTTTTTTTATAACAGGGAACCTAGATGAATTCTAGCAGTGATGCCTTTTGGGCTGAATTAGTTGGAGTTGAAAGTCTTTAAAAACATTGTTAACGTCCTGTAACAGGGATGGAAGTTATGCAGCCCCATTTGCAATTTTATGCTAATGTGGACAATGTCTTGTGACTTTCTTTTCTCTGTAGTTATTTGAACTGCTAGGCCCTGAGGGTTTTGAACTTATAGAGAAGCTCCTACAGAACAGATCTCTGATTGTGGAAAGATCTTTGGCTTGTCAAAATGATAACAAGTTCCAGACTCTGCAAGGTAAGTGACTATAAAATTCTTATTCTGAATCACATAAAACTTAATTTTCTAACTGTTCAGTTCTGTTTCAAACAGCAGTACTGCCTATGCACATTTAAAAGTAAGCCAGGAAGACCTCCTTGGTAACTGTGGGGTGTTTATCTCGGACTAAATAAGTACATGTTGTAAGTTTACTTTTCAGCTGTGTATAGGCATGTGTACTTTCGAAATAATTGTATTAGCAGTTGCATCTGTTTCAGTGCACTCCCATGGAAACAGGTTGATTATCAGTTATTCCTCATCTACTGTACTATCTGCCTCAGAGATAGCATCACATGAATGTCTTAGGGAGAAAAAACACAGTAACAACTACTTCTGGAAAAAAATTATAGTTAAACCGAAGGGTGGATAAATGAATGGAATAAAGGAATTCAGGTTCTATACTGTGATCTTGTTTTTATAAGATAAACTGCCTGCACAGAGTATTAGTTTTAAAATGTTCCACAAATGGATATTTAAAAACTAGTGTTCCCGACGAAAAGTTAATCAGATTGTGAGTAAATTGTGATTTGGGATACATTTTTGTGAAGATAAAGCATCATGCAGTCCACCGTGTGTTCAGAACACATGGAGTTAGAAAAAAGGTAGTTAAAACTGGTACTGCTGGACTTCAAAAATTTTCAAAATATGGATTTCAAAATACCTATAAACCATAATTTGTCTATCTGAAGTTTAACGTTATTTAGGGAAGTATTTGGAAGTTCACGTTCTGCTGTGCTGATGATTAGTCTAAACTCATCAGAAAAACCATTAGTTTTATTTGCTAGTGATTTCAAAGTAGAAACTATAACAAGATTCTGTTCTTGGTGTTGGTTTTTTTTTGTTGTTGTTTTGTTTTGTTTTGTTGCTTTCTTAAATAACCAAAAGAAAAATAATTATATACATTAGAGACTAAACTATAATAGTCTTTCTACTATGTGCAATTTTTTACTATTTTCTTATTGAATGTATGTATTTTGGAAGCTATTTTAAGTTTGTTCTTCAGTATGTGACCAGTAGACATTTCTGCTGGAAAGTAGAAGAAGAATATTCTTATTACTATGCTTTCAAGACAAGCTTTTTTCATGAGTGGCCTAGTTTTTCTTTCACTGTAGTATAGAAATCAATGATGTTTGCGTATCTTCTCTGAGACTGAAGATGTTCTAAGCCAAGTTCAGGTTATTTATTTTAGTAGGGCTCTCTTTAGTTGATTGAAATGAAGTCCCTAACGGGATCTGTAGTCTAAGCTTCCAAAAACTGCGTGTGGGGAAGGGAATCATTTTTGTTTGGAAAAACAGTCAACTTAGAGCTCTTTGCGTCTTCAGAAAATAGGCACAAGGCAAGGAACTGTGCTCATATTGAATGTTTATGGTATGACTGTTATTAAACAACTTACTTCCACTGCCATAAAGGTGATTGTTGTGCTTTTCAGACAAATAAAATAGTCCTAGTTTGTTAGATCTGAATTAAATTTAAAATTGCATCCATTGTTATCCCCTTTAAATACAAGACAGAGTTAAAGCCATTGCTGTGGGCATTCTGAAAGTTTTTTAGATTTTTTTCAACAGTATCTATCAAGTTGTTGTCTAACTCTTTATTTGGTGTGTGTGCTTGAGAAGCACGATTTTCAGTGTTACTGTTGGTAAAAACTCTGGCACAAATTCTTCAAAACATCAGCCAAGTGAGTTTATTTGATAAAAAGAGGTACTCAATTTTCAACTTCAGGGTTAGATTGCAGAAGTACATTGAAAACATAACTGAGTATGCTATATTCAGTTGAACCTCTGTAAGCTAATAATCTGTTCACAGAATTTTGAAGTCCGATGTTTAAAAATACTTATACAGTTATAATGAAATAAAAAATCTGTTCATCACATTGCTTACAGAAGACGTGGTTGTGTCTTTGTTTTAAGTCTGGAGTGAAAAATGATAATGGCATTGGAAAAGCAGATGTGACTGGGCTTTATCAACTTACTGAGTACTGTAACTATTCAGTTTTGTGTTGTAACTGTTTAGTCCTACTGCTTTTCCACATAAATGGAAGGAGTCCACATTGTTGCATAGAATAAGATTTCTTTTCTCAGTCGTTCAGGGAAATTAAGCTGTGGGTATGCTTTCAATAGAGTCATGTTTTCTAGTAAATACATGGTTATTGTTAGGTGAAGAGGCTGTTAGGGAAAAAAAACTAAAACAACTTTTGTTTAGTCTGCATGCAAAGCCTTTTTACTTTGCACTGTATGCATGTAAGGGGACAAATAAGTGACTTTTCTAGTATTAATGAAATTATCTTACGTTCCGAAAAGATAGCTGCTTCTTTTGCTGCTAGTTTGCGGTATTTCTCCCCTCTTGCTTTGGGATAAGCAATTTTTCTTGTGTGGTAATAAAGTGTCTTACCTTCAAATGATGAGCTACTTCTTATGAATTCTTAAGACCAACTTCTGCGTAATTAATTAAAGCAAACCTATTTAAAAATGCATCTATTTAGAAGAAAACTGCAACAAAAATGGTGGAATCTAGTACTTAGGAAGATGTGCACCTGTTTTTATGTTGCAGAGCAATGCAAGAAGTTTATAGGTGAAAATACTAAACCCAATTATGGCTGTCAAGTTACAATTCAGTCTGAACAAGAGAAGCTGTTAATGAAACAGTATCGTCGTGAAGAAAAACGAAATGCCAGGAAAGAAAAACAAGCTGCAGAAGATGGAGAACTTTCTGGTGAAGGACTCATGTGCTTTGATCCCAAAGAGCTGCGAATGCAAAGGTAATAAATGCCAACATTTGAAAAATATTTATGTTGTAAATGCTATTTCAGCCTATCATAAATGTTCATTTGCTTTTAGTTTGCTTTGTAGATGAGGTGTTTCTGACTTCAAGTCACGTTTTATTGCAAATGTAGAATTTTTTTAATATGGAAACCTAATTTTCAGGTGAAGAGAGCAGTGATCTGCTTAATGAGAATTTTCTTGGTCTCGTCTATGTGGGTTGGAGATGCAGATTAGAGGGGTAGACTATCTTTCTTCCTGTATGCACAGTTCTTGCTTAAGATTTATGAAGTCTACTAAATCTATCAAAACTATCTTTTTTTCTTCTCCAGATTAATGGGTACTATTTTCCATGTTATCAACTAAAGGTAGTGGGAGGAATAAGGGAGGGAAAGAAAAAGAAGCAAATAAGGTGTTGCATTTCACATTGAGAGGAATATAGTAGTACTGGTATTTAACTATGAATACTTGTTGCTGTATTATGTAAAAAGATGCAAAACTACATTCGTTTAGGGAGCTGGCCTTGCACTGATTGTATTGATTTTTATTTGACAAGTGTGCATAGTTAAACTGATGTCAGTGAATAACACAGTAAAATTCCGTTGTTAATAATTTTATACAATGCTTCTGTTCCTTGTGATTCTCTAACCTTTGCTCTGACTTTAATGTACCATGCTTAGCTTTTGTGATGGCTGCCTACAATGCACAGAATTGCTGCTATTTTCTGCTTACAGGGAACTAGCACTTTTGAATGCTCGAAGTATGCCTGTCCTAAGCAGACACAGGGAAGTGGACTTTGAAAGAATTCATTATCCACACGTTTATGATTCCCGAGCTGAAGCTATGAAAACATCAGCATTCATTGGAGGTGCAAAGGTATGTGTTTGATGCATGACCCTTCTACTGTGATTCAGCTGTACCAGTGAGCTAAGTGCGGCATGGTTCCCTTTGTTCTCTGGGAGATTCCCGTACTAATTGGAATCCTATGCATGAAGCTGTGATTTTTTACATAGTGTTTTAAATATTCGCATACTTTTGTTTTCAGTTTAACCCTAAAACAGAGAATCTCACTCTCAACCAATTTATTTCTCTTTATTTTTAGGGTCACTTAAGTCATTAAAATACTGTTTTTCTCCTTCTGTCTTTTGGAAACCATTGAAATGATTTTACGGAATTCTGGACTTAATGGCTTGAAATTTAATAAAATGGAGTTATCTTTTTTTTACTTAAAATCATTTTGAAACCATTTTCTTACTAGTAAAACTTATTATTTTCCATTTAGGAGGTTCTGTGCTATCTATAAAATGAATCAAAGAGAATTACTTTTATTTGGGATTCGTTTTTCTGAAGGAAAGTAATGAAACATTGTTTGAAGTGGCCTATAAGTAATTAAATTTTCTGTTTTAATATTTTCAATTAATTTTCCTCTAATACTGTTTTAGGTGTTCTTACCAGAATCGGTTCAGAGAGAAAACAACAAAATGTATGAGGAGGTGAAGATCCCCCATAGCGAACCAATGCCAATTGGCATTGAAGAGAAAATTGTTTACATTAAAGACTTAGATGAGGTGAGTAAAGCAGTTGAGATTGAGAGATATGAAATTAGTTTTTACTTTGCTATTAAAGAAGTTTAGGAGAAAACATTATGACTTAATACTGTGATTTGTAATGTGCAAATGCAGCAATTTAATTTCATTGCTAATTATGAGAATGTTTGTTGGAGGATGTAGTTTAGTTCTTGATAAATCTGATCAAGGAAATTCCTCTCTAAACTATTACTTTACGAGCTGCAGTTCTGTATTCCTTTGGCATTACCCATTCAGCTATTCCTGGTTTGGAGCTGTGACTTGAATCTCTAAAATGTCCTTTAAAAAATAAAGGAACAAGGAAAGAAGATTATGACCATTCTGTTCTCTTTCTGTAGGCTACATCGAGTAGAGTCTGGGCTTCTTTATCTTGACTTCTGAAGTTTGGCTGGTAACTGCACTGCACTATTGTGCAGACTAGTCTTATAGCATGACGCTGCTACGTAGTATTGAGTACCATGTACTTACAGGGTGCAAAACCTTCTGGAATAGCAAAAAGGCTTCATTATTAGTTAAAGTTGTCTGATAGAAAATAGAGATCAATGAGTAAAAAATGCAAGTAAAACATTAACATTTTAAAAATTGTTGATGATAAGATGGTGAAAAAGCTGAGGTAAGGAAAAAAGAAATTAGCAACAAATGTGGTTTAGTATTCACAGTCTAGAACCAGCATTAGTCTATCACGTGTACTTGCTTGCTTTTCATTATATATTTCAACTGTAAGGAAGAATGGAGTATTTGCTCCTGATTTCAATGGGAACACCAAGAGCAAGCCGTATGTTCTTGTAAGGAAAACTTTGTTTTTTAGTTCTTCAGTGACATACAACATGAAATTTTTTTTTCATGGGAAAACAGGAAATGAGAATATAAATCTAATGCAGTTGCCCAGAGCACTTTACTGAGGTTTTTGGTAAGGATTCTCTTACACAACGATTTCACTGCTTAAAAACAGAAGACAGTTTAATTTTAACATTTGAATCTATTATTTTATACTTGGGTGACAGTACCTACTACCATTTTATGAAGTGACTGACAGCTTAACCAGATAGAAAAGTTGAGCCCCTGCAGTTGTAAAATGCAACACTCTATATGACAGTTTTCAACCTGACAACTGTTTGCAATGAAATTTCTCTCCCTTAAGCACAGTTCTAAAAACTAGCAAAACTTTACAGATTAATTAGTAAAAGTACCAATATTTCAAGAGACAGTAACTTGCCAGAAAAATATATATCTGATACAAGAAAAAACATCTAAAAGAAATGGTTTACTGATATTTATTTATATATACATAGTGTTACGGAATTCATCAATTATACAGATTTTATAAAACTTCCACAATCTTTTAGGCTTTGTATCATCAGGAAGTATACTTTTCAGCTTTAAAGTAAAATTCTGAAATAGAAGCAGTCTTTAAATCCATGCCTCCTACTTACTATGCATCCAGCAAGTTGTCAACAGCAAAGAATTTTGAATGACTGGATACCTATGTCTTTAAATGTACACGTACTTCAATATATATTTTGCAAAGAAAGATGACAGATCTATGAATAGTTTGTCCAACTGCAGGACTTTTCAGATTCCTATTTCCTTAGTTGCGACTCCTAAACTGAATCTTACTTGAATATTTTCTCAGTGAAGTAAAGATTAGATTGGTGATGTGTGTATTTTTTTAAGGTATTTCCAGTCAAGATGCAAGTGTCTTGCTTAGGGCACAATTTCTCTTTTGCTATACTTTTTAGATCTTTAAGCACTTAACATACTGGTTGGTGAGTAAAACTTTTTGTCAGTAAGCTCAAGAGAATTTAGAGGGCAAGGAGATTTTCATTCTAATTTATTATTTTTGATAAACTTTTGCAAAGTAGTAGAATAAACTTGTTTTGCTCTTCCTGCGTAGTACATATGTGCTTATAAGATAGCTATCATTTCTCTGCATTGGTATATGTTTAAGATAATAAAAACAGATGGGCAAGAAATATTGGCAAGAGTAAATGTAACTAAATAGTTATAGAAGCATCTAAAGGCATTGTGAGGAAGCTGGAAGTTTTGAATCTATTGACTGTTATAAGATGTCACTAGTATAGTAGTTCTTTGTAAAACATTGAGTTGGTTCAAACTTATAGATTAATGTATTGATTTTGTGATCAAAGTGTTTACCAAGTCAATACAAATGCTGCCCATAGTATTCAAGGTTCCCAAGGGTGAAAAAAAAAAGGCATAGAACAACCAAACTGGCTTTTGTTGCTGTTACAAGCTTATTTATCACAAAGCTTTCCAAGTACTTGCTGATTTATGAAGGAATCCTGATGAATTTAAAAGCAATAAATAGTCTTCTTCTGTTGAAGTTATTCTTTTAGTTTTCATCTTTTCACTAGTGCTACTTTGCCATAAGCCAGTTTTGGCTGTACCTAAGGTGATACTCAGGGTGATTTTTCCCTTTACCACAGGTACTACAATTTTTTAGGCCAGTTATTTGAAGAAATAAAGGCTAGAAAAGACCCATAGGATCATCAAGTCCAACATAGTCCTAACAACTGTACTCAACACAGTGATATTATAAAGGCGCCTAATTTTTGATTTGAAGATTTCAAGTGGTAACTGCTCTAATTTAAGGTTAAAACCCTGAACTGCATCTGTTTTTGTAGAGGATTGAAAAAGAACTAAATCTGTCTGTGAAATGTTTGTTTATGCAAGAATTTAGTCTCACGGGAGATTTACTTATTTGTCTGTACGTCTTCATTTGCACAAGAGTGATTTTAAGTACAATTTATTTCTCTATAGTTACATGATTTTGATTGTAGGTGATAAGGTGCAGTCTTTGAGTGTGTAATTTGTTACATAGATAAATATTCTGTTAAATTTAATATTCAGAGTTCTTAAGTCTAGAACAGAGTTCATGATTAGGAGTTCATTTATGTTTTAAACTTTTAGTAGAAAGCTAAACTGGATCATATAAGCTGAAGTAATCTTTCATTTAATATATTTTGAGTATTGTTTTAGATGATTAGATATTAGGTTATTGTTTTAGATGTTTAGGGTGAGCAGGACTATGGAAGTAATATTCCCCCTGTAATTAGTACTGGTGAGGCCCCACCTTGAGTGCTGTGTACAGTTTTGGGCACCTCAGTACAGAAGGGACACTGAGGTGCTGGAACAGGCCCAAAGAAGGGCAACAAGGCTTGTGAAGGGCTTGGAGAATATGCCCTATGAGGAGAGACTCTTCAGTCTGGGTGAGAGGAGGCTGAGGGGAGACCTTATTGCTCTCCTTGAACACATGAAAGGTCATTGCAGTGAGGGCAGGGTTGGTCTCTTCTCACTCGTGACAGGTGACAGGACAAGGGGAAATGGCCTCAAGTTACATCAGGGAAGTTTTAAGTTGGATATAAGGAAAAACTTCTTTACAGAAAGGGTTGTTAAGCTCTGGAATAGGCTGGTTCAGTCACCATTCCTGAATGTGTTTAAAATCCCTTTGGATGTGGTGCTCATGGACATGATTTAGTTGTGAGTTGTTAGAGTTAGGATAGTTCGGTTACGTCATGATTGGACTTGATGATCTTGAAGGTCTTTTCCAACTTCAGCAGTTTTGTGATTCTATGATTCAGTGATTATTTGCATTTCTGTTACTTCCTTAGGCTGACATAAACATTGGCTTAGAACACAGATATTGCTCTAAATAATTCTAACAGATCATGTTAACAGAACTGTAGACTTTTTTTTTTTTGGTACAAATGCAAGACAGAATGGCAAAATTGAACCAATACCAAAGGGAGAAAGAATACCTCAAACTTGTATGAACCTCAGTGGGAAGCTCTTATTTGGCTCGTCAGTGTAATCAGAGTACGCTTTGAGCTCCACTTCAGAAAAATTAATAGCATATTTCATCACAATAATATATTTAGGTTTGGTAAAATATTACCTGAAACCTTATGGCTAGATTGGCTATGATAGAGACACTAAGATGAAAGTCATGATTTAAACTGGCAAAATCTAAATACTTGCAGATGTTTAATCCTATAATGTACTGATTGCAAATGTAAGATGAAGTGGCCAACCTTTCACAATTTATCTTCTATAAAAGCACAGTGTATCATCTGTCATAAACTGCTGACATTAGCAGCACTTTTAATACCCCTGCCTCTCTATGCTTCAGTTTGTACTGCTTCCCCTCCTGCCTCAGTCTAATTCCATGGGTGTTATCTCATTTTCTTTCCTATTCCTGTTGCACGGAAGACGCTGTGCTGCTGCTCTGCAGTATCTCTTGTGTTGTCAGTGCAAGTGAGTTGCCTCTGTCCCACAGGAGGAGTTGCACAGAGAATGAAAGTGTGCTGCTGCCTTGCAGGAAAGCACAATCCCATCTCCAGCTCGATTTATAGATAATTATTATTAGTGGCATGTACTGGTGTTTGGAGAACTGTGTTTTCACCACAGTACAAGCACAAGTGGCTTGTAAGTAGCTAGTTGGTCACATCTGTTTGGTCTGAAAAATTACTGTACTGTTAGATACAGAAAGGGTATGTTAGCTAGGCTGTTTCAATAACAAGAATGTGAAAAAACAGTAAGTGAGAGCTTAGATGTATGAGTCTTTGGCTGCTTGACATGCAGCTTGACTACTACTGAAATATATTTTTGTACTTACTATAATGGTGGTTTTGCACCAGACGTTTTGCCAAATAAACGTACCTCTAAAGTCATAAACTCAGGTCAGGGAAAGTTCCTCTTCAAGACTGTGAAAACAGGTTTTACCTAACAAATTGCTGTTGGTGAAAAATGACTTGAGGTTTTTACTTAAAGTGGGTTTCAGGATTTATTTCTTTGTTTCATAGCCATTTCCTTCTACTAACACGTAAGATTTTTTTTCCCCTCTACATTATATGAAGGAATTATTAGAAAATCAATATTCCCTTTTTCTCCTGTAATGTTTTCTTGCTTTTTGAATTGTACAAACAAGCCTACTGAATCAAAATGTAGATGCTGTTGCATAAATTACGTTTTTCACATCCTGAGTATTTGAACATTTATTCTTCAGCTGATCTCATTGTATATTTCATTTGCATATTTTCCAAATAGCAATTGACAGTTGGACTGATTAGTTTAAAAAAATATTTCTAATCTTATTGAAATTTTGTCATTTATCCAACGAAATCATACAAGGAAATTGCTCTAAAGAAAACCTCCCAAGTTCCATAAATATTAGTCCCAACTTTAATTTAAAAGAAAAAGTCTTTATACAATGTTTAAAAAAGCTGTTAATAGCACAATAACACTATTTGATAGAGCAAATTTTCAACTACAAAACAGTGTTTTCCAACAGTCACTCTTGTTAGCTATGCTTGTATAAATCTGCACCAGTGGAGGTGACTTGCTATGTTGCCACTGCTGAAACACACCACCCAGCACCTTGCTATGCTCAGATCCACTGTCTGGTCTCCATAGCTGTTCAGTGAGCGTGGATGAATGTCAGTGAGTGAGTGCGGTTTTTTTCATGTGGAGGAATTCAATTCCACGCGTTTGCTTCATATGCGCTTCCATATCCCGTGCCATTTTGTGAGACTGCTGCTCTGCTGCCATCTGTCACATGACAACAAGATGTAACAGAATATTGTCAGGAAGGTACAGCTTATATTGCCATATCACCAGCATCCATCTCTAATGTCACAGGCCAGTGTAATAAAATAGGAGGCATTACTTTTGGAGCAGACCTCATATATTTGGAGTTGCTGGGTCTTCACCTTTCATGAGCGAGTGTTCTAAAGAGCTTAAATGTGCAATAACAAACCCGTAGTTTGTGATCTGTATTGCATAAAATTATTATCTTTTGCATAGGAAAATCCTGTTTCTTATTAGAAACACATAAGTACTTCAACAGCAGAGAGATCTGTTGCCATGGCATACAAACTGTAAAATGGAATTCTGGTCTCAGTACTTGCTCATAATACAAAGTTGGAGAAACTATCATTAAAATGAAACATTACAGAAGCAGTAGATATATAATCAAAGAACTAATTTGTAATTAAGATATATTTAATGGATGGATGATTTTGTCTCATAATCTGATTGGACTGTACAATTCATCTTCCTATATATGTTTCCTGAAATTAGAGGTCTTTTGCGTTTCTGAAAACTGTATCAAAATATATGAAGTAATGTCTGAAAGGCAGAAATACATAAATTTTTACATATTTATTGTAGGTACATGTGCAATAAATATACAACACATACAATGTGTTTCTCTATGTATGTTTCCTCTCTACAGCTGCCTGAAGGGAGATTGTGGTGAGGTGGTAGTCGGCCGCTTCTCCCATGTATATAGCAATAGGACTACAAGGGAATGGCTTCAAGTTGTGTCAGAGGAAATTCAGGTTGGATGTTAGGAAATAAGTCTTCTCCAAGAAAGTGGTCAGGTTCTGGAACAGGCTGCCCAGGGAGGTGGTGGAGTCACCGTCCCTGGAGGTGTTCAGGATGTTTAAATGCTGTACTGAGGGACATGGTTTAGTGGGAAATATTGGTGATAGGTGGATGGTTGAACTGGATGATCTTGGAGATCTTTTCCAACCTTGGTGATTCAGTGATTCTGTATGTATATTTCCTATTAATTCTTAGTTGATTTTTGAAGATACAAAGCCATCTTTGTGTCTTATGTCTTATGTATCCTCTCCCTCTATATCCTTCAGGTACCCAGAGTTTTACTTCCTTTTTTCTGCTGACAGAAAAGAAAAACAAACTTGTATTCCAAAAAAGGTGATGAGTAGGTAGGCAAAAAAAAAAACCCAAAACAAACAACAGATCTGTGTCCCTTATATAGATGTATGTGGGATGCAGAAGAGAGAGGAAGCTACTGAATTATTGGGGTTCGGCAAAAACTGAAGTGTCATTTTGTCAGATTTTATTAAGAACAGAAAGCAGCTTTCACTGAGTAGCAGACCATACGTACTAAATCAATCTGTGTCAGTGTATCATTATGGAATACCAGAGTTCATCTCTTTGTGGGATTGGGAGGAATGCATCTTGTTGCTCATGGTTTTCAGAGCTAGGAATTGTATAACTGATCAGATGTATGTAAGCCTGTATTTGCTAAAATTATGTACTCCTTTGTGTGTTCAAACAGCTTGACATCTATTTTTTGTATAATTTTGTGGATTAAATAACTATAGTGTGTTCACTTAAAAGCAGGCTATTGTTTTCAGAAATTAGAAGAATATTCACCAGAGAAGCATAATGAACTCAAGCTTTTATTTTTGTGTCATTAAAATGGGGAAATTAATGGAGAGATACTTTCATTAAATTTTGGGTTACTGGTATTACTGGAGAAATTAATAGATGTCTTTTGCATCTACATTTTCAGTTGGTACAGTGTCTCCTTGATCAAAAAAAGTAATTTTCAATTAGCCTGTTTCTTATTCCTAAATGTTCCCCATCTATCTCTGTCATAGATCTGTCTTTTTATAGGCTTGACAACAGGTACATTGGCTTTGGTTTGATATGGCACAAGCTTGATTGTTTTAGAATCAAACCGATTGAAGGTGTCCTTGGTAATATGGGCTTCTTCAGATCATCTGCACAGATTTTTAAGATGACTTCCCTGGAAGATGAAAAGATACCTTTTAATTTTATTTAGTTATTTTATTTATTATTTTTTGGCCCACAGGCTTCTGTTTGTTTTTTAGGAATAATCTGTTTTTTGGTGCTTTAAAATTGTCTCTGCTTACATTATGATCTAATCATTTGTTCTTTGAATTGCATTTTCATGTGAGGTTTAATTGAAGATATTTTCTAGTCATTAATTTTAAGAACAAGAAAGTTTTCATTGTATCTCTAAACATCAGTTTCTAAATGCTGTTCAGGAAGTATTATATATAGTACATTATAGCAGTATGTATTTTCAGTGTTGATTTATCTGTTCACATATTCACATAGGAGTTTTAGTTATTGCATAACCTGAACAAGCCATACTTAAGATACTAGAAAATCTAGGTAGTATGAAAATCTAATAAATGTGCTCTTTTTGTGTCTGTGAACATGTTCTAATTTTCAGTGTTTTGATATTAATGAAGATATTAAACAAAAGAACCCACTGATAAACATGTACAGTAAGAAAACAATCCTTCAGAACTTAAAATAGTGTTTTCAAATGTTCTTTCATTAATGACATTGTAATTGAAAGTTAAACAGATTCTCATTTTATGGATACTCCGCTTGGTGTAAGTACTAGTAATGTGCAACTCTTTATTGAAAGCAGCTGTCTAAAATCTGGGCGATCATTTCTCAAACAGTATAATTTTAGAGATGAAAATAGTTCATTGACTACATGGGCCAAAGCCTAATACTGAGCATTGTTTGTATCAGTGTATATTGAGAATTTTGTTTATTTCAGTTCTTTAAACTCATCTGTATGTGAATTATTATGCAAAATTTGCTGGAAAATGTTATTTTTATTATGCAACTCTCACTGGAGTGTTGTATGTTCTGGCAGTTATTCAAGTTTTTGGTTGCTGCTGTCTCCTTCATGCAAATAACAAGTGTAGGTAAACAGATACATGTTTTAATATTAACGTGTGGTAAAATTGACTTGAAGAAACCATTAAGCCTGTTTCATTTTCTACACAGCTGCTGAATGTGTGTATGTTGTGTAGTGCTGCCTCTGAAATTGTTCAAAGTCTGATGGGAACGCTTACAAAGGCAAACCAGTAAAGGGCACCAGCTGCTGAGAAACACCTGCTGAGCCACTGTGGGAATAGGTGCATCTGTCTGTAGCTAGAAGTAATCAAACAAAGTGCCTACTTACACCTGTCAGCCAGTCAGTACTTTAATTTGTGTAAAGATTCAACCAATGAATGTCATTCTGAAGTTGAAAGTTTAAAGGTGTCGAAAAAAGGTGTAGAAAGGTTCAGCAGAAGTATGTTGATGATCCTCATTGAAAGGCTGCTGTAAATCTTTATTTTGGTAAAAACAAGCCCAGATATGGCAGCCGAAAGTCTCAGTTACATTGTACTGTGTAGAGGATGCATGCAGTATTGAAGAGATAATGCTACTGTTTGGCTTGTTTTAAGAGCCTCTCGAGAGGCTTGAATGTGTTTCCTGATTCATTACAGCATATTTGATTTGCTGAAGATGATAGTATACTATTTTTTTTTTTTTTAATAATCAGAAGTCATTAGACATATTTCCTAAATATTGTTTTTTATATCAGGTCCCAATCCGTGGTAACTTTACATCAAAATTTCTGCTTCCCTTGTAGAACAACTTCTGGGAGTGCTGCTAGTTTCTTTGGGAGAATAAAATAGCTGTGTTCTTATAGAAAAAGACGACTCATTGTCCTCGCAGTCTTCTCTAGCACACTGCAGAAAAAATCATTTAACTTTTATATTGTAAAACAGGTACTCCCTTCTTGGTTAGTAGTAGTATGAAATTAACTGAAGTGGAGAACAAAATTGAGTTGTAGAAAAATGATGTCAGCAATGTTTATTTCTCCAGGAATATTCTTCTCACATTTTCACTCCATGGTTTAAAGTTAATAGTAGTTTTAACTGTTATTACCCTTTAAAGTAGTCTTTTAGTTTGCCTTTTCTTGTTAAATGTTTTAGGAAAAAGTAATTTAGCTTGTTCTTAACATGTAATATAAAGTAAATAATTTGGAAATATTATTCTGAAGTATGAAATGTTAGAACTGACATCTGGAGGTGAATAAAATAGGATTGAATTAAGTAGGGGAAAAATACTGAAAAATATCTGTACTTAAGAAACATATAAAAATATAAAATGCTGTCACTCTGCTCTCATAAATGCTGTATTTTTAATTATGCTTTCAGCAGAAGACAAAATTTAGTTTACCAATTGTGACAGATTGTAAATTCAGTGATTTGTGTTTTAAATTTTATATGGTAAAGCCAATTACCAGTACAAATTCCTGAGGCATTTCAGATTGGCATGTTCTACCACAATGTAACAGGAAGTGGAGCAGAGAAATCCAACTTTCTGGTCCGTAGTGTTTTTTTTTTCCCTCTCATATTTAATCACTGTAGTATTTGAAATCCAGTTGTACCTACCTACTGACATCACAGCTATCATGTTTACTGACTTCATTAAATTAGATTAATAAATGAAATATTTCAATTGTGAAAACAACTTACTAATGGTTTGTTTTTCATTCTTGAGAGAGGTACGTTAATGCCACGCTAATTAAAGAAAGACCTTTTTTGGTATAAAGCACAGGAAGTGATCTGTTTTAATGAAAGTGACTCAAAGTGTTTTTAGTCATTTTGGTAATTAAGACTGGACAGTAAATGGAGTGTTTCTGCCATCTCCTATTAGGGTATAGCCATTTCTCAACAAAAATTCAAGTACAAGTGTGGAAGAAGAATGTGGTAATCTTCTTTACTTTGATAGCATACCTAAAGGCACACATTAGTTCTTAGGAGTAATCAGTCATCACTGTAAAGAACATGTTTGAAATTCTGTTTAACATTACACCGAAGACCAAATTTAATTTTTATTTGTATTAAATGTAATTTGAAAGTTAGAACTTTCAAAGATGAGGGAAGAGCATATGCTAATTCTGATCGTCTTATAAATGTTATAGCATAACTCTCCCTGCAGGCATTTTAGTTAGCCTGATTTCAATATTTGTCTTTAATTAATACAGGGGAGATGAAGTCTCTTATCTCAGATAAGAATAGTCCGAAGTCCTACTGGACAGTTAGGCTTGAGTCTGCTTCCCTGCCGAATATTCTTACTCCTTAGGTGAACACATTTTGGCTTTCTTGTCATCAGATATATCTTTAAGTCAGGCAGGAACCCTTATGCCTAAGTCTTGCATCAGTAATTTGCCTACATCAAGAAGGACTGATGCTATAGCAGGAAAATAAATAGTTAAATTCAACAAGTCTTAAACAGTTATATCCTGCAGCATGTATCTTTTTCAAGGTATATGTAATAGTTATATTAAATCTGTAGTGCTGCTTGCAGTGCAAGAAATGTTTTATTTCATCAGCTTTTCAGTTTTTACAGCTTTGCAGTTTTCAGTGTCCTAATTTTCTGTGATCCTAAATTTTGAGACTTGGTGAATGGAAATATTCAGATGTGTCCCTTTAAAACATTTTGTGTCTTAATTCTGACCTGTATTGTTTATGGAGTCCAGGGGATATGGCCTGGTTCAAATCTGATCTCTTTCATCTGACATCTGTCTCTGCTTTATGGTCACCGTTTTCCAGGTTAGGCCAAAAACTGACTGCATTTTTCGTCAGTACTAGATTTTCCAGGCTATAAAGTAGCCATATCTGTTTTGGAGTTATTTTTTTAATCCTCATCAACATTTCTTTCTGCTACTGGTGTTAACCAACTTACTGCTTAGAAATCTTAGAATGGTTTGGATTGGAAGGGACCATTAAGATCATCTAGTACCAATCTCCTGCTATAGTCTGGGACACCTCCTTCTAGACCAGGTTGCTCAAAACCCTGTCCAACCTGTCTTTGAATTGCTTCCAGGCAGGGGGGACATTCACAGTGTCACTGAGCAACCTGTTCCAGTGTCTCACCACCCTCACAGTAAATAATTTTATCTTAATATCTTGTTTAATCTTCCCTCTTTAAGTTTAAACCCATTTCCCCTTGTCCTGTCACTACTTGCTTTTAGGTTATGGAGCAGGAATATATGTTTAATTTCTCCCAAATGTAGACAAAAAAGATGTTTTACATTGCCCACCTGAACATTAATGGAAGTCGGACTGATATGTTGCTCAGGCAGCAGTTTAAGAAAACAATTTGACATACTTTATTTAAGGATATTAGTGAATCAGAATTAAGGACTTAATTACGGAGTTGTGAAAAAATCTTTTCTGAAGATACTTACAGCTGACTTCAGGTGGCTGTACTTCTGCTTCAGTTAAAAAGTTGCTAATTTAAATAATATATGTTTTGTGCAGCATAGTGTTTTGGTAATTTACTGTAATCAACAACTTTTTATGTTCTTTCTGGGGATCTAAACAGTTAAAAAATGTAAGATGGGTTATTTCCACAGAATCAAAGAGAAGGTTATTCCTGAATTTTTTGTCTGTATATAGTTTAACTTAACTGATTAAAATTAATCATAAATCATTTTAATGGCCATCTGTTTCTTCAGCAAGTTCCTATGTATTGCAGAGTATTCTTTCATTGTAGTGATCATAATTAATCACCTTAGATTTAAAGATATATATTATACTGCTCTGACTTTAGTTGTTTTACTGGTGCACAATTATTAATAATTATTTTACTGTATATTAGTTTTGCTCCCAGACTTTTATTAAGAAAAAGTGAAATGCTGAAATAGCAAGTAGCTAATGCTTTTGATAAATTTTAAGTGTTATCTTCCTAAGCTTTGTTTTCCTTATGGATGCAAAATTTGATGGATAGGTGTGGTAACATCAGAATAAAAACCATGGAATAATACTAAATATATCTAGGTAGTTGTCCCAAGATTTGTTATTGTGCATTGTTTCTTGTGATTTCTACACACTTACCTGAAAAATCCAAAATGCGTGTGTCCTTTGGTTTTGACAGATTGGCCAACTTGCTTTTAAAGGCATGAAAAGACTGAACCGAATCCAATCTATAGTTTTTGAGACTGCCTACAACACAAATGAGAACATGCTAATATGTGCACCCACTGGAGCTGGGAAGACTAACATTGCCATGCTGACAATCCTTCATGAAATTCGCCAGCATGTTCAGCATGGTGTTATCAAAAAGGATGAGTTCAAGGTAAGAATTTAATGAACCAAGTAACAGCTTTATAACTTGTAAGGTAAAGCCCATTATATTTTTACATGGAATATGAAATCAGGAATTTTCAAGTATATTTTTCTTTTCCAACTGGAAGATAAGACTAATTTTAATTTACTTCATTACTGATAAAGCACTTGTTGTTTCTGTTCTAAAAATCTTATTATGTGAGTGAAAAGCTATGAAAATCCATTTAGCTTTGATGCAGAACCAATTCTGAAAGCGATGAGGCTGTATAAACAAAATCCATTGTCCTTTAAACAGCTGTACGCTCCTCCAGCAAAGATAACTACTTTTCATATATCACTATTAAGATTTTTCGTTGTAAGTGCAGAGCATCATATTTCTCAATAAGTTGTGATTTGTAATAGTTGCCATGAAACAAACGACATTGTGGGGTTTGCACGTTTATCAAGCTAGTGTCCTTTTGGTTGCAGATTGTGTATGTTGCTCCTATGAAGGCTTTGGCAGCTGAAATGACAAATTACTTCAGCAAGCGTCTTGAACCCCTGGGTATTATTGTGAAAGAGCTGACTGGTGATATGCAACTGTCAAAAGGTGAAATTCTACGAACGCAGGTACATTATATTTCTAAATATCATTCTATGTGTTTCTGTACTATTCAAAAGTGCATTTTTTTAATATTATTATAAAGTAATTAGTGAAGCTGCTGAAATGTTGTTATTGAGTCAAATTATGTTGGTTATGTTCTAAAATGTGACAGCTGACAACAATTCAGAACAATTAAAATTCTGTTGTAGCTGAAATACCTTAAGCAATGTGCTCATCAAACTTTTGGGGTACTCCCATTTAATTTTACAGCTATGCGTTGGAATTCACCCTAGTGTACCATTTCTGAATAAACTTTGAATACCGTTTTACCTGATTTTCAGGTTGTGAACCTTAGCAGTGCCTACCTACCTTACAAAGATCTGTGAAGAAAATGAATGCTGAATGGAAAAGTATATTATATTGTCCTAGTTTACAATATAATTCATAAAATCTCACCTCATTAATAAAACCATGCTTAGTTCAGAAAAGAAGAAAACAAAAAAAAAGTACTTTCAGGCAATATTAGGAAATGTAGATTAAATATATATATATTTATAAATATATATATAAATATATATATATAAAGTATATATATTATATTTATATTTATATATAAAATATATATAAAGTAATAAAGTTGGAACTTTATTACTTTAGCAGTGGAAATTTTAGTGCAATTATTAATACATACTTAATTTAGAACATTGCTACTGTGTAACTAAAATGTTGAAAGGGACTGCTTCATCAAGCTTTCCTATTTTAATTCAAAATATGACTAATAATACAAATCTTAAGTTTCTTTTGGGGAAGAGTTTTTAATTGAATTTATGTTTAAAAATCCTAAAGAATTGGAAAGGGGAGGACTGAGTTAAAATGATTATTTCCTTCCACAGACAAATCGCATTGCTTTGAAATTTATATTTTGAAATTTACATCTTCAAATATCGTTCAAGGAGTTCTACTGCTCTCTCTATATAAACAGGATAGATATGCTGTATTACATTTATTTATTTATAGTTCCTGAACTTCTTTTGAGAATTGAAATGGATGTTAAATGGTCTCCAGAATAGGAGAACTGTGAAAAGCATTTTTTCTTTTGTGACCAAGAATCTGGTTCTTAGATTTACAAAGAAAATATAATTAAAACATTTGTCAGTTTTATTTTTAGCTTTTGTACTAATGATAGCTTTGCTTCTTTGTTCTTCCAAACACTGAAAAGGTTAAAAAGAAGACAATATGAAGACGAAAACATCTAAGACTATGAAATAATTATTTTCTTGTTTTTATTTGGTATATCTAGTCAGCCTTTCTTTATCATAGAATCATAGAATGGCCTGGGTTGAAAAGGACCTCAAAGATCATCTGATTTCAACCCCCCTGCCATGGGCAGGGTCGCCAACCACTAGACCAGGCTGCCCAGAGCCACATCCACCCTTGCCTTTAATGCTTTCGGGGATGGGGCATCCACAACCTCTCTGGACAACCTGTTCCAGTGCATCACCACCCTCTGAGTGAAAATCTTCCTCCTAACATCCACCCTAAATCTCTCCTGTATTAGTTTAAAACCGTCCCCCCCTTGTCCCATCTCTTATCAACCCATGTAAATAGCTGATTAATGACAGTTGTGGGAGATTCAGAGGAGAGAGAACACCAGGCCAAGAGTTGCTGATGTAGTTGCTGCTCCTTTTCTTTCAGAATCAGGAGCAGAAGCGGGCTTTGTGTTATCCTAGCTTATGAAAACACCTGAAAATATATAGCCTTTTTATGCTGAGGAAGGGGGCACTGATTTGTGCTGGACCTTGTTTATTGCTTTTTGTGTGTATTGTTTTCTATGAATACTAATCAGCTTTCTTTCGTTAGCTTTTGTGCTCAATCCACTTCTTCCTGGTGGGTCTGTTCTGTTATGGGTCTCTTGCTGTTCAGATGTAAATGTCTGTATGTCTTGATTTTTGCTACAAAACGTTTTAAAAAGTATTTTACTTGCCAACCCCTCTAATGTATAAATTTCTCAAATTGCTGTTGCTTCTTAATGGTTCCAGACTTGGTTTGCCAGTCATTACCCTGCTTTTACTGTAATAGATCATGTGCCTGTGTTTAACAGTAAAGCAATCTTTCCTTAAGAACTAAACCATAGCATGTGGATGTGTGCACATAATTTAAATACACAGGATAATATATATATTATAGGGGATGAAAAAACCCGACGGAATAGAATCATCTAATGAAGTAGACACAGGCATTTCAGGTTGGATCGCTGTTTCAAAAGACTGCAGATTCTTTTACTAGGAGGCTGAATGCCTGATATAATTCTTCCATGACTGTTGTTTTCTGCCTCTTCTGAGCAGTTATATTTTCACTCTTTGTTTTCATAGTCGGGTGAATCAGATCAGTCACTGAAAGAAAGAAGAACAAAGTGCTTGTCAGGTGTTAGTTAGAAGTAGTGCTTCAGTGACAGTCCTGATAATTTTCTCCTTTCTTTCTATTCTTCATGCTTCATCTTTCATACTTTGCGTATTTAAATTTGTGTATTTTGTTAATCATTAGTCGCATCTGTTATGCTTATTCTGTTAAGGAAGAAGTGCTTTATCTGACAAACTGTTAACTGTCTTATTTCCCAGGACTTTATCCTTAATGAAGTCTGTATTCGTTATTTTATCTGCAAATAGTGAAAAAAATATGGTATTGAGATTGTGAGATGATTCTTGCTTCCATGTTTTTCCGTATTGTGCTTTAAGTATTCACTAATGGCTCTGTCGTTTCAAAACATATTTCAGAATCCAAGCTTTTAAAGAAAATTCTTGTTTTTAAATTTTCTCCATAATGAAAATGCCTTTAAAGAAATGAAGATAAGTGTTAATTCTTCAAACAATCTTTCAGCCTGCTGTGCAGTGAACTGCTACTTGTGTACCTGTGAAATGAGAGAAACAGGTTAATACCCAAATACCCTATTTTTCTTAATGTCTTCATGAAAATTAGGTGTATTTGTTGTGTTGTTTTAGTGTTTCAAACAAAATAGATCCATAGTTCACTCACAGATATTTTTCACATAAATGTTTCACTGAACATGGGCAAAGAAAATAAACTTACTACAATAATATATATTTATATCCCTAGCTATTGTACTGGTTCTCCTAGAGAGTTTATTTAACAAGTCTATCATAACTTATCTTGTGGTTAATTAACGATGTGTTGAATTTAACTAGTTAAAAAAGAATCCATAAGTATGTTTGTATATAGGCTTACTGTTATCTAGGAATATCTGCTGCTTAGGCATCAGTTCAGATACTAGTGGGTATTAAGTATACTTGACTTGTGAGCTGTTGTTTCATAAGCTGTTTTTGGTTACATTAGTGTTTGGATGGAAAATACTGTACAGAAATAAATAATGTATTTTGCTGGGTACCATTTGAAGTAACAGAAAGTTATGCTGTTGTTTTCTGTGGTTGAATTTTTAGTCTGTTTGTTTTGGGCTTTTTTGAAGACAATGAATTATTTGGGTAACTGACCTTCTGGACTGTCAAGTCTGCACATATAGAGCTACCCTGTCTTTGGTTTATACAATCTGTAAATTTTATAACAACTTCAAAAGCAACTTTAGGGCTGTCAGATCAGCTACCTCTCACTTTGAGTTTGCAACAAGCACGGGAGTGATAGGTATTTTCTGAAATATTAGAGAATACAGCTAGAATTGGAGCAGTGTGCAGTTGTAAACACCAACTCTGTATGTGCTGCCCTTCACTGACTCAGAGTGTTGTAAGAAGATTATTAGAATGATGTCTTAATTTGTACAAACCAATAGTAACAATTAAGGATTTTTATTCTGGCCCAAAGAGTTTATAACGTTTAAACATAATAGGCATCCAAAAACATGTAGAAGAGAATATATTTTTATACATACATAACATGAAACAAAAATAAGATCCTTGACATCACGCAGTGAAAATTTGTCAAAAAATTACTCTATCTGTACAGAGGAGAAAAGAGAGAGAAAGTAGTGAAGTGGGAAAAAAAGTAAAAGAAACAACTGCTGATACCAAAGTCAGAAAAGCAAGGATAGAAGCTGATGCAGGTACCTGAGCAGCCCCAGCAGCCCATGTAGGTTTTGAAAGAGACTGGAGTGGAGCAGGTATTTCCCAGCAACCCATAAAGAAAACCGTGGTGGGCAGGCATCCACACTGGAGCGTGTAGATGTGTCCTGAAATAAGCTGTGGTCCATGAAGACCTGATGTTCATGTAAGCTGCTAGCAGTGTGGCCCATAGAGAGGAGCCCACGTAGGAGCAGGTTTCTCCTGACAGGAACTGTGGTCATTGGACTATGGTAACCTGTTGCAGTATGTTCCTTAGGAACTGAAACCTATGAAAGGGACCCACTCTTGGAATAGTTTATGTAGGACTGAGTCAAGTAGAATGAAATCCAAACTGGAACAAGGGAGAAGTGTGAGGAAGGAGACAGAATTACCAAGTGTTGGGTTCTGACCACTGTCCCTGTTCCTTATCACCCTGCAGTGTTCAAAGTGTGATGATGTAAAAGAGCTGGAATGAGGCAATGAGGCTGAGCCTCAGAAGTAGTAGGGGTAGGAAGAAGAGTGTTTTGGTCTGTTTCTAACCATCTTATTCTGTTTTTAACTGGCAATAAATCAAATTAATTTTCCCCAACTTGAATCTCTTCTGCCAGTGACAGTAATTGGTAAGTGATCTTCCTGCCTTGATCTCAGTCTGCAAGCTTTTCCTTCTTCCTCTCTCCTGTTGAGGAGAGTAAGAGACTGGCTGGGTGAGAATCTGGCAGCCAGGAGAGGTCAACTTAGCAATACCTTTTTCATAGTTTTATCTGCTTTTTAAATTAAGGGCATTTGTAGAAATTTTTATTCCGATAACTTAAATCCAAGACAAATGTTTTATTAACTTATTGCAAGTCTTGTACAGCTCTTTCTAAAAATTTTAGCTAGCTATTATACTAAAAATAAGAGTAGTTTAGAACAAAAGGTCGATTGTTATTGAAGGGCATGAGTAATTTAACAGTGCTGATAAGTGTTTTTGAAAACAGCAGTGCTGCAAATGAAAAGCGAATTTGTGTAAGCTGCATTTGCATTGACAAATACATTTGTCTGATTACTGAACAGAATGCTTTTCTTGAGGAGAGGAAATAGCCTGAAGGATTGAATGTATTTTGACATCTCAAAGATTAGCTGATTAATTGTACTTGTGATGGCAAGGCAGAAGTGAGAAGTGAAGCAGAGACCACAAAAGCATTAAAGCTGAATAGGGCATGCAGTTCTGGGAACAGCAAATGGCATCAGGACCTTTCAGTAATATGGATGATCACTGTGATAGATTCTGTCAGCTGATAGACTGTGATATTAAGTCACGAAGGCTTTATTCCCTGTTGGAATCTGATACTAATAAAATGGAATAATGCTTTTTTCTTAAGTTCTTATCTGTAATATAAATCTAATCAAGTCTGAAACTATTTGAAGCAAAGGAGGGCTATAAACTTGGTTTCTGTTTCGCCTACAGCCTGCTTTTTCTGATACTTCTTTTCTCATTTCCTGCACCTTAATAAGATACAGAGATGATTCTAGGTAAAAAGAAATAATAAACTGGAAAAGAAATAATTAACTGCTGCTTTTTTTCCCCGCCTATGGAAGTGAAAATACACTAAAAGTGAACAAAATGTATGTATAATATTCTGTTGTGTCCATATATATATGTGTGTGTATGTGTATATATATGTGCTTTCCCTTCCATGCATATAGAAAAGCCACTTCTAGAAACTGAATATTTATGTATAGTAATTTACCCTGTGCTTATAGTAAATATATGACCTAGGGATTCTCTACACTTGTTACTCATTTACTTTATGTAAAAATAAATATATATATAATAAGTTACCCATTTCATGTGCTTTTATGCTTAATCAGAAATTAGGACATCTTTGCATTAGGAAAAGAGGATAAATAATGAGAGAGTGTATTTGAAATTGAAGGACTTTTTTTTTTGCACTTAAGAAATGGCAAAAAATTAGTTATGACAGAATTATCAGTAAATCATGTTAGACGTGAAGGATTTCTTTTTGACTACTTGACCTATTTAATTCTGAGACCATATAAATAGATTGAATTGTGATAAATGTGATAAATCCATGTAGGTAGTACTTTAAATGTTTGGTTTTTCCAGTAAAAAGGATTTCTGTGTAAAAGGGAAATCTTGTAAAACAGCTTATATTGCTTTAAAGATTAGTTTTCTTAACGTTCTCTCTGTCCATTTCATAGGTTTTGGAAGGAATTAAGTGCTGTGGAGGTGGTCTTTCAGAGAGTGGTGAATAAGGAAATCAAAAGTAGGCAAAGAGTACTTTTGAGATTGTCAAGTGTTATCCCATTCATATTAATATAACATTTTTTGAAAACTATAGGAGGTACTTTTGCTGACGTATTACGTAGCATATTCAATCTCAGGTGTTTTCTTTTTTCTTTGTCACTAATATCTTTCCATGTGCACTATGGTGTTTCTGTCCTATGGCGCGTTAGGCAGTTACAGAGATGTTAGTCTTCTGTAAGGGGCCTTACTCTCCAATTGGATGCCCTTTTCCTTTATTTTCCTTGTTTTCTTCTTTTTTTTTCTTGAAGTTGTAGAAAATACTTGTAATATCTGTCTGTTTTCTTCTTGGAATAGAGTGACTTTGACCTGTTGAAACTTTGGATGCTTTAGATACCATAAATTCTACAAATCTTTTTTTGGTGTGGAACGGCATAAAAGAGGTGGCCATCAGAAATGATCCAGAGATTATAAAGCTCACAGATTGAGAGAAACTATTCTCTTTTTAAGTTGTTTATTTCAAAAGATTTGAATCTAGTTAATATTCCCTCTTCCAGTATAACTAGAATGAAAAGTAGTGCCTAATTCATTGCGCACCCATGGCATCAGGAGCAGAATATCCTCCTTTGATCAGCATTTGGACTGGGAGATAAAATTTTTCAGAGTACATCAAAATCTAATACAAAAAAAGAAAGAGGAAGTGACTAGCCTGTCTTCTCTCAAAAGTTTTGGAATCTTTCTCGGTAGTACAACTGTGCTAAAAGTGGATTTCCTTTCTTCTGTATTGTTAAATTATGCTCTTTTTCAAAATGAGCCTACCTTTGTGAGGTGGAAAAAAAGTCATCTGTCAAATGAGTAAAATACACCAAAAAATTTAGAAAGAAACAAAATAAATGTATATAGCTAACTCATGTGTAGCAAGAACAAATGATAAATTCTATTGCTAGTATGATGCAGTCAGGATGTACATATTGATGAGGGAACAAGTGGCTGGAGTACAGCCCAGCAGAAAGAAATCTGGGCTTTTGGTTGGTGGAAAACTCAATACAAGTCAACCATGTACCCAGCCAAGAGAACCAGCTGTTCCTTGGGGTGCATTAAGCACAGTATAGCTGTTTGGTCAAAATAAATGACTATCCCACTATACTCAGCATTGGTGTGGCCAAGAAATACATAAAATTATTCAAATATGTCCAAAGGATGGCAAAAAAGATGGTGAAAGGGCTAAAGGGCATGACTTGAGAGGAGCAGCCAAAGATGCTTGGTCTGCTCTGCTTAGAGAAGAGGAGACACACTGCTCTTTACAACTTCCTTGTGAGGAGGAGTGGAGAGGAAAGTAAGTACTGGTCTCCCACCTAACCATTCTTAGGACACAAGGGAATGGCTTAACAGTGCCTGGAGGGAAATTCAGTTTGGATATTAGGGAAAAGCTCTTCACTGAGAGAAGATGTTAAAGCACTGCAACGAGATTCCCATAGAACTGATCATGGCCTCAAGCCTGCTGATGTTTAAGAAGCATTTGGACAATGCTCCTAGGAAGATGGTTTAACTCTTATGTTGACCTGCTTTGAGTAGGAGTTGGATTAGACCATCATGGGTCCCTTCTTACTCAGGATATTCTATTTTCTATGGCTCAGGAAACATCAAAATCTTTATTCCATATGATTTCTATATCCCATAGTCATCTGTCACCTCCATTCTCCTACTATCCTCTCCTTACGGATTTTCTTCATTTCAGAAGACTTCACAGTGTTGTGCTGTCAGGCAGCTGTCAAGCACCCCATCAAGCAGCTCAGCACAGCAGTTTGCTCAGACTCCCCAGGTATAGTGGGGGGAGAATCAGAAAAGCAGAAGAGCAAAAATTCATAGGTTGAGATAAAGGCAGCTCATAGGTAAAGCAAAAGCTGTGCACACAAGCAAAGCAAAACAAGTAATTCAGTTGCTACTTCCCATCAGCAGGCAGATGTGCAGCCAGTTCCATGAAGGCAGGGCTGAACATGAGTTGCTTTTTTCTTGGGAATATGCCAGTACAGCAGATATCGCCCCTCTTCCTCTGTCTTTCTGTCAGCTTTTATTGCTGAGTATGACACTGTATGGTATGGAGTATCCTTTTGGTCAGTCTAGGTCTGGTGTTCTACCTATGTCCTCTTCCAGCTCCCTGTGCAACTTCAGATCCTTGCTGGCAGGGAAGCATGAGGAGCTAAAATGTCCTTGGCTCTGTGCAAGCATTGCTCATTATCTATAGTGTTTTACTGCTACTTTATTCATCAGAAATCCAAAACACAGCCTTATCTGTGCATCCATGAGGAAAACTAACCCTATCCCAGACAAAACTATGACAACGTGCTACCTTAAGGACAGCAGATCACTAGCAAAGATATCTTTGAGGCATTAAGGCTTGATGAAGTTCCACAGACTGCTGTGTATCTTCTTCCATCTTTAACATCTCCTGTAAATGCTAAATATGTTTTTATTAGTCTAGTTTCAAAAGCAAGGTTTAAAATCTGAAGAGATTCAGTCTCAGATTTTGGAGTTAGAAAGTGGAAATCTAAAAAGTTTTTGATGGATGAGCAAGGGAAGTGGGGGGGGGGGGAAGAAAACAAGTGGGTTTTTTTCTTCTTTTTTTAAAGATAATAGCAAATAGGAAATGAGGAAAAAAACTGAATTAGGTGAAACCTGCCTTTGCTTTGGTAAATCAGTAGAATCTGAAAGTGGAGAAAAGAACTAAATCAAGCACTTCTCCTCCCCAGCTGTGCACATCTTCAAAGTATCTCCTCAGGAACACTTAACTTTTCAATTTCATTGTATTAGTTGATCCTTGAAAGACAAGGAGGTTTTTCTCTGAGTGCCACTTTTGTAAAGTATATGACTTTCCCACAGATTTCTCCTTTTCTTACCTCAACTTCAGGAAATAGTAAAAATAGGTGAAAAAGACTAATGTTAAACAACAGAGAGGCATTTTGGGGCATGTAATGTGTGGAGCCAGACTTCTTCCTCTGAAACTTTAGCTCTCAGAATTAAAGATAGTAACTCAGTGACTCCACATGTAATTGCCTTTAATGATGAAAATGATTTAAAAATTGAATTCTGCTTAAATGCAGATTTTTTGAAAACTTTTCAGTGAATTCATTTGATAAACTTTGTTTAGTTGAATTGTTGTCTGTAATCTTTCATTTCTGCTTCTAAGACAGTTCCAGTGTTTGACGTTACCATTCTGTGTCTTCAGCATTGTACTTGGTGGGTTTTTTTTGGCATTAGTCTTTCAATATGCTAGTGGAATTGTTGGAAGCCATTCTGATTTACTGCTGTCCCATTAATATATGTGCCTATGACAGCTAAGATTTTGCCAAAGGGGAAAAAGTACTTATATGTGATCAAATGGTAGCAGTTTGGATAAAAAATGGTAGTCATTTATAAGGAACTGTAGGTGCTGCCTGTGACCTAAATTAATTTCAAGATTTATGACAGAATCCATCTTGATTTTACTGAAATCAAGCTTCCATGCTTTAGAAATTAGAATCACTACTCTGAGACATTCGTTTAAATTTTATATAAAATAATTTATTTTTTCAAATGGATATAGTGGCTTATTATAATACATGCCTACTTGCCTGCTGTTATTGCATAGTCTGTAGTATTTTGGTACAGACTTTGAGTAATCCACTTTGCATTTAACAATCATACGTCACATGCTCTGATAAAAATGTGTAATGCGTAACTGACTGGCAGCATTCTTTGGTATGACTCACTTGTATAAAATCTATTTATATTGGGTTAGAAAGGGGGAGTTTTAGCAGAAAAATGTAGTTGAAATTGTCCCAAATAAAATTAGTGATTTTGAACAAGATAAAATACCCTATGTGTTCTGTAGTTGAAGTATTTGGGGTTTTATATGTAATTGCATTATTCACTGTGTTTGCATTTTTATTGGCAGTAATTGTTTGTACCTGACCTAGCTCTGCTTAGGAACAAAAGTTTGGGGTGGTTTTTTTTTGTTTTTTTTTGTGTGAGTGTGTGTGTGTGTGGTTTTCCTTCTCTCTCTCTCTTTTTAAATAAACTTATATAACTTTTCAGTATTGTACTTCAGCGTATAGGTGAAAAAATATGAAATTTTCAGTTTGGAGAAGTCCTTGCTGTACCTCCAATGCACACATTTTTTCATTTACTTTAAGCTTTATCAGAATAAATTCATTTTAAATGCATCTGTACTTGAAGCACTTGCATTAATCACTGTCTCTGCAGAGGCTTGATATTGCAGTAGAACTTTAAAAGTAGTAGTGTACAAATACAAGAAAAATAATTGTGTTTTGGATACATCATTGATCCAGGCTGTAACTGAAGGTATTCAAAGGAATGCTGTTGCTCTTTGGTTGTATGACTAAGACCAACAGTGTCACCTACAGGTGAATCAAGTGGATTTCTTATTTTTTTTTCAAGTGGAAATCTCAGCCACACAAGTTAGCTATTGAAAATAGGAGGATCTGACTGAATAACTTTCTAATTAATATTTTAAATCAATTTTACTGCTTACTCTTCTTATGAAATTAATTGCAAATATGTTGTGATTGCTTGAAATTAATTTATTCAGTAAGTGCTTACTGAAAAATATCTTAAAATCTTTCTTTAATAGGTATAAAAGATTTTTATTGATTGTATTCTACCATTTACCAATAAAAAACAAGCAGTACTGGAAATGTGAATGTTTTATGAAGTTCAAATTTGTTTATTTGCCTTTATATGGGTGAAAAGTAGCTGTTTATTAATGGCTAATCTCTGGGTAGAATTTCACAGAAAATAATAATGGGAATTAAAATGTCAAAAGTATTACATCTAGGTAAAGCAAATTAGTAAAGAAAAAACTTCGATATCACTAATATCTGTTGTATTTAACAGATGCAATAATCTAAGAGCAGTGTTGTACTAATTAATATTTTGTGTACAGTAACATACAAATTGAATTTCTGTTGAGAAAAATGCTGTTCTTCAGTAATTTTCTTATGATTTCACTGTCTTTGTCTCCCTGTTGCTAGATTTGTGGTTAATATAAAAAAAAAAATCAGGTCATATTTCTTGACTGTCTAGACTGGGACTGACATTAATATGAAGGATTTTAGTTGTCTTTGTCAACGGTTTACCGGGCTGGATTGGCCTGGTTCCGTGACGATTGGTGCGGGGGACCCACAGACCCACACCCCAGGAAAGGGGATGGGGGAAAGGGAAAAGGAGAAAGGGAGATGGGCCTAGAAACAAAACAGCGGCAACGATCTGAGGAGGAAAGCTAATTTACTAAATAAGATATCAGAAAGCAAAATAACACAATATAATACAATATAATTGGAATTGAGCTAATAAATCAAATAAAATGAGCAAGAGAGAGTGTCCGATAAACCGAAGGCCTTACGCTAACGCTGAAGGCGATACGGCAGCGAGCACCCACTGCTGAGTCGATCCCGAAGGAAAGAGAATGTCCCGTGACCGCAGAGAGTTTTTATCTTTTCCCTCTGAGCAGAAAATACGTAAAAATGCAAAGCATCGCAAAGTCCTCTGGGGAATGTAGTTCTTCTCTTCTGTGACAGGTATACCCGGAAATATCAATGATCTATGGAGTTGGAGTATTAACTCTTTAACTCTTAATGCACTACATGTTGTTATGATGTGGAATACCAATACCAAAAAATCATAAAACCATGACAGTCTTATTACAACAGGGTGATCATCCAGAGACTAGTGAAGTGCATGTCAGTTGCAGAGTACTTGTAGTATTTTAAGCTGCATGGTGAATACTGCTAATGTTGTCAGAAAGACTTCAGCATAATGTAGGTGCCTGATGAGAGAAGAAATAAGGCCAGCTGGAGCTGCAAATTACTCAGTTCTTGAATAGGGGAAGTTGCCTTTGAATTTCTTATTCCTTCTGTGTCATAGAATCATAGAATCACCAAAGTTGAATAAGACCTTTAAGTTCATCCAGCCCAACTGTTTACCTATTTCCCACTAAACCATGTCCCTCAGTACAATATTAAATGTTTCTTGAACGCCTCCAGAGACGGTGACTCTACCACCTCCTTCAGCAGCCTGTTCCAGCACCTGACGACTCACTCTGAGAAGAAGCATTTCCAAATATCCAACCTGAATATCCCCGTGCGCAAGTTGAGTCCGTTCCCTCTAGACCTGTTGGTAGTTACATGGGAGAAGATGCTGACTCCTGCCTCACAACATCATCCCTTCAGGTTGTTGTTGAGAGTGACAGGATCACCCTTGAGCCTCCTGTTCTTCAAGACTGAATAATCCCAGTTCCCTCAGCTGCTCCTCTTAAGGCCTGTGCTCCAGACCCCTCACCAGATTTGCTGCCCTTCTCTGAACATGCTCCAGGACCTCAATCTCATTCTTGTAGTGAGGGGCACAAAACTGAACACAGTACTCAAGATGTGGCCTCACCAGTGCTGAGTACAGGGGAGCAATCACTTCCCTGCTCCAGCTGACAACACTACTTCTGATACAAGACAGAATGCCGTTGGCCTTTTTGACAACCTGGGCACACTACTTGTTCATGTTCAGCCCAGCATCAGCCAGTACCCTCGGGTCTGTTTTTTTCACAGTCTTCACACCATTCTGCCCCACGTTGTCTTCTCCTGACCCTGAAAGTTCAAGCCTTCAGCTTAGATGTCATCATCACAGTATAGTGATGATTTGTCTTGGTTTTAGGAAATCCGGAAAGGTCATCCCTTTTCTATCCTAAAAGACAGAGCACATGACATTATGTGCTGAGGGCTGTCTGGAACTTATTCTTTGGAGAATTCTTGTCACTACTCAGTGAACTGCTCTTTTGCTTCTGACTCCATGACTCGTTACCAACAATTACGCAATCCAGGAAACAGTTGCTTTCAGCCCTTTATTGGCTCCATAGGTCCTGACAAACTTGCATAGAGTATTCTTTCTGTTCCTTTGTGAGCATCTGTGGGACCCGCTTGGTGCAAGATTCATGGTATAGCAGTGTTGCCACCATTGTTTCAGATTTTTTGAAACCAATATTCAGCTCTGTCCACCATCATAATTCACTGATTTGCATGGATGAGCTGTTTGAGACAGTCTTCATTTAGTGATGCTGTTCATTTAGCTATGCATGACTGCCTAGAATGTGGCTTGTCTTTCACATTACTGATGCCACTGCTGAAGCATACCACCCATCACCAGACTGCTCACATCCACTGTTTGGTCTCCATAAATGTTCAGCAAGTATCGATGAATATTAGTGGGTGCAGTTTTTCCACATAGAGAAATTCAGTGACACATCTTTACTTGCATGACAAGCACCATTTTTTCAGACTGCCCCTCTGCTACCATCTGTCACACAGCAGCTAAAATGTGATGGAATATTGGCAGGAAGGTTCAACCTCTTCTGCCGCTCTACCACCATCTCCCTCTGACATTGTGGGCCAATATTATAAAATAGAAGCCATTATTTTTTGAGCAGCCCTTGTATATATCAAGTCATCAGTGGTAAGTGGTTGCCTTACATACAATTCAGCAGTATTTTAAGCCTGTTTCTTGAGTCTTCATGGTTTTGGTTTGTTCAGATTTTAAAATATATTCGCTATTTAAGAAAATGCTTTATACTGTGTCAGCCATAAACCTTCTTCATGTCAAAGAGATAGTGCTAAGCACAAGATTTCTTCCCCTTCTTTGATCTTGTTTTAGCACATTTGAAGCAGTATATCATATTTTCCAAGTTGTTTTCACTTCTACATCTCTTAAAATAGACATCTTTAATGTTATATTCATTTGGTAACCTTGCTTGGTACATGGCATGAGCTGAGAGTGGGAAGAAGGGGAGTTCCTAATCTAGTAGAACATTTCAAAGACTATTCAGTTTTGTTCTTATATTTAAAATAATTTAGCTTACAACAATTACAATTATTTTAATGTTCTTCTGATACTCCACGATTCTTACAATTTTAATATTTTATGGAAAACATAGTTTAATGTGCTTCAGAAAGTGTGATGTTTTTAGGGACATTGTGCACATGATTACTGAACTGCTAGACTAACCAGCAAAATGAACTCATGGAGAAAACTGATCAAATAGTACTACTGCATGCATTTTTTTTACACTCTTTTGTAAATCACTGAACAAGGATATGATACTGCTGAATAAAATACATCAGTATTTTATGTCTAGATGGGAAACTTAAAGATTTTCAGTTTTTAGGAATGTCTAGCAGTCTGTGAACTTGTTAATGCATTTTGGTATCTCCTATTTCAAGAGTGGTTCATATCAGTGAGCAGGAAGTCAAGCAAAAGTGACAGGAGGATTGTAGGACAAAACACAAAAATAAGAAGTAAGCATCCAACAACTGGCTGCATGGTCAGGTGACCTAGAACGAATGTAGGTGCTGTTGGAGCCTGTAGGGGCCAGGTTAGGTAAACCTTATCCTGTCTGGCAAGGAGGTTAAGGTCAACAAGGAAGACTTCTTTAGGTGTATTAGCAGCAGCAAAAGGAAGATGGAAGAATATTGGTACACAATGGTACAGATTATGTATAAGCTTGAGGTACTTACTGCCTTCTTTGCTTCAGGCTTTGGTGTTAGGATTGACTTTCAGCAATCTCTAGTTCCTGAGACCAACGGGAAAGTCTAGAAAAGGAAAACTTAGCACTTGTTGGATGAGAGTCAGATTAGAGAATGTGCAAGCCTGAAAGGAGGTTATAGTGAGGTGGGGGTCAGCGTCAGAAAACCAGTGAGATAATGGCTTTAAGTTGCTCCAGGCAAGGTTCAGGTTGGATATTAAGACAATTTCTTCTCTGAAAGAGTGGTGAGATATTGGAATGGGGTGTCTGAGGATATGATGGAGTCACCATCCCTGGAGGTGTTCAAGATGTGTGTGGACGTGGCAGTGAGGGATGAGGTTAGTGGATTTAGTGGGGACGAGTTTATGGTTGAGTAGGTGATCTTAGTGGTCCTTTCTGACCTTAAGGATTCTGTTATTCTGTATAGTTTTTCTCATTTAATGCTATTTTGTTAAACATATTTCAGATTTTCTTTGCAAGAGATGAAAGACTAATAAGAATACTAATAAGCAGCATTCTTTTCATATTTTGTCTGAAAAATTAAGACTGGAAATCGTTAAAAAGCATTGTCTAAATGTTAAATTCTGAAGTATAATGAATCTCAATGAGTAAAAAGAAAAATGTCGCAACTAATGTTGATAAAATATAAGCAAATAATCTGAAACTGAAGTACATTATTGTATATGTGCGTATGAATAATCATATTAATGAATTGATTAAAAATACCAATACAGCATTGTTTTAGAATGTTGACTCTTGGGCTTTTTAAGCTTTGAGAATGCCAGTAACACTTGTAGGAATCTACTTGCAGAAATCTATTTTTCAGTGGTGTTGATCATTAATATTTTATCTATGAAGGACTTGGAAGAATTATTTACTTTTATTGTTTTTAATGGTCCTTTGTAAATAAGAGTTCTGTGCAAAAGGAATCCGTGTCTATAAAATTGCTAACTGCTTTGCGCTTCCAAATACTTTTTTAAGTGCTGTAAATTTCACAGGATAAAAAAGCAGTCTTTTATAGTTAATGCAAATGATGCATTAAGTTAGACCCTTCTCCCAGAGTACAATTTAAAGGTACTCAGAAGTCCAATTATCTTTGATTTAGCTGTAAAAATTGTGAATAACAGCTGTGCCTGCTGAGTGAATATTCCTCTGAAAAAAAAGATAGCAGTGAGTAGATTTGAGGACAGGTTGCTGAGGGAATGTCTGAGTCTTTTGGCTCTTGTTCAAATTTTACAGCTTCTGGTCAGTTGAAAATGCAAGTAGATTATAAAAAAGCATCAGAGCAATTTAGAATTTATATCCTCTTTATTGACATTTTTCATGTTAGAGCATGTTTGGAATTCTTTACTATTTATTGTGATTATATGCCGAGCAAAAAAAGAGCTCTTTAGATTTCAAAATTATAGTTACAAGTGCTACAGATTATCTTGCTATATTTGACTCCCATCTGAAAGTACGGATTTTTCTATATCGCGTTACAAAAAATATTTTAAAGACACATTTAATATGTCATGTGACACAATACCTATATTGAAATACACTCTAATGTCCTATAGAATTATAGTATACTTAATACTACTTCAGAGTGTATCATTGTGTATATATTAAGTGTATATCACTAGCATATTAAATTATTCATATGGAATATAGTTAAAATGTATCATTTAGGATTTACCACCAAGTTAAGTTGGCTAATTTTTAAGTAATAAAGAAATTAAAGGCATAATTATTCTAACAAAAGTTATTTTCAGTTTCATGTATCTACATTTAATAATGTGATATGCAGGACCATTCTGATGAGCCTTAACAGTGTGCCTGTATAAATACATTGGAAAAACTGATAGCTGAGGTAGTCTTTTATCTTTGTCATCTTAAAAAAGCAATACCATTATTAAGTTGCTAGAGAGCATTAATGTATTTTCAAAAAATGTTTTTGCATGTAGTTATCCAGCCAACAAACTATCAACTTTAGCCCAGATATGCTATAATAATATTTAAAAACATGTCTGTAGAGCATATTTGTGTATGTTATGCTATTTTACTGTCTCTGTTCTATATGAAAGAGAGGCTGGGGGAGAAGAAAATGAAAAATAACATAAAGAGGGATTGAAATCAAGCAAGCTGGAAGTAGTGTCTCTAGAGACAGCCATTTGCTGTAAGTTGTCAGATCTGATTAAAGGAGCTATTGGCATCAATCAGACCTGACAGTCATATATCAGAGGTTAGTATAACTATAATCAGCAAGCTGATTAACGGGAAATAAGAAAGAAAAGGGTAATGTTTTGGATCAAACTCCTTTAAAGCATTTAGATCATTATTTAAACCTGAGGGTTGAGTGGCTAATTATGTTTGTTGGAATGTAAGAAATAAATTTCACAAAGAGTGCTAACTGTTCTTCCTCATTTATAACTGTGGTAGTTAAAGTCAAATTTGTACTGACTCGAAAAAAAATGTTTTTTCCTAGAAAAAAAATCTAAATAGCAGATGCCCTCATCAGATTACTTCTCAGTAACAACTATCACGATCCTAATATGTATTGTTTTCCATAATTTCTTTTCAGTTTAATGTAACAACTTGATGTGTAATGTTTTATACGCTTCCAGGGACAACATGCAAAACAAAAATGCCTTCAAAAGAAAAAGAAATTTTTCTGTCTTGTCAGCCTCACTGATAGGATTGAATTTAATTCCATTTTGTTTTCAGCCAAAGTCTTATTTTACTGAAGTTTAAAGTAGTGCTACAACTTACAGATGAATACTGCAATCAGTGGGACATCCTGGAGTGAGCAGGAAGTATAACATTTTAGGTCTTATAAACCCATGTGTGTGTCTATAACTTTTTGAAATTAACTGTACATGAAATAAAATATTAATGGTAAAGTCGGTTTAGCAGTGCATGTGAAGTGTGGTAAGTATCTTACTCTGATAAGTAGATGTCCAGATGCATAGTCAAACCATTCCCTTTTCATTAGATGGACACAGTGATCTCTTTAAAGGATCAAACTCATTTGTAATTGAATGAGTTCCTAGGATTAAGGTATAAGATAAAACATGCTAAACAAAGTTATGTTTCTTCAGCTAGAAATTAGTTTGCCATTTCAACAATTTCTAAGCGACTGTTAAAAATTTTCATTGTTCCATTGTTGATTTCTAGACTTACTGTTGATTGCAGATGTTAGCTTTGATGTCTTACTAATTGCTGCTATTATGCATCAATGTAACCTACCTCTGTGAATCTTTCTAACATGAAAAACAGTCTTCTTTATAGGTATTTTTTGTAACTATAGTCTTACTGCTGAATGTTTTTAATATATTCTTATTAGATAAATGTAATTCTGTATTGCTATTACTTAAGAACATGTTAAGTTTTGATATAACATCATCTATTCATGCTGCCCATCTATGTATCTTTGTTGTGTAAGAAGCCTATTTTACTGGAGACATAATTCTCTTTTAACTATGTAAAACACAGCATCAGGTGGTTGTCACTGAGTAATGAAAAGCGATTTATTTATATTCATTGTTTATTACTTCCTTCTTTCCTATCTCAAAGTCTTTGAATTGTTGCCCTCCGTTTCACTTTCTATATGTTTATTCTGCTCTCTGCCTGAGCTCTTCCTTTCATCAGGTTTTGTGAAATGCTTAAATAAATAACGTAGTGTGAGGGTGCAATAAAAAGTAGGATTAAAAACAGAATTATGAAAGTGACTTACAGACTGCTGTCCTTTTTTTTTTTTTTTTTGACAGTTTTGCCTCAGAGAGTGCCAGTATTATAGTGTCCCTCATGTATGGGATATATCAGGTGCCTAATACTAAAATGTGAAAAGCTCCAGAGCATCACTGAGGGGAAATATGAGTGAAACTCTTCACACATTCATAGAATGTGTGGATTGGATAGGGGTTGGAAGAGACCATTGACACTGTTCCAGTGCTCCATCACTCACTGTGAAGAAGTTCCCACGCACATTTGTGCAGAACTTCCTATGCTTCAGTTTGTGGCCATTTCCCCTTGTTCTTATTGCCACACACTGCTGAGAAGAGTCCTGCCTCAGCCCTTTGCATCCCATTCCTTAGATATTTATAGTTGTGGATCAGATCCCATCTGGGTCTTCTTTTTTCAAGGCTGAACAGACCCAGGTCTCTCAGTCTTACTTCATAAGAGGTGTTCCAGGCCCTTTATCATCTTTGTAGCCCTCTGCTAGACTCTTTCAAGGAGATCCCTGTCTTTTTTTACTGGGGAGCCCAGAACTGGACACAGTACTCCAGGTGAGGCCACACCAGGGCAGAGTAGAGGGGGAGGATCACCTCCCTTGACCTGCTGGCCATGGTCTTTTGGATGCACTGCTTTTGCAGTGAACATTCTCCTATGGCCAAGGAAAAGCACCACAGCAAGTAGTTAGACCATGAATAGTGTACACTGCATAGTATAGCTGTGCCCTTTGGCCAAAATGCTGTCAGATGAGAAGTCCTGGCTGTGACCAACGAGATCATGCTGTAGAATCAACAGCATAATCCTTTCATGTACAGTAAGGGGAAATTAAAGCTGTGTACAAAGGAGTGGGAGAAGGGAGAAAACCAGCAGTGAATTAAAAATGACAAAGATGAAGAAGTTGGATTAACTGAAGTATACAGAAGTACATTTTGGGAAAGTGTCTTTGAATATTGACAAAAAAGCAGCAGTGGCTAGACCAAAATTCTTTACTGCTATCCATCCATGATGATTCATTGTAGAGACAAACTTACTACAGACACTAACACAGAAAGAAGATGATTCCCTGCTTTCCCAAGTTTTTAGATCCTCAGATGTTTTAGTTGTTTCTGAGCAGTGCTGTGGAGAGACAAGGACAGTTCAGTTTCTCAGCTTCTCACAGTGTCCCACCAGTGAGCGGGGCTGAGAAAGCACAAGGAGCTGTGAGAAGATAGAGCCAGGACAGCTGGTGTAAACTGGTCAAAGGAATATTCCATACCATGAGATATCATGCAAAAACAAACACTTGAAAAACAGCAGGGAGTTGGGCTGTCACTGCTTGGGGGCTGGCTGGGCATTGCTTGGTGAGTGGTGAGTAATCACTTGTGCATCACTTGTTTTGTACATATACATGTACTTGTTCTGTACATATATATATATATATACAGGTGGTGAGTGAATGACTATGTGGTCCTGAGCTGCTTGTTTGGTTAAACCACAACATTAATGCAATAGTATTTTTCTTTATAAACAAATGGAAGAGACTTTAAAGTTGTTCATCTTCCCAACATCATCCAGACACTTTTGAGAAGTTTTCTGCATTCTACTGTTTGTAATGATGCTTTGTTTATCTATGTCATTCCAGTAAAAAAAAAAAATCTTTAATTTACAAGAGATCAAATAATCTCTAGTTGTGCCTAATTACTGTCTTCTGCTATTTCTGAAATAAATAGCATGCATTGTCCAATGGAGATTATATCTTTCAGTGGTCTCCAGGCTCTATTTTAGCTGTTTCCAGTCTCTTTATCCCTGTTTAGTTTTGACTGTTGTGTTGTAAATCAGATTTTTTCAGTCTGTCAAAAAAAACAAGCAACTTCAGCATCGTTGGTCATTGCACAGGCACATGGGAGGTAGCCATTGGAGTACAGATGCAGGCCTCAAGTGATTTTTAATATAAGGTTTGGATTTCTTTTTCCTTTCCTGAAGATGCTGAAATACTAATGCTGATTAATATAGAGTGTTACAAAAGTTACAAGGAAACGCTAAGTAGCAGTTAATAACCAGTGGTAGGTGTATGCCATGTCTTGGAAAAATTTCCGTAAGATGTTTTCCCTACCTTTTAGGAAAATTTATATGTGCAGTTGCAAACCATCTCTAACAGTTGCATGATTCTACTAACAAGTAAAAATAAAAAATTAAAACATTTTAGATTACCATGATTCACATAAAATACTTGATTATGAAGACTACTACTCATTTGTGAACACAGTTGCAGAAAAATTAAAACACAGAAGTCAGTGTTGATATGAAGATGAGTCAAGTGTTTTGGAGGTGGAACAGCTATTGTTTGCTGATCCACAATTGTATGAGATTATCTGAAAAGATCTTTTGTTCCTTTTTTGGTCAGTTTAGGTTACTTCTCTGGGGTTAATTTACTGGGTAATTCTAGTCTGTCTGTAAGATTGACAGTTCTTTATTTGGACTTAAAATCTAATGGTTGATGCTGATTTAGTAGTTCTACAAAAGCCCTTATACATAGTCATTTTGTAAAAATTGTTTTTATTGAGCAGCCCACTGAATGGAGCTGATTGTGATAAACTGTTGTTGTCAGTCTTTTGTTCCTGCTGTTTGTGGGGAGAGTTCATTTTTATCTTCAGGAATACTCATTAAATCTCTTCAGTAAGAAATTTAAAAGCCTGTTTAAATAGAAATTGACAAAATTTTGCCTTGTAAGGTGTTTACTCATAACAGTATGTGAACTTAGATAAACCCATTGTCAGTCCTGAAATGTTGTTATCAGACCTGATAAAGGGAAAAAAAAAAAAATAAAGTTTTGAAATTTGCCGTGAAGACCTACTTTACTAACAATGCTTACCTTCCAGAAGGGGAAGGTAGGCTATTTTGAGAATCTACTTTATAACATAATGGATATTAGTGAATTTAATTTACTAACCTGATTATTTACAACTGTTACCCTCTGTTTTTGTAATCGGAATGGTATTTTGTCTGAAAAAAAAAAAAGAAAACCAGTCTGTTTCCTGTCATCCCAGTTAATGCTCTACTTGTTATCCTAGTTAACCAGTTCTTTATGCATCAGCTGTTTTTGGCATGAAAGGGACAAAATATCAGACAAGTGCTGGATGTTCTTGAAAGCTGAAGTTGCTAAAAAAGTAAAACTGTTCTTGAAAATGAACATAATGAACTTTATAGTATGGGAAATTGTAACTAAATATTTTATGCTTATATATTCATATATGGATTGAATGCATGAGAGCATGAATCTGAGCAGATTAACATCGTTTTAGTAGCCTCAGAGAATTTGTGCAGCTTAGTCAGGCAGAAATCTGATACCAACCACATGCAAGATGTGTTTGAGAAAACCTGAAAATGAGTAATTAAAAAAGTAAACCTGAAGGTTGTGTCAGCTGTTAGGAATAAAACTCTAAGAAATTAATGGAAGATCATTTCCTCTCTGTGAGACCATGGGACTTTTCAGTCTAAAAAAAAGCAAAAACAAAAAACCCCGAAGTGCCAGCACTCACTGGCAACAGCACCTCACTGTTTTTCAAAATGTCTTCTGTAATTATGGTATGAAAATATCCTCTTATCATGAAGTCTGGCTTCCAAGGGGTACGAAGAAAAACTGGCAAAGGTTATGAATTTTCACAATTGTTTTAAACTGTTTGGAGGCAGAACGTAGTATTGTCCTCATTGACTTCATTTTTCAAAGTGAAGTAATTTGTTTTTTTTGTTTGAGTTCTTACCTGAACATTATGTAAAGTAACATGAAGATACATTAAATCACTTTGAATTGAAAGAATTCTTTGAAACATGTTGTCTTTTTTTTGGAATAAAGTAAAATGATTGACAGTCCTCACTTAAGAAGGAAGACTTTTTTTATATATAAAACCAATTTGATTATTCCATGTTTCCCTGGTAGAAAAGGTTAGTGTGGAGCAGTTATTAACGATAATCCAAGAAGTGCTGCAAAAAGAGGTTTACGTGTCCAGAGAGAAACTTATGTTGACAGTAAAAATATTGTCTACCCATTTCTGTTTAGCCATACCCTAATACAAAAAAAAAACAAAAAAACAACAAATTGACATGTCTTCGCATGAATTCCAGCTCGTTAAACGAATATGACATTTTTATTTTCCAGCTATTTCAATACCAAAAGAGGTGAAGTGGTGAAAAGCACTTTAAATGAACATACTTCTCAGTGTGCTGATAACTGAATTCAAAGTATGAAAAAGAATATATTAGAAAGCTATTTCAGAGTTTGGTTGCACTTTCTCAGCCCTCATACAGAAAGTAGACTCCTTTTGCTGAATCTGAGTTTTGAGTTTATAACTCTGCAGATGAAATACATTATTTCTGAAAATTAATTATAAAAATAAATGCCACCACAGCATTTAGAAGTAATTATAAGGTAGATCATAGTGCTGCTTTGTTTATTATTTTAATTGAAAAAATAATCTGTAGCTTTGTCAACGTTTGCTAGTAGTCAACATTTTCTTTTGCTGATACTTTTAATTAGTATCTTATATTTGAATTCAATTTACAGCTTGAGAGTGCAAAGCTGATTTGTTTGTTTTTTGGAGTATTTTCTTTCTCAACTGTAAATTCTATCTGCAAAATAAATATAAGAAGCAATCTTGTTTTCTGGAAAGATATTCTCTGGAGGTCTGTGGTCTTGCTAAATGAGGCAGTATATCAAGTAAGCTTTTAATTCAGGTCATTTGTGTATCGTTGCTGCTTTAAAAATAAGATCAAAGTAAAAGAGCTTTGTAATGAATATTTAGTCACCACTCAAAAACAGAAATATTAATGACACCAATTTAAATACATATTTTGATAACGTGATTGGCATGAAAAAATGACTGATCTCAACACTGCCAATTTAACTTGAGCAAATTAGCTAAGTATCTTGCATTTGTAGCGTTTCACACCTTTAAAGTCTTAATATGCATTGCTAAATGTATTTCCTCACTGTTTGCTAATTAATGTTCTGTGGAACTACAGCTGTTAATTTTTTCTTGTTGACATGGCTCATTTTAAAGTGATAACAGTTGCATCTGTAGTAGTGTTGCAATTCAGTTCATAAATTATGACCATACATTTTTACACCTACTATTTTGTAGGAGTATGTGTACTTGCAAAATCTTTATCTGCTAGCAAAATGGACCCAGTAATATTTTGATTAAACATAGAAACATCCCAGATACACACTCTCAGTGTTGTGACTTATTCTTTCTTGCATTAAGTATTAAATGTAGCAGGATGGAAATATATATTTTTTTATAACATCACAAAGAAAGTCTTCAGGAGTGGTTCTTGATAATTAGTAAAGAGTGATAGATTCTGAAAGTAAAACAAATGGAGTGAGGTACTGTAGGGAAAAAATACATCTATTAGGAGGATTAATTAATATGGGTGCCCTGGACACCCTGATCTGAGCAGCTCTGTATGGACAAGGGGAGCTGCAGAATATGGCCTCCGCAGATGCCTTACCATTTCAACGAAACTGATTCTGTGATTAAGAAATCTGTCAAGTTAGATTAAAAAAAAAAAAAAGACACGATTTCATTTGTTTCTGACATCTATTAATATTATTCTGATGGTGCTTAATTTATTGTTCAGATGAGAGGAAATTATTTTTCTCAGATTTGGACTAGGAATTTTCATAGAGGTTTTATAAATCATTATAACATTCTATTTCTTTTTGTCTCAACCAGGACTTTAAAGCATTATTCAGAATTACCCAGTGTTTTTGTGGGAAGTCCTAGGTGTTTGTGATTCTCTGATAAAAAGTAGAAATATTTTATCACAAACAACTTTTAGTGGGATTTACACATTAAATGACTCACATGATTATGTAAAGAGTAGATTCTGGACAGATGGTTAATTGTTCTAATGCAGAACAAATAATGGCATGCATTAACTTGATGTTATTGGATGATATTTGTATATGCATTTTTACACTGAAGTGTACCAGCTTCATGTCCAGTTCAATATGTTGATCCAGTGAACCATTTCCACCTCAAATACATGAAGTAGGTAAAACTTACAGTAGCTTTGCTAAGCTCTACATTGCATTTTCTCAGATGGATATTAAAATACTGATAAAATTGAATATTACTTTTTCTTTGCGTATGCTTAATATCTCTTTTTTCTTGCCCTAATAGATGCTTGTGACTACTCCAGAAAAGTGGGACGTAGTGACAAGAAAAAGTGTTGGTGATGTCGCTCTCTCTCAGCTGGTAAAGCTCTTAATTCTTGATGAAGTTCATTTGTTGCATGAAGACAGAGGACCCGTACTTGAAAGTATAGTAGCACGTACTTTACGTCAGGTAAGAGAAAAAAATAATCTTAAAAGCAGTTTTATTTTATTCATGAATATATTTCATTGTAAAAGAATGAAAGACAATGAAATCAAAATGCTTAGGTGGTTTACAATTTATTTTGTAGCTGTTCTGTACTAAGTATGAAGAAAAATGTCTTCTGCCTTCTTTATTACCACAGAAGTCAGATTCCTAGGATGCATAATTTATTACAAAGCTGTTTGCTTATATTAGTTTACAGGTTGTACATGCAGCACTGAACTGGTACATTTTTAAACAAATAATAGTCAAGACAGTATTTTAACATAACCAAAATTTGAAGTATTTTCTTATCAGCAGTGATTCTTTTTATTGGCTTCCACTTCTACTGGAAGAAAAAAAATTTTTAACCAAATGAATGAAGAAGTTGTCATCGCTGCTAGAATACTAACTCGTTTGTATTTGAGCATAAGCAGTCTTTTTTTCCCCGTGCTTTAGCAGTAGTTTCTGAATACCAAAATTTGAAATGGCAAAAGGTGAAAAGGATGAATGGGTTTTTTTGTTTTTTTTTCCTTAAATCTAGTGGAAAAGAAAGATTTACAGCTAAGCAATAAAGATTGTACTCAATGGTTAGACTTGTTTACAAGAAAAATTAAACGTGGAAGTTAGAGATGAATAAAAAGGGTCAGAATTTGAGTAATTCAATTGTAGAATGGTTTGAGTAGGAAAGGACTTTAAAAACTATCTAGTTCCAATGCCCCTGCCATGGGCAGGGACACTTTTCACTAGATCTGGTCTCTTAAAGTTCCATACAGCCTAACACTGTGCACTTGCATGGTTGAAACATCCACAACTGGGCAACCTGTTCTAGTATCTGATCACCCTCATAGGAATCTAAACCTACTCTTTTTGAATTTAAAACCATTTTCCCCTGTCATATCACTACACTTGCTGATAAAGAGTCAGTCTTCACCTTTCATATAGGCCTGTCTTAAGGGTCTGTAAGGCGGCAGTGAGATTTCCCTTGAGTCTTCTCTTTTCCAAGCTGAAGAACCCCAAATTTCTTGGTCTCTCCGTAGGGGAGATGGTTTAGCTCTCTGATATCTATGCGGCCCTCCTCTGAACTTGCTCTAATAGGTCTATGCCTATTGTGCTGGGAACCCCAAGACCTGGATGCAGTATATCAGGTGGAGTTTAACGAAGCTACAGTTGAGATTGGAAATCCACTCTTTTGCTTTGTTTGTCATACTTCTTTTGATGCTGCTGAGCATACAGCTGGCTTTCTGTTCACAAAGTTTTTCATCCACTAGGTCCTCCAGTGATAACAGTAAAGATAGAATAGGCTGGCATTCTTTTTGTTTTTCTCTTTAAAGTATATTGTTCAAGATTGTATTATTACAAAGAATCTGTAACAAATTAGAAATAAACACAGTTGTTCTTGTTATGGCTATATTTGCAAGCATGTTAATGTTTAAAATTTCTTGGTTTTCAAGGCACTTTTTTTCATGGTGAGGCTACACTAACCTTGTTAAGTTCCTAAAATAGGTTTCCTTATATGTTTTTTGAATCATCTGATTCTGGCTCCAGTGAGAACTGAATAAAATTAATGTTTGCTGTGATCCAACACAGTAAGTCTAAAGTTCCTGTATAAAGAACAACATAACTGATAATTCCTTAGAAGAAGCCAAACAATGAAAGGAGTTGTTTATGGATTGTAGGGCTCTGTAGAGTTTATATTACCTCAAGGGCACAAAAGAATAACCTGTTTCATATTGTATTTTCTTTCTTAAATGGATTTGATTACCTTGTTTTCCTTAGGCATCTTTGAAGTTAAGCATCTCAGTTTTTAGCAGTGACCGTGACGGTCACTGTCTTCATGTCAGATTGCAAGACACATTTCATTTTCTTCATCTGAAATTTTATGAAACTTGTGAGGTAGGTTTCAGCTGTCTGAAATAGATGTCTAGTGCCATTTTATCTGCCTTAGGTTATCCAACTTGGCCTTATGCTTTTGCTTCATTTGGACGCAAATATCCCTTAAATCCTTTGCTTTTGTGCCTGTCAGGCCCGTGTAGATGTCCTAAGGAATATAAAATGATCTGAGGCAATTATATCATGGGTACTGAATCCTACCCTTAGTGCATTTATTGTAATACAGCAGTATCTTGCTTCAACACTCATTTAAAAAATAGCTCTCTAGGGTGCTTTAATCTTCTAGGATTTCAAGGTTTGTTTTACCTACGAAGTTGGAGTTTAATTCACCTGGAATTGAAGTTACTGATTTGTAACTCTTCCTTAAGTGAAGCAGTTGGGGAAAAAAAAAAAAAAAAGCACAAATCTTGAAATGAACTATCTCACCACCTTTATGAATAGCTTATTTATTTTAAATTGGTTAAGTCAGTGATGGAGATCGCAATGGATCACTGCAAGAAAACAGTTGAGAGAAGGTAGCTAAAGAGTGGGAAAATATACTGTATAAAAATACACTAAAGAAAAGCAGTTAAACAGAAAACAAAACAAACAGCAAAAAAAAAAATAGTAGACAAATCTAGAATTATGCTGCAGGAAACAATTCTGGACAGTCTGGATAGCTGGGCTGAGGCCATTGGGATGAAGTTTAACAAGGTCAAGTACCGAGTCCTGGAGTTTTGCCACAACAACCCCAGGTAGTTTTATAGGCTTGGGGCAGAGTGGCTGGAAGACTCTGTGGAAAAAACAGACAGACCTAGGGCTATTGGTTGACAATTGGCTCAACATGAGCCAGAAGGTGACCAAGAAGGCCAATGGCATCCTGGCTTGTATGCAGTAGTGTTGCCAGCAGGAGCAAGGAAGCGATTGTCCCTCAGTATTCAGCCCTGAGGAGGCTGCAGCTTGAGTACTGTGTTCAGTTTTTGGCTTCTCACTACAGGAAAGAGATTGAGGCCCTGGAGAGGAGGGTAATGAAGCCAGTCGGGGCTCTAAAGCACAAGTCTCAGGAGCAGCTGAGGGAACTGGTATTGTTTAGTCTGGAGCAAAGGAGTCTCAAGGGAGACCTTACCTAAAAGTAGATTCATCAGCCTCTTCTCTCCCACTTAACTATCAATAGAATGAGAGGGAAAGGCCTCAGGTTGTGCTGGGAGAAGCTGAGGTTAAATATTAGGAAATATTTCTTCTCTGAAAGAGTTGTCAGGGGCGGTGGTTGATTTACCATCCTTGGAGGTGTTAAAAAAATGTATAGATGTTGTACATGGTTTAGTGGGGAAATATTGGTAGTAGGTGGATGGTTGGACTAGATGATCTTGGAGGTCTTTTCCAACCTGGTGATTCTATAAAAGGAAGTAAAAATAAGGAGATAAGTTTCAAAATACTATTACATGAACCTGAAATATCCTTATGCCAATTGCACCACTGCAATTATTGCTGAGATCAAGTACCTGTTTTGTATACTTGTTTAATGTATCAGAGCTATTGACTTTTTTTTTTCTAATTTATAGTAGAGGGATTCAGAAAGTGATTAAACAAGTTATTCAAAGAAAAGTCCATTACAGATTACTAGTCACTAAATCAGACTTGGGCTGAGGGCTATGGTGTCAGGTGTCATTGACATTTTCCTTGTTTCTGTACTCTTAATAGAGCAACGTCTTTTGGCCACTATGAGAGACAGGGTAGTAGAGTGGCTGGATTTTTGGTCTAACCTGGAATAGTCATTCTCTTTTATAATTTCTAGCACAGAACTGTGATAAATTCCTTTCAGTACTGCTTGTATTTTTTTAAATAAATCTAGTAGTTATTCTAACAATGGCACATACTTACAGTTTCATCTGGATCGTACTTCCCTAGTTTGTGTATGAGACAATGATATGATTCCTATGCATGTCAGGATCTATATAACATACACAGCTTTTTACGTTTTGCAGGCTTGTTTTCCTGTCTTGCAAGAACAGGAAATATCTCTTTTGTTTTTATATGGCATGTTTGAGGGTTGTTTTGCTTAGATTGTGGGAAAAAGAAAAATAGTCAATGGATTTTTATTTTTGTTTTTGGTCATTATAAGAATTGGGCCTGATGTGATTCTGTGGTATCACTGTGCCAGAAAAGAATGTTTAGAAATCTGTATTCATATCCTATACAAATACAACCATGCCAGTACATTCTGGGAACAGGAACATCCCGATGCATTACAGGGTCTGTCCTAACCTGCACCTCAATATTTTTGAATGATAACTGAATTTCTCTCCAGATGGACGCTGTATCACACCATTTCTTGGGGGAGTTTAGCATGTTCATTTTAACTTATGGCATTTTTTTTTTAAATCAGCTTTTTTAAGAACTTGTAAGGACAAATATACATTGGAATTGCTGGCAGTCTTACTCCTAGTGGAGTGAACAGCATATTCACCCATGTTTGTACTTTTCAAATTTTTGAGAATGTTTTTGTAAGTGATTTAAATTGACTTTGCTAAACATTTTGGTTGGAAAATTGCTCTGAGCTCTTACATATTGCAGGTGTAACATCAAACAACTTCTTTGAACCCAATTTATAGCTTTGATGTTTAAAGTTTTGGTCTAGCAAATGAAACAGATGTAAAACTGAAATGTTTAAACTTTTTAATCAAAATTTCCACAGTTCTGTAATATCTGCTAAGCTTATTAGTTTGAAAGAAGAAATGAACTACATGACACTGAATTCCTTTGTCATAATTATTCAGAGAGGTTGATGACTTCTTTGCTGCTTATGAGAAAAAAGAGCATACTTGAATATGTGTTTTGATACCTTCTCTCAACTCTGTGAATAATAAATTAAGTAAAAGAAAACCTGTAGAAAAACATTTCTCACATTTTGGGGAAACAAGGCTAGTCTCTTAGATACATAGGTACTGCCCTCACAGTCTTATATTTCAGTTTCAATTAATTTATATTTTGTATTCTATCAACCACATTGCTAGATATATACTGGGTGTACAACTGTACTCCTAAAGACTCTTCCTAAGCTAGTTGTATGGATTAGGGGTGCCACACTGACATGACAAATTATCATATGTACTTCTTTTAAACAAATTATTCAATTTGAATTAAGCTTTTGACACTATTTAATTCTGAATCTCAACATTATTTTTAATGATCCAGTAATATTGGAAGTACAAGACTTTAATTTGGTTAGAGGAATACATTAGCATATGTGTCATCATCATGGTAAATGCAAAAAAAAAAAATAATAAATTGCAATAATAATTTTCTCATTCAAATAAAAAATTTCTGAATATTTGATGTGTGCAGATTTATTTTCAACACTTACACAATTTGAAATGAGGTTGTCGTTTGGGACAGCTAGAATAGATAACGTTTATGATTTTAATCTTATTCCAAGTTTTGCTAAACTGATATTTTGTTTCCTTTTTTAATTGCAAATTCCCAGTATTTTAAGGTGGATCTATCTAGTGTTTCTTGTTACAGCCAGTTCTTCAAGGTGATACAAAAACTTAAAAATATATAAATATTAAAAATATAAATATTAAAAACATAAATATTAAAATATAAATATTAAAGAGAACATCAGTGTATTACTGAATTATTAACTAAATACTACCAGCAAATCATATTTTTCTATAGACAAACATGTAGCTAAAATCAAATTAAAACGAGAAGGTTTCATAAACCTTTCTCCTAATCCCACTCATGCTTTTTGTGTCCGTAAGGGGCATGTTTTAGCGTCTGCAAGATCAAGTGCTATCTCCCACTGAGTCATGAAGAAAAACTTCACAACTGTGACCTGTGACCTACTGCCTGCCTTCTTTCTCCATTCCCAGTCATCATTGTCTTTTTCTTCTTCATCCCCTGGTAATGCTATCACTATCCTTCTGAGTTTTTTTTCCTAATGACACCGTAGTTAAGAAACTTATCCTTTCTCTGGATTCATTTTTCCTTTGTCTACTTCCTTATTATCTCCTCTACTTTTTTCTTTCTCTCCTTTGTATCCTTCTTGTACCTTCTTACTAGAAATCTGAAGCAAATTATCTCTGAGGTTTCCCACCCAAAGCAAAATGCTGATTTCTTTCTACTTGGGAATTTTCATGTTCTTGGAATCTTGTTCTTGATTAAGAAAATTTGAGTAGCTGCTTGCTAGGATCTAAGAACCGCGAAGAAAGGTGGTTTGCTCATTTGTCTCCCTATATTGTCTATAAACATAGACAGCTGCAGTTCGTAAAAGTGCTTTATGGAACTTGAATGCATCAGTAACTATTGTCAGTGGCATTCATTTAGTTCTTTGCATCTCATTTTGAATGATTGGTATTGCTTTTGTCCCTTTTGTTCCCTCTGGTTTTAAAATATGTCAACAAAATTGGGTATAGAACTTACTGTAGTTTTTGTTGTGGCATGTAAAGAAGTGGAGCATCTCCCTCCTGCTATTAAGTTCTGTTCAAGAATTGTGTGTGCTTTATTTGGCAATATATATGCTTCAGAGTCTGTATTTAGATGCTTGTTCATTAAGTCATCAGAGAAATTCTTTAATAGTTGCTACAGGTTTCACTTGTTGCTATAAAAAATGTTTTCTGAGGATACTTTCTCATTTTATTGCTGTGTCCTCTTTTAGAATGAGATAAATTAAGAGAAATTTAATTTGAATGAGACGAACAATGTAGATTTATCTGCTCGGCTGATGCATATATCAGTTATATTAACTCTACCAGTCACCTCTTATTCTCATCACAAGTTAGTTTTTTATTTTCTGTATATCATTGATAAAATTATGGAATAGAGTTGGGAGTAGATTGCATTTAGAGACATCCCTTTTTAATTTCTATCTTTCAATGATAAATTCACTGTAAAAAGCTGTCAGTTCATCAGCTTGTGATAAAATAAATGGATGCTTAGTTGCCCTTGCGTAACATTATTTTTAAACAGTATGTTATGCATAGAAAGTCTAATGCTTTGTGTACTTCCAGACCTGAATATTATCATTGCTGGCAATCTTGTAGCTGTGTAAAAATGTCTTGTTTTTAAAAGCAATATATATATTTTTTTAAAACAAAACCTAATTTCCATTTGCTTGGAGTTTTTATTGGATATTTGAATTAATCTTTAGAAGCTTTTCAATGAATTTCATGGAAGTTGTCAGACAGTCATTTTACATGTCATTTTTTATTATTTATGTTTGAACATTTTTCTGTTTTGCTGGTGTATCCATGGAGTTTAAAAGGTAATCATGACTGTCACATGTTTTGTGTTCCTTGGTAATACAGTAAAGGAGTTTAACTGTTTCGTAAAAGAGCTCATATTTCTTTTTTGTTTTTCAGTTTGGGAAAAATAACAGTAATCATGATAAGAAAAGCATTTTGTCATTCAAGAAAAACTGTGCTGGTCATTGAAATCTCTTAGTAGGTATATTCAAAATGCAGTTTCTTCAGGCAAAGTATTTCATACTTAATATTTAACCAAGGTAAAATAATATGGCTTCTAATAGTGCTTTCTGCGTTGTTACATTTTTTCAGTACCTCTTTTAAATACATTCTAAATGGAGGACTGAGATCACAGTATTTTCAGGGTTCAATGGAAGTAGAGTAAAACTCATTTATAAAATTACTTAACTAGATGGTTGCCTAGTAACAAATGCTTTCTGTGCAGTGTTTCAGTTGTCAATAACGTCCTACCTAGAATCTTCAAAGCAGTATTAGTAGTTGCTTTTTTACTCTGCACTTTTGATTTTGCAATTTGAACATTTTTATGTTACTGGTTTTTCCGTTTTTGTTCCTACAACTAGGAAATTACCACTTATGTGTATTGATTGTTGACTTCTTAATAATTTCATTTAACAGTAAGCAACATATCAGGAAAAAAAAGTAAACACTAGTTAAACACTCAAAAAAAAAATCCCTCTTTCTTATTTTTGAATACTTTTATTTTTTTACTTAAAATTATCAATGAAAATTCATTTTTCTCCTCTCCACCTCCCAACTCTCCTTTTCTTATTGTTTTTGTTTTTTTTTTTTTTTTGATAATATGAAAATCATAGCTATATTCTGTGTGTAGGGTGATATCTAACAAATAATTAATGTGTGTCCCCATACACAGTATTTGATTCTTATCAGTGTCAGGGAACTTAGGAACCTAAGTTATGAATTAATCTTGCATATTTAGACTAAGCATCAATAAGCTCTTGGGTTTATTTTTCTATATGTCTAAGCACTGGAGGATGTCTGAAGTATCACAGAATTAATTGTAGGGGTTGGAAGGGACCTCTGGGGACCATCTTGTACAACCCTCCCCACTAAAGCAGTTTCCCTGGAATAGCTTACACGGGAAAACATCAAGGTGGATTTTAAATATCTGTGGAGAAGTAGCCTCCACAACCTCTCTAGGCAGGTTTTTCTGCTGCTCTGTCACCCTCAAAGTAAAAAGGTTGTTTCTAATGTTTGTATGGAACTTGCTATGTTCTAGTTTGTGTCTCTTGCACTGTGTTCTGTCACTGGGCACCATTGAAAAGAGCCTGGCCTCATCCTCTTGACTCTCAGCCATTACATATTTATAAGCATTGATAAAGATCCCCTCTTAGTCTTTTGTCCAGGATGAACAATTCTAGGTCTCTCAGCTCCATATCCCTCATCATCTTCGTAGCCCTATGCTGAACTCTCCCCATAAGTTCCATGTCTTTCATGAACTGGGGAGCCCAGAACTGGACACAGTACAGTACAGTACTACAGATGTGGCCTCATCATGGCAGAATAGAGGGGGAGAATCACCTCCCTCAATCTGCTGGCTGCTCTCATATTAATACACCACAGAAAATACAATTGGCCTTCTTGTCCCCAAGGGCACACTTCTGGTTCATGGTCAACCACTTGTCCACCAGGGACAAGCAGGTCAACCCTTACTCTGTACTGATGCATGCAGTTATTCCTCCCTACCCTTCTGGGTGTATCCTATAGCTGCCTATGACTTTGTGTGTGTTGAGTTCACCTAGACAATTTCTGACCAGATCTTCCTCAATCAAGGCAAAGTCTTCTTTTCCCCAGACTCTCTCTTATTTCCCGGATCTGGAATTCTTAGTGAGCAGTCTTAGCAGTAAAGGCTGAAGTGAAATGACCCACATTTTCCCTTTTGCTGCTGACATTCTTAAAGAAGCCTTTCTTGTTATCCTTGACCTCCCTTGCCAGATGTATTCCAAGTGGGCCTTAGCCTTCTTCACTGCATCCCTATATGCCCTGACAGCACTCGTATATTCCTTCTAAGTAGACAGACTCTTTTCCATGTTCCAGAAACATTTTTCTTCCATTTGAGTTTTTTCTTTATCTCCTTGCTCACCATAGAAGGTATTGTGCTACTTTTGTCTCATTTCTTACTCATAGGGATGCCCTGATCATGAGCATGAAAGAAATGATGCTTGAATTTCAATTAGCTCTCTTAGGCCTCTTTACCTTCCAGTGCTCTAACCCATGGGATACCTCCAAGCAAGTCCTTTAAGAGGTCAGGGTTGGCTCTCCTGAAGTCCAGGGTGGCAATTGTACTTAATGTTTCTTCCATTTAAGATCCTGTACTTCACTGTCTCAAGATCTCTACATTCATGGCTGCTGTCAGCCAGCCTTTACTTGTAGGAACCAAGTCCAGCAGCATACATCTCCTCATTGCCTTCTCCACTTCCTGCATCAGAAAGTTATCCTCCGTGCACTGCAGGAACTCCTGGACTGTGTATGCTTGGCAGCTTTTTTAGCAAATACCACAGTGGCTGATGCCCTCTGTCAGAATCAGTGCATGTGATTGTGACACTACTTTCAGCTGTCTGTAGAAGGCTTCATCAACTTCCTCCTCCTGATTAGGCAGCCTGTATGAAACACCCACAAAAGTGTTACTCCTATTAGCCTGCCCCTTAATTCTCATCCCAAAGCTCTGCACTTATTCATCACTCGTCTCCAGGCAGAGCTTGATACGTTCCAATTTCTCTCTCAGTTAAAGAGTATTTGCACCACCTCGCCTTACTGACCTGTCTTTTCTAAAAAAGATACAGCCATCCACAGCAGTGTTCCAGTCATATGAGTTATCTCACCGTGTCTCAGTTATCACACTGAGATCATGTATCTACCACTACATAAAGAACTCTTAATTCTTCCTGTTTATTCGTCATGCTTGCATACATTGGTATACGGGCACTTGAGGGAAGAAAAGGGAGCTGAGAATGCAGGTTTCCTTAGAGGGATGCAAGAGGATCCTCCATAGCTGTACATGCTCTTGAGGGCATACAGACTGACTGCTGGGAGTGTGTTGAAGTGATTCAGAGTCATCTGAAAACAAGATTTATTTCTAACCAGTGGACAGTTCTGCAAAGATTAGAATATGTAAACTTGTCCGCTTCACTTAGTTCTTTGCTTGAGTTGTACAATCAGGGATATTCTTTCCAGCCTGATTGTAATTCATTCTGTGAATGTGAAATTTTAATACGTGGAAATGGGAAGACTGCCAAGATCATAAAGTTCAGGAAAAATTTTAGAAGTCAGATGAGAGTATCTCTGTGCATACTCTGTATGCTCTCAGGTAGTGGCTGTAATGTAATGAGATGATGTGCAAATCTTAAAACCTATTAGGAGGAAAATGATCCTGCTGTGATCAATTTACAATCCAGAGAGGCACTTCCCATATCTCATCCTTTATCATTTACAGTGTACATTCAGATAATGTTAGAGCATGGAAATGAGTACTGGGTAGCTGTTTTCTGTTTATTTTTTCTGTATACATGGAATTTCATGGTGTGATAACAGCATTTTGTGAACATGAATGGTGAACATGCTGTCAATTCTCCACATGCTACAGTGAATGCTTCTCAATTAGATATAGTAATTAATTATGTCAATTAAATGTACTTATGGCAATTTCTGTTTCTTATTTTCAGTGTAATATCAAATCAGTGAAATAAAGTAAAGCTTTCAAATAATATGATGTGCAAACACTGTGACAGTTCAGTTTTCCAAAGAAAGCCGTGTAAATTTTAATTGGTGCTTGCATATTTTTTCTAAGATAATTAAGCACATATGATGACTAAAACATTTGAGATTGTGTGCTAGTTGTGAAGAAAATATGTTTAACTGAATACCACTAATAAGTGGATAGGGAATGTATACAGAAAAAAACTTCATCATTCGAAATGTGTTTTCAGTAACTTTTACTGCAATTTCAGGAAAATGTTTTCTTGTATGTTAAGCATGTTCTTTAACTGGAGCTTCTTAGGGCAAATAATGAGCAATCCAGTACATGAAAAATACTAATTACAAAATGCCTTCTTGCACTTTGTAAATGTACAAAAGACACTTGGTCTTACAGGAGAAATCTGGAGAGAAGTTGCTGTGTAGGCGCAGAGCTCTGTGTTCTAAAAATCTGTTTAAATTCTAAAAGCCATTATGAAATATAAAATCTCTGTAGTGCATGGCTAGATTAATAATGTGAAAATAATTAAGACTCACTTATAATCATGGATAAAAGTGCAAAAACAAAATCTGTTATTTTACAGATTCAGGTAATAGTATTTTCAGGTAATATTAAACTTCTAAGTTTAGCACAGTTTTGGTCACTGTTATTGGTATTTGCTGTTTACAACTAAAGAATAAAGAAAAGTCAAAAACTCAAAACTTTTTGCACATATACACACTCTAGTTCTAGTTTACAGTTTGAATAATGTGAGCATAATATAAGTGAGCTTTAGAATATACAGCTCTCTTTTTGCTTCTTGATTATTCTTTAATGGTGATTATTGATATTTTATGTTATTTAGTAGAGGTAAAAGTAGATGGTTAAAAAACAAAGATTTTTTTATGGCCTTGAGAGATCTTAAAATAAATTAATAGAATGATTTAGAAGACTTTTATTGCACTTAGGAGCACTGACGTATATTCTTGTTTTTAATAACGCCTCTGTGATTATTTTCTGAAACTCTTTATAGTCTTAACAGTACTGTTTCAACATAGAAGTCCTGTAAAAAATAGTAGAGGGTGGAAATTTCATGTACAAGTTTGGCATGAATGAGTCAAGATATTTTTTTTCAGTTTTATTTTTACATGCTGTCAAGTCAGGCAGGCAATTCTGAGACACTTTGGCAATTCTGCTTTCTTACATAATATCACTGCTTTAGATACCCAGTCTCACTTTGTTTCAGGTAAATTTCAGACTCACAGAATTGTAGGGGTTGGAAGGAACAACTAGAGATTTTCTGGTCCAACCCCCCTGCCAAAGCAGCTCCCTAGCCCAGGTTGCACAGGTAGACATCCATGCGGGTCTTGAACATCTCCAGAGAAGGAGACTCCACCACTTCTCTGGGCAGCCTATTCCAAGGCTCTTTCACCCTCTCTGTGAAAAAGTTCCCATACACATTTGGACAGAACTTCCTACGCTTCAGTTTGTGACTGATTCCCCTGGTCCTATTGCCACATGCTGCTGAGAAGATAAAGCCTCACCAGGGCTGAGTAGAGGGGTAGGATCACATCCCTTGACCAGCGGCCATGCTCTTCTTAATGTATGCCAGAGTCCCATTGGCTTTCTTGTCCACAAGGGCATGCTGCTGGCCCGTGGCTAGTCTGTTGTCCACCAGGACACCCAGGTCCTTCTCCTCAGAGCTCCTATCCATCAGGTCATCCCCCAGCCTGTACCAGTGCATGCGGTTATTCCTCCCTAGGAGCAAGACCTCATGCTTGTTCTTGTTAAACATCATCTGATTCCTCTCTGCCCATCTCTCCAGCCTATCCTGATCTCACTGAATGACAGCACAGCCTTCTATTGTGTCAGCCATTCCTCCCAGCTTCATATCATCAGCAAACTTGCTGAGGGTGGACTCTGTCCCCTCATCAAAGTAATTGAAGAAGATGTTGAACCAGGACAGAACCAGCACTGACCCCCTGAGGAACACTGCTAAGTACAGGCCTCCAACTGGACTCTGCACCACTGATCTCAACTGTCTGAGCTCTTCCTGTCAGCCAGTTCTTAACCCACCTCACCGTCCACTCATCTATTTCAAACTTCCTCAGCTTTGTTATAAGGATGCTGTGGGAGACAGTGTCAAAAACCTTGCTGAAATCAAGGTTAACTACATCCAGTGCTCTCCCCTCATCCACCTAGCCACTAGTGCCATCATAGAAGGCTACCAGATTGGTTGAGCATGACCTCCCCCCATGGTGAACCCATGCTGACCACTCCTGGTAACACTTTTCTTTTCCGATTGCTTGGAGATGGCATCCAGAACAAACTGTTCCATCACCTTCCCAGGGACAGAGGTGAGGCTGACTGACCTGTAGTTCCCTGGATCCTCCTTCTTGCCCTTTTTGAAGATTGGAATGACATTAGCTATCCTCCAGTCTTCAGGCACCTCTCCATTCTCCAAGACCTCTCAGAGATGTTGGAGAGCAGTTCAGCAATCACCTCTGCCAACTCCCTCAGCAATTTGGCAGAGATTGTCTTTAATGTAGTAGTTAATATTAACCTAGTGGCCTCCTTTACTGATGAAAGTCACAAACTTGCCTAACCCTGAGAAAAGCTTACAAGCCTAACCAAAATCTGTGGAACAAATAACTGTCATTACCAGACTCCTGTTTTCCTTTTATGCATTACGTACTTTTGGAAATTAAAAGCTCAGAGTTCATCAGAGAGAATATTGAAAAATATCACTGGTGAATGGAGAAAAAGCACCACATCTAGTTTTGAATATTTTTTCATTACAGTTTGAAATTAACCTACTAATAGTCTTTATATTAATGTTTTGTTAGTTTTCATATTTAAATAGAGTAAGGTACTGTCTTAGCTGATTCATTTATCAATCTGATTTGATTTTTGTAACTTAAAAATAGAGAAAATTGCAAATTTTAGACTCACTGGAAAAAGCATGCAGGCATTATATGCGTAGACACAAATATATGTATGGGCACACTATAATGTATAATTTGCTTACAAGTGTATTATACATATTAGTAATTTTAATTGCTCTTGCTTGTGTTAGCTGTCTGCTACGGTTTTCAGGAGCAGTTATAATTCAGTGTTTTCATCAGCTCTCTGACCTCACAGTGCCATCTGCCAGATCACTGAAGTTAAATGGTTTCTATTTACATGGGTTTTGAAATGGAGAAGTCTCAGTAAGCCATAACTGTTCTTTAGATGTTGTTTACGTTTTGAAAGGAAACTCTGAATAGCTAATTGCTGTAAAAGGTCATAATTCCATGGTCATTATGCAGAATTCTTATTAATTGTTTAAAAACTGGAAATGTTTTCCTGCCTTCTGATGGAACTAAGCATATTTTTCAGGAGATGTGAAATATGTTACATTTATCAAAATCAAATAAGGTGTTGTATATTGGAGCTCAGTTACACTTTCAGATTAAGGTATTATCAGGCAACTGTGAATGAAGTACAGGATAATTAAATATATCAGCAAGTGGTTAATATTTTTATAGATTCGAGATTAAAAAAAAAGGTGCTTATGCATTAAGAGAACTAAACATTTGCTTCAGGGGTCCATGTCTGGGCTTTGTCAATAGTTGGATATGCTAGCCTCTTCTGTGAAGAGGCCGGGGCTGCCCCATGCCAGACACAGCCAGTTATGGAGTGTACCAGCAGCTGCACTGCAAGGGTATGGCTGCCTGCAGCAGCAGAGATGGCAACACCTCAGGGAAAGACGTTTAAGAAAGGAATAGAATAAATGCTTCTAGATGTGAGTGAGATACAAAAGTGTGAGAAGCCACCCTATGAGAGTGCACCCACACACACCACCCCAGAAATGTGTAATTGAGATTGTCTTTGGTCATCATGTAATCCAACAGCACAAAGATGCATAAGAAAAGAAATTGTATTTCTAGAAATGCTTCTTTATGATCTTGCTTATCTACCATCTTGAAGATGGCTTCTCATCTGTCCTAGCTCTTCGTATTTGAATCTACATCTAAGACTTGTTGCATATGAGCTTTCCTTTGTAAAGCTGCTCTTTTGTATAAGTACAGAAGGGCTAGTCAGTCAGCAGATATTCTGTGTTTAGTTGGTTGCGTCCACAGTCTGAGCATTCAGATTTTTTGCTATGTGAGCTGTCCATCATCAGGCAGCTTGCTGGCTAGTTTGACATCTGTGGACTTGGAGAAGTGGGAAAGAGATGTCCTTCATATTTCTTTATTGAAAACTTCATTTTTTTCTATTTTAAAAGAGATCCATGAGACTTCATTTCACTTTAACCTGAGCATTTTTTTTTATTCAAAACCTTTATGTAAGTCAAGCTTCATAGAGATTTGAAAAGGGCATAGCCAGGTAGAAGATACCAACCTTAATCATTATCGTTAATTTGAGAAAAGTTGAGAACCTTGTACGTGGCATCATTCATACTCCAAAAAAAGTCTTCTGATGAAAATTAGTGCAAACTTTGATCCTAAATAATTTCACTGATAAGTAAACTGTGAGTCAGCCTACACAGCTTTTAATATTCCAGAAGGAAATGGGAAAATTCCGGCTTGATTTCCTCAGTCAAATCTTTTGGTTGTTTTCATTTGTTTTGAAAGTGATCTGGAAAAATGCAATATGCAAGCTTTTGTATGGAACACAATATTTCATTGTAAAGAATCATTTATTGTCCTTATCAAATGGAAAGGCATGTGGCAAGTATTTGGAGCATTTGAAAAAAATAAATAAAAAAATAAAGGCCTCTTAGTGACTTACTGGTATCTTCAGTTCTGCAGAAGTACTGATACTTAATAGAGAAATGCTGATAGTGATGAATCAGGGCAGATTGCCCAAGAGAGCTGTGGAAACGTCTAAGTAAAAGCAAAGATTGAGGAACATAAGTTACATTATTCCTTCTATTTACAGGTGTGAGAATTCAACTAAGGAAGAAATGATGCTCAATTATTTGTTCTAGTTTTGCTTGTAAATTATACAGTCTATTCTTATCAAAGCCAGTTTTACTATTCTTGTTCCTTTGTGTCAGTTAATGACTACTAACGTTTTCAGGACAAAAATATGGTAAAGCAGATGAATAAGCAAGATTTGATGGAATTGCACAGTGCTCTGGTTACTTCAACACAGGATAATCACTGGCTTACATCTATTGTTCACCTTTAATATATAGTGTTAATTGCTTATTTGCTATTAATTTTTAAGGGATATTTTAATACTCTAACTGTGCTTGATTTCTTAGTTTGTAACACTCGGGTCATTTACAGATTTTCATTTCTCTTAATAGGTCGAATCTACACAAAGCATGATTAGGATTTTGGGTCTTTCAGCTACATTACCCAATTACCTTGATGTTTCTACGTTTCTACATGTTAATCCCTACATTGGACTATTCTACTTCGATAGCCGTTTCCGACCTGTACCACTGGGACAGACTTTTATAGGAATTAAGACAACTAATAAGGTAAAGAATGCCAAAGAAAGGGTTGCTGTTTGTTTTGATACTTTTTTTTTATGCTCCACCTGCTTCTGTATAAAGATGCACCTATCTGAAACAAGCTTAAAGAATCCAGTTTCCTGAGTATATTCCCTCATATACAGTCATTACTGTAGCTGGATATGATGGTATCTAGCTGTGCATTTTCTTCCCTTCACTAATAAGTTTTGCTTGATTAAGGAGAAATCATCACCCTCAACTGCAGAGTCACTGCAGAAGCTGATTATTCTGCCTTTCTCATTTCAGTTTTCTATTTTGCTAGAAATTATGTCAGTAAGGGTGCCTGTGGAATAATTACTAGAATGTTAGAAGAAAAAAAAATTCATTTATGAAATCTGGATATGTGTGATGAGAGATGCATTTATTTAACATTAGTGGGATATAAGGGATATGAAAACCTTAGTGTCCTAAGCCATTAGCTATAACACATGCATGTTTGATAGAAAACATATTACAGTAGACCCTAAATGAGCTTCTTTGTGCTTCTGCTCATTTTGGGAAGCATCAAGGCCGTGTAGGTATAATATTAAAAGTTATAGGTCAATTAAGTACTGTGCTACTTGACACTTAAATTATAATCCTTAAAATACAGAAATTGATACAAACACCTGTCTATAAATTTGTTTTGCAAAGTTTTCTTATGCTTCTCATTAGCTGATAATTAGGCTTAAATAACTTAGAGAGTTATAATATTTTATAGCTCAGTGTTTGAGAAAATCTTATTCTGCTATGGTTTTAGTTTAATAGAAGTGAGAACATTTTTATTCAAAAGGTAATTTCATAGCTTAATCAGTGATAGTGTTTACTTATTTTTGTAAAAATGAATATTGCTTTTCTTGCTAGCTAAGTAGTTCATTCCATCTGCAGTGCAGGAAAGAAACTTTGGTTTACAACTACAGGGAGCCATTTTAAGTCTATACACACAAGAATAGTCTACCATATGGTGCCTACAATGATTTGCATATTTTAACCTTCATTAATGTTTCAAGTACCTTCACTATTATTTGCTGTTGCCTTTCTTCAGACTTTACCTAATACTTATTTGTCTATCTGTTTGGTTTGTTTTCTCTGTATTGTGAGAATAAGGTAAAGATTCCATTTAATTATATTCACTTTAGAGGAATCTCTGTTATAAAAATCAGAGTAATATGCAAATTATCCTATGGCATTTAATGTGATAAAAAAAGCAGTTAGTTTTCTTAAACGAAAAAAAACCAACCCACAGTACTAATAAACATTATTATTAGGAGGTGGTTATTTTGACTGTATGACTGTTTTGGTAATGCTGGAGACCAACATTTTCTCTTTTTACTCTTTGGAAGAATGTCATTCTAGATTTAATAGAGTACAATACATTTTGCAGTCAAGTTAATATACGTTATAGAAAACACAATTTGAAGTATTAAGCCTCTTTTACAAAGGATTCTGTTCAGGATGATAATACTGAACCTGACAAATGATTACTTATGTCAGTATTCTTTTGATCTCTTGTCTGAGAGGAGGAAAGCAGTGCAAGAACCCACAGAGTTAAAAACAATTATCGCAGAACATTAAGAGATGCAATTAATACAGTGTCTGTATCTACAATGATAAATATCCAGGAGTTAGAAGGTTATTTGTTCCTTTAAGTAGGTGCTTTGCTGCACCTTTCTGACACCTTTCATGTGAAAAGCCTCCCCAAGAATTTGGAGCAGATGAATGACTTGCCAACTCCTATGTACTGCAGACAGGCCTTTTTTGACAGCAATAACAGCAGCCTCTTAATGGTAGCCATTTCAGCTACTTCAAATGGACACAGCATATTTTCTCAGGCTTTTAGTGTACAGGAATTTGATACCTTTCCAAAATACTTCTGATCTCACTGTGAAAAATTCATGCCGAAGTACGGCATACTTATTCTTTTTAGTTCTGAATTCCACTAAAAAGACTGTCTGTCACAGTTGATGGTATAATAGGACACCTGCTTCACTCAAGTTGTGGCAAAAATTTCCAAATCTCTCTGAGCTGCTGCTGCCATCTAGACTAATTCTCTGTGGTAATGTGAGAGGCCCAGTCAGCCTTGCAAAACTCAGTGGAGTTGCTATAGGTGCTGATGTTTCTCACTGTGGTTCTGCTAAGGATACATATGCTAGCACTGAAGCTTTTCTTCAGAGCATGATTTTAGGTGTGTGTGAAAGTTCAGCTAAAGATTGTTTTGATGACTTGGCATTTCAGTGTTACATACGAATTGCTCTTTTTTTACTCCATTCAGTATACGTAACATTGTATTGTCTCTTGCACATATGACCAGCTTTCTCATGTTTTTACTATTATTCATGTGTGATGGCAAATGTGAATATTCTGTCCTTCCCACTAATGTTCTTAAAGTTAAGTCTTTACAACTTTCAGCTATTCTAGATAACAGAATCTTTTATTTTGGAGCTTCTCTGAAGCATTTTATTTATCCATAATTGAAATTTCTGTACATGGCTCTCACACTGTTTCCCATGTCTGAACCAACTGAGAACAAATGATTTTTTTCTGTGACAAAAAGCTAGGAGTTAGTAATTGCATGGATATGTAGATTTTGTAAAACCTATATTTATGTAGTAGAAAATAAAAATATTTATTTTAAGTTTGGTGGTGTATTGAATGGAGTTTTTCATCAGTATCTATTATTGGTGTGATTTTTTTTTTATATATATGGAGAAGATGAAGAATGGAATTAGATTACCTCTCTTTAATCATTTAAAAAAAACCCAAGTCACATAAGCTTATAATATAAACTATCATGTTTACTTTCCAGGTGCAGCAACTGAATCATATGGATGAAGTATGTTATGAAAATGTGCTGAAGCAAATAATGGCTGGACACCAGGTATTTTTTTTTTCTTTATTTTGCATTCAGAACACACATAAAGAAATCAGTTTTGATTATTATAGAGTTGTTTTAAAGGTTTATTTTTCTTTTTATTTTTTTTTTGTGTTACTTTGTTTCAAGAGTCCTTCATCTTGACAACACTTACAGAGTTGGCATTAAAAAAAAATCTAAACAGGCTAAGAGCTCTTTGTTTGCATCCAGAGTGGAAGTTTCTTTTCTATGTCCTTTAATGTAATTTAATACTTATTTGTATTTCTTGTTTAAAATGGCAAAGCAAAGTAGGTTAGTACTTAGAGAACTTAGATTTTAATACTATAAAAAATAAAAAGCATGAATTAATTTTGTATTCTCACCCTTTTCCATTAACTTTCCAGTTCTAGTGTACTCTGTTAGAGAGTAAGGAGTGAGAGTTATGCGTTGTTCAAGACATGGTACACAAGGGATCAATGTCTGTCATCTGAAATATCCTTGATTTTGTGTTTTTTTTTCTTAAAGGAAGTAATCTTTCATTTTGTTCTTCAGTAACAGTTTCTGCAGTGAATTTTCAAATCTGACATTCCTTTGCACTAAGATGTCAGGCTTATCTCATGTGCCTGAATAGCTTATCATTCCGTTATTGTGCTCATCTATCACCTCATACAATGTCTCTATTTTGTTAGGTTTTTGCAAATACAGCAATGTGAAAGGCAGTAGTTGTGACAGGTATGCATGTCTTCATAGCAGAAACAATTTCTAGTGCTATATGATTCTTGAAGAATCTTTTTGCTAAGTAATTATAATCTTAAATAAAGATTGATCATAAACATGATCAAAATGTCAGCTGAAAGGGGCAGATGTCATTTGGATGGGGCCAGACTTTTTTCTTTCTGTGGTGACAAGCAATGGGACAAGGGTCAATGGCCACAAACTGTAATGCCAGAATTTCCATACAAACATGAGATCAGGTTGCCCAGGGAGATTATGGAGCATTTTCCTCTGGAGATATTTAAAGCCTAACTGGACACTTTCCTGTGCAACCTACTGTAGGGAACCTGCTTTAGTTTATTTTTACCTTGTGGTCTGTTGTGTACATTTCTTACCAAATTCCTTATGCTGAGGTAGGTTTCGGTGCTTGTGTTTTCTTTCTTATGTTTTCTATGTATTTTTTTGCATAATAGTACTTTTAAAAATAAAATAAAACTCAGATGCAATAATTTGTTTAATTCTAGCAGATGGTGTTTTGTACTTTGCACAGCTTTCCTTGAGAATAGTTTTATTACTAAACAATTGAGTGCATGATTGTTTTAAAGTGTGTGCTAGAGCTGAAGGAGGTCAAGTGAAACACTCTAGTCTCCATAACATTACATTCTCACTAGCTGAGGCAATTGTTGATCTCACCTTCTGAAAATTATATTTCAAGCCAACAACCAAATGAGCAGTGTATTTTTAGACAAAGCAGAAGTGTCGTTTTTCATATTGTGTAAAAAACTGTTTCATTTCAGAATGGTTTGATTTGCTTCACTTGATTGTAGATGCTAAGTATTTTCTTTGCTTGAAAATGTTTGTTCTGAGCATGTTACGTTCTGAGTATTACTAGCCTGTGGTAAATATGCCGCATAAATTGAAGAAGACAGCATAGCTTGCTGACAGTGAAAATTCAGTACAAATATTGTTCTTTGATGATAATTCGGTGTAAAACTTTATTTAAATATGCTGGATATCTATATGCAAGCTGAATTCATTTAAAAAAATGTTAATGTGGCATTTCAAAAAGTTATAGTAATGTTTAAAGATAATTTAGAATAATTGTATCAAGGGCAGATGTATATATCAAGAGGAAACATTTGAATTATGTTACAGAATTCTTATACATTCATATACCAACCAATTACATTGTAGTTTTTTTTGTTTTTTAGTTTTTTTTTCTTCAAATTATTGTAAGCCTGTTTGTCTTTACACTTAGGAAAATAACATTCATATCCTGAAATGATGACACTGGAATGCAATCATTGACAATACAGAACTAATCATATCAGCTTATTGTGTAATACAGTTAATTATAATTTGTAATATTGAATCATAGTAAAAATGAGAGATATTTTCTTTTCATGAGTATATTCCAGTAAATTATCTGTCTGTTCATTATACTGGCTTCAGATGTTTGTTAAAAAAATAAATAAATAAATTACAGCCAAATACATCTGCATAGAAATACTTGCTCCGTAGTGAAGGATGAACACAGTGCTAGGAAGTTTTTCCATAGTGTCTCCAAATAGTTTTGCAAATAGTATGTGATATTCTGAAGTTATTTCGTTTTTCTGAATTACTTAGTCTTTAGAAATCTATTGTCTTTTGTTCAGTTTTACTGTAGTCTGTTATCACCCTGTCCTGTAACCTTTCCTACTTTTTTTTTTTTTTTTAAGTTATTCTTTAAACTTGTGATTATTTAAATTCTGTGTATGTGTAAAGTTTCTATGCTTTTTAACAAAGTTGTTTGTTTCTGAATATTCTTGTAAGAAAAATCACAGAATTATAGAATTGTTTGAATTGGAAGAGACCTTGAAAACCATCCAGTTCCAACCCCATTTTGCCCTGCAGAGACGCCTTTGACTAGATCAGATCACTTGAAGTCTAGTTTTGCCTAGCCTTGAACGCTTCCAGGGATGAGATATCCACAGTTTCTTTGGCAGCCTGTTCCAGTGCCTCACCACACTCAGTAAAGAATTTCTTAACATCTAACCCAAATCTCCCCTCTTTGAGTTTATAACCATGCTTCCTTGTCCTGTCACTGTCTGCTTGTGTAACAAGTTAGCCTCCCTCCTGTTTATAACCTCCTTATGAGTACTGGAAGACTGCAATATGGTCTCTCCAGAGCCTTCTCCAGACTGAATAAGTCCAGTTCCCTCAATCTTTCTTCAAAGGTAAGGAGCTCCAGCCCTCTGATTTTCTTTGTGGACATGCTCTGGTCCCAGTCCAGCAGCTCTATGTCTTCCTTGATGTGAGGGCCCCAAGACTGGATACAGTACTACACATGGGGCCTCATGAGAGCAGAGTAGAGGCGGACAGTCACCTTTTTTTCACTGCTGGCTACCTCTCTTTTTAGTGCAGCTCAGGATAAAGTTGGCCTTCTGTGCTGCTAGTGCACACTACTGGCTCATGTCATGCTTTTCATCCACCAAGACCCCCCACGTTCTTCATGGCAGGGCTGCTGTCAATGAGTTGAGTTCTTCTCCCAGTCTGTCATTATGTTTGGGATTGCCCCAACCCAAGTGTAACTCGTAGAACCATAGAATCATAGAATGACCTGGGCTGAAAAGAACCTCAGAGGTCATCTAATTTCAACCTCCCTGCTGTGGGCAGAGTCATTGACCCATGAACAGGACCGTGCACTTGGCCTTTCTGAACTTCATGAGGTACATACCATCTCCCTCAGTACTTAAGAGTTTCCACATCAATTGCTTTTCTGTATGGAATTCAAGAAATGGTTGGAATTTCATAACTATTGAGGCAGTTATATGTGACAGGCATAGATCTCACTAGCATTGCTCTAGAGAACCAAAAAGCTGAGTATTCTATCTTATATCCATATATTCTATTTTCTTGCAAGAAAGAAATACCAATATCAGAGAAAAATATATTTTCTCAAGCTCCGTGGGTTAATGTCCGCTCTACAATGGTCATCAAATGTTGTCTCTTTTAAGATTTTTACTAGTCTTTTGAAAGTCTTAATGAATGAAGTTCAGTAGTTTTTTGTTTACATCTTGTTCTGTTATTTTGAAAGAATTCTTGTATACTGAAAAGGAATCATTTAGTCGTATGGAAGCCATGCTGATGTGCCTCTGTCATATGTTATAGTCTGAGGCTTGACTGAAGTGATTTGCTCATGTGTTTTAATAGATGTATGTATGTTTTCATTTTATAAGACTAATTGTGGTGGGAGGTAGCTGAATTCTACAGACTCTACAGATGTGTTTTGACAGATGGAGAGAATCTCTTAATGTTGATTTTTCAACAGTCATACTCTGCAAGACTTCATGCTCTTCCTGGCTACTGGGAAATTAAGAGTTGGTGATTCAGCCTTTAATTTCGGTCCATCTGCTCAAACTAATGAGATAGCTCATTCATAGGCTTCACTTTGAATTACCAAATGCAACTGAAGCTGTAACATTTGTCTTATAGCACAACTCTCCTCTTGTTCAACTTGACAAAAGATGTAATGATAAATGGCTTTCCCTACAGAGTTTTCTGGGGATTTTGTTATGGAAACACTTTGTGGTGACTGAAGAATATCAGAAAAGGTTTCCAGGTGCTTTTTATGCCAGTGTGCTCTTTTTGTAGGCTTACTATCAATGTGGATCTTCATTAGGTTATTTCTCTGTGAAGTCCTACGTCATAAGACTATGTTAAGTGAGATTTGATTTTAACTCTTCTTTTTTTTTCAGTGTCCTTCTGTGCTTGCTACAATCTGGTTAATATTTATTTTAATGTCATTTTTTAATTTGCTGTATTGTTATATTATCTGCAATTACGTTAGAGACTCTTGGACTGATTTGCACTTTTGGAGTTATATTTCTAGGTCTTAGTAAATCAAAGATCCTTCAAACAAAGGGGGAAAAAAAAGTAACAGTGCACACTGTTTATCAGAGAATGTGACCCCATACTCAGAGTATTTCTGCCAGTGTTTTTCTAGGATATCAGAGGGATACCATTCACTCAAAGACTGTCTCATCAAAAGTTATCATTCCCTCAGCTGATTATAGCTATCTCTTGTCAAGCAGACACCAGGAGTGAATTACAGGTATTAACAGCATTAGTTCAGCTATGGAGCTGAAAAAGCTTCTTAACAATTTACAGGCCTGCGAGAAGGACACCTGATGCCAGAGAGTACTGGGGAGTGGGTAGCACCTTTGTGAGGCAGCCTGCAAAAACCTCACAAGGTCAGCAAAGACAGAGACTGAATATGATATGTATCAACATCATTTTTATAATAAAGTGAAATATTGCATTGCTGTTGAGTTTCAAACAATGCATGCCCTTATCTTCACAATGTATGAGTTGGAAATAACTCTTGTCATTGTATGCTTTGAGAAATAATACTGTGCTTTTAGGAGTTTTGAGGAATAACATAATATTTTTAAGATTTTTTTTTCACCTCAAAAACATATGATTTTAACTACACTCCAAAAATATTAAATTGTTGCACTTCCCAAGGCTCAGTTTTTTGAGATAGTATCTGAAGGAAATAACTCTTGACTCTGACCATCTATGTTGCTTTATTGGTTCACTTCTAGTGTATATTTGGCTGTTACTGAACTTTTGCTATTTTATTCCACTGCCTTGACTGCCAAGGGAGTGTTGATCGTATGTTTCCATCATTGTCCCATCACCTTTTAAACATTTTTACTGCTATTAATTGATTATAACCTTTGACTTCATTTTGTGTGAAAGATGAAGAGCCTCTAAAAACCTGAAACTACATAAGATTCAATCTTTTATGTTACGAAGTAGAATGAGAGTTGCTGAAATTCCTAGTAAGATTTCAGAAAGCAACACTTTCCCTAAGCAGCACTTGTAAACCCCTCACGCTTTTGCCACATTCCCCAAACTACTCATCTCTTCTGTTTCAGCAAACTTTTTTTTTTTTCTCATGGATGATTCTCTTTGATTCTACTTAAACCTTCAAAAGAAGTCACGTTCTCTTTGCCCTTGATGTGGTTTCAGCAGGTGTCTTGCATTTACTCTTGGCATCTTGCTTTCCTCTCTGTTTCAATTTGTTTTCTCTCTAAACTTCAGTACTCTGTTACTCTATTTTATCTTCAGCCGCGGACATCGGAGTCTTAGTCTTGGTTCCCTACAAAATGCACTTTTCTAGTTTGCCATTTTTGTTGTTTATTACAGTTTTCATCTTGGAGTGCCTTTGACATTCTCCCATCTATTGAAATTTTTTGTCCATTTTTAAGAAAATGAGTGTTTTATTTTCCACCACTTTTGATAATTTTCTGTGCACTTTTCAGATGATAAAATGTCTGTTTTAACTTTTCTTCCAAAACTTCTTGGAAGTTTTTTTTTTACTGAACTTGGAATTTCCAATTCATAGCAAAAACTCTGAAATCTCTGAAATCTTTCTGTTGTACTCAGTCACCTTGCTGCCTGTGCAAGCATCAAAGCTCAAGGTGTCAGTATTTCAGTAGTGAGTAGTTACCATGGGTCCACAAGAAAAAGTTTTGACATGTAAGGAAGAGCTTTTCTGCTGGCTAAAGATGCCCAGGTTGTCTGTTGCCAAGAATGTGGTATTTTGCAACAGCAAATAGCTATTGAAAGGCTCATCATAACATAAATATGTAGTGTTACTGCATATTTATGCCATAGCTTTAATTAACTCATGTGCTGGCAAACTATAGGGACTGTAAAGCCGTGGAGAAATAAATTTAAAATTAAGATGCTAGAAGCTTTACTGCTGGAACAGAAAATGTGGAGGAAAGCTTTTTTAAAGAAGACAGAACCATCCATTCTTGATGCACTGAGTCAATATCTTCCCTCTACCCATGTTCTGCTTATTTCAGTTCTCTGTTCTTAGCAGTCTTTTTAAGAAAGGTGTGGATGTTTGTTTTGTGTTTGTTTTTTTTGTGTTCTTTTTTCATTTACCTTCTTCACAGTGTATGAGCTTTTGCTCTTCTGCTTTGAGCAAGTCTTTCAAGTTTTGCTGGCTTCTTCTGTCTCAGTTACTATTTTTTACAGTATTGTGACAACTGAATGTAATATGCATACCCATGGCATTTTTGCTGTTTATCTTGTAAAATGAAATGTAGGTGTTATTTTTAATGTGCAGAATGCAGCTGTAATACTTGTTAAATCTTAATTAATGGAAGGTTAGTATGCATTTTTGTAGAGATCAGACTTGCTGAATTATTTAGAATTTACGTACTTAGATAAAATGTTCTATACTGCTGTTCTGCATTTAGTTCATTAGAAATATTGAGATGCTACCCATGTACTTTTAAAAATTTTAGAAAAAGTTTTGATTGTTTTACACAAAATAATACTTTATTATTTTCAAATTGATATTGTTGATATCACAGGTCAAAAACAGATTACACTTGAATTTATATAGTCGAAACCATTTATGTTGGTTTATTGCATATTGAAGATACGCTGTTTGTGATTGTTCTCTATTTATAATAATTGACTTTAACTTTGCAGTACTAAGAAGTGTCAACTTATTTTCCTTAAAGTACTATCTTAAGCCAAAAAAGAAAAACTGAGTAGTAGTTATTCTAAGTCTATTATATTAAATTCTCAGAACTGAATTTGACGGGTATTAATTTCATCTGTAAAAATGATGAATTAAATTTCTTCATTATCAGTTTTCCAACTGTTATTTGGTTGCAGAAGCCGTGTGAAGATAAAAGTTTCATAAGCTTGGTTACTGCAACTGTTGACAATGTTTTTATAACTATGTCCTAAGATAAGATTTAATAACACATTGCTTTTTAGAGGTCTCTCAGAAACCTAGTATCTTGAAAATTGAGCTTTAGTCTTTTACATGGGTTATATAGTGTATATAACACACTTTGGACAAATAATTCTGTAAAGTTACTGGATTTGTTAAAATGTATTATTTATCTAATTAGTTGTGTTTCCATTTAATAGCTTGCAGAAGTTCATTTAACTCTTGGGTTTTTATGGGTTTATGTCTGCTACATTACCTGGTACAGTTTACTTGCATATACACAGATATTGTTTGTATATGCACACATAAGTGTGAGGTAGTAAGGTAAATGATAAGGCAGGATTATGTTTTAATCTCTTTAGGTATTATTTCCATGTCAGCTGATTAAGTGAAGCCTTGGACACTGTAGATCATTTTCTGTAGAATTTCCTTGTGTAGTTTCTGCATAATTAGGGACCATTAGTATTTGTGATTTATTTAACTAAATAACAGATCAGCTAATCTAGGGATTTTTATGTTCTGCAGGTTCATCATTTATTTGTGCACTCCATGATAATGACCTTTTGCAATTTTAAGTATATGATTGTTACCATAATCTCATGCATGAATAAATAAAACTTCCTATCTTACTTTAATTAAAAATCCTTATTTGGTGTGCTAGCTATGTAGATGGTACCCTTAAAAAATTTTGTGTACCAGATGTTTCATGCTATTGTCAAATGAGATGTACGTATCATTTTTCCACTATATTTTCTAGTCAAATCTCTTTGGCTTTAAATATTTACTACCCTGTCATCTGCCTATATGAACAGCTGAAAAATGGCTGAAAATGGATGTTGTAACAAGTTATGCACTTGATAACCCTTTATTTTTCAATTGGATAATCTTCTAAATGTTTGTATGCTGTATTTGTATGCCTCGTGCTGATTTTTGCATATATGTCTCTGTTTACATAGTAAATTGTCTGTATATTTGTACTCAGATGTTCAATGTGAGTTTATTTTGCTTCCAACAGTTACCAGTTCAAAAATTATTTGGTACAAGTCTGTAATCTCACAACTACACAGTAATATCTGTATTTGTAAAACAACTGCTTAAAGTGGCAATTGCTCCTATTTAGAATTTCTAATCTTCTGATATTAATGAGCGTACCCTGAATCATAAAAATCAGGTTTCATTCCAAATGAATCATAGAATCATAGAATCACCAAGGTTGGAAAAGACCTACAAGATGAACCAGTCCAACCATTCCCCTATCGCCCGTAGCTCCCACTAAACCATGTCCCTCAACACAACATCCAGTCGTTCCTTGAACACCCCCAGGGTTGGCGACTCCACCAAATGAGTAACTCCTTGTAGCCTAAAATTATATTCAAATGAAATAATACATAGTTACTCTACAGGTGACTATCCTGATCACTCTTGTCTTTTGTGGATGATTTTATCGTTAATTTACAGTTGTGCAACTTGCGTATTACCAGTTCTGTCCTTCCACTTACAGCTGTGATAAAGGTAGCTAGATCATTCTTGCAGCCTAATGTAAGTTTTACTCGTTCTAGGTTAATAGGTCTGTTTCAAACACAGGGCTACAGACTAGTAGTGGTCTAGAAGATGCTGGGAAGTAAGGTGTGTGTATCCCTTTTAGCTCTGTATCATTCTCCAGGAAGAATTTAATGACAAAGATAAATGATACTGAAGAAGAAGTATTGAGGATAGACAGTGGTGTGAAGCTTTTGATAATTCGTGCTTACTGTAGTCTTGAAGAAATCTTTGTATTTAATGTAACAGATAGTATCAGCTAACAAGCATCCTAATTATCATCAACATTTTTGTAAATTTTTCAAAATGTAACAGAATAACTACTCTCCACCAAGACATGGTGATTATCATAGACTTTTTAATTGATGTTACCAAAGAATCCCTTAGAAATTTCGTTAGTGTCTTAATTTGAAATGCAGGATGCTGTAGAAAATATGTTATTTGGAGGAGTCACTGAGAAGGGAACTAAAAATTCTTTATTAATACCCTAATGTGCATCAGGAAATTCCTTTAGATTTTATACTTATTTTCACTTTTGAGAGTATGAGATTTCTTACATACATAGTTCTTGGTGTTGATAGTTTCTTCAAGATTAGTGAAGAGACGATTCCAGAATAAATTAAGTTCATATGTACCATCATATCCTTAATCATGACGTTTTTATAATTTTCTAGTTTAGAATATAGCACCTTAAGAAGATTTAGGTATATAAAACAGGGTTCACAAGGTACATTTAATTACTCTAGCATGGTTTACTATTGTTCATAAAGTACCACATTATGTAAATTCTTCATAACTCTATTAAGCCTTGTATTAAAAACATTGCTTAATACTTGAAGTTGTTTCTTCTCTGGTTTAGAAAACCTTTTACAGGGGTGGGGTGGTGGGAAGTTTTGCATAGCAGTATGTTTTTAAACAACACTGACTAGAAATAATCTAGAAAAACTGATTTTTCCATTCTTTAATTGTTTATTAGATTTATTTATGTTATTGGCTCTTTCAAAACCAGAGGATATAAAAGTTGACTTTGTTTGCTTAAGTATATAGGATGGGAATAGGTACCCAGTATCCCCTTTGTTCGTTTCCTGAGAGGAATTTGCATACTACTGCTAGCTTCTAGGTTATTCTTACATATTATAGAAAGTGTATATTTAAATAAATGTAGTTTTGGAAACGTAAAAGCATAGGCTTTACAACTCTTGTTCTAAAGTGATAGTTGACAAAAATAGAATTTATTATAAGGAAGAAACATAGAAACATATGTATTTTGTGAAGTTAGAGCAGCTGATGTCAGACCAGGACAAAAGGAAATGCTTGAAAGAAGTTCTTGCATGATCTTGTTTTGCTAAAAAAAGATGCAGTGAAAAGCTGTGCACAATTTTGAGTAACAATTGTCATTCATGTCCATTGGCATCTGTAAAAGTGTGATTGTTAGCTGCCTAATGACATATATTTGCATGGTAATGGGCTAGCTGTTCTTGCTTAATTTTCTATGCAAGAACAGATCTTGCTGTTTCTATTTCTATCCTGTCAATTAAAGTCCAGAATAATTTCTACTACCTGTAGGAGTCGGTGAAATATTGTTTGTTTGTTTTAGTGAATAATTTACCTTCTATTTCAATTTTCATTCTGTACATTTTTGCTTTGCATTCTATAAAGTTAACTAATCATACTGTTTTGAAGAAATAACATGATTTGGAACGATCTTTTTCTGTATTAGGTATTTCTAGGTGTAGTACGTTAAGGTAATTAACATCAGCAGCACAGCAAGGATACCTAGAGCTTGGCTTAGAAATGGATGGTGGTCCACTTGAGAACTTATGAGTGGGATTAATGGGTAAAAAAGACATGCCAATATTGCTGCAGGAGTTTACTACAGACCTACCATCCAGGAAAAAGAAGAAGCTAACGCCTTATTCAAAAAAGCAGAAGTAGTTTCATATCCACAGTTCATGATTGTTCTGGGGTCTTTACCACTCCACTGTCTTCTGGAGAGTTGATTTACTGGGACAAAAGCAATCCCAGAAATTTCTGCATTGCGTTAGTGACAACTTCTGTCACAGGTACTTGAGAAGCTGAGAAGTGTTAACAGTCTGTTGGACCTTGTGCTTTGATGTACTATGAAATCTTGACACTCAGGATTCTAATGGAGGCAGCAAGGCAAAAAAAGCACAGACCTAGGTCTTTGGGGAAGTAGATTTTGTCCTCTTCTAGATCTGCTTCGAAGAATTCTATGAAAGATGTCTCTAAAGAGGAGAGTCCAGGAGAGCTGGTTGATTTTCAGAGGTCACATCTGCCAAGCTCAAGAATAATCCATCCCAATGTGCAGAAAATCAAGCAAAGATTATGTAAAGCCATGTAAAGGCATGGATGAGCAAGAAATTTCTGGAAAAAAATGAAATAAAAGGAATTGTATGGGAGGTTAAAGTAGGGACTGGAGACACAAGAGGAATATAAAGGCACTTTCTTTGCTTGCTGGAATAAGGTTAGGAAAGCGAAATCCTACCTGGAGATGAATCTGATTAGAGATGATAAAGGGCAGGAGGAACGTCTTCTGAAAGTATCACAATAGCAGAAGGAAGACTAGGGAAGATGAAGGCTGTCTGCTGAATGGGGCAGAAGGCTCAGTGACAGAGGACATAGAGAATGCTCCCCAATGCCCTCTTCACCTTTGTCTTTGATGGAAAGATTTACCTCCAGGAATGACAAGTCCCTGAAACAAATGGGAAAGCTTGGAGCATACTTACCTTTAACTCACCTTTTTATAAGTCTGTGCAACCCGATGGAATTCACCAACAAATACTGAATTTTATGTTGATCTTTTAAGGACCAATGGAGGTTTCTGGGAGCTGAAATAGAGCAAATGCTTGGGGAGGTTCAGATATTATGAAAAAATTCTTCTCAGAAGGAGTGATGAGGCATTGGATTAGGCTGCCCAGGGAGGTGGAGGAGTCACTGTCCCTGTAGGTTTTCAAGAAATATGTAGATGTTTCATTGAGTGACACCATTTAGTGATATGGTAGTGGTGGGTTGTCTGTTGGACTAGGTGATCTTACTGATCTTTCCAACCTTTATGATTCTACGAAATGTCATATCTATCTTCAAAAAGGAAAATGTGGGGAGTTATGGGTCAAGTCTCTTCAATATTTGGAAAAGCAATGGTGAAAATAAATCTGGAAAACACTTCCAAGCACAGGAAGAACAAGCAGGTGGGTAGGAATAATAAAAGTATGGCTTTATGTAGGGGAATAGAATGTGTGTGATAATAGACTCTTTTTAGATCAGTAGATTTAAAGTGTAGGAGACTACATGGAAAAAGGGCTGAAAGGAAAAAATTGAAGAAAGTTGTTCCAATATGATGTCCTTATCCTAGCTTTTAACATAGAACTCCATGAACAGGAACAAAAAGAAGATTGAACTGTACAATCTAGTATTCATTAGGGTACGCATATCTTAAGTGAAAAACATTAGAAGAAATAAAAAAACAATTACAGGCAGATGTCTTTCTTGCAGAGAATTAAGAAAGTAGAATTGTTATTGTTAGAAAGATGAGTAGTCATGCATTATGATAGTAAAAATCTCTGTAAACTAAATAGGTTTTAATATTCTTCAATGCTGATATATCTAAATGGAAATATAATCAGATAAATAGTGATTTTAAGTAAATATTATTTTTATTAGGTTCCATTGAGATTTTGTCAGAAGTCCTAGTTTTTGTTGGGTTTTTTTTAAGCAGGACTGATAAGAAGTCGTTTGGGTGGACAATTACATCAAAACTTAGCAGAAACAGCAATTACTGGTAATCTAGCCAGAGTTCAAAGTAGATTGTATCACATTACAGTATTGATTAGTTGATGAGACGTCTGATTTCTTTGTTATAGCTACGAATTAATTTTTTTCCATTTGAATATTGTATATTATTATGTGTCTTTGTTCTTTAACAGAATTTGCTGAATGTTATTTCTGATTTTACAGATTGTTCTTCAGTGGTTGCTCCTGCTGAATGTTTTTTTTGTGTTTCTGAACCAAGAGTGTGAATGAAATACGTTTGCCATGATGAGTTAATGCAGTCTGCTTTCAACTTGTCAAAAAGAATTCATTTTCTGTATAAGAGTATAGAGAATGTCTAATTTACAACCAGTTTTCAAGCAGTTTAGTGGCCCTTCCACTTTCTGCAGTGTGAAAGATCTTAATTCACATACAGGTTAAATCAGAATTTCTCTTGGATTTAAAGATGTAATAAAATTAATTAAATTCCGTTTCAGTTGCCTTGGAAAGTGATACAGCTTGTTCAGCTTTTCTTTGTTGTTTTTCAGTATATTAAAAGACTTTTGACTATGAAAAAAATGTTAAAATCTGCTAAAATACAGACAAGGTTTGTACATAGAACTTTTTAAACTTCAGTATGGATTACCTTATAAAAATTGTTCCATGTATTTTATTCTTTTTAGTTACTAGTTCTGGATAGTGATCCTCATGAGCTATTGTTATATCACTAAGTGGAAATGGAAATAATATGTACAAAGTGTTGTGCCTTCATTTAGAACTGGTAATCAAGCTATTCTGGTTTTCTGGTGAACACTTTTGATCAAGAACTACTAATGAGCCTTGTGTGTTGTTCTCATTAATATTTTGCATAAAGTATACTTTTCGTTCTGTAGCTGTTAGGCAGTAGAAGTTTGAACTGTGTCTTGGCAGCCAAGGGGAAATCACAGCACAAGTGGTAAACAGTTTATTTCTTAGAATTAGGCTAAGTAGGCATCGGTGAGTTGTATTTAGTTTATCAGGTGACAGTTCCATTTAGTGAAGTGCTAAGGATATCATTTTTAACCTAGACAGAGGCAGTCAGCACTCCTTGGGGAGAAGTGAAGAAATTTCGTTAGGAATATAGTTTTGCAAAAGGTCTGGGGGAGACTACATTCTGCCTTTCAGGGGAAAAAATGGGTGCATAGATTTATCAGTTGATCAGTGTCCCTAGGTGTTCACATTCAGGAGAAGTAATGCCAAAGTCAGGAATTAGATACAAATAAAAGAATGTGTTGTAAGGACTTGACTGAGTAAAGCAAAATAATGTCTTGAAGCTAAAATAAAGTATGTATTCGTATACTTGTATTAGCGTGACCAGCACTTCAATAACAAGGTGGTAAAGTGCCTGAAAGAGTCAATGTGCTTCTCCCGAAAGGTGAATGCACCATTTAGGAGCTGCTATAGAAAATGCTGTTGTGAAAGTGACATTTCCCAGTAGTAAAAGTTATTGTTACTGTTCAAGGCAGAAGAAGGGTTTCTGAATTTCAGGTGTCTGATTACAAATTTCTTAAATAATTTTAGACACTTCTGTTATGTATACATGTGGTGTGTTTTTTCTTTCTCGTCTAAGAGAATATGTGATGAGTTCTGATATTGTCTAGTTATGCGTCCCTGATAACATAGAAGTATTAGTTTTCATGGGTGTTCAAGACTAACATACTTTTCAGTGCTACAGGAACTTGCAAATATGTTTCAGGGGAATTACAACCTTGAACATGCAGCACTAGGGGAATGCAAACACTTCTGTGGTGAATTTTATACAAAGTCTTTGACAAGAATGGTCAATTTATTTAATGCTTTAAGAAAATTCGGGGGAGATAACCTGACTAGAGACATTTGTCTTTTCCTTCCTTTTTATATTTTTTTGTCATCTATAAGCTTTGGTTTTCAGAGAGCAGCAGCAGATGCTTTTAGTGCTAGAGCTATATACACCAGAGCTAGCTTTGAACTGCAAAGTACAGATCTAATTATACAGCTTGTAGCCGTGGAACTGCTTCTCTCTATTCTAAATTACTTTTCCTAACTTATTTGCATAATTTAATGCACAGAGATTTTCCATGGAAATGGAATGTTCTCTGACACACTTAGGACAGGCTAAATTAACCTGTTTAAGTCTTATGTTGCTGTTTCACAACGTATTTGGTAAATGTTTGGGGGTTTTTTTGTTTGTTTGTTTGTTTTTGTCTTTTTAAGAAAAACTTGCAGCAGGGTCTCATATGTAGCTAAGGCTGGTTCTTTATAAAATTTGGTGAAGTTACAGCTATTACAAGTAAACATAATCCGTAAGATTGTGCACCTCTAATCAGCTAATAAAGCAGTTTTTTTTAAGCAGTCTGGGTGTCTACCTCTCATTGATATTTAATATTTTTTTTCTTTGTTAAGCTGTGCAATAATTTTAAATAAAAAATTTTGTGAGGTGTTGATATGTGATCATGACATACATAAAAGTCAGTTAATTCCACTGCACATTGTTAGTTTATGAAATTCACCTTCCACCTTTGGACTAAATGATCTTGTAGGTCTTTTCTGACCTTGGTGATTCTGTGAATTATTTTTTTAAAGAAAGCCAGTAGTACACATATGAGAATTAGATATCTTCTGTAAGAACTGTAGAAAGTCTCTGAGTGCAGGACAGTTATATCAGCATTTGTTCTGTTGTTTGGTGCGTAACAAGTTCTTGTTTCCTCCTTGAGTGAATGATTGCTGTAATGTTAGAATCTTATTGTCACAATGATTCTGTGAGGAGAAGGCATGAAGAAGATGGAATACTGAATGTGCACAGTGGATACTGAATATTGTAAAGGCTTTTATGCATTAGGTTTCTTTTAGTTCCTCATGTAGTGCGAGATATTTAGCAAGCTAAGGAAATAGTAATGTATAATGATATCTTTATTACAGAGGATCAAAATAGTGTAATGGATACCATAAAAAATAATATACAAAAAAGAGATGGTCTGTTGTGTAAGACAATGAGAATTCAGATTTTGTCTCTGCTTTTAATAGTATGTGTGGTTTTACACAAGCAGAAGTTGCTAAAACAAAAATCTTCAGAAGCATGTTTTAAACAGGGCTTCCAAAATTTGAGAACTAGAACGTAGGAATTACTGATCTGATGAGAGTGCTTAAAGCTTCAACAGAGTTAATAGGAGGTCTGCTTTGAATTTAACAAGTCATGTACAGTAAACTGTATGATCTCACGTATGAAGATCAGTCAGGGATTGCACTTAAACGTAGTTTCACTTGCAAAATATGCACACAAGGAGACAATGTTATGTGCATTTTTTCTTGATTTGTGTAATCCAGCTTTCTTGTAATGATAGCCTGGTAAGGAATTGTTAATTTTGTCTTTGAAACTGCATTTTGATCGTCGTGGTTCATAAAAAAAGGTGAAAACTAGATGAATTGATCATTATTTGCTTCACATACAAAATATGGCAGATAATGCTTAAGCATAAGGAATGACAACTTCTCATTTTATTGATTTAAGTCTGGCTTCCCAATTTAGCACTATCTCATTGTGTATATATATTTTTTCTGCAGTACAGGTGCAGTGTAGAGCCTGAATTGTAGCCCAGCCAACTCATCCAGGTCAGAGTTAACAATTCCAGGTGTTTTTTTTTTTCTGGGCTCCTTCTGCCTATTATTATTCCTATTCATGTACTTGAAACATCTTCCAGTCCTCTATTAGAGAAGCATGCTGCATGTTTTGCAGTTATTGTGGAAATCACAGCATGGAATTGCACTTGGAGAGAAAGTCCCATTTAATTTCAGATTCTTGTAGGCAGAAGCCTTAGGAATTATTATGGCAGTTTTGCTAAGCAGTAATGAGAAAGGACATTCTTAGTTGTTTTTAGGTACAAAGGCTCCAACTATTTTTCCAGCATCATTAAAATTCACAACAGCACGAAGTACATATTTTCTTAGAATTTAGAAAACAAGTTTTATCTTACATTTTGAATATTGTAGCAGTGATCTTGATGTTAAAATGGTAATAGTCTTGTGGGCTTTAACTCAGCATTGCACAGTAGGGTTTTTTGTTTCACTGTTGGGTTTTTTTTTTGCTTCGTTTTTATTAAGTCTCTGTCCAACGTACTGAACTGTATTTTTTTTTTTCTGCCAAGAATTCTATTTACAAGGAAATTTCAATGAAGTCTATGTTATGTTATTATTTATTAATGGATTTTGATCTGTTCTGCTACCTCTCATACTTGTGCTTTTGTATATCTGCATTTCTTGAGCTCTTACATATCTTGCCTAGCATCTCAAGTAGAGAACTACACATGCCAAATGCTGTATAAATTCTATGCTGTATAAATTCTATATAGTTGCTTTTTAGATTAGTCTTCTAACATTTCAAAGAAAATTAAGGCGCCAAACGTTGAAAAATGTTTCAGATTCCTCTGAGACAAACTGATTATTATTTGAATGATATACTTTGAAGTGTGTTAACTGAAAGTTCTTGCTAGAGTAGTGCTATGTAATAATTTTAGATATATTCAGTGGCCAATATTGAAATACGCAAATATATATACCTTTATCAGTTGACATAATACTCTATAGAAAAAGGGACACCTATTAAATTTTGTTTTCATACAGAAATTCAGATTAACTCGACCTTCTTATGTTACTGAGTAATAAAAATAAGACATGAATGATACTGTTTCATCCACCACTGCACCATTGTACTATTAGCACATTTTTATCCTGAGAAAAGAACTGGATTATATCTGATCTGAAAGTGAGAAAGTGTTAAGGGCACGGAAGAAGCCTGACTAGTACAAAAAAAATAAAAAATAAAAAATAAAATAAAATAAATTTCTAACCCTTTGAAATAGTAATTCTTTATCTTTTTTGCTGTTGTTTATCATTGTCTAAGCAGGACCAGAACATGATAGTGACTGTTAATAAAGGCCTTGCCTCATTATGATTAGAACTAAGAGATATTTTCTTTGCATCTAGAATTCCAGGAATGGGCTTTATTCCCAAGTATTGTAGGTACTGCTTATTTACATAATTGTGAAGATTCCTCAGTTAAGGGCCTATTTTCTACTCTTATCTTTTCTGGGACTAGCATTCTGTTCTCTACTTTATGTTACTGTGGTGACTTAGTTTTACCACATCTGGTTTTCCAGTACTGCTTTTTTGCTCCTTTCTAAAAATAGTTCTGGCAACCAAAGTGTTACATCTAAAATGCTTTCTATACTGTAGTTTGTTTAGCTTGAATGTCCCAGTATTTCTTTGTGTCTTGTTTAAACAATACATTAAAAATTGCAACCTGGTTAATTTAGAGGTTTGCTGGATATAAATACACTGTTGTGTGCAGAACTGCGTGTTATTTTATACTGGCTTTATTAGTTCCTTTCCGACTTTAAAAGTATTCCTCTTTGCAGCTTTTCTTTGAGCTTTGTCCTTCTAGGAATAGAAGACCCACAAGCCTCAAAAATTCAGTCACACCACAATTAATTTGATCTTTGAGTATGGACTCTAAAATGATTGGGAGAACCAATAAGTTATTTATCAATATTAGTGCTATATAAACACCATTCTCAAATTTTACATTTAATATTCAAGTTATTTAAAGTTAGTGCAAGAGAGAAATAAAATAGAATCTAAAATTTTAAAATACACTGTAAAACCAATTGACAAACCTATTTTGTGGCTGAATCGTAAAACCCTTTAGTGTGTATATCTGTTGTTGGTTCTTTGAGGTTTTTTTTTGTTTTAAGAAATCAGTATGTCAAATATTGCTATACTTCCTAATTCAGAAGCTTCAGAATAACCTGGATAAAACGGTCATTCCTACTTTATACCCAATACTGTATTTACTCATTTTCCTTCAGAAATTACCTGTTTTCAAAAGATGGATTTTTAATCTCTTAAACAAAGAATCAAATGTTAGTGTGACTTTAAAGGAAACAAGTTAGTAAAGTATAAAATTAATTGGATTTAAAACTGAAGGTTAAGAATTGAGAATTCACTGAAGATGATTTGATGAACCTCTTAATGGAGTGAATTTACTTTTCTCAGTAGTTGTGTATTTATTTTAGGCTTTCTATAAAAAGAATTTGTAAAATAATAAATAGGCAACTTTAAATAATTGATGAAGATGTGAAGATATGCACTATAATTTGTTATGCTGTAAGCCTCTTTTTGAAGAAATTTTCAAACGAATTTGCTATTAAGTATTTTAATGTAAACAAAACGATGATGCTTACCATGACATGTATCTGAGAATATTTTTACTCAGATGAAAACTAATAATTATAGAAATCACAATGTTACTGAAATGATCATGGACATAATGTATCAACTAAGCTAAATCAAGTAACATGCAGTTATTCCAGGTAGCAAATAGATATATAGCATTGTTTCTCTTTTTTCTTCTCCTTATATTGTCACCTGTTTTCATTTTGATTATTTAATTATAAATTTATAGTTTATATACATTTACAGCTACTTTGTACACTTTGATATAAAAATACACATAAATTCTATGTTTCTAATTAAATTAGATATTTCTAAGTTCAGAATGGAAGCAATAACATTTTAGTTTTGCCCTTAAATGTAGCTAACTCATTTGTTCATAATGTTTTATTTAAAAATAATTTAGTAACTTGCAACAGGTTGATACAAGGATGTCGCTGCCAAAAGAACCAAATTAAAAGCATGAGATTGTCTGGAATTTGGCATACCTGTCATTAAACGCAACTGAAACTGACTTAAAATAGAACTGTAGTTCTACGGTTGCATTGATTCAGGTTACTTGCTAGCCAGTCATTCAGACTTTTCCAAGTGGGAGTTTTAAGAATGCAAAAATTGTCATACAAAAACCAACCAAAGAGCTGACTGACTAAATATGTGTTGTCAATCTATGCAAACAGTGAGCAACACAGAATTCTCAGGGGGAAAATGTTGAGTGTTTTCTATAGCATACCTTTCCCAGCAGTGTTTGGCTGTCTGACATTCCAGGCTGTTATTTGCACTGTAATTAACTGGCATTTAATCACTAGTGGTAGATATTCTCCAGCACTGACTAGCACAAAATAATTACATTCCTATAAGGCATAATTGAACAAGTAGAAGAAAAAGCAGTCTTCGTTTACTTTAGTTAAACCAATCACTCATATCTTTTTATTGATTCTTCATGATAGCTAGCAGGAATTCAGTCATTATGCAGACACACTACTGCTAGGATAGTGCATGTTGATCTTACAGATGATTTTCCTTTTGAAGTCTTCTAGTGGATTTGGAATCACTCAATCCTTCTTCCTATGATTTAGACCATATTTTCTTACCTTAATGGATTCTGTCCATGCTTAATGAATTTTCTGTCCATTCCTATTAATTTAATAAGCAATGACAATGATTCATCTGTATGTATAAATGCCAGTTTGCTGAATCATATGCTGTCTGTGCTTGACTGAATGAATGATCTGTGGTTTCCTGTAGAGAACAGTCTTTCTCCCCTTCTGTACCCATTAGAACTACTATTCATCTTAAATATGGCATGCAGTGAATCTTAATGTTATTCCAGTTTAAATTGGTTCATATACATTTCTAAAAAATAGTTAATAACATTTCTTTGTAACCACTGTATGTGATGGTAAATATAATAAGTGACCACAAGGTTCTCTGAATGATACATAAATGTATTTTCAAAATCTACTGTAGACAGGAGTTCAAATCATTTCAAAAATGCTTTCTATTTTATTGTTAATTCTCCTTCTATCAATTCTTACAATTCTTACATCTTTATGAATGACGGTATGGGATTTACACCCAACAGTAATATCTGTGAATTTAAAATTTGTGTCTGCATGTATATTTTGCATTTGATCTTATTTAATTTCATTCTTCTCTTTGATCACTAGTGTTTTGGAACTATAATATCCTCCAAAGGCTCTTTACAGTCAGTTTTTGTTTCAACTGTCTTGCATAGTAATGTCATACCATTAAATAACTTATCGCTTCTGTATTTGCTTTCCAGATCATTTATAATGTGTCAAATATCGCTTTTATTTTTCCTCAATGGCAGTCTCTTCACTCTTTGAAAAACAACTATTTCCAGCTATTGTTACCTATCTTTTAAAGAATTAAAATGAAAACCTTTTCAGAAGCTCTTGAAGAACATTATATATGATATAGTCAGGATCATCCTTTAATTTCTCTGCAGCTACTTTATTTTTCATTGTTATGCCATTCATGTACCCATTTAATTTGTTCTTATAGTAGGGAATATGCTGTTACTGAAGTGTTTTCATTATTTTAGATTTCAGTCATTTCTCATCAGCTCTATTTTTTCTGTCTTAAGGTGATGGTGTTTGTTCATGCTAGAAATGCCACAGTCAAAACTGCTATGGCTCTTCGAGAAAAAGCGAAAAACAATGGTCATATTTGTCACTTCTTGTCACCTCAAGGATCAGATTACGGACAAGCTGAAAAACAGGTAAGTGAATAATTTATGTTGGTAATCTTTGTAATTCTAATTTTGCTTTTATGATACCATCCAATATGGGAATAAGTGCAGCATTTTTGAGTTTCTTAGAAAATGTGTTTTGCTTTGAAAGGAGCAGAGGAATTTCTGAATTGAATAGATGTGGAAAATAAAGAATAATGCCAAAGATGAATGAAGAGAAAACAATGCTGTTACTTATAATTAGCTGAAATTTCACTGACGCTGTTTGATTTCTCAGGTTTGTCATAGCATTGAGGATGGAGGCTTCTTATCAGAAAGAATTAGGCAAATTAGAGGAGAATGGTTTTGGTGCTCATGCATCACAGTAATCTTTATGTGATCTCCAATTCAGGAAGGTCCTAAGCCACTGATTTTTACTGTCTTGGAAGAAAATGTGTCTCCTTCATTTTGCACTCTTTCCATAAACATTTGCTACTCTTCACCCTTTGTGATAGAAAACTGTCCTGAGGTATTAATCTCACTTCATCAGTAAGTTTAACACCTTTCCTAAACTATCTGCTTTTCCTCATACATCACCTAGTGATGGGCAATCGAAAAAAAAAATTGTTCTAAGAGTGAGAAGTGGGAAAGGCGTATGACTCTTACAAGGGATTAGCCCCCTTAATCTGCTTTTGTATGAGAAATTTGAAACTATATTTTTATGTATTTTTACAGTTCTGTCTGTGCAAGAACTGTGTTACTTCACCTTTCAAAATTTTTTCTAATGTAGTAACTTGATCTCCAACAATTTCTTTGCATCCAGTCAAGCAATATGCCTGTATTTCTGCTGAGGAAATATCTCCATTATATATGACTTTTGCATTTGTGGATATATTATTTGAGGTAATGAGTCTTGTTAATATTCTCTGAAAGGCATGTGTTACCTCTCTCCCCCACTAAATAACTACACATAAAAGAAAAAAATACCTTTTCATTATACAAAGTTTAATCTGTACATAGGGCACCTTCTCTCACTGGTAAATATGTTGATAAAATTTTAAATACTTTCAGAATCCATGAATTAGGAATTGGTTAGATGGGGAGGAGGGGCAGGGAGTTAGAATCTTTGTCTATTTGAGATGTAACATACACTACCTTATTTTATAACTCTGAAGAGAATGGGGGAAGTATTCACTCAAATCTATAAATTATGAAAGGAGCAGAGACATTACAGTTAGTAAACTCAAATTTCTGTAATGAAGAAAAAATTATAAATTAGAGAAGATTTTTAAAAATCATGATATCTGTGTTCTTTTTCAAGATATGTCTGATAACTAAGAAATATATATAGGAATACACTAAATTATAAATTCATGTCCTTATCTTCCATAAATAGTATATTAAAAATTTCTTCTTTTTCTAGTAGCTGCTAATAACTGCTGCATTTTAAAAATATCTTCAAAACTGAACCTGGAAATCTGTTATTTGTACTGTAACACTGAAAATTAGTGCTGAATCTCTTTTCCTTAGAGTTTTTAGGACAAAATCTGAAACTCATATTTTAATTAAGTAATTGAAAATACCAGTATTTGTTTAGGCACTCAAAATTACTACTCATGAAGCTAGGAAAAATGTTGCTGTGGTTTCAGCGGTGCATCCTATATGATGTTTCTGACTTCAAGGATGAGGACTGCTCTGAAAGTAATGACTCCTATTTTGTTATGTTGTCCCACAACATCAGAGGCAGATGTTGGTGATGATATGGCAGTAGAGGCTGGACCTTCCCACCAGTGTTCCATTATATTTTGTTGCCATGTGACAGATGGCAGAGGAGCAGTCTGACAGGATGGCATCTGACATGGAAGTGCATGGGAAGCAAAGATGTGAAATTGAATTCTTCCATGCAGAAAAATTGTACCCACTGACATTCATTGCCGCTTCCTGAGCATTTATGGAGAGGAAACAGTGGATGTGAGCAGAGTGAGGTGGTGGGTGGTGAATTTCAGTAGCAGTGACAGCAAAAGTGTGTCACCCCCACTGGTTCAGATTTTTACAAGCACAGCTTTCAGGCTCTTGTCCATTGCTGATGAAAATGCATAGCTAATGGTGGTGAAAATGTTGCAAGACAGTTTTTTGTACCTGAGAATCTTCTTTATCAAATACAGTTGTTGTGCTTTTTGTATCTGTTGTAGTTTCCATGGAAATGAATAGGAGACATTACTCCCAGAGTGACTGACATGTTTGTCCAACACACTCTATATTTCAGTGAAAAGTACTCCTGTTTTTTCCCTTAGTCTTTTCATCCTGGTATTAAATCAATTATAAAACATGTTATTATGTTACTAGGAATCAGAAGAATGTCAGAGAGAAAAGTTAAGACTAACTCTGTTTTGAATACAAATTTTTGGTGCCTGTGCCTGGACAATGAATTAAGGTAGCATTTGTAGTACAAATTAAGATTTATGGATAAAGTGGATTAATAGACTGGTTGGCTGCATTTCTGAAATAACTTTTTTTTTTTTTTTGAGAGTATTTATCCATCACAGAGAAATCTAGGGGAAACTAAGTAAACCAAGATAGTAAATTTGTCTATCTTCTGTCCTTCTATGTCCCGAAATGACTGTATACCCTTTTGTTGTGAATCCAAGCATCGATTCTAAATCAAATTTGGAATTCTTTAATAATGACTGTAGTTCAAAATACTGATCTGTGTGAAAGATTATAGAAAAGCTGAGTTTACTTCAGAAGATATTTATGGAAGTATTCTAATTTGAGGGATAAAGCAGAATGGATTTCATTATTAAAAGCAAGTGAATTCTTTTATGTTTCATGGGATCCTTTAGTCCTTTTCAAAACTTTCTGCATGACTGTAATAGCATCTCACATACCATAATGTAGCCATAAATTATGGATTCATAGTTCTTATAAACAAGAGGGACCAACTATTGGGCTGTTGCAGCAAGGAAAGGGTTAGTCTTGTTTATCATAAGACAAGTGATAGGACCTGAGGAAACAGTCTCAAGTTGCACGAGGTGAGGTTTAGATTGAACATGAGAATGAATTTCTTCACAGAAGAGAATAATCAAGCATTTGACTGCGTTGCCCAGGGAAGTGGTGCAATCCCTCTCCCTGGAGGTACTTTAGAGATGTGTGGGCACGGCACTAAAGGGGCGTGGTATACTAATGTGGTTCAGTCCAACCCCTACAATTCTGTTATTCTGCGTTTGATTCTGTGATAGGTCAGGTCATTGATTGGATTTGGTGATCTTGAATATTTTTTCAACTTAGATGGCTCCATGATTCTATGTTTATTTTGTAATATACAGAATTGAGCAAGGCCTGACTTTGTGTTTGAACTGCAGCAATAATTTCTAATGGGCGTATATTCTCATGTCATTTTTCATGTCTGAATTGATCTGCCTACTTCTCTAAACCTGGGATCTCATGCTAGTTGTCATTGTTTCAGATTTTTCACTGTAAAAGTTCTTAATCATTTAAATAGTAACAAACTGATGTTAGGTGTAGGTTTCACAGTAGATCTCTTAATGGCAAATTTCTGATGTCCATGAGTTTTTACTGAAAAGATCATTGATGCATGATCTTCCTTAGACATTTGGTGTTGGCTGCTACTGGGAGAAGAATATTGCACTATGCAATATTTTGGTCTGACCTGGCACAGCTTTTCTTATGAATTACACAATGAAAATACATCTAATTCAATGAATCAAGGATTATAAATAGATGGTTTGTAAGAGCTTTTCAGAGTTCTTTTTAAAATCCATTCTGAGAACATAACCTAAATTTTTTTTGTTCCATGATATCTTAAAGCTCAAAACCTCTAACTGCAAGTGAACCAGATAGCTCTGGAATAACCTGTCCTCATAAGAATTAAATATTCCTTCAGTGCTTCTGATTTCCAAGTAGAGCCTTTAATCAACATGATCACATTGTAAACTTTTGATGATCAATACAAATGTGAAATATCCACGAGTCATATTAGGTCTTTGAATAAACTCATTAGGCATTCATCAAGTTGAAATTTATGGATGCAGTTAATTTCTTTGATCATCATTGCCTAATTTTAATCTCCTTAGTACATGAAATTTGTTTTATACAGTACTAAATTCACAGTGCTCTGCCATATAAATGAAATTTCTGACAAAAGTCTAAATGTATTATATCATAAGTGTCTGATGGAAAGATTAATTTAGGCTTCATGATGACAATATCATGTTTTTCTGATAAGAGCTATCTTTTATAGAGTGATGTTTACAGCCACAGATCCCAAAATGATCAGACTGAAAGCCATTCAGTCTTGCTGTTTCATTTGACATAAAATTTAGGAATGTATGGCAGAGAACAGTGTAGATAATGTAATGGAAACTTTATTTTGTATTCTGTATACAATGTGCACTGTAGTCAGTGAAGAAGCATATTGAAATGCAGAGTAAAACATACAATACATGCCCAAATCGTGCATTTTATAGTTTAGATAAAAGTGTAATGGTTTTATGATTTTTGTTATTGATATTTGACATCATAACATCATATAATGCATTGGGAGTTAAAGAGTTAATGCTTCAGCTCCATGGATCATCGATAGTTTTGGGTATACCTGTCTCAGAAGAGAACTATGTACTCCAGAGGACTTTGCGTTGCTTTGCATTTTTCTGTTTTCCACTCAGAGGGAAAGATAAAAACTGTTTGCGTGTCATGAGACACAGGTTCTTTCCCTTTCAGGTCAACCCAACAGCAGGTGCTCGCTAGCCATTTCACCTTCAGCACTTAGCAGTTCAGTTTTTCAGACACTCTCATTTTATTTTATTTATTAGCTTCAATTCGTATTATATTGTGTTATTTTGCATTCCTGTATCTTATTCAGTAAATTAGTTTTCCTTCTCATTGTCGACGCTGTTTTTTTTTTAGGCCCATCTCCCTTTTTCCTTTTTCCCTTTCCCCTTTCGCCTTTCCCAGGGTGTGGGTCCGTGGGTCACCTGCCCCAGTCATCATGTAACTGGGCCTAACTAGCCTATAAACTGTACGACTGAAGGCTACTTGAACATACAGGAGGCGCAGAAAAAATATGAGTATTATATGCTTTTCTGGCCTTTAAAAAATGTAAGCAGTTCTACTAATCCTCTTAATTAGTCAGATGTTTTTAAATTATTAGAAATGAATTTTTAGAGGACATTCATCAAATATTTGATGTGTGATCATTTATTTGACATCTAATTATTTCAGAGCAAATCCTCGTTTTGTTTTTGTTTTATTAATAACTTATCTAATATTTGATAAACCATTAAAGTAACTATGAAAATAAAATGAGGATCTGTATTCTAATAAATTCAGTTATATTAAATGTCAAACATATAGTTCTCTATTTGTTTTATAATTACTATATTCTTTTTACTTTTGGAAAATGTTTGCTAATTATCTCTCAAAGTATGGAATGAAACTTCATATTTCATTCACAGTACGTTGTATTAAATAGTCCTGTTAAAGGTCACAGGTAAAATGCATGTCATCCTGATAACTGAAAGGCTGAAAAACAATGTGTTCTCTATAGTGCAGTCCTACTCTTTTGGTGAATATGGAGCTGTAGAATTTCATGTTAAGTGGGAATTAGTTGGATAGTTAGGTTTGGAAAGGGCAGTTTACAGTTAAGTATATTCTTAACTTTACATTTGGTTTTGAAAATCAAGTCTCAACTGAATGAAGGAAAGCAGGCAAACCTGTTTAAAGTGGTGTATTTTTTCATTATTTTGTAATAACCTTACTCCTATATATATATATATATATATATATATATAGGTTTAGGTACATCAGGACAATGTGCAGCTAGGTAATGATGATCTTGGTATTCCTTTGTTCTGTAGAGTGATACTGTTAGCATTAGGGCAGTGTCCTCAGTGTTAATATATGAGTGCTGCGCTATAAGTAATGCCTCCTATTTTTTATGTTGTCCCATGACATCAGATGCACATATTGGTGATATAGCAGTAGAGGCTGGACCTTCCCACCAGTATTCCATTACATTTTATTGCTGTGTGACAGATGGCAGCAGAGGAGCTGTCTGATAGGATGGCATCTGATATGGAAGTGCGTGGGAAGCAAAAGGGTGTCACTGAATGCCTCCATGTGGATGGAAATTGCACCCATTGACATTCACTGACTCTTTCTGAGCATTTACGGAGAGGAAACAAGTGAATGTGAGAGGAGTGAGGTGGTGAGTGGTGGATCTCAGCAGCAATGATGACAACAGTAGATGGTGCAGATTTTTACAAGTACAGTACTTGTTCATTGCTGATGAAAATGCATAGCTAATGGTGGTGAAAATGTTGCAAAACAGTTTTTTGTACCTGAGAAACTTTATCAAATACTGTTGTTGTACTTTTTGTATCTGTTGTAATTTCCATGGAAATAAATAGAAGACATTACTTTCAGAGTGGCCTAGATATCTTGTGCTTCAGAGCCCCGCTTCTATTACGAACTGAAGTGTTAGCATAAATGCATTCTTACCTATATATTTGTAAGAAAGTTGTTATCTAAATTGAAATCTTATATATTCAAATAGAAAATGCTGCATGAAGAAAATATTTTTTCATAACTTTCAAAGGAGGGCTTTTTTCTTCTTTTTTAAAGAAAAGGTACACTCTTTATACTGATTTGTTTTATTATTATGCTCCAAAATATATTTTTGCATCAGTTTTAAACAAAAATTTATAGTTTTTGATCAGTTCAAAATTGTGGTATTTTCAAAACTGTTATTTTCAGTATTAGACATTCTAAATAGGTATGGAGTATCCATTAAAAGGGATCTTTTTTCTTTAAAACTGTAATATTGCTGTTCCATGAACCCAATATTGTACAAACGTTAAGATTCAGCAGTATATTTTTCACCAGCAGATAGCAGGAATGCAGATAACTGGCTCAGCTATTAGAGCAGTGTCATAGCCAAAAAATCATGTAGTTTCAATTACTGGATTGTATTCAGGGTTTATGCTAATCTGCCTATTTACCAGACTGTGTAAGTTACTTGCCTATATACATAGTCTTTACCTCAAAAACAAAAATGAGAAAACAGGCCACAAGTGAAATGTTGCTTCAGATATCTTTGAGGTATCAAGTTTTGTATTTATAACTATTTTTATATATTTTTAAGAATTTTATTGTGTGAATTGTATGATGAAGTTTTATTAGAACAAAATGATAAATTTTAGTAGAGTGTAAAGTTAGATCTTACATCCCTAATGATCCTCTAATCTAAACTCTTGCATAAGATTTCACCAAATTCCTTCTCTGAGTCTGTATTGCACTTTCTGTAGAGAAATCTGTACTCAATTTAACACCTAAGGGAATGGAAAATTCCCTCTTACTAAGTTTTTCTCTCTGCTTAAAAATTTGTACATCATCTTCAGCTAGAATGTATCTAACTTCAGTTCCCACTGGATCATGTTTTGACTTTTAAATGATAAATTTAAGTCTTTTCTTGAAGGAGAAGTTAGTTTTTTTATTTATCAACTTAAGTAAGTCTTTTTAGACAATTTTGTTAAGCTTCATATTTGTACAGCAAGGCTGTGACAAAGTGTATAGAAGGCAGATTACCCCTGCAAATAGCCAATACCAAATAGTCACTTTTCCTTGGATCTTTGGGGTTGTTCTGTTTGTTTTGTGTGGAAAATAATAACATAGACAAATGCTGTTGCCTTGATAGCACAGGCAAGCTCTAAGTTATATTTTTTTTTCTTTTTATCAAGTATATCTGCTGCTCAGTTCAGGTAGAATGTATGACTGGTCTACTAGAGAAAGAAAACAAACCTTTGATATTCCATATGCATTGTTTTTTTCCAAGAATTTACAGTAGGATATACATAGCATTAGGATTATTAAATGTTTGTTTAGTTCATCAGTTTTATTCTTTCCTAATATACAACCTTTGCCTCACTGTGAGAGAAATGTACTGCGATTTTCTAGAGTTTCTGTTATGAATCAGAAAGTATTAATTATGTGGTGTAGACTAAATTCTGTTATGAAATTTAAATGTTTAATCTCTCCAAAACTCAGTCTTATTTTTGAATCAGATAAGCCAACAAATCTAAAATGCTTACTTGTCTTTTGAGCTCTGATAACTACAACACTAAGGTACCACATAAGCCTGCTGATATCCTAAGAGAGATAAAATGGACATTTTTCCATTTTCCCTATTGGTTTGATCATATATTCTGTTTTATCCATCATGAGCATCAACTTGGTATGCAACAATGATTGACTTCAGCCTGTTTATAGCAGGAAATCTGTCTCATGAATATTTGTTCTACTTCCAGAAGCTGTGCTGTGTTTGTAATAGAGCCCTAGAAGCAAAATGGAATAGCAGATATTCTTCTGGAATGATCTGTGAGGTCGTGAATACATCTGACAGAGGTGCTGATGTGTTTGTTCAGAGAAGCACAAAAAGATGTTACATGATTTGTATGCAACTTTTTAGTAATTTTGGAGATTTTCAGGTTAAAATCAGCAATGGATTTAATCACTGTAGGATTTAATGCCTTCTCTTACTAATGCTCCATGGAAACTCTTTGATAAGCTGCAGGATAATGCGTAGCCTATAGCATCCCCTTCAATTGTTGAGAAAATTTCCTATTAAATTCTAAATGCGCTTAGTAGGATCATTTGAAACTGTTGTCATACTTATGTTCTTATTAAGCTGCTTTCCTTAAATTAAATCTGCCACAGTCCCCCACAAGGTAATGTAGTATTTGCTTTCAGTCTTAAGGTAAATACATTTTCAAAATGCCTTCTTTATTTGTGCTTGTAAATGTAGAAACTGAACATTAAGTTTACATCATATTAAAACTATGTCAATTTTTTTCTCTCTGGGATATGGGAGTAATATTAGGCCAATAGATGTTCCTTGATGTCAGGCTATGACTTTACTGACTGTGATGTGTAGTTATTTGATTGATTCTGCAGTTGCAGAAGTCTGTACAGTCTGTAGCCATGTATATTTTTGGCGTAAATATTCATCTTACTGTAAAACTATCTTAGTTCAAAATAAGTGAAGTTAGTAAGATTATGTTATATTCAACAATTTCTGTTCATTCTTAATGTCTCTCTCCTGTTAATTTGTGATCTCCTTGTCTTTCCTGAAGTTATAACCTCATCTGGGGCATTGAGAAAGAGAAAACCACACAACATCCTTTTATCCTTTAACTATGAAAAACTCCTTCAGTTAGCTGCTAGGATGTTTTAGCGTGTAATCCAGGTCAAAAAGAAAAAGATTGCTGAGAATTTCACAGTAGTTATTAATTTATAACTTTGCTGAGTAAGATGATTTCAACTTGACATCATTGACATAGGAATTATATATGGATACTGAATAGATATGCTAATAGTACATAAACATTTCAAAAGAAAATGTCAAAGCTATTTGGAAGGAAAAAAGTAAAAATAATCCTGATATGATTGTTTTCATGTTCTAATGTTTCATGTTCTCTGCTTGACTACACTCTTTCCTCTTCCTTTATGTATTCTTCTGTGATTTAACTGGTTCAAAAACTGGCAGTGTCTGTTCACTTGGAAACAGCACTGCTAGAAGAAATCAGGAGATATAGTATAGATTTTTTCTGTCCTAGTTCCTACCTAGTCTTCTCTTGAAGAGCTTGGTCAACTCTGCTTTGACTGTTTCTTCCACTTTCAGTCCCTGAGGATTGGTTCAGGCAAGAATTATTTATTTATTTATTTATTTTTCATTTAATAAATAAATAAAGTAAAAGATCCTATGATCTTTCATTTTTTTTCCAAGATTTGCCAAGCTGGTTCTTGGCTGCAGTATGTCATCTTATCCAGTATGTTCACAGTGAGGTTGCAGACAATGATCATATCAGGCACCTTTTCTTTATATAATGCACCAAACCATACTGGCAAACAATTCTGGTTACGTGTGATTTGAGTTAGCCTTAAGTGGAACCTTACACTGACTAGCCTTTAAAGAAACTGTGTCTAGTTAGAAATCCATTTATCTGAAAATACTGTAGCTATAAGAGTTTTATTTAGCAAGAGTAATATTTGAAAGGTTGACTGGTATTCTTGGGGTTTCCACATTATGCACTTACAGTAAATGCACCTTGTTGATGATCAGTTATACTTTGCATCTCATGATGATTATATTTTTCTCAAACACAGTAGGTATTTTTCAGTTACTGATGTTCTGCTACAAACTACATTTTATTTCTTTATAGGAACTTAACAGAAGAAGTTTTCTGGGGTCCGGTGAATTGTGTTAGATTTTACTTTTTCTCTAGAATAATAGTTAGCTGGTAAAGGATTGTTGCAATGTCTCAAAGTACTGTTCTTTAGGATTGTGAAGGACGTTACACACTTATAAATACATTTTAAAGGCCATTGTTTTCAAGACGCAGGGCATCACAGAATGCACTTTGTAATTGTTTTTCTTTAAGCAAAGTTCATAACAAAACCTATAGTTCATGGTTATCCTGTACGATATACGAATATTACTTGATATTTTTCTGTCAGAATATTAGTCTTAACTGATGATGGGATTTCTACTCTCTGAGGATTCTTGTGGATTTATTCCTGTTGTAAGATATACATAGAGAGGTTTCCTTCAGAATGATTTCTTAATGAAATTAAAGTGTCCAATCTGAGATAACTAAAAAAGCATTTTCATTAACACCCTATTTGATGGTTTTCCATAATGCAGTGGTAGTTTCCATCTGACTGTCTCTATAAAGAAATGATTAGAATAAGTGCAATTAATTAAATTCACCTGTTGGATGAAAAGTTATATTCACTTACCTATTGATAGGTTTCCTTGTATCACAGTAGAACACAATATTAAACATAATATATTTTTTCCATGATATGTTTAGATGCTTGATTCATTTTTTTAATTCAGGAAAAAAATACTTTCTTAGCAGATGGAAAAAAAATACTTAATTCCACTGCAGTTCTTAATTTCATTAATTTTGAAAACAAGACAGCTTTTTAAGTACTGTTCAATTTTATTATGATTTGATGTCATTATTTTGCTATTTATTCTCAGTGTTTCAGTTGTCATCTTTTTTCCTTTTCCAGATCCCCCAAATACCACAATTTTGGTAAATTATTTTGAACGTTTTAGTTTCTTTTAAAATGAATGACATCTACTTAAAATGAATTTTGAAATAATATGAAGAAAATGAGTGCACATTAAAAATAAATAAATAAATTAGTAAAAGAACAATTAGAAACAGACACTAACAGTGAGAGAACTGGACTTGTTCCACTGTCTGCTCATACCACATACTGAGAGCAGGACATACTTTGGAGTAAAAACAAAATAGATATGCAATTAAGCATGCCTTTAAAGAGTTCTGCAATCATTTTTTCCAAAGAGTTATTGTTTTATTTTATTGTATCACATGTATAGTCTTTGGTTCTAGCTTATCTTACATTTGATTTATCTTCTCAAAATTACTGCATTTTGGAGGCCAGATGATATGGAGGCTTTGATTTCTGCAACATTTATCTTCTGTCTGTTTTGTAATGCATCTTAGCCTCCTTCGAAAGAGAATTTCAGATGTCAAATAAGATTCAGAGATTCCCTGCTTGTTGGAAATCATTGTGCTAGAGAAAAGCATTGTATTATGTAAAACAATTGTGTATTAGTATGTACAGATATTATCATTCAGCAACTTTAGCATTGTAAAATATAATTTTGACTAAATTTGCCAAATTTCTCTCTAACAACATAGTTATTTAAGAAACCTGCTTTTGTTGTTAGCAGATTATTATACCAAAAACATTAGTCACTGGTTACAAAAGATCTAAACAGCAACAAATTATTTAAAAGTTATTAAATATATATATATAAATATATATTTTACCATCTTCATTTCAGAGATTTTCAGTGAATGTCATATGTGTGTTTGCATACACCTTTTTACACGTATGGTGTTTAGAATTTTTGATTCATTACCAAAAAGCAGAACTTTTAAATTAAATGATGTTAGTAGGTGCTAGAGTGACAGCAACATATTTTTGACAAGGCTAGAGTATACACAAACTGTATATGAACTTTAATGAAACCTGGTAGATAAAAAAGGAGCTGCTTCTGTAATATTGAATGAATATAACATTACTAAAAAACTGTCAAGCAGATTTCCCTGCTGTTGTTAGAATGCAAAAGCAATATTAGATTTGCGAATTTAAGTGCTATAAAGAATAGAATAGCTGAGTTGAAACAGACCTACAAAGCTCATCTAGTCCAACTGAACGACCACTTCAAAGTAGACCAAAAGTTAAAAGCGTATTACTGAAAGCATTATCCATATGTCTCTTGAGCATTGACAGGCGTGAGGCATCGCCCTTCTCTCTAGAAAGTCTGTTCCAATGTTTGACTACCCCCATGCTTAAAAGTTTTTTCCTGATGTCCAGTCTGAATCTCTTGTCATGCAGCATTGTACCATTCTCTTATGTTCCATTATTGATTACCAGTATGAATACTTAAAAAATGAATCAAAATTTTCACCCTCTACACTCCACCAGACAGGCCTTCATACTTGGAGCACTGTAAGGACAGATATATGACGAAGTACTCTTAGTCAATATAGTAATTTAGTTAATAAAATAAAATAATAATAATAAAAAAGATAAATATAACATTTTAGAACTTAAATTTTTTATTCACATGAAATGACAAAAAAAATTATTAGACTTTTGTTAGAAGAAGGTCTTTAATTCAGTTTTAGAACTTGGATAAGACATGCTGAAAAGGTTAAGTTTTGTTCCCTGGGCTATTTCCTTCCTGTCAAATACAAATTAAAATTATTAGGTCATCCAACTTGCCTAGGAAACAAAGTTTTGCTTTACAGTCTGATGAATGACTGTGTCAGTCTGTTTCTTTGTCAAGCAACAGTAAGATTCATAGATTCATAGATACATTAGGTTGGAAAGGACCTACAGGATCATCTAGTCCAGCCTCCCTCCTACCACCATCCCTACCCACTAAGCTACTAAATCAAATCCCTAGATTTGATGTAACGTACTAAACATTTCAAGAAATAAGAAGAACAGGTGCCATGTCCTGCCATCTCCCATAGGCATAAAAATGCTTGAAATGAATACTATCAAAATTTCTAATGTGTTCTCCAGAATAGGAGAATATTGAGAACTAAGGTGTTGTTTCTAGAACTTCTGGATACCAGATGCGTGGCATGAATTGTTATGTATTTCAGGCACTGGTTTTATTCCACTTCAGACTTCTGTTGGTTAAAATAATTGCTAACCTGTAAGGGAAACTGGAAAAACAACTGTAGACAAAGCAAGACAGATCCTGTTTTGACATACTTGCAGATGATGTACATATGGCCTGAAAACATTTCCAAAAATGTTACAGAAGACCTTCAAATTTGAACATTTTTTGGCTTAAAATTTATATTCCATGCTTCAGTTCACATTTACAATTTTTCTAATTAAATTAGTAAAATTTTTTCAGCATTAGGTGTCGGTAAAAGATGTAGGTAAAGATGAGTACAATCATAAAATAAATAAGAAAAATAATTCTGAATGTTACTAACTGTGGAAAGTAATTATCTTGATAGTTACAGAGACAGTATTTACTGGCTCCTGCTCAGTGGCAAATTGAACCTCCAGTTAATAAATCTTACACATTAACCTTGAAAACATAAAAACAATCTTTTGAATTAAAGGTTGTTTTTGTTTGGGGGGGGTTGTTTTTGTTTTTTCTTTTTTGTCCCCAAATAAGGACATATTATAGCTGGTAAAGTTATTTGTTTGAGTAATTACCTTGAAAAATGTTTTTGATGAAGCCATGTTTGTTTCTGCTAAATACTGCAAGGATCTTTCTTTTTCTGTGTACAGGAATTAAGAGGACTATGAAATTAAATTTGAATTTGCCATGTGCAGAACTATCATTGTTATTTCTGTGCTTAAGATTACATCCTCTATTTTTTGTAGTTGGTCTGCTGGAGATTGTTCTGTATCTTTATTTATTTATGTATGAAAAAAAAGTAAACAGTGTAGAATTAAACTGTGTAAGTTGGCCTGGAAATTTGGATGTTCTAAAATATTGAGAACTGCTGACAAAATACTAAAAAAAAATAACAATGGATGACAAACCCTTAGGGTCTAGAATTTAGAAAATCAAGAGTTTTGCAAAAGCTTTTCTAGTCGCTTTGTAATAATACTTGAAAAGCAGTTAGCTCTGGAATCAAAGGCTGTTGCATCAGTGATGAAAAGTGCTGCACATTTTATGTCTGTGAGCGTACTTCTGGCTTCAATATACATGCATTTTGTAATAAAACATAGAATTCCAGTGCAAAGTCTTTGATTCTAGAGATCACTTTTTTTGAAGTATTGTGCTACATTTATTTATCAAGGACAGAAATCAGAAATCTGAGAAGAGTTTGGGACCTATAGATTCATAAAGCCATGTTTTCATTTAAACTGTAGTATTGCTAAATAATTGAAAGAAGTCCTAGTAGGTTTGCAGTTGAAGGGTCCCAATGAAAAACCTATTGAAGCTAATGGGAAAGAGACTGTTGGCTTTGGAGTAAGCCCTAAGGACACAACTTAATACAACACGAAGCAGTGTTTCACAGAAAAACACAGGACAATATTTTGCAGATGTGGATTTTTAGCAAGCTTCTAGAACTGAAATCAGTAAGAAAATGTGAGTCTGTCATGGTGTTTTGTAAGTTAAAAACAATCATATATGCTTACCAGTATTACTTACAATTCTCTTAAAGTTCCTTACATTCAGAAACGCTTTTCTAGACTCTTGATAGTTAGATAATAGTAGAAGAAGGTTTTTACTGCAACACAGTATTGAAAACACATCTGGTTTCTTGTTCCTGGGCAGATAACTTTGAAACACCTGTAGTAGTTATTCTCAAGTACACTCTTAGGGTTTGTATCTTACTCCTCCACTGAGATCTCTTGGCCACAGAATATATCCAAGACAGTGATTGTAATGAAGAACTAATTGATCCATAGTGAAAAGTCAGAGGGAAACTTGAGGTTATTTTCAGCCACCATGTTAGGAACATAATTTTCATGTGGTGTGAACTCTGTGAATGACTTTATTAGTAATCTTCTGCTCCCTCTCACTTACAGTTATGGTTTACCTGTTACAAGTCTATGTTTATTATGTTCTATGATTCTATGAACTTTTTTTCCAGTTGTACTGGTCATAGAAACTTAACTGCTGCGGGTGAGTTTTAAACATGTCATGCTCATAATCATGCACAGCAACATGTCACAGTTCTGTTTAATATAATAAAGCAACACAAATTCCAGGTTATATATCAGCGTTTTTGCAGAAAAAAAATATAATTATGTTCATTCTATTTCTACTTTTTTATGGTTTTGGAGTGTTTTTCCAATTTTATTTTTTTAGCAGAATCAAGTAACTCTTTACTCACTTGAAAATCATAACCCTATCTATTAATACCTTTTTTCCTACATAGCCTCAGTTTCTTTAAATTTCAGATTTCCACTTGCAGAATAGAAAAATATTAAATGAAAATAGAAAACAGAGATATTTATGATTCTAAATGTGTAAGGAAATGGGTAGAATGTTGCCAACAAAACCCGCAACTACTAATAAACTTCTGAAAGGAAAGATATAATGATAATTAAGAACATAAAAAATATAGCTGGAGCTTATTGGAAGAGCTGTATAAGAGTCTATGAGTATGCAAATTCATATTGTAATATAAATTTTCATGCAATTTTTATCATGACACAGAACTAGTACTAGTTAATACTTGAAAACTAACTTAAAAAAAAAAAGCCATTTACTTTTACATACGAATGAATTTCTGCTATCAAGTGGACTTAGTTTTTGGGGAAGGTTTTGTGACTAGAGAAATACATCAGTGTTAAACTTAATCTAGAAATACCTCATTTGAATTCTTTATTGAGAGGTTTGTGGCACTGAGGAAGCAAGCAAATTTAAAATATCTAAAATTTAATGTTATGTTGTGGGAGTAATGTCTCTAGGAATAATTTGAGGTGAAACATAACTAATAAGTAGGGGGAAAGCTATTTGAAAGTCAGTTTTAGTTCTCTTAGATTGTTTTTAAATTCTGAGTATTGAGAGCCATCTTGTGGCCGCACTTGTTAGTGCTCGTCCATGGTGCTGATTTTACGGTAGCTGAAGGACTTTCTTGTTTGGCTACAGAACATTTTAAAGAATGAAAATTAAAAAATAAAACTAAATGTACTAATATTCATACTTTGATTATAAATATTTATTTCATGAGTAACAACTAAACACATTGTCTCTGTGGGGCAGGGAGATGTAAATAAATTCTACTTCCTGCATCTTGTAGCATCTTGAGCTGGGAGCCTGTCCATACAGCAAATAGATAGAAATGGCTTCTCTGAATCATGATTTACATTGTCTAACTTAGATTCCTAAATTTTGAATGGTCTTCCATGTAGTGCTTGTGTAAACCTTTAGTCTATGTATTAGTGGTAGGAACATCAGGAAATGAAATGCACCAGGAAACTTTGCATGTGATCCTGAAAAAATGTGGGAAAATCTGCTTGACGTGAAGGATTGCTTCTTAATATTCATATGAAATTTTGATGATAACTTACTCCCTCCTTCCATTCTTTCTTCCTTTTCTCTTGCATAAATTAATGGATGAGAGCATAAAGCACAACATGGAAAAGTTGTGTGTGTAATAAGTATAATGTATAATAGACATATTGTATATTTATGTATGAAGTATGTGTGTAATAAGATAATATTGGCTACATTAACTGTTTTTTAACTAAAAACAGATGTAAATTCTTGAAACAATGCATGTCCTAGCAAGCAAGATACAATTTTATCTGACAATTTGAAGCATTTTCTTTACCATATGTTTTAGTAAATAATTGTTTTTATTATTGAAATCATAGTTAATAGTAAACAAAACAGACTAATATTTGTGTTAGTGAATGCCTTCTTTCCTCTCTAACCAAATTTGTTCTCTCAGAGAACTTTGGTATTTCACAGACACTTGCTCCATCATTCACAGAAGTTGTTAATTTTACTCTCAAACTGAAAATATACATTAATTTTGAAGTTTTCACAGGTAAATAAAAAATGACTTAATGTCTGCTATGATCTTTTGTTATTAGGGAAAGAAATTGAGATTTAAAAGGAATTTAATCCCACCATTTGGGATTAAGCAGCAACAGTTCGGGAACGCTTCAGTCGTACTTGTTCTGATCAACTTTATCACATTGCAGGAAACTGTTTATTGTCATACATCTATGTAGCACTCTGATCTGAAGGTCATGACCTTAATCAGAGTCTCTGATTTTGACTTGGAGCAGAAAGGATGGTGGGAATGTAACATTTTATCGGAAGTGTGTAACTATATTTGGGGATTCTGGTCAGTAGAAAGTGAATTTCTGATAATGCCCCCAAATAAGTTGCTATTGTCACCAATAGAAAGGAGGACAACTTATAATTATTCCTTATTTTTACTACAGTGTTCCCTGGTTCTGTTATATTCAGGCATTTAAAACTATAGAATGATCTGATTAATTTTCATGTGTTTGGCTATTAACTTTTCAGTTGTTTCTTCAGTTTCTCTCTGATGGTAAATAGTCAGTATCAGAAGACCCAGAGATTAGTATGAGGGCAGATAATGCAAATTCAAGTAGGTTCAAAGTTACTCAGAACGGTGAACGATAATTAACAGCTATTGTTGATAGGCCTCATCTACTAGTGTTGCATTGCCACCCAGGCCAGTTACAACAGAAATTTGTTGCAACGTTATATTGTTTGTGGGTCTATTTTGTCTAATTCTCTCATGGATGACTTTTGGTCATTAATCTAAATCTGAAATGTGACAGCTGAGTGGTTTCCATGGTGACATATCATGCAAGTTCTAGGAGTTTGCACATTGTATCAATACATGCATGGCGAGACTGAGCTCTCACTGATGTCGGTGGAGTTCAGCACATTTTAGGCAGCCAAGAGGATGACTGAGCTCAGCCTGGGGCAGGCATGGAGCAGGCAGGGAGCAGAAAGGCTCCACAAGCCTCTGCTGCCAGAGCACTGTGAGGAGTGCTGGGACTCCTACTGCAGCTGTACAAATCTTAATGAAGGCATATAAGTGCTGGTGTCATTATCTCAAACTTAGCCCCTGCCCCAGTTGGCAAGGAGGTCAATCTCAAATGGTCAGGCAGTGTCTTTACTTTCTAGGGGCATTTCTCCGCATCAGACATTTGCTGGCCATTTTATCTTCAGCTGTTGCGGTGTACAGATTAAACAAATGTGATGGAACTATATAAATATCTCAAGTGATGTCTTCTGAAAAAAGGAGTAGGAAATCTTTTCTAGTTTGCTCTCAAGATTAAAAGGCAATGCCTAAAACTGTAAATCATCAATCTGTTTCTATAAATCTCATGAGAAAGGCTGTCTGATGCTATCACAGATGACAGGTGCAGTAGGTTTTCCTCCAGTGAATGGTCGCTGGGGATAGGGAAGATAGCACCAATACGTAAGCATAGCCTCTGAGTTTCTATTCTGGGTAAAATTTCTGTATCAACATAATCAACTCAACAAAAAAGAAAATTTACAAAATATCTGAAATCCTCAAATACAAATTAACTGAAATAAATACTTATGTTGAATAGATTCTGAGATATGTGTAAACTGATTTCTAAAGGTGCTTAGTATTATAATCATGCAATTACTTTATGAAATATCTAACATTATTTTATAGTATTTATTGATTTTTTTCTATGGTTTACATTAATTTTAATTTTCATTTGTTATGCTGGCTTTCAAAGTGGATGAGAAAATCAAGCTTAGTGAAAGCATTAGAAATGATTGTCATATTTATCTAATTAAAAATCTGTAGGAATTGCACAAGTCAAAGATTCTCCATCTTTTAATCTGATTTTAATTCTTAAAACAGTAATACCATCTTGAAAACATTGAAGAGTGATATCCTGGTGATAACTTTATGGTATATATGTGTAAAAAAACTCCACAAAGGTGAGGGTTGTCTTAGCACGGAGCCATGCCATTGGGTTCACTTCTCAGCATTCAGAGAAAGTTTCTCTTCCTCCATGCTGCAAAGCTATTAATATGCTTTGAAAGTGATTGCAGTGAATTTGTTGGAGAGCTTTTTTACATAGATAGGACTAGTTCTCACTATTAATGTAAGAGAAAAAGAAAATCCTCTTTATATATATGTATTTATTTATTTATTTATTTCAACTTCAGTAATTTCTACCATTAGACTGTTTCTACCAGTATTCAGTTCTGAAATGTTATTACTTACTACAAGCAGTAAAATATACAGAGAAATTAATTTGAAGGGAATTGTTTAGTATTTGTTTTTTTCCCAGAGTCCTAACCCCCTAGCAAATGCAACATTACAGATACAGATTCAGATTTTAGGTAAATAACTTTGCAAAGCCTTTTGAGTTTGAACTGCTCCTTTATGAAGGCAGGGTTGTGAGATGAAGCATGAGAAGGCTGTAATGATTAGAATAAATATGGCTATTGTACATAAAACTTAATATAATTAAACCATTTAAGAAAATGAAACATGCGGTATAGTTTTTTAACTCTTTTGAACTTTTTTTAGCACTAATGTATGCACATTAGGTAAACAGAGTATGAAAAATGGGAATGAATCCAGGCTGGAGAGGAACTGTCAAAGCAGCACAGCAACTCTCTTGTCACTTGTGTACTGCAATGCACTGCACTGAAAAAGTAGCAGTCTCCTTTTCCCTATGATAGGTAATTAAGTATCCATGGTATGGTTGATATAATATAAATGAAAAATTTTCTCAAGTATACAGTCTATCTGCTGTGTGGGCAAAACATTTACACTTAGCTTGCTGAAGAAACTGTTTAGCCTGCATTGAAGTAATGCTGTATGAATTACAGAGTCTTAACAGTAGCTTTGACAGTGGATTTCTTATCTTCTTTACAAACCCTAGACAAAGCGGATGGATGGATAAATTAACATCAACACAATACTTCTTTCAAAATCATTGCAAGTGTGTTATTAAAATTATTTGCACAAGAAAATAAATGTTCCTTTTCTGAAAACATTGAACAGTGTGTGATTTTTACATGTTTAAAGAATGGTAGTGGTAGAATATTATTTCTTAAAGTGCAGTTTTATTGTACTTAATTGTATCATCTCTATGATTTTTAAACTTAACAATTATCTTTCAGGCTTCATGAAGTGTGAAACATAAAGCTGGTAATTGGCGTAAAATAATCGAACTATAAAGGCTGGATCTGGAGGGACTTTTTTTGTTGGTTGCTTTCTTTTTTTTTAATGAAGTAGAGAGGGCCACAATAAATATTAAAACCTATTTCTTCCAGTGGATAGAGTTTTAAACCACAAGGGATCTTATAATTTAGCAGAGGTATGTGGAAATGTGCCTTCATTTGCCATTGAATCTGGCTATGAAATCAAGCTCTATGTATTGCTCCTTTCTTATAGCTGCTGGTTTCTTCTGGTAAAATGCCTAATAGTTGTCTCTGTTTAGCTCACAGTCTCTAAATTCCCAGGGCATAGTTATGTAAAACTTTCTGTTACATCACTTATTAGGTACTACTTCTGTGCCCTTTCAAGTGTGTAAAAAATTTGTGTTACCTTTGAAACTGACTTTGAACAATGCTTAATAGCTCACAGGCTTCACGGTTAAGCTGTGACGTTGCACAGATTCTGAGAGCAGCTTGCTCTCAGAGTAATTTCGAGTAAAACTAATAAAAAAAATACAGTGCCAAAGGTGTGATAATAAGCTGACTGCAGCATTGATGATAAGCGCTGAGTCTTACAGAGGTCATTTCAAAGATATGTTTTTTTTTTTGTACTGAGAGTGGAGTAGGAAAAGATGTGAACCACTAAGACAAAGATAATTCTGAGAGAGGTGAAGTTATTGAAATGTGATGGGCTGTGCATTTGAGTCAGGACATGGGCACAAGGAGTAAAAAATCCATAAAGAAGCAGGTTTCACTCATCCCAAAATTTACAGATCTATTTGTTTCTTAAGGGATTTTTTTTTCCACTATTAGTACTGTACCAGACAAATTATCACTTATAAATAGTCAGATGAGACCATGTAAACACTGTAGTATGGAAATGCATAAATATCTATAAACATGTTTATTTTCTTTCAAGACTTCTCAAAAATGTTTTTCTTGTAAGATTTTACATTTGGTGACAGCGAGCATCATTTCAAATCCTTAGAATTCTCTTAGATAGCAAGGACACACAGGAGGAGTAAAACATGGTTTTGATACTTCTTTAATAGTTAGTGAACAAAATATGTATTAAATTTTTATGGGATGGTACTTACATAATGAATTTTCTTGCATTTTTCTTATTCTCTAGGATACATCTATCAGAGAAAAAATATTTTATCATGCTTCAGATGTACTGATGTGCTAGTTTGGTTATCGTTTTTCCTTCTTAAAGTTGAGTTTATATAGTTCAAGTTGCTTAATGAATTGAAAGTACCATTTGACATTTTTAGTTTAAGACTGTACTAATTTCGTTTCATGGACTTGCATTTTCTTAAATCATTTCTGCTTGGCATTATGTTTACTTCTTCTATTTAGAAACTAGGAAAAAAAAACAAGCCACAATGGCAAATCAAAAGACATTTAATGCCTATGGTATCTTTCTAAAAGGAGAGAATTATTTTACTGATTTAATATAAAATTTTAACTTTTTGTGATCCCCCATACTCATGCTAGTATAAAACTGATTGAAAACCCTGTAGATGCTTAATTCATTCTGCACATTTACAATACACTACAGACTTGTAAGAGAAATTCCGTTCTTCTTAATAGTCATTAATATATCCCCTTTTATAGCAGTGAAATTGTGGCAGGTCTTTTATAGTTTAATTAGAAAATGAGAAATACACTGGATGTTCACAGATGCATTTGTTTTTTCTTTTAGGGGTAATGCTATCTCTGTATAGTTTTTGATGAGGATTTACACTAAAAATAATGATAAGTCATAAGCTGCAGCTGTACTGGAAAGGCCGTGAGAACACTTTCTGCTTTAGTTGTCTCAGAGTAAAAATGCATCCAATATTTTCATGGCTCAGCAGAGTGGCAGTTTTGAGTATTGCAGAGGCAATGGAGGTTTTCTCAAATATAACAAATACTTTTACAGAAACAGTGTGCAATATCAGCTTTCAATTGAAGCAGAAATATTGAAATCTCTGCACAGTTAAGCACAGAAACAGAAGGTTTAACTAGGTCTCCAGAGGATGTCAGTATATGAACTGAGACCGGTACAAATTCATCCTATCTGTTGCCATACTGCACTTGCATGTCATCAAACTCTGTATCAATTTCTTTTGATTGCTTTATGTCTTCCCTACTCGTTAGTTTTCTGACAGGAAATTGAAAATGCCTTCTGCTGTCAACAAATCAGGCCAAGACTGATGACTCCGTGTACTCCATGTGGTTAACAAATATGACAGCAGGACTTCTTGTCTGAAGGGCCAGAGTACAGATACTTTTCAGTATTTTATACATTTTGTGTATATACTCCCCGGGGGAGAACAGTATGATTCTGAATTGACAAGAAATAAAATAAAAATTTACTTGATTTTGCATGCATTTGAAAATCATGTCATAAAATTAAATTAGTTTTAATAGATGTGCATTAAATGTTTTTCTTAAACGAGAATATTTTAAACCTGTTTTTAACGTGACTTGAGATTATTTAGACGTTGTTTTCAGTTCACTGTGGAGTCCAGATTTACACTGAAGCAATGCAAAAATGTCTTTACATATTATCTATTGCATTTTCTTTAAACTATCATAATATGCTTATGATTTTACAAAGTATGGAAATTATAATTAGTAATTGAAATGCGTTGTTATATTCTTCCTGTCTTTTCACTTATCTGTGGCTCTTAAACTGGGTCACGATGAACAACGTTTCCTATCTGAGCCTAATTGTGATTCCTAGTTGTGTTTACATAGAAGAATTATTTTTCATTCTAGATTCTTAAATCTTTTCATGAGTGTCATTAATTCACACAGTTGTAAAAAAGGCATCTCAGTCTAGTTTTAACTCAATTATTAGGTTGCATTGGTCCATGTTAGAAAATTATAATTCAAATTAGTATATTATCTAAACAATTGTGTTGTGGGGTTTTTGTTGTTTGTTTTCCCCTCATATCAGTTAGGCATTAAGAGAGGCAAACCTGAGCCAGCACCTGGTGTAGGGAACCTGCTTTGGCAGGGGGGTTGGACTCGATGATCTCTAGAGGGTCCCTTCCAACCCCAACAATTCTGTGATTCTGTAACACCAGGCGAGGGAAGGGACTACCATGGTCTGTGCTGTGCAGCTGCACCTCCAGCACTGAGTGCAAATTCTGGCTGCCATCAAGTAAGACCAATCAAAGAGCATCCAAAGGAGAGCTACAAAGATGAGAAAGGGGCAAGAGGGCACAATGTATGAGGAACAGCTGAGGTCCCTTGGTTGGTTCAGCCCAGAGCAGAGGAGCTGAAAAGAGGCTCGTGGCAGCTGTAGTTCCTCACAGGGAGCTGAGGGACAACACTGAGCTCTGCTCTCTGGTGCATGAGACAGGACCCGAGGGAAACACATGAAGCTGTGTCAGGGGAGGGGCAGGTTGGAGATTAGAGAAAGGTCCTTCACCAAAAAAGGACTGGTCATGTAGCATGCTCCTCAGGGCAGTGAGCTGCTGGGGTTAAAGAAGAGTTGGGACAGTGCTCTCAGCCGTAGGGTTTGAATTTTGTTTGGTGCAGAGTGGAGCCAGGAGTTGGAATCAGTGATCCTTGTGGGTCCCTTCCAGTTGAGGACACTGTATCTTTATAGGATAAAGAGGACAAAGTTCAGAAGAAAACCAGTTGTAATAGTGTAATACAGAAAATAACTCTTGAATTGTGTTCCTGATGATTTCATTTGAAGAACTGTTATCTTAATGCTGATAAATCATGTGTGGAGGTATGTGTTTAAGCGAAGCAGTCACACTACTCTCTTTCTCCTTCAGAGGTATTTTTAGAGCACTTTACAGAACTTACTGAGATGATTTCAGTAAATTGATCAGAGCAGTAACTCATAGGTTTAAACAATTCTAACTTTAATGCAGTGAACTTAAATCTCCAGGGGGAGACAATTAAATTATTGACTCTTCCAGGAGAAATTCAATCTGATTCACATTTGTTTGCTAGAATTACCTTCTTCAAATACTATCTTGCTGGGTACCCACTAATTATAACCCAGTAAGAGTAAGTGATAGACACAGATATTACATTGGGATAACTGTACATAGTTAATAGCTAGATACATTAAAAGGCTGGAGATTTAGAGAATGAGTGTGCATACTTATTAAGTATATTGGCCAGCCTGCATCCATCCAGAAATGATTGGTGAGGTCATGTAAGTCCTCTTTGTTGAGTAAATAATCCTTGAGTTCTTCACAGGAACCAGCCGCAATGTGATCAGTCAGTGAAAACAATGCCACTGATAACAATGCCAGTGATAACAGTGTTCCCAGGAAAGAGCAAGGGAAGTAATGTGAGGGCATATCAATACAGAAGCACTATCTCAATCCAACATGTTAAACTGTTGTATATATTTTTAAGGTGAGCTTCACAACAAGTTTTATATGTAACTATACAGCCAGATTAAACTGCACCTTTATTTCTGTTAATACAAAATAGCCAATGAACGCATCTCCTGTCATGTGTAAAATAAACAAAAAAAACAAGTCTCTAGTTTCCTAATTTCTGAGCCTGCAAACCTGCGGGCATTTAATGCCATTTCTCTCAGTCCTTATATATACTGATGTTCTGTTAATTGTTTTTGTATTTAAGGAGCAGGAGTAGGCCCAGAGATGGAATCTTCAACTTGTCCCTTTTTTGTTTTACATTTCTCAGACCCTCTTCACTTCCTCAGTGGATCTTACTTTGACCTAAGGAATTTTGAAAGGCAGTCAGTATTGTTTAAGTGAGTCAAACAGAGCACATTCAGCTGTACAGTAATTCAAATGAAGTAAAGAAGGCTTTTGTCATGTTGCAGCTTTAAGAAATATAGAAGGTCAGTGACAAAATTACAGATTGTAGTCTCTTCAGGCAACTTACAAATTCATTATTTTGGAAATAACTGAACTACATTCATCGCACAGTAGTAGCATTAATTGAGACAGCCATTCAGTACCTTATTTTCTTTGTTTCAGGTGTTTGTGGTACTTACTTTGAATGCCACTCAGCAAATGAGGCTAACAAGGCTCATAATTTGTGGAGTGCTAGGACAATGCAAAGGACAAAGGATGGAAATAAAATGTTCAGCATTGCCCAAACCAGTCAACAAATATTATGGTGCATTCTGAGCAAAATGCAAGTGCTGCCCTGTTGTGAACTCCGTAGAGTGAAAATTATGATGATTGAGTCTTACAATCAGAAGAGTGAGGTTTTACTGCAGTAAGGTAACTAATGACAGGACAAGAGGGAATGGCCACAAGTTGCGCCGGGGAAGATTTAGATTAGATTTGAGGAAAAATTTTTTCTCTGAGAGAGTGGTCCGGCCCTGGAATGGCCTGCCTAGGGAGGTGGTTGAGGCACCGTCCCTAGCGCTGTTCAAGAAGCGTTTAGATGTGGTGCTAAGGGATTTGATTTAGTAGCTTGAAGGGTAGGGATGGTGGTGTGAGGATGGTTGGACTAGATGATCTTGTAGGTCCTTTCCAACCTAATGAATCTATGAATCTATAAGGTGATCATGAGAAAAATCCTAGAATAGCCTGTGCAGTTTGAGTTGCTGAAAGAAAATTCACGATTGTCAAGAAGTGTTATTAGGGAAAAAAAATAAAAAAAATCAAAGTTGCAAACATATTTTCAAAATTTAGAAGCAGAAAGGAGGAAGAAGTAATCTACATGAAGAAAAATAAAATCTGATTTTACCAACTAATGGCAGTCTTTGTACAAGAAAAGCATAGCAATCTGAGATCAGTGAAGATACTAACTTTTGTTTCACCTGTTAAGAATTAAATTATTGGCAGCTGTTCCATGTTATCAAACTTATCACTTTTCTAGTGTTTTTTAGGTAAAACAAGAAAAAAGCTATAAGCATATTGAAAGTTTAATTCTTGATGGTTCGTTTAGATAATTCAGACAAAAAGCATGTCTAAATGAATGATAACACCTTTTGGATACCAGGTGCAAGTAAAAGGAAAGGAAGAATGGGAGGGAAGTTATATTTTCTGTTGTTGAATTAAGTCTTCAGTGAAATGCCCTAAGGTTTTTTTTGCCACGTATGCCTAATTTTTCATCAAAATTAAGTACATACTTCCATGTCTAATTGTGATATTTTTAATATCTTAATCAAGATGGGTGTGAAATTCAAAACTTTTGAAGGAGAAATATAGGTGGCAGCAAGCTAAACTAGTTTTTTATTTAACACATGGTATATTAGATGCACACACACAAGTATGCAGAGGTCATAAATCTTCAGCCCCCTTGAATGAAATGGGTGGGGAAGTAAAATCAATTCTAATCAGATGACCAATGCCCAGAGATCATAACCACTTCTCCATGCACCTGAGGCACTTAGTAACTTTCCTATAAATTTTTAGCAAAACACTTTAGTCTGTAATGAAGCAAGATGAGGGAAACTCCAGCATTCAATTATATATGTAGGGCACTCTAAAAATAGTGCTTCCTATTTCTTTCCATGGAAACAACAACAGATACAAAGAACACAATAACACTGATAGAGAGAATTCTCATCTACAGAATACTCTTAACATAGTCACCAGCATTAGCCATGCGTTTTTACCAGCAATGAACAAGAGCCTGCATGCTGCGCTCATAAAAAATTAGCATAGCTGTCCAGAATGTGGCTTCTCTTTCACTGTTGAAATGCACCATCCACTGCTTCACTGTGCCGTATCCACTGGTCTCCATAAATGCTCTGCAAGCATCAATGAATGTCAGTAGGTGCAACTTTTTCCACATGAAGGAATTCAGTGACACACCTTTGCTTTGTACATACTTCCATGTCAGATGGCGTTTTGTCAGACTGCCCCTCTCCTGCTGTTAGACAGCAATAAAACCGAAAGGAATATTGACAGAAAGGTTCCTTTACTGCCATACTACCAACATCTGCCTCTGGCTTGGTGGGACAACATAGTAAAATAGGAGTCGTTCCTTTTGGAGCAGTACTCATAGTAATTGTTTGTTTCATTGTCTCTGGAACCACTTAAATCTGGATTTAGTGGAACAACCATGCAATTCATTGAATGAAAAGTTTAGAAAGTTTGTTTGAAAATTTGCTACCATTAAGGTTGTATGTTGTGTAAGCAATCACTTAAGCTGCATATGAGATATCTCTGATTTTTATTCTTTTCTTATGTGTACGAATATGTGTATGAGTGTTTGTAAAATTTGGCAACTCAAGTGTTCATAAACTCCATAATTTAAAATGTCCAGAAATTTATTAAAGAAAATCCAAGTGATTTGAATACAAATGATGAAATCTTCATTATTTTCAGGTTAGTTATTTTATTTAATTGGCCTAAGTATTTTGCTGTGTCACAAGTGGGCTGTGATTTTTTTTCTTTTTAAAAAGTTCAACTTCTATGCCTGAACAATTTCACCAGATGTATCTTTTAATTGGTTACTCATCAACTGTACAGTCTAGCACTTCACAGATTCAATAGACAGTTAGAAAAAAAACTGTGAATATTTAATATTCCAAACATATTACTTTAGAAAGTTTAGTAGATTTTAGGAGCATGTAAATATTCTTTTGAAACACTCATCTGTTTGGTATAGTTGTAACTGCATGTTTTTACACGATTGATTTAAGCTTGTACTTGAATCATAGTCAGAGTGTCATTGCCATATCTTAGTGTCTTTTCTCACACAAAATGTACTCTTTCCTCCTCCTTTTTTTTCTGTGTTCACCAGCTCCTTTCTCTGAACTAGTGGTATTGTAGTTTATATAATTATAAGAGCAGGCTCGAGAGGATGTTATAGAGGCCTTCCATTACTGGAAGGGGGCCTAGAGGAAAGCTGGAAAGGGAATTTTTGCAAGGGCATGTGTCAGTGAGGTGAAATGGTTTTAAACTGGGCCAGGCTGGTTGGGGCTTTGAGCAACCTGGTCTAGGGGGAGGTGTCCCTTCCTGCAGCAGGGGATTTGGAACTAGGTGATCTTAAAGGTTGGTTCCAATACAAACCATTCTGTATATTGCTGTTCTATAAACAGAAGTTTCCTTCCTTATATAGCAAAAGATTTGATTCTTCTAATTTCCTGTTTCTAAATTGGCCTCTTTTTCAATGAGTGTTAGGCAACATAGGTATTAAGGCTACAAGCAGACATACGTAATTTTTTAAATTGTGCAAGTTTGAAAGCAAATTTTTCAGCTATGGGTAATTTATAGAGTGTTGGGTTTTTTATATATTTAATAATTGTGCTTTTTGAGAAATTGTTATCTTAAGATCTGCACAATAGATATGTGCAACCCATGAAAGCTCTACTAAAGAAGCAGAATTTCTGACAGTTTTTCTATCACACACAAATATGTGCTTTTATTTAAGGTGTAAGTTAATTATGTTGTTAAATGCTTACAGCAAGTTCTGAATGTAATCAAGATCAATCCAAGTTGCTGTATCACAATTATTTGTTGCTTTGCAACTGAAGTGAATCTTCCACATGCCTTTCTTCTGTGGGATTTGTTGTTGAAGTATTATAAATGCAATCTTTTGTGCCTTTCTGTTCATTATGATGTATTTGTTTCCATTCTCTGTTTCATAAGAAAAATGTGTCATGAACTGTTTCAATTTCTTTTTTTAATTCATTTTTTAAACATTGTAGCATTAATTAAATTTGCCAGTAATTAATGTACAGTGAAAAGCTGAGCTTCTTCCTTTAAAATGAGTAAGAAATAATTATGCCTAAGGCAGAAAAGATCAGATATAAAGAAGCTGGATAATTGGGAAGCTAGGAAAAGTGTTTTTCTTACAGTATTTTTCTTTTCATGTCGTCTTTTATAATTACATTCCCATCTTCCTATTTATTTCTGTGTTTGCAGAGATTTATTGTTCCTGTTTGGCAGTATGCCAGTAATATGAACTGTATTTTTCTTTACCCAGTCTGTATCTCTTAAGTCAATTTTGAGTGTCTGTGTGTCAGGTACAAGTAAATATTAAGATTGAAAAAAAAAATCATGATTTGGTTTAGAATTAATTCATTGTAATCTACAGAAAGAAAGAAAAGAAAAGAAAAAAGAGAAAAATAAATTTAATTATCCTGTGGTCTGTAGAAAAATAATGATTCTCTGTTGACAGTGATAATAAAGAAATCTATTTTGAGAAAAGATCAGCATCATCATTACAGGAACCCTTCTGGTGTCACAGTCAGCAATGATCAGGTTTGGAAGACAGCGGTTTGCAAAAGAGATGGGATGAAAATAAAAGATGTTAGTGACAAATCAATACATTGAAATATGAAGGTCTGAGGAACCAGTAGCCTAGAGTGAAAAGAGGTTGCATAGCGCATGCATACTTGTTGTGATATTTGAATTTTGGCCTAAAGCTATGTTTCTGAAAAGAGTGTTGTTCCCAATTGGCTACAATGAATGGCATGAGCTTTGGTGGCTTGGGTTTCCTGTGTAAGTGATTGGGTTTCTTTTTCCTTCCTTATTCCTTCCAGAAGGCATGCACCACAGTGATTTGAGTTTTAGATGTTAGTGTTTGAAAGGGAAAAATTCTAGTTTTTTCCAACTCTGAGTCCCTTTTCATTTTAGGAAAAATATGTTAAAACTGGCATCCAGTAGTAGGGCAGACATTCTTACATGCATCTTATGTGGAGGGAGGCTGGAGGATGTGAGATTTTTCCAAACTGATATCCCAGCCCCCTATAGATGGGAAAGGTAAAAATGAAGGGTAGATGAACAGTTTTGTTACATGTTGTCATCTTGATCCACACTGTGCCAAGATGCAATGGAAGGAGATGGGAAGGGTATCCCCTCCTGTGTGTGTCAGGAGGGGATACTACTTAAGCCTGTTCTAGCTACTTGCATAGACTGAAAGAATTTATTTTACGGAAAAGAGATATGTGGATTGTCCATTTCAGTGTCCATACTGGTTATCAGTAGGTTTGGATCTCTGTTTACATTAAGCTGTATTTTTTAAAATAGCATTCTTTTGAACATTGAGATGTATTCTTTGGAAAGCGTGAAAATGATTCAATTTTATTTACAGCAAATTCTGACATATTGGTTCTAACAAAAAGCCCAGTGTCAATACAAATGGTTCCTTTCATATGACTCAGAATAATATTCAGTGGTTTATTTTCCTGTATTTTTTTAAATACAGTGTTTCTTGTACTGCAATTGAAAGTGAGTTTAATATTTATGCTTTTCTATTTTAGGTACAGAGATCCAGAAATAAGCAGTTACGTGAGCTGTTTCCAGATGGATTTAGTATTCATCATGCAGGAATGCTGCGGCAAGACAGAAGTTTGGTTGAGAACTTGTTTTCGAATGGACATATCAAAGTCCTAGTTTGTACAGCTACGCTTGCCTGGGGTGTCAATCTTCCTGCTCATGCTGTTGTTATTAAGGTAAAAGTTTATATTGTTCTGCACTAGAAAGATAGCAAGATCTTTATTGTGGGTTTGGGAGCTGGAGGGGAAATGTCTGATGGACTTGAAATGTTATTTATATCTCATTAAACTGATTCTTACCAGTGGGAGTCTAGTTTGTATAGTAAAGATTTAAATATATCAAAGATTATGAAAGGATTAGTTAAAGTACACTTCTGAAATCATGCTATATTTGTCTAATTTCAGTATTCAACTCATCAGGATTATGTTCGTGTGTATTTATGTTAATTTTTATTAACTTTTCCTCAATCAGGGAACACAAATATATGCTGCAAAAAGAGGCTCCTTTGTTGACCTTGGAATTTTAGATGTCATGCAGATATTTGGTCGAGCCGGACGGCCTCAGTTTGACAAATTTGGAGAAGGCATCATTATTACAACTCATGATAAGCTCAGTCATTACCTGACTCTTCTTACTCAGCAGAATCCAATTGAAAGCCAGTTTCTTGAAAGTCTTGCCGACAACCTAAATGCAGAGGTAATTTTTGAATCATTATGAATAACTTGCAAACCTAAGGGGATTGACAGTATTTGAAACAAACAAAAAAAAGTATTATTTTCACAAATAAAATATCTAAAATGGAATCTTTATTACAATAAGCATGTATTTTACAGAGGAGTGAGCTGTTAGATGTGAAAATTTCAGGGGTCTTACACAAACTTTAGTAGATACTAGAAGTAGTATGGAGGATCGAAATATTAAGATAAAGCTGTAGAAACACATAGGAAACTAAAATCCTCAAGAAATGAAAATGTGTTATTATATAAATTATATTTATACATTGTATAAACTTTCAACAATTCATTTAAACAATTTCAACAGTTCTTTGTCTGCAACATAGGAAGAATAACGTATTTAGCTTTATCTCCTGTCTTTGGCGTCAGATTCACAATGGTAACTGGTTTATTGTAAATTGCACGTTCTCAGTTTGCTTGAAGTCCAAAGAAAATGCATTTGAGTATTTAAAGTGCGGTAATTATAATGAGAGTACTGACTTACCTTACTTTAAAACTACCTAACATAATAACGAGTTAAAAATCTATACAGACATACACACACTTTTTTACAAGGAACCCTCAGAAATATAAACAAAGAAACAAAACAAAGAAAAGGCGTTCAGCTAAAGTGCAATGCTTACCTTTTATTTTTTAAAGAGTGCAAGTGAGTTTACGTTCACTGAATATTTTATGGAGAGGAGAAAAGATTTAAAAATCATAGAATCTCAGACTATTTTGATTGGGACCTTTAAGATCATCTAGTTCCAACCCACCTGCCATAGTAGGGACACCTTCCAATGGACCAGGTCATCCAAAGACCCATCCAAACATGCCTCGAATGCTGCCAGGAATGCGGTGCCCACAACTTCTTTAGGCTGAGTTAGGATCTCAGAAAAGCAGGGCAGAGTAGGAGAATCACCTTCCTCAGCATGCTGTTCACTCTCACAGACTGAAGTTGGCTTTCTGTTCTGCAAGCGCGCATGGCGAACACTCAAAGGAAAAAGGCCTCTGTGTTGTTAGAATGGAAATGGTAAAATGTGAAAAGTTGTCCAAAAAGAAAAACAGTTGAAACAATTTTAGATAAGACTGGCAACAGTAAAAGCAGTCTTACTCATGAAGTTTTATTTAGATTTTTATCTTAAAAAAAAAGGTATTTGTCCAAGTAAGCATATATTTTTCCTAAGTTATTTCTTTTCAAATAAGTAAACTTGACTGGAATTCTAAATGTAGAGGAAAGCTCAGTTGAAATGTAGTTATTTTTAGCAGGTATGGACTATCCAAGTAGTGCTCTGAAAAATATTGCTAGTACACACTGCAGAAATAATTTTGTTACATCAAAGGTGCAGCTTTAAGAAGTAATTCACCCACCCTGTAAAAATAATAGAACTGAAGAAGAAAACAATAGTTTCATAGTGAGTATTCATCTAAAATTATGCAATCAAATATACATAAGAAGTATATTATAATGAAAAAATACTTAAACTAGGAGTTCTACCATAGATCTGGGGATTTGAAAAATCCAGGACTGTTTATCTAGGGTAGACAGAAAATTAAATTTTGAGTTTTCAGCAATAAGCAAGTGTTCCTGTATGAAGTGTAAATAAATGAATGTATAAAACTGATAAAAAATGAACTGTGTTATGGTTAGATGCCAGAATAAAATATTATAGTAATACTTTTTTTATTCTCCTAGCCACAGTAGTAAAGGATAGAAAATTATGTTCTGTATTTCTCTGAAGGCCTACTATTTCTTTTTCCCTTTTCAAACTTCAGGTAATGGTAGTTTTATCTGAAAATAGCAGTCTACTCATGGCTTTAAATTAGTGCAGGTGATGTGGCTTTGGAACATCTAAAACAGGTGAAGATGCAGTGAGAAGTTTGTTAATCACTATGGTAAATGTTTCTTGGTAAAAATACAAATGCAAAATACCGAAAGTCAGTGGGGTAACAAGGGCATAAATCTGCCATTGATTTGTTATCTGAGTTATGTTATAACATGGAAGAAAAAAGTAGTGCCTGCCAGATTACAGGAAATCAATGCTTAGAGCAGTTAAAACAGCTTTTCATGTCAGGTTTTGGTTGTTTGTTCTGGAAAATAAATTCATTTATTTCTATTTTGTGTCAGCTTAAATTTCTGTGTGTTCTGATGTGATCCTAGTCAGTGGAATATTCTGAGAATGATGCAAGAGTTTTAGAAATCATGGTGTAGCTGGAGATTACTTTTCTGAAGTCTGCAGTGTTCTTAAAAAGTAAATACATTTAAAACATAATCCATCATATTAATGAGCAGATAGTCTTAGGAAGCGCATTCAGTTTTTGTAATCTTTTATAAACACTGTCCTTTTGTCAGTAACAATAGCACTATATGCAGACTAATTATATGTTGTCAACTGATTTGTTACAGAAATGCAGACAGTACTTTTATGAGCACCAGAAAATCTGCACTGATATATAAAAACATGACATGTTTTAGGAAGAGAGTGTGTTTTTGCTACAAATCATTCAGTAAGTCCAAATGCTCCACATGCCCTTGCTGCAGTTGTAAAGAGAAATCAAAGAAAGGCCAGAAGCACCTGTAAATCCTTGGAATTCTTAATTTATTATAAAAAAAATCAAAAGTGGAGAGAAAAGCAAGTAAAATGAAGGAAACAGTTGGAAATGTAGGAAGACTCCATGCTTCCAAACGTAAACGTAGCTGATCAGGTCTCTTGCCAGAAGTGGGCAGCAGCTATGAATGAGGCAATGATCTGTATATTTGATGTAATGCAGTATGTAATCCTAGCCACACAAAGTGGAATCCAGAGCCTTGAATTTTGTAGCGAGGCTTATGTCGTGCAGGAAAGAAAACTGAGATAATGATGGAGTAAAATGAGAGTATTTTTAATTCTAATTCCATAATTAATTCTATAGAAGCAGGGAAATTTTGAAGAGGTATGGACAAAAGAATAGATCCATTTCTATGGAAGGAACACACAGGCATACCTGCATTCCTCAGAGCAGAACCAAGGAAAATGGGACATGACATAATGGAGTTTTATGAAATATTTATGAAATAAGAATGACGTGCCAAAGTACTGTACTTTTCCTGGGACAAGAACCAGGAAATACTTGCTGGGTTGAGTCAGTAACAGGTTCAGACAATGCAAAAGGTTGTTGCCAGCTGGGGAGTTAGGTCATGGAACTGCTTGCTGCAGGAAGTTGTATCTAAAGGGTTGTATAGCTCAAAATCTGAGTGAAAATGGCATAAAAGTCTGTTTAGAGCTATTAAATTCAAGAATATTATCTTTAACTGTAAATCTTGAGTTACATTATTTTAAGAATTCAGTAGAAATTTATATGATGCTTGCTTCTCTTTAGATAACCACAGATGATGAAGGGCACCCTCAAAACAGCATATTGACCTTGAGTGCCCAGTATACTTGTTTCTAGAAGAGCTAGGTAGTGGAAGAAGCTAAAATGCACCCAACTTCACTGAGTTGATACCAAACATAAGACTCTGAATATAGACTTCAACACATCTATCTACTGAGAATTCTGTCCTGTGGATTTGCTTTGGATTTTTTTATTGAGGTTTGGTTGTTGGTTTTTTTGTTGTTGTTGTTGTTGTTGTTGTTGTTGTTGTTTTTTTTCCTTCTAGAAATGAGCAAAAGAGGAGTAAGGAGTCAGTGCTGCTCAGTACAGCCATGCAGATACCCCCTTTTCCTTTTTTGCTGACACTGTGCCACTAGGCATAGTGGGAAGTAAAACAGAAAATAAATTAACTGGTTAGGGTTCTTAGCTGAGAGGAAAGAGTCCTGGGTCAGTTGACCAGCTGGCAAACAGAAAATACCTACAGCTGTATTTTTTGGAATTACAGGAAGAAAGATAAGATGCAGGGGGATGTGGTTTAATTAGGCCATAAAGTTTAACTTATCTGGGAACTATCATCAATAGCTCATACAGTGCAGGTCACCATTCCTTCCCTAATTGTTTCCACCTGATAGAACCCTCCCTGTCAGCCACAGCTGGACCCCAGCTTGTTTCTGGGACTCCTTCCTTCCCTAGGATCTAGAAACAGGAGAAAATTTGCAGCACTGGTCAGTAAAAATACTTTCCCCAGAAGTGCCTTTCCATGCATTTCCTTACAGTTTCATTGTTAAGCCAAGAAGATAAATAAGATAGTGCTTTGATTAAGGTGGACCAAATCTAAGCTAGTTTTTGCCTTTCTCATTCTAAAGCCTTCCGTTTTGGTGAAGTATGAGCAAGAGTAGGTATCGAAAGGGACAGGATTCATTCAAAGCCTTTTCAAAAAAATCATTGAGGAGTTGGGTGACTACATTGCTAATCTGAGCACTGTGCATAGGCTAGAGAGTGCTGAAGTTTTGTGCCCTGCTCCTGGGAACGGACCTGACCTGACCTGCAGGTGATCAGCAACCTTATCAGTGACTGCTGCTTGCAGTCAAAGTTTTTTGATAACTAGAACAAGCTGACCAGAGAGTTTGTGGAGTCTCCTTTTCTGGAGATATACACCTGGACATTTTCCTGTGTAACCTACTGTAGGAAACCAACTTTAATAGGGAGGGTTGGTCTAGGTGATCTCCAGAGTTCCCTTCAACCACTATGATTCTGTGATTCTTTATATTACCTGTATAACTACTGTATGGTTTACAGAACACTAGAAAATTTAGCATTATTTTCTTTAGTGAAGAATCACCTTGTCTATTGGTTTTATGAATGCTAAATCTCCTTGAACTTAGCCAGGGTCCCCTAATTTTGTAAATCATTTGTTCTGAAGTTACTCCTAGGTGGTTTGCGTTAAAAAAATTATTCCCATGTCACTCTCAGTTTTGAAAACGTGTACTTTTGTTAAATCATCTGTGAGAGCTTCACTGGAACACTAGATGGCAGCAAATAATTAGAAGTAGCTTATTTTTTCCCTCTGCATAGTATTCCGTGAATGTTCAGCGAAGTTGGGGGAGGAGGGTGAAGTGTTACATTTCAGTGTGGTACCTGAAACCCAACTGAATTTTTTAATCCAATGTTTTTTTTCTCATTTTTTCTTTTATCTGTGAAAATGCTTAATGTGCCAGTAATAAAATCAGTTATTTGGAAAAAAAAAGAAAAGAAAAAAGGGGGAAGAGGGAAGGGAGCAGGCTTATTTATTTATTTTAATTTAATTTTGAATTATCAGGCTTCACTGTCTTCTATAAGGATAATTTTATTTTTTGGGGATTGTAAAAGTGACTGAGAGGAAAATGTTATTTCTGCGCAAATTGTGCAATGAAATGCATTTGAATGATGGAAAGAAATCAGATGCTAAAATTAACCTTGGGTAGCAAACAGAGCAGTAATGTGCAGGCTGTATTAAATATCTTTCCTGTAGCAGTTTATGAAGAGTTGAATGTCTAAAAATGCTTTCTAGCTGCTTCCACACATTATGTTGCTATATAGTTTGTAAAATGGACTGGGGCTTCCCCTGACCTTTTTATGCTGTTGAACAGAAAAACACTTCAGAAACAAGCTTATATTGCTTCTTGATATCAGTCATTGAAATCAGTAAGGTTTTAGGTCATTTAAGCTTCTGACTGAGGCAGAACCATCTTGCATTAATATTTTTGAATAGCTACAATTAGCTATTTTATTTCAAAAAGAATATCATGTTTAATGATGTTTGGATCTGAACATGCATATAAAATCACTTTTATAGGGTTTTATAGTTTTTCCAAATCAAGAGTAATGCTTACATGAAATCCAAGCACCCACAAAACAAAAATGACATAAAAAATAATAATGACATCACATAATTTCAGTAAGAGAAATTTTTGCTTGTCTAAAGGAACTAGTCACAACTGAAGAATATTTTTTTCTGAGGCATAAAGGAAATATTAAATTCTCCTGGTAAAAGCAAATTAAATGGAACAAGCAATATATTAATTCATCTGAATGTACCTAACAGAAAATACTGCTGAAGTTGGCAAGTAGAAATGGGTAAACTGTAAGTAATTTGATGGTAAAAGCACTACCAAGTTGGCAAAAGGAGTTCCTGAGATAAAAAATGAACTTTTGATATATCTCATTTGTCCTTGAAAAAAAGAAATATTGGTGTATTTATATGGATATTGTTACATTCTATTATGCAAATTCTATTATATGAAAAAAAGTAGCAGGTACTTGTATGTTTAACTTCTAGTTACAAAAGAAACAAATTTTTTTTCAGAACTGTGTATAAATAGATATTAGAATACAGGGACATGCCAAAGAAACTCCTTAAGACTGTCAGTATCATTTAGTTGGAAACACACTGATGTGTTCTTTAATGCTAATGCACTGAATTCAGTATGTTTTCAGCCAAGTATTTGCATTCAGCTGTAATATATACATTTAATTTTCTCTCTTTTCCTCTTTCCAGATTGCTCTTGGAACAGTAACTAATGTGGAAGAAGCGGTAAAGTGGATAAGTTACACTTATCTTTATGTACGGATGAGAGCAAATCCATTAGTATATGGCATCAGTCACAAAGCTTATCAGGTATAAAATGCATTTTAAAAAAATCTGTAACCTGTTCCATGTCCATAATCCTTCCCTGATGTGAAGATAAATATTTGCTATTTCTACTTACCTGACATCAGCAATTCTTTTAAAGTGTTTAGAAAAAGAAAGATAATTTTTGCAGCAGACTACTTTTAACATTAAAATAAGAGTTCCCTTCTGTTCACACAGAATGTATTTGAATTGGTCAAGTTATGCTTTGAAGGGCAACATTCATTTTTATGAGATAGCTGATGTAACTTGGCCTATTGTCAGTGTTTCAGTATTGTGGACTAGATATAAATGATAAAGTATTCGTGAGTTGCTAGCTTTTTTTCTCCTGTAAGACTCTGTTCTAACATACATCATCCCATGACATCTTTAAATTATAAAATCACACTTTTTATTGTTGTTTTCCTTGTGATTTAATTGTTGTAAGATTTTTATTCATTTTTTCAGTGCAGCTGGTTAAAAGCATTCAATGTTATCATAGCTTGGGCATAGGTAATTGAGTATAATGCAGGTGCAGCTGCTGGAACTATGTTGTAATTGCACTTTATTTCACATGTCCTGAATAAGTTTTGTAGCTTCATAATTTTTCATGATATTGTGAACATAACACTATCATTTTAAGATACATAGGTGCATATGCCAGGAGGTACTTTTCAGATAGCTTTTCTGTCCGATAGTGGAAGTTACTCTGGAAGGTAGGTAGGCTGTGGTTTAAGCACCTTCTGCAGACAGATTTAGACCTTCTCTGGTCATCTCAAATCTGTTTTCTACAAAAAAAAAAGTTCCAACAGTACATTGCCATGTGTTGATATATCTCTATCCAAAATCACAAAGTAAAAGATAAATGGAAAATAAAAATTGCTTTGTTAGTGATAATAATGTTGTTACCCTGTTCCTATAAATTCTGCCTTCTTTTTTTTTCCATTATGTATTTTGGTCACTGTTATAAAATGAAATAGGAATATGACCATAATTGTGGGACTTGATAACACAAAAAAAAAAAAAAAAAGATGTAACACTATCAGAAATGTTTTTATAAACTTAAAAAATGATTAACAGGAGTCTTTTCCCCCCTCCTCTTACCTTTACATTTTTATTCAGCTGCTGAGAAAGTGAAGTCTGCCAGCACTTGTCTTTTTCTGCCACTTTTCCTGTCTGCCCTTCTGATTTGATGTGCTAATAATAGATATTCCTATTTGTGTTAAAGGAGCAACAAATTACATCAGTTTGAAGTGTTATCCATTCATGTAGGAGCAAACCCAATGCCAGTATTTTCTATAAAAAGAGCTTAAAATTTAAAAGCTATTTATGTGCTGTAGGCAAAAGGTGTACAGATGTAGTGCCAGGATTTGCTCACTTAGGCCGTTCTCTTCCTTCTGTTTCAGTTACAGGTGTCCAGTTTACTATCTGGTATATTATTGTTCCTTAGTAGTCTTGCAGTGTGCCAATTTCTGCCTTTGTTTTGGTTGACAGCCAATGGTTCCCATTCAGAGTCCGTATATTTGCATAATCATCATGGGTCACACTCTTCCCAGCTGTTCAGTAGAGCTACGTAAATGCAAAGCACTTCTACTTTCCCTTTCCACAGGGAGCCACATTCAGTGATCACTTCAGAGTACAAAAGGTCCACCCTGTCCCTAGAATAAGTGTTTTGTACTGCATAGAGGAAAAGGGGCAAGAGTGCATCTGCCGTGCACTGACATGTTCCATGCCCTGCGTGTTTTTTACAGCGTATTACTGTTTCCCACCTAGCCAGTTTCTGGACCATACAGCATACACTCCTCAAGCCCCACCACTTTGATTAGCAACTTTTCATGTTTGCTGGAAGTGCCAATTATGGCTATTTATTAAAATAGGAAAATGGTCACATTTTTTGTTGAAAAAAGAGTGGGAGGAAAGAATGTAGCCATTGTGAGTGTCATGTCAGTGGAGGTTGTCATATGAATTAGAGACATTTCGCCTTTCATCTAGAGTTTCAAATGGAAGATGAGGTCTGTTTTAAGATAACCCCTTTGTCCGTTTTCTCTTCTTGTTTTCATAGTTCTACTGTTTGTTGTTCCTACAGCTATGCTATGCTTTTTTCCCCATAAGCATTGCATTTGAGTTTTAAGTATGTGCAATTGTTAGAAAAGTTATATGAGCATGTCTCCAACACTTCTCTTTTCTAGAGAAAGCACCATGAGTAATAATATAGTTTATCATGCATTCTTGACTTTGCATACGTATAGTCCAGTCCACTTGGTTTCTTTCAGCAGACAAACCATGGCTTGTTTTTAAGGCTGTAGCTTAGAGCTGTTCTAGGCTGGAGCTATTTACTCTCTGGGATTTCTAATTATGCAAGTTCAATGAGAAGGGTGCTATCCAAGAATTCTCTACTAGAATACTGCTTTGTGGCCTTTTCAAGCTGGTGCCCTTTCTTTAAAGATAAAACCTTAGTATTTATTAAAGACAAACAAACAGGTCTACTGTCACAGCTATGGGGTCTTTTGTATGTAAGGCAAAAGATTGGCAGGTAATTTGGGCTGCCAAGGTGATAGGGGAGGTGTTTAGAATTTTTTTTCTTTGTTATTTTTTAAATGTTAAACGTCTGGCATTCTGATTGCTTTTTTTTTTCTGACCACCTCTGCTCTGAAATCCGACCTCGATGCATAACTTACTATTGAGAAAAGCACCCTAGACCTTTGTCATCTTAGCTTTTGACTTGAAACTAAGGCAAGCCATAACTAAGCAGAAACAGCTTCAGAGCAAATGGCAAAGACAGGGAATATTAGGAACTAGTCTTGCAGCTGCTTTGTATAGATGACTGTATTCATTCACAGCTTCACCAGCCACCAGATGAACCACTTCAGCACAAAGGTGAAACTGAATACTGGTCCAGGGAAAGCAGAGCAAGCCAAAACATGGCGATTCTTCAAACTTTGTCCTTTTTGCAGTCTTGGTCATATGTCTCTATTGGAGACTTATCAAGAGGGCTGATATGACTTAGTAGGAATTTGAACTGTACAAGCCCAGAAACAAGTGTTGCCTGTGTACTAGAACAGAGTTTCAGTCTTTTCAGATCAGTGACTTACCATTGCCTGTGTAATTAGACCTGTATCTCAAGTGCGTGTATAGCAGATGGCTAACATCTCTGTGAATCCATTTTCACCCATTCCTATGGGTCTGGCTCTCCCAGGTGTATGATGTGGAAACATGCAATTATACATCAGTCCCATTCAGATGGGAGCTTTGCCCAGTCTTCTATACACTAATGAGTCCATGTGCATTGTTACTTGGACAAAATGTTCAAGTTCCTGAGCTTTGATATAAATATAAATGGAGTTGAGGACAGCATGCTCCTTGTGGGCTCTAATATGAATGGTTATAAAAACAGGTCTATAACTGAATAATTAGAATATTTCTGCTGATGTCCACAAAGCTTTTAGAGGCTTTAAAGCTTCTTTTGGTAGCAGTAATTTCAGCAATCCAATGCAAAGCATATTCGGTTTGAAATACAGTCAAAGCCATTTTCATGTCAGATACTGAAGCTGGTTATGTCTTCCAGTGAAATATTTTCATAAACATTAAATATTAGTTTAATGATAATTTTCATGAAGAATGTTATTAAAATTTCTTTCAAACAGTTGTACATTTATTTTATAATCACATTTCTGTTTCATTAATATTATCAGTCTACATAGCATTGACAGCCTCGAAGTATTGTAAAAGAAATATTATTTTGATCGCTTAGTCATGTGTGGTAAGTTTTTAGTCAGTAATGTAAATACAACTGTTATTTGTGAGAGAGAGACCAAGAAAACCTTAACTTAGTACTTTTACTTAATTTCTGACTTTTTATTACTGAATTATTAAAATAAAATTATTCATTTGATGCTTTTTTTTTTTCTTTCCGTATGCAAATAACTGTGCATTTGGTGTCTAGATGGATCCAGGTCTAGAAAAGCACAGAGAACAATTGGTAATTGAAGTTGGCAGAAAGCTGGACAAAGCCCGCATGATTCGCTTTGAAGAAAGAACTGGCTTTTTCTCTTCAACAGATTTAGGCAGAACTGCCAGCCACTACTATATTAAATACAATACTATAGAGGTAAAATATATGATTCTATTTCTGTGGGGTTTTTTTCCTTCTTTTTGAACCTATACCTAAAATAGTTGGAAGATACTACAGAATATGGACTTGATTTGTATAATATATTTTCAAATCATATTTACCAAAACGAAGAGAGGAAAAAAGAAACTACATATAGAGCAACAGTGAAAAACTAGAGTTGGTATGGGATTAGCTTTGAAATTTCTATAGTCTCTGCCTTCTTTTACGTGGTTTATAAGAAGCATTTTGATACTATCAGTCTGTGCAACCATTGGTGCATGACAGCACATTCAAGAATAGAAGTTGATAATAAAAAGGCTTTTCCTGCATGAAAATTCTATCAGCTTGCCGTATGCAATCGTAACAAGTTTTGGCATTAATCGTATTGGGTTGCAAATAGTAAGGAAGCTGGTACAAAACTGTGTATGATGGAAAGCTTGAATTAAAGTATACATTCATCTTAAAAGCTTTCTATTGTAGCAGATATTTTTCTTGAATAAATGCTAAAGAATGAGAGCATTAGTCATTTTTGATCATTTATTGCCACTGTGTATAATTAGTCTTGAGAATTTATCTTGTCACATATATCCTAGATATTTGTTTAAGAAATGGCATGATTGCATGTCTCAGTTTTTGGAGTTTAGAAGGGATTAATTTTTCTGAAAGTAGTGTGAAGTCATTCTGGAAACATTTTGTGTTTAAACTGAATCACTCTGACAGTCCTGTTACTTATTTGTCTCTTAATCTTAAATGCTTTTTAAAATCTTAGTTAACTATTATTTTTTGCTCTACATATGCATTTTTATTTTCAGTACTAAATTGATGTATTTTATTTTAATAGACTTTCAATGAATTGTTTGATGCTCATAAAACAGAAGGTGATATTCTTGCTATAGTGTCAAAAGCTGAAGAATTTGAACAAATAAAGGTAAAGTTGTATTGCTTAGTGCAGATAATGTGTTTTAGAACTAGGCTGTAGTACTCATTCCCTAAATAGTAAGCTCGTTTTCCATAGACCGAAGTTCTGTTAAATATTAAGTATTATAATAGCATGTTTTCCAGGTAGAAATGATTGCCAAGACTATATATGCTCTCATTCAAATTTATCTATAATTCAGCTTGAACTGTAGAGTACATTTAATAACTTTGAGAATTCTTTTTAGATGCTTTTAAGAATTTTTCAGATTCTCAATTATTAACAGGTGAAGATAAACATCTATTGGTATGGTGCATCCAGGAATGATGATTTCTGTTTGAAGTCTCAATTTCCATGAGATGTCTCCGAGAACAATTTGCTTTAAAAGAAATGAGGCAGGGCTCTCTGAATTTAACTCTGTGATATAATTCATGCAGAGGGTAATATTAGGTTATCAGAATGATTAATTGTATTTTCAATATGAAATCTAGAAAGTTATTTTAATAAATTCTGCTGTACAGGCTATATGATTACTGTCAAGCTCAGTTTAATTCCAACCTTCCCTTTTGCCTCCTCTGTCGGTAGGACATAATATCTTGCAAGCTGGTGTGAGCTTATTAGCCCACACTTCCATCTCATAGAGGTGCAAGCCAGACTCCACAGGGTTTATTAGGTCAGGCTCATTGCCATTTTACCTCAGTCATACAACTTTCAGATCAGAGCTGTCTCTCATTCACCTGGCTCTGAGGACCGGCAGTATAAATCTTTCACCATCCATGTATTTACATATTTGCACACGTCTGAGCATTGCCATCTGATTACCTAATGAAGAAATTCTATGATCTCTTATATTATGTGTGATAATGAACAGTGAGGTACCACAGTAATACATACGACATTTTCAGAGCTACGGGTTTTATTCGTGGTAGTGATTCTGCTTTGCTAAATCTAAAAATAGTGTAACTGAATATATGAAAAGAAAGAATATGGAAAGTGAATGTTTCTATAATTGTAGTAAAGTCAGTAGTGATGCTTCTTAGCTGAAACATAGCTTTTCAGTGTGCTTTCTCAGATTTATATGATACGGCGTAAGTGCAACAACATTTCCAGTTTGTTGTGATTCACTTCATGTGCAGCTCTGAGTGTCAGAGCTAATAACTGATTTGCACATGAGTAACTCAAGGTTTATTCCTCTTTGTGAATATGAATTTCGACTTTTAATAATAAGGAACATGTCTCCATAGTAAATTTTTAAACTCTGTATTTTTAGATAGCGAAGTCAGCAGTAGCCAAAACATGGATCTGGACTATGCAAAAGCAGATAAACTTATCAAAAATGTTGATGAAAGCAGAACATAATATTCCCCTGACATTAGAGTCATCTGTGATGTTGTGCTCTTCATCATTTTCTATCCTGTAGGTGGCTGGACAGTTGGGCTTTTAACCCAGCTGTGTTAGGGTCTTTTGTATGTCAGGTAGTCGAGTCCAAATGAAAATTACTTTCAGCTGGTTCCCTGCAGGGACCAAACATTTACCCTCTTTAAATAAGTTTTACACTAACAGACTATCAGTAAATCAAAGAATATGTAGATTTATGCTATTTTTGCCATGTAAGGGTCATCACTGAGATGGTAACAAGTTATGCATTATTCAAAATATAGATATGAATATTTCTTTACTCATATTGAGACTTAATCTTATTAACAGTGAAAACTTTAATATCATGAATCATAGTACTTCACAGTTTTGAGTTAAAAATGTGTTATGCCACATGCAAACTGTTTAACTATAATGAATAGATTTAATGTTAATTCAAGATTGCCCTAATCCAGATGGACAGAGGTTGTACTCTGGTCAAATAAAAAATGAAATCTCATCAGATGAAGGATGGTGGGGTCAGAAGATTCAATTTTTGTAGCATATCAAATTTTTGTATGTCAATGGCAACCATAATAGATGGTGATGAATAATAAAAAGTAATTGTGTCACTATTAAGATTGTTTCAATTATAGCCTATTAGCTACGTTCTGTAAGATGTGGTTTTGCTTCTCTTTTTTTTTCTCCTTAAAATCATAGACTCTGCTTTAAAATAATGTAACTATATTATAAGGAATATTTTATTTTAGTATAAAAGTTTTTTATCAAGCTCCTCCAACCTCTTCATATTGTATAATTCTGTTTTAGGTAAGAGAAGAAGAAATAGAAGAGCTAGATACCTTATTGAATGATTTCTGTGAACTTCCTGCTCCTGGAGGTGTGGAAAACAACTATGGAAAAATAAATATCCTCCTCCAAACATATATTAGCAGAGGGGAGATGGACAGCTTTTCCCTTATTTCAGATTCTGCCTATGTTGCACAGGTAAAAATAGTATTTTTACATATTTGTTGCTGCTTCTGCTGTGTTCGTTCTTCCAAATGTTTACGGTTACGAAAATAGACTTTGATATGCAAACTTTTTTTTATGCAAATTGATTTGAAAATCAAAGCCGTTCATGTGTGTATAACGTACTTTTTTAAGTAGAAAAATACTTGCAAAATCCAACATTAGGAGAGTATTTCGTATTTGTTGAATATAAATTTGAATATTCTTTTTATTTCTATTATACCTGTAGTCTTACTGTATTTAGAAGTTCTAATTGAAGTTGCTGTGAAAGGATTTTCTTAGCATATTGGATTTTCTTCTGAATCTAGCAAACTGTCACAATCTATATTAATGTTTTTTGTGCGTTTATATTTTGACCTGTAAAATATAATTTGTGTCTTATTCACATCCTTGGTTTGTGCAAGAATGATGTAATATTACAAATTGGTTGCTAGACCTTATCATGTAAGTTTGCATATTAACCTATATATTTGTTTGTCAGTTTTGTTTGATAGCTAAACAAACAATATTTACAGAGCATGCAAATCTGTGACACAGAATTGCCTGCTTACACAATTAGAGACCATCTCAGAAAGGAAGAGGTATTGCTTGAAATTTTAGTTCCTGAAGAACACAAAGTGACAAAAAGCTCATAGACAATCCCAGATGTGCACCGTTGATAAGTATATGAAGTAAATTATAAAGTTTCACCTTTTAGGTCATCCTGTATGTCTTTTTTTGTTTTGTTTTTGTGTTTTTTGTTTTAATTTAAATTGTCAACATGTTGCACTGAATCCTTTTTATCTCATCCTTCCAAAACAGATTTGGAAATTTGCATTTAACTACAGATGAGAGTTAAACATTTGAAATTATGCATGTTCTCCAGCAAGATTTTCTTAGCACCGCTACTTTCTGCAGAGGAGTTTACTCTTCATATTATGCAAGGTTTAAATGAGTCAGAAATTGTTACACACATAAAAAATTGTTGCCTTTGCACAGCTAGATCATTTTCAGTATGATTCTTTTTATCTTTGCTTTTAAGACAGTTTTTATTTTTTTAATTATTGTTTGTCTGTCTCAATTATAACATTTTTAGTTAGGCAACATGTTCTCCATGAACTGTGCATGTGGAACCAGTGCTACAAATTGTGATTTTTTTTAATTGGATAGTGAGCATTAGCAAAATCATTCATCCTTTCTAAGTTAAACAAATGTGCTTCTTTAGTAACATATGCTTCCTATCATGGCCAAATAATTTTCTCTTCTTTATTCCTGTTGGCATTGCAGAGGCAGTAGAATGTGATAGTTTTCTATTCAGTGAATCAGGAACAGAGTTGCTAATCCAAGCACAATACTGATAGGCAAAAAAGAAAAAAAGAAAAAAAAAAAAGAAAATCCACAACTTCAGAATACAGTTTGATAAGCTTATAAAGGAATATCATAATTTAGGTTTTCAAGATAAGACTGACCTCATTCATGCTTATGTTAACAATTAATTTTCCAACTCCAAAGCAGATTCATACAGTTTGGTTATAAAATAGGCTTGGGAGATGGTAATATATTTATTAAAAAAAGCCAAAAACGCAACAACAAAAAACACTGCCAAACTTCTGTGCAACTGCTGTGAAAGTTGGTGTGAAATGGGTGCCTGTTATGGAAGCAGTGTTAAAGTAAAAGCTTAAATCTTGAATTTTCATATAAACTGAGCTTGCAGATGTATGGGGGAAATGGAGAAAGACAGTAAGTACAGTAAGTGAATTTGATTCGGAAGTGACTTTAAATGTAAATGTAGAACTCCCTGATGTTGTGTTCAAAGTCCCATGGCAGACCTGCCAGTACGACTGATTAATTGTACATGTCTCTTGTAGTAATTTCTGTAGGCAATCATGAGGTAGTTCTGCTGTTAGTAATGGAAAAAAAATAAAGTTTTCAAGAGTGTTGGAAATAAGTTTGAAAGGAAAAATCTGTTGTTATGGTTTCTCAAAGTTGTCTATGGGTTCCCTTTCATTTTCCAAAGAATACTTGAGTGAATTACAACATTTTTGCCTTCTTTTCACTCTCCAGAATGCAGCTCGTATTGTTCGAGCTCTTTTTGAGATTGCCCTTAGGAAACGTTGGCCTGCAATGACATATCGACTACTGAATCTCAGCAAAGTCATTGACAAGAGGCTGTGGGGCTGGGTTAGCCCTTTGAGACAGTTCTCCGTGTTACCACCATCAGTCCTCTCAAAATTGGAAGAGAAGAATCTCACTGTAGACAAGATGAAGGACATGAGAAAGGATGAAATAGGTGAGAAATCAGTAATGCAGATCTGTTTAAATTATAATTAATTAATATGCTAGTTTGGTATAAATCTGAGCCATTCATTAAAAAACCAAACCCACTCTGGTCTGGAAGCCATGAAAGCACATTAGCATGTTATTAAGGCCTGTCCAATAAAGATGGTTTATTCAATCTTCACAGCTTGTAATATGGCACAGCTTGGTAGGTGGCCCACATCCTGCCCACTCCAGAGGTGGATGTATCTATTGATGTGTTTTTACATAAATGTCTATATATACATACATGCAAATAGGTACATACATACGATCACGTATACCCTGTGCTACCCCTACTTTGATTATGTAAAACACATGGTTATTTTTTGTGTTTTTTGTTTGTTTGGTTTTTTTAATGCAATGCTATTAATGTTAAAAAGAAGAAAAGCAGACTCTTACATCTAGGTGTGCTATCAGTAAAAGGCCTGCATCTGAAACACTGCATATATTTTCATTGAACATGAAGAATCCTTGTCACTGATGTCTTTGCAGGAAATAACCTTAGTTTTTTAAAAAGATTTGATAAACTGAGAATGAGAAAATCCACAAACTGACCAAGCAACCATATAATGACATTTTCTAGTATGTGCATATGTAGTGCTTTGAAAAAAATATATGCAAGTTAATTGAAATTAAGAAAATAAATTCTGTTTGTAATGTATTTTTTTTCTTATGTCAGTATACTTCTGATTTCTTAGATTTTCCTTGTATCTGAAATGCCATGTTTTTGGAAAAAAAAAAATCTTCTATTTTGTAAAATACATAATTTTGCAGTGAAAATGTAGTTCACAGGCACTGCTTTTTAGATGATTTTGACCTCTGATTTGATATTTCTTATTTGATAAGAGAACTATATACCTATCTTAGGAATCTTTTTAATGCACTTAAAATTAGGTTGGAAAAAGTTGAATAGAGTATTTTAAAGTTTTCAGAATTAGAGACTATATTTTTATTTAACAAAGTAAGCTAAAGGACTGTGGGAAAAAGAAATCAGCTCATTTAAACTGTGTATTACAATTCATAGTAACTTTAGAGTTATTAAAAATAAAGCATTGAAGTTCTACCTTTGTAATGCTTTTTTCATTCAGAAATATCTCACAAGGTGTTAATTTGTTATGTATTTGTGCAGGTTTTTTGTTTTTTGTTGGTTTTTTTTTTTGGCACAGTATATTTTTTCATGAACAGTATTAGTGTTTTTATTCTTTTCTTTGTAATGCTTACTACCTGCCTTTAAAAACTAGAAATTTGTATTAAAATACAAAAGTAATTTTGCTTTCTTGAGCTTGTGGGACTAGTATGCACAAGTTAGAAATGTATCAGTATATGTGTAGAACATGTAGCTTTCCTATATATTAACTTAGCTGGAAAGTAGACTTTGTTTTGACTGTGAAAAGAAGTTACTGGTGACTATGTGCCATGATATTTTGTGTTCTTCAGCCTTATTTAAGTGCCAAAGCATGTTGGTCTGTGCTTCATTTTGAAGAACTACACCCTGAATTACTTCTTCCTCTCTGTCCTTTCTTTCTATCACCAAGGCTTTGCTTTCCTTACATTTTTTATTTGAATTGAAAACTAAAGAAATGTTGAAAGATGCAGCTTCCAGATGCAGGCTTGTTCTCTGACTCTGTAATACAGCTTCAGTATGACTGCTTCTACCTTGTCAAAGTTTATAGTCTCTTTAGGAGTAGAATAAAAAATACAGGAGTTAGCTGGCTATCTCAGACATGTTCTAGTGACTAACAGATTCCAGGTCTCCCAGTGAAAGTTGTGTGCACAGATCCTGGATTCCAGTGTGCCGTGAATTAGGCAAACAACCTACTCATTACTGCAGGGTAACCATAAAGTTTGTGAAGTACCAAGAAATGACTGTGGTATTTGAGATAGGCTGTCTAAATTTTCAGAATACAGTTGACAATCTTCTTGGAACAAGCAAAATGTATTTCTCTTTTGTCAAATATACCTATCTTCTAGAATAGGCAGATTTTGTTTAGAAGTTTGTCATATTTCTAAAGTGCTGTTGATAGCTTTTCGTAACTATTAAAAAGAATGAAAAAGAGAATAGAAAGTTTAATAATGATTTTAACAAGCAGCATTTGGGACGGAAGACTTATTGTCCTCTAGAAGATAGGCGTACAAAGCGTCATGAGTTCTCCTGTACTGATTCAGAAGTCCGCCTTGGACATCGTGATACAGAAAGTGATATGGGGCATGAAGAAGACTAATTACCTACAAAAATCTTATTAGTTTGACAATTGGCATCTGCCTTTATATAGCACAATTTCTGAAGTTTTATCTCTAATTGCAAAAACTACTCATGCTATAATAGCACCTACATTGCAAAGTTGTACCAATGTAATCTGTACCAATGTAATCACTTTACTTTTTGTAGTCCACTTGCAACAGTTGCTGTTACTTACTAACTGCAAATTAAACTGAAAAAAATGTGTTAAAATTTCTGCATTAGTGATATGCTTCCCAAGCAAGATCAGTACTTAATAGTATAGATCTTTGAGAGATAAAATCCGACAATTTGTGAAATAAAGGAAGTCAAGGTTCAAAAAAAAAAAAGAAAAAAGAAAAAAAAAACAGTTGGGAGCTGTTATTCTCCCAAACTGTATAATATCAAGAAAAGGTTTGTATAATTTTGCTCATAATGCAGGTAATGAAATTTCTACTCTTTGTTGTTCTTTTTAATTTATTTTTGTTTATTTTAATCAGCGGGTGTACAAAGAAACCACATAGTGGCATCTGAAAATCAGTAGCTTTTTAACTCAAAGCTAAAAGGGAGTACTTTTTAAGGGAGTACTTCTGACCATTACAGTTAAAACTTAAAATGTTCTCCAGATAATTGCATAAGTGATCTCAGTGAAAACATGATCAATCAGTCTTCTTTTCTGAAATAAACTAGAGTTTGCAATATTTTTGCAGGAAAAAAAAATAATAAAAAAAGAAAAAATATCACTGTTGCATACATATATTGATTTGTATTTAAAACAAAGAACAAAGGAACAGAGATTTCAGCTATAAACTGCAAGTAGGAATTTTTTTTTTAAATGATGTGATTCCTTTATTGCCTTAGATAATCATGACTTTGGAAAAAAAAAAAGTAATAAGCACTACAGCATTTTGTTTTCCCTTTGCCTTGTTTACACACTGGTGTATTCTGAAAAATCAAAACTGCTATGATTACTAGTTGCGTGAATTTTAAGCTATTAACTACTTCTATTCAATGCTATGAATGCAGTGTTCTGTGTACTTTGAATTCCTACACAGGAATTGTAGAAGTTCGGTTTTGTGCCCTTCATCAAGTAAAAGGTCAGTATTCAAGTTTTAAGAAGAGCTATATGGCTTGGTGAGAGCCTGGTCAAAAAGTCAGTGAAGGAAAAGAAACTAGCTTGACATAATATTTTTTCCGTATGAATTCTTAATAGTTATTTTAACCCCATGGTTATAGCCAACAGCAGGAATTAATACTGACTTTTCTGGGCTCTGAATTGCTAATTGAAGTTAAGTATCACAAAATATTCTGACATGCCAGGTCAAGAGAGTCAGACGTTTATACAACTAAGAGCAAAACAAGCATGCAGTAATACTCCTCTGTAAAAGCCTATTTGAAAGTTGGAGTTGGATTGTTTTTCCTGTAAATGTGTATTTGTTACACTAATCTTTTCTTGACAGGTCATATGCTGCATCATGTGAAGATTGGGTTAAAGGTAAAACAGTGTGTCCATCAAATCCCCTCCATTGCAATGGAAGCAACGATTCAACCAATTACTCGCACAGTGCTCCGAGTTCGATTAAACATTACTCCTGACTTCACGTGGAATGATCAGGTAAAAAAAAAGAAGAAAAGATGATGATGGAGGAAATCCTAGAAACATTCATTTAGCTGCAATCACAGGGAGGCTAAAGCTATCTGGATAAGAAAAGAAGGCTTTTTTAATGGAAATCAAATTTAGTAATAAGAATGAAATCACCTTTAAGAGTTTTATGGAGGAAGACACCCAAAGGTCATCTTTTTATCTCTCTTAATTGTAACAGGGTTGTAGTGTTTATATCACATTGAAGCACATGCTTATACTGAATACAGTAGTGTCACACACAGATTTGAGTTATATGCCCAAAATGGAGAAGCAAGAAAAATAGAGACATTTGATGACTTTCTAAAATGTGAATGAATGTCAAACTCAGAAAGTAAAGCCATGAAATACAGGTCATACTTTATGCCAAGTTCTGCTGCTCTTCATAGTTTTACAGATATATATTAATATCAGTCCTTTTCTATATTGGAACTTGCCTGAACAGAGAGGTCATGGTATTAATTGTGTTAATTGAATGCTTATATATACCCACACCCTTTCAGTCTGAATCTCTTAATTAGAAATAGATTTAAGAGAAATCTAAATGAAATATGAATGTCCACATGGGGGCATTGTATTGTTGCTGGTACTTTTGAAACATTGTACAGAAAGAGTGGACAAGCATATTTGTCTTTTCCTACTCTTAGAAGATACGGAAAATTATCATTCTGAAAGGTGCCTACTAAGTATCTTTTATTAAAAAATAAGTTATAAATCCCCTCACAAATTTACTTTAATCACAAGTAAATTAGAGTTTTATTCCATAAACATTTAGATGATATTAGAATTTATGTTTCCTGCCCAACAGCTTTTTCTTTTGTTTTGGAAGCTTCACCAAGTTATCTTGAGATTGGAAGGTTAATGATCAAAATATGTGAGGTCAGATTTTCCTTGCTACCTGGATTTATTACAAGAAATGTTTGAATGGGTTGCTAACATGAATTTTAACGAGAATTATTTTTTTTGTTATGATTGAAACAAGTTTCATCTTTTATCTTTCATCCATGTTACCTGATTGCTTTCAAAGACAAAAAGGAAATAAAAAGTAAAAAATAAATAAAGTTGTATTAAGATGTTTTCATAGTAATTCAAAGTAATTTATCAATTTATTTTTAGTTTTGTCTACGAAGTTCGGATTCTTCTAGATTTTTACAAATTGGAAAGTGGTTTGCACAAAATTCTAGTCATATATTTCAGCTTCGTACTTGATGAGTTAGAGAAAAAAAAACAAAACAAAACAGAATTTGCCCAAATTTACTACAACCCCTTGACATAGTATTACTAACAGTTGCTTCAGAAATATTGTACGCCTTTTTTCAGTTGAACATATGGAGCTCTTGTAGTACTTGCATATTGCTACTCATCAGAACTGGAAAAACTCCTCAGTACATTTTTTTACTTTTTTTAAATCGGGTAGCTGTTTCTTGCTATTTTGTTTTGTGATATTCTTATTTCTTTATTAAATGAAACTTCTATCTAGTGAGATAAAAGAAGTTATTCAAATTTAATAGTCACTAAAAATGGATAACTGCCTTTTGGATTGAGCCAGTGAAGGTCCAAAATTGCTTCTTCATTATCACATGCTTTTCTGACAGGTACTGTCATCAGAATGTTAAAAATATTAGCTAACGGTTCATTTTTTCAAGACTGTTCCTTTACCTGGATATATAATTCTAGAATGATCTCATCATGAATTTTGTACTTACCTTTACAAGGTTGGGCAAGTAGATACGTTGTGGTAAACATGAAGTATGACGTAATCATCTTGGTCCTTAATGGACTGCAGTTTTCAGTGCTGGGAGCTCTCGAGTTTAATAAAAGCTTGTAAGCCAGATTCCATTTCAAAAATCTTACTGCACTGTTAGAGACAAGGAACATATCCAGACTGGACAAATAAATCTTTCTGCAGCCAGGAAGAGTCCAACAGAAATACAGAATAACTAGTATTAATTAGCCAAACGAAATATTAGACACAGTTTTAGAGTAGTGGCTGCCCAAAATATAGGTATGTGTCAGTTCTTAAATGGTATGAGGTTCATCAAGAGCTAGCTGTGTGCATGTAATTCACACAGCATGTGCGGGGCAACTGGATGATCAGGTGGGTTCATGAAAGACAGGTCCTGCCTGAGCAACATGATCTCTTTCTATGATTTAGTGACCCGCCTCGTGGATGAGGGAAAGGCTGTTGTTGTAGTCTGCCTAGACTTCAGCAAATCCTTGGACACTGTCTCCCACAGTATTCTCCTGGAGAAGCTGGGGCAGGTACACTCTTTGCTGGGTAGGAGCTGGCTGGAGGGCTGGGCCCAGAGAGTGGTGGTGATTGGAATTAAATCCAGCCAGCAACTCGTCATGAGTTGTGTTCCCCATCATTGGTACTGGGGCCTGTTCTGTTTAATGTCTTTACTGATGGCCTGGAGGAGGGGATTGAGTTCACCCTCAATGAGTTTGCAGATGATACCAAGTTGGGATAGTTGGAGTAGGAAGGCACTTGAGAGTGACCTGGGCAGGCTGCATTGCTGGGATAAGGTCTTTCAGATGAGGTTCGGCAGGACTTAAGTGCCAGGTCCTGCACTTTGGCCAGACGACAGTACAGGCTTGGGGCACAGTGACAAGAAAACTGTGTGAAAGAAATGGACCTGAGTGTGCTGGTTGACACTTGGCTGAACAAGGAGTGTGCCCAAATTGCCAAGAAGGCCAGTAGCATCCTGGCTTGTGTAAAGAATAGCATTGCAAGCAGGAGCAGAGAGGTGTATTCAGCTCTGGTGAAGCCACACTTCGAGTACTTTGTTCAGTTTTGGGCCCCTTACTACAAGAAAGACATCAAGGGTCTGGAGCACAAGTCTTATGAGAAGAGTATTGTTTCGTCTGGAAAAGAGAAAGCTGAGGGGAGACCTTATGGCTCTCTAGAACTGCCTGAAAGGAAGTTGTGGTGAGGTGGGCATCAGCTTCTTTTCCCACATGTCTGTCAATAGGACTAGAGGGAACGGCCTCAAGTTGCTCCAGGTTGCATTCAGATTGGATATTAGGAAAAATTTATACTCCAGAGGAGTGGTCAAGTGCTGGAACAGGCTCCCTGTGGAGGTGGTTGAGTCACTGTCCCTGGAGGCAACATTTAGGAGCACAGTTTAGTGGGGAAATATTGATGGTAGGTTGATGTTTGGACTTGGATGATCTTCAAGGTCTTTTCCAACCTTTGTGATTCTATGATTCTGTGTTCTTCTCACTTAACCTATAGCAATAACTAGATCAAACCACAATACTCTGAATCTGATATCTGCTTCTTTCTAGAAAAAAAGGGGAGAGGAGGAGAGAAGGAAATCAGAATTCTCTCCAACTTTTTCTAAGAGAATATTTCTGACAGACAGCAGAAGAGTGTTTCTGTGCACAGAATGCAAACACAAATACAGAGAAGAAAAGAGAGAAGAGATCCATTTTTAGGATGTTGGGAAAAACTTCAGCAGTTGTCTGTTTATAGACAGCTGATGCAATTTTTTCAGTTGTGTTTATGTTACGTCCATTAAGGAAACATGCACGCTAAGGAAGTTCTTATTGCAATATTATCTTTAAGCAGACAAATTAATTAGAACTGTTATATTGCTCATATCTCTGATGTCTTTATTTCTATGTTCCTTTGAAAGCATGTCTAATTTAGAAATACGCCTGATATACCCGGCAAATCTTGGGAACCTCATTACAACTATAATAGAGCTGTGTTTTCTACTCCTAAAGGTACATGGCACTGTTGGAGAGCCTTGGTGGATTTGGGTAGAAGACCCCACTAATGATCACATTTATCATTCAGAGTATTTCATCATTCAGAAAAAACAGGTAAGGAATTTTATTCAGAATCTCATAGCAAGACAAATGTAAATTTAGTAAGAAATAAATTTGTAAGGTGAAATAGGATATTGAACTAAGCAGAAGCACAGCTTTCAGTTTCAGATGTTCATTTTAAGCTTGGACTTTCGGAAAGATGCTTTCTAGTTTCAGACATCTCTTTTTCTCCTCCTCTTTTGATAGGAGAGTTTTTTCTAAATGAAAAAAGGAAAGACTAAAATGGTTTTGCCTGTTAAAAAAAAAGCTGAAGAGTTAGTCTTGCCTTGAGGTCAACAGAAGCAAAATCCATTGCTAGTGGGGGACTATTTTATAGATATAAATATCTTGCATTTTGAGTCGCATGCATAATTATTGCTTTGTCTTAGTAATACTTATGAAAGTGAGGCAGTGTATATGATCTGTCAAGTTACTGATTTGTCTGTTCAGTAATTATTTTCTACACCATGTTTGCACTAGGTCATTACTAAAGAACCTCAACTACTGGTGTTTACCATCCCAATCTTTGAACCTCTGCCTTCTCAGTATTACATTCGAGCTGTGTCTGATAGATGGTTAGGAGCAGAGGCTGTGTGTATCATAAACTTCCAACATTTGATTCTTCCAGAGAGACATCCACCCCACACAGGTATTTGAAATTTGATCATTTTCTCTCAGTTCTTCCTGTTGGCATTGATTTTCCTTCCAATAATGTAATGAACTCCTTCTTCACAATGGAAAAGTATGTGATATTTCATTTTGTCAGAATTGTACTATTGATTCAATTTCTTCAGTTTCTAAAGCTCTCTAAAATTTTAAAATCCAGCTTATTTCAACTCAACATGATAGCAGCTCTTTTGTTATTCCAAGTTCACCACTGGAAAATTGAAACTGTCAATAAATTTAGGTTGATACGTATGTTACAATATGTCTTAGTACTTGTAGGCATTACATTTCTTGTGGACTGGTTCAAAATTATTTTAATGTGGAAGGTTACATTATAATTGGTATTCAGGAAAGGACAGATAGTTAAAATTTTGGAAATGTGCAACTTTTCGCTATTTTTCCAATGTGAGCGCATCATAGCAAGCATTGTTACAGTACAGAACATCTAATTTCAACTCAGCGCTGCTGATCAAGTCATGGCCTTCCCCTCCCCCTCCTTTTTAACACTTGGCACAGAAGCATGTGTTTGTGTTTTGCTCCTTTTTTTCTGGATACATAAATTGCTTTATACATTCACTGTGCCTGATGTCATTGTAAGACCTTTCCACTGTAATTACATTTGGCTCATCTAACAGTCTGTGAAGTGACTGCCTTCAGAAATACTCCATTCTCATACGATGTTGTCCTCTGGCATGCATAAATTCACATGTGTTTGTGAAGTGTTTAGCTATTGTTATACTGTACCTACGCTGTCTGGAAAAGCATGTGTAACCTTTTTATCTAATTGACTGATCACTGACTACTATTCAGAAGAAACAGAAAGATATTTACACATCACCAGTTATGGAGCCTCTAGGATTTATGATAATTGATTTCAATTCCCATCTGGTTCCCACTCAACAATGAAGTACATAGAGGCCCTGCTAGGCAGAAAGCCTTCTTTCTCCTCAACGGAGCTCAAGAAATAAGTTTTAGTGGGAATGATAAAACAGCCGTAAGGTATCAGTGAAAACCATGTGAAGAATATTAGGCATCATTGCCTCAGTAGATTTTATAACTCTCATATCATACCTTAATGTGAAGCACCCTGAAAAGAAAATGAGACCACTAGCCACACAAAAAAAAAATAAAAATAGACCAACTTCAAAGCAAGCATCTGCATAGCAGAATCAGTGCCGTCTCCTTAATTTGGTAGGTTTCCAAATCCAATTTGGCTATATATGTCATCTTCCAAATTCCGTAATCTAATTGTTTGGATAGCAGATGCCCTCAAGATATACTGAGAATCATGTATTGAAAGCCTGTTTATTTATTGAGATTATATCTTTAATTACATGTTTAAAGGATTAAATTCAGAATTTAACTGTACCCCTCTGATTTGTGTTATTCCATTAATTTAGAATCTCTGCAGAATCTTGACTCTTCCTTCTTTTCTAAACAGATTGTTTTCATGAATCTGAAAGACTGTTGTCTTCTTACTCCTTGTTCTGTTATCATAAGAATATGAACATACATATATAACCTAGGTATAGTGAGTTTAGATCATACTGCAACAGAAAAAAAAAAAGCAGTTTAAGTAAAATGTTAATTTATTCCAGTGATTGGTTTCTTAGCTGGCAGAATACTAACTATAATACTTCAGAAGAAATTCTTTAGCTGTAAAATCAACTTTTCAGTATTCCTTGTGAAAGTTAGCAATAGCTCAGTGAGAACTGTGTGTCATATGAGATATTAAGTAGAGCCATTTCCAGTGGAAGTTTTCTACTAAGATATTAATGTTTTTAGCTTAATATTACATAACTCTGTTATGTGGTGACATCTGTTGTCATGCACTCATTATTATTTTGTGTTTGTAGAGCTTCTAGATCTTCAACCTTTGCCTGTCACAGCCTTAGGACATCCAGAATATGAAGTCCTCTACAAGTTCACGCACTTCAATCCTATCCAGACCCAGATATTTCATACGCTTTATCACACAGACTGTAATGTTCTTCTTGGAGCACCTACAGGTTCTGGAAAGACTGTTGCAGCTGAATTAGCCATCTTTAGAGTTTTTAACAAGTATCCAGCATCAAAGGTTTGTAGAATAGATTCACTAGAATCATTCACTGTATGTTTTCAGCAGTCCAGAAGTCTAGGAAGACTACTACAAACTGAATTTTTCTTTCTCCAATTTATAACTGTCTGAATACAAAATGCATATGCTTTTATTTCAGATTTATTTATTAATCACTGGGCAATTAGAGCTAAATCTGCAAACATGTCATAATCACATAGTAGTTTTCCTTTTCTGTAATTGACTGCTTTGCCTAAGTTGTTTTTGTTTAGCTTTTAATCTTCTACTAGCAGAAATACAGCTTTAAAGCAATTAGTTTCCCTCCATGTCAATACCACTAGCCCCATTCTCTCTCTTATTTAAATAAATAAATTTTAATTAATTACTACAAGCCTATTGTATTGTCCACCTTAAAACAAATTGCCTAAACCTCAGAATTTCTACTTTGGGGAGTTTTGTTTTCAAAGTGAATATATGGCTGTATCTTGGCTTAGACATTCTGTCTTAGGTATCCATATTTTATCACTAAAGTATTTGGAAAATACATTTAATTGTGAGATTTAATCAAATAATCTTTGAATGTTTCAGAAGTAATGTATACAGGTCACTTCTTTGTCTTTGAAATCTTAGTATCTTCATGTAATTTGTTAGTCCAGACTAAGATGGTGAGGCTCAGATGTATTTTTGGTTTATGTATTAAATAGACAATATAGCCAATTTTTCAAGGAATATACTTTTTTAGTTTTAATGAGTCCAAAAATCTGGCTATACATTCTAAAAAATGTATGTTAATTCTTCATGCAGTGGTTTCTTCCTGTTCAGACCTTCCTAGAGGTTCATAATATTTAATCTTAAATTTGTAAATAAATATATTTCAAGGTATTCCACCCGAGCTTCTTTGAGGTCAATTTTTATGACATTTTACTCAGAAGAATCAGCTTCGTTATTTAATTTGTATTTTCTTAAGAAGTAAATGACATATATAGAAATCAAGTAAGGTATTACATGCTGGAAATTCTGATTATTTTTGTTCTAGAATGCATGTTTCCATGCTTTTCTTGTCCTGGAAAAACTGGCTTTATTAATATATTCAGTGGATTTTGATATTAAATACTTCCATTTCAGTAAGTTATTCTTTGTTTTTTAACTTATTTGCTTGTTAATGGTTTGGGAAGCAAAGTAATTTTCTCAAGTTTTGTCTGTTTTGAGTATTGTCCTGGTTTAGGTCATATGAGGAACATGTGCTTTAATGCATTTGCAGATAATGAGAAATCTCACAAGTATAAAATATTCTCTTTTCATATTGGTAAAATTTAATATAAGTATCTTGATGTTTTGTTTTTTGTTTTTTTTTTTCTTTGCAGGCAGTGTATATTGCACCCTTAAAAGCACTCGTTCGTGAGAGAATTGAGGACTGGAAAGTTAGGATTGAAGAAAAACTTGGTAAAAAGTATGTTTCTCCTTATTTATCAAAGAAATGAGAAGAAAAGGAAAAGCCCATCAAGTATAAATAAAATCTACAGAGTACTTTCAAGTATTTCAAAACAGATTTTGCTTGTATATTATCCTTCAAATTTCTAAAAGTTAAAATAAAAATGCTATCAGTAGTCATTGTGAGAGCAAAATCGAAAGTGAAAAAACAGGTACACTTTGATGTCTGCCTATTTTCATTCTGATGAATAGCCGGTACGTCAAATATGAAGCTAAGATTTCTCTCTGCAGTGTCCTTGTTAATTGAAACTGCAAATCAAAATAAACATTCATTGGAATCCTCATCTATAAAAGATCTCATAGAAATTGTATGAACTAGATATCAGCATTCATATATTGTCTTTCTTATGTAAAGTATGGAATATAGATTTATTCCTTGACCTCAATAATTTCTTGTTGATCTTTACAAGCGTTGGAGTTCAGCTATTACTTTATGACATATGAGGAGTATCAGTCATGTTGATGTTTTCCAAAGTTATACTTTCTTGAGTTAAAAAAAAAATACACATAGGATGTAAGGCCTTTGACTCTCCTATATTTTGTGAGTTAAAGCTCAAAGCACACCACAGTTGTCAATAAAAGGAGATAGTACTCAGTGTACACAAAATTGCCAGAGAGATTCCTGCTGTTATCATAGTCGTAACTAATTAACTGGCAGTACTTTCTTAGTTGTTGTTATTTAATGATGCATGAGAATGAATTATTTATTCCATCATTTTAAAATATTTTCAGGTAGTATTTCCTTTTTGAGACTGATTTTAATATTTGTGACTTAACTGTTGAACAGAAGAGGCACATTACCTTGAAGGATTTTTATTAGATGTAGAATGTGTTAAAGAAATGTCAAAAATATTCAGTCTACAATGGTGCAGTATTTGTAGAAATTGAAAGGATAATAAAGTAAAACAGCTGGAAGAATTTCACTAGTATTCCCCAATAAATGACTCCAGCATAATTTCTGCTCTACTCTTGATGAAGCTTCACCAACAAATGTGGATATGCTACAGTCCAGCCTCATTATTCAGACCAGAGATCTACACACATCAGCAAGCAGCAATTTGGTTTAGAAAGCTTTTGTGCTGTCTATGACAGAATGTTACAAATCACACTGTAACATAATAATATTTCTATAAGATCTTCATTTTGAAGAAGGAGCAATAGATGATTTTAGACTCATATTCACCCTCTTCCTTTTTTATAGTGCTGCAGTGGAATGATATTTGGTATTTATGTCGTACTTAATAGAAAAGTGCTGTTTTTCAGTCTCAGAACAGATTTGAAAATCTTGTTGGTCAGAAACAATCTGATTTTGTTTAATTTTGTTTCTTCTATCTTTTGAGAATTAGTGTTTGAATGCTAAGATGTTCTGAAGCACTATGAAGCCAGTTTTTATGTAGTCTGAAAAGAATAACTTTCTTGATCACAGGGTTGTGGAGTTGACCGGAGATGTGACTCCTGATATGAGAGCTATTGCTCAAGCTGATCTGATTGTTACTACCCCAGAGAAGTGGGATGGTGTCAGCAGAAGCTGGCAGAACAGAAGCTATGTTCAGAAAGTTTCCATTCTCATCATAGATGAAATCCATCTGCTAGGTGAGCATAGTTTTCTTGGTTTTATTTTTTATCAGAATCATCGCTAAATTTAAAGAACTGTGCTTGTTCTTTGACAGACAAATCTTTTCTTTTTCTCTGTTTTTCAATGTACTTTACATTTACTAGGGGATGAGAGAGGCCCAGTACTGGAAGTCATTGTGTCTCGAACAAACTTCATCTCATCTCACACAGAGAAGCCTGTAAGAGTAGTTGGCTTATCCACTGCATTAGCAAATGCCAGAGATCTTGCTGATTGGCTAAATATTAATCAGGTATGAAAAATGTTTCAGAAGATGGATATGTATTTGTGCTGCAGGAAAGCAAAGTAGTGATTTATCAGATAATTCCAGATTAAACTTGAAAAAAATGTTTTCTTGTAGCTGGGTCTGTTCAACTTCCGACCCTCAGTACGTCCAGTTCCTCTAGAGGTCCACATTCAGGGATTCCCTGGCCAGCATTACTGTCCTCGCATGGCTCGCATGAACAAACCTGCATTTCAGGGTAAGCAAGCTCCCAGACTTTTTCCCTCTTTCTGTATAAGCAAGATTCTGAGCACTTTACACAGTACATTTGCAGCATACTTTGCGACATGTATTACTGTATGTCCTCTTGGCTTGTAGAGGAGGAATATGCATCTGCTAATGACCCAAAGCTATTTGTGTGAAATGTAAAGAGCACTGCACATGCAACATATAACAGTGGAATTTAGCGTATTTAGAACATAAGAATAAAATTAGTACTAATGAAGGGAAAATAAAGCATGTTTTCTCTTAGTGTTTGACACCATAAAGAAACATTTGTGTAAAAATATTTGAAATTTAGAAAGCAATAAAACCACTCATGAAAGTGCCTCAGTAGATTAATAATATATGGACCACTATATGTAAGCATTAAAAAATTGTAAACAGAAGTTGCAAGTCAGGCTAACCTCACATAATTCTAGTTTCAAAGAAGTAACCATAAAATTCAAAATTTGTAGTGCATACAGATATGCTTCTGTTTTCAATTTTTTATTTGCAACAAAACTCACATGCAGGATAGATTGAAGAAAAACTCTTACCTTTTATTGGAACGTTTTGTTGTTGTTGTTGTTACATAAGGAATATTTATTATGTCAATTAAAAATAACCTCCAGCATAAATTTTGTAACGTGAACTGTTCTTGATTGTGAGGTGACATTTGTGAGGTGACTTTTTAGCTGCTTTAATTATCCTTATGACAGAAGCAAAGTATTGATTGTGGACTAGAGACCAATCTTGGCAGCTCAGATTATTTACACCTCCACAAGAGCATTGTACAAAAACACTAATGAACAATAAATCTGTCTTGGGCTGTTATGCCACACCTGTTCCAGAAGCAACAGAAATCCATTAGATGCTGGGCTTTTAAAATATATAGATATACTGGCATATATAATTGTAAGGTATGAATACACATTAATTATCCATTTTCAATAATTTCACAGTTATATAGTGTATGTATATGCAGGATAGTGTTCATAAACTGAAGAATGATATGTAATGTTGTATAGTATGAAAAAAAATCAGAAATAATTCATGAAAAAAATTGGTAGAATGAGGATTACATGAGGAAACACAAATGTATTTTCTGAGAGTGTATTCAAACTAAATACAACTGTTAATACTTCTAGTGCTTGTTGATGTAAAAGAAAAATATGTATACTTTTTACACCACTTGTTTGCCATGATGTAGTTAAAGCTTTTTAGCACTTCGATGTAATCCTTATTCCTGAGATCATAAAAAATCACTGAAACCTGAAACTTTTGAAACATGGACAGCACAAGAAAATGTTTTTTTAAGAAAGTCCTAAAGCATGATTGGTTTAAATGTGTCACAATAATTAGAAAAAAAAATTTCTTTGTTCCATTATGTCCACCATAAGCTATTCAAAGATTACCCTCTGCCATTTAAACCTTTTTTCTATTTTTACTGGATTGAAATGATATTTTACAGGCAGACATGAATTTATGCAGTCTGTGAATCAGGTCAAACAGAAAGCAAATTTCAGACCTCGATGGCACTTTGCCAAAAACAACATATCCTAATAGCTTAGAAAAACATAACTTATTTATTAGGCTAAGACAGAGAAATGCTCAAGCTTTGAAGTCTAGAAAGCCTGTCTAGCTTTTGTGTTTCATTTTCTTTTTTTTTTTTCTTCGCTTTTTTCTTTTCTAATTGATTCTCGTAAAGCTTTATATTAAAATCATTACCGAAATAGCTGGGCAAATTATCTCAGATTCAGATGAGCAGTTGTGTGATTTTTGATTCAGAGATGGTTTATACTCAGTCATATCTTTCTGTCAGAACAAAGCATTCATACTGTATATCAGCAGAGGTATTACACAGTATATCAACTGGGTAGGTATTAAAAGTAGAAGTTGTAGGTTTTGTCATTAAAGGGCCCAATTCTCAAGTTCTGTTTTTCTCAACAGCAATTCGAAGCCATTCTCCAGCCAAGCCTGTTCTTATTTTTGTGTCATCCAGACGTCAAACAAGGCTTACTGCCTTAGATCTGATAGCTTTCCTAGCTACCGAGGATGATCCCAAACAGTGGCTGAAGATGGATGAAAGAGAGGTAGAATAATATTAACTGAATTAATTCTGGTTTGCTGCTGTCTTACTGATGTGTATTTGAAAATTAATAAATATGAAAACAAAGAGTGATTCAAGGGTAAATCTTGAAACAGTGTTTCAAGTGTGTATTAAAACTACCATTAAGACTATATAAACATCTTTGCAAGATTTGAACTCTAGAAAGCAATTTACTTTGTTTTTCCTGCAGATGCATTATTAATGCTGGTTTCATTGTCCCATACAACTACATCACGTTACAAGTCTTTAACATAAATACAAAGAGTAGAAGAAGCAGAGCTACTGTTCTCCCAGTCTTACAGCCAGAAATCTGTGGCATGCAACTGTTGAATAGGAATTTAAACCAAATTTTTTTTCATTGTTTTTCTTTTCATGCAGTATAATCTTTAATTCCATTTTCTTGTATTGTTCCTCAAAAGATTATTTAATTTATTGAAAAAAAAAAGAAAATGTTCAAGTAATAAATACCCATTCATTATTCCGTTTTGATTGCATTCTACAAAATGTATACTAAGTTTTGTTTAATGAACTAAGTTCTACACCTGCTCTGAATACAGAACTGTTTATTTCCTTCTGGATGAATGGTACTATTTCTAGTACATCATTGCTTTGGAAAAAAAAATTGTTTTTCAGATTTCCTAGGGTTTGGAAGTTAGCTTTCTCTCACTGTCTGCATAAGAATTTCTGTGTTATAACCAAAACACAGCAAAATACGTGGCTCATAAGGCCCTAGTAAAAACTGCATATTCAACATTTATATGAAACATATACATATACTAAAAATTATATGATGAAACTATAGATTTCTAGATAAGAAAGAACATTTGGCTTTGCTCTTCACAATATATATATATATATATATTCTTTTTTTCTCTGAGATAAAGCAAAACATTTATATCCTTCCTACCTTGGATGGATTTTACAAGAGAAAATGGATGTCTTGGCTAACAAACTGCTAGTACTAAAACATCTTAATCTGATGCTTCTTTTCTAATTTATAACTGTGATTTAGCTTGTTTTCTTGATCATAACAGAAATGTTTCATATCAAAATTATTACTGCCTAATAGAGTTTTCTAGTACCTTCTACTGGCTTACTGTAGTAATCCCATCTACAGTTGGAATATGCAACATGCAGCTTGCTCTAAATGACTTGCATTAATCTGAATAGTTTCCTGAGTCCTTTGAGCCCCATACTGTCCCAGAAAGAACCATAGGTTCTTCACTTATGCATGAGAGACTTCCTGGAAAAGGGTTTTCTGTTCAAAGTATTTGAATATGGAACTTGGTCTTGTACCCTGTCAGAGGCTAGTTATTTTTGTCAGTTTCAGAATTATACCTCTGAAGGTTTTGAAAGGGGAGCTGACAAGGCTAGCAGACTTTGCTATTACTAGCTTGGTAATGTTTGCATGTGATTGGTATTTGAATTAATAACCTGAATGGAGCCTAACAAAGATGCTTATCAAGTTATTGAGTTCCAATTATGTAAACACAAAAGACTGAGAATTATGTCCACAGTTCTTGTATCATACCAATATCTTGCATAACATAATAGTATAAAGTACCTACAGGATCAAGTGGACATTGCTTTTGGTTATTAGGGAACTAGTTTGTAGTTTTGTGTTTTAAATGATCAATGTTAACCTGAATTTTATTTGTTACTGAAGCATAGGACAAAGCTATGGTAATGCAACATATATAATGCATATATTGCTTACTTCTTAATCCATAACATTTTTTATTTAAATATTCTAACTTGGAGTTACAATAAGTCAAGCTTGAATTAGGTGAAATAGGCAAAAAATCTCCTTATTACTATATAGTTTTTGACATACTAGAACTAGTTAGCATCTTCTTTACAGTAGACATTTCCAGTCCTCAGCACATTCTCACATAATTGATATGGTTCTTAAAGACCATATGAGATAAAAATGGACCAATTAGGAAAAATAAATTATTGTTGACTTCTAACCATTTTTAAAGCTTGTCAGTTTATTATGTTTGTCTTTTGTAAAGCAGCGTTCACTGAGGGATACTTACAGACAAATTCTTTAATGATAAGAACTAGTAGTTGTTATTTGTGAAGGGTATTGAGATATAGAAGACTTTTCATAAATGGGTGTATACAGAGTTTACAGGCTCATTGGTTTTATTCATTTGATTGTGTAATTTGTTTTGCTACATGATGCCTAAGAGTTACTCTATGTTTATGTTGGCTTCCCAATGGGTAGATTTCATAAGGCTACTTAAAATGTTCTAAGTGATGCTATCCATAGTAGCATCTGGAAGAATCTTAAGTGAGGTAGACACAGATTCTTAGAACCATTGAAAACAGATCTCTGTTAGACAGTGTGGCATCTTTTAAATTGTGGTAACAGAGAGATTCAGGTTTCAGGATGGGGTGGGAATTGGGGAGATAAGCCAATGTTTTATCTTTGGTAAGTGTTTATCACCTGGATCATCATCTTAGTTTCCTTAATTTTCTTTGTAGTTTATCAAATTTGTCGCTGCTGTGGTAGCCCCAGATAGACTTTCTTTGGCATCTTCTATCTGTAGAAGCCCATCAAGGCTTCTATTCAAAAAGTTCAAGATTACTTCTCTTCCCAGTCCTCTGGTAACAGGAAAAACCACCTTTCCCTCTGCCGCACACCTCCAAGTATCTAATTCAGATGATATTTCAATTAGTTATATTTCCAAGGACATGAACTTCATGAAGTTTCTGGAATACATATCTGTATGTATAAAAAACATACAGGAACAACATTTTATCCGTTGCCACCAAAGTAGACAGAAGCATACCTGCATCATGGAGAAGTCACAGATTTTCTCACCCTTAAAGACATTAGTGGTGTAACAAGTACAGTTGAATTTATAGATGAAAAGAAGCTTTATTCTACTTCCATCTGCTGAAAATATATGTTACAACAATACCATTCAGTTTTGGAGAGGATTCTTCCTGGGTGTTTTCCTTGAGTTTCATGTCTGATGTATAGTTTCTTGCTTGTACAATTGTCTCCACAGTACTCACCTTGTTGAAAGCTGTTGAGAAGGTTGAGACAAGTCAGTCTTCAGAAGACAGAACAATATTTGATAAAGCTTGTTGTTACTAGTACTTATTGTTTCCCCAGTTCTGCTGGACTTGTTAATTCACAAAACCAGTTAGATCAGTTTAATAGATTTTATTCAAATTAGTTTCAGGCTGTGGGTATGATTTTCATAAAAGAAATGCACTCTTAAATATCTCATGTTCTTGTTTAGTCTGAGCAAGGAGGCCTCCATAAATGTGCTATGTGTAGCACATGCAAAAAATCTGGTATAACAGTTAGTTCTTCAGAATTTAAGCAGAAATGCTCGCAGTTTGCCCAGAGTAGAGTCTGACTATTGAAGAGTAAAGAAAAGGATTTATCCTAGAGCCTTAGAGATGTGTTGCCTTTTTTTTTGGTTTGTTTGAGGGTTTTTTTTTTGGTAAAATGTATTGTCCATACACATTCCAGAACCAGCTTTTTATCCGTCTTAGAGTGTGTAGTCCCAACACAGAGCTTGTTTTTCACCAAAGAGTGAAGAAACAGTTGAAGATGCCACCTGTGCCATTTTTTGACCGTTTGCAGTAGTTTCAAGGACTCTTCAGTAGACCTCACTCTATAAAGATCTTCCTTGCTATTTCTTACGAGGCACAGGTGCATCATGACAGCAGTGTGAATAGGCAGTGCATTTCAAAGAGAAGACTGCCCCTCTAAATTAAGTAATTTCTCTCTTCTTTTTATTGTTCATCCATGTCAGTGGGACAGCAGATGCCAGTGAAAAAATAAAACCTTATGCTTACCCTGCTTTTTTGTGTAATCTTGAGATGATTTATAAATCTGCACGAGTTATAAATCTGCAATTACTTGCTAAAATTCAGACTTCTAGCTGTCAGCCAAGATTGTCATGTTCAAGCTTGTGACCCATTACTTAACTTGTTAAGAGGGACAACAGCTCAGATTATCCTTTTAAAACAGAGTGCCACCAGTTTGATAGTAAGCTTGTATGTGATATATACTGTTCCACATCTGGAGCTGTCTAAAGAGAAACAAGTTCTTCTCCTTGTGGTGGTGGTAAATGTTACAATCCTTGTAAAACAGAAATTCTTAGAATTAAGTTTTTAGCTTATTTATTTTTCTGTAATGTCTTTACTGCTTTTTGTTTTTAACCTAAAACAAATGTATAAAGTAGTATTTATTGTTTATTGTATGAGGATAGAATGCAGTTCTTAGCAGCAAGCAAGCAAAGCGTTTTCTAGTTTGCTTATTTGATTTTAAATAAATTTATTTCCTGACTAGTTATTTGGATTTTTTTCTTCTGATATTTCCACTGGAAGAGAAGAAATGTACCCACGTTTACAGCTTTAACTTCAACCACAATTTCTGCATTCTGCTCTGTGCATCATTTTACCATCTGCATCTTGTTAAGACTGTTCTTTATGAGACCTCTAGAAATAACCAGAATCCTTTAGCACAAGCATACCTGCTGTAATATTCAATAGCATCCATACCAAGCAGTATTCAGCTCCCACTGAACACAAGGGCACTTGAATGTAGGTCGTTCCTTGATTTTAAAAGAATTAATCAGGCTCGTAGTGATCTGAAGATTTTAGAGATTTGAGTGCATAAACATGTGTGCTAATTATAAGTGTGTGTGTGTCTACAGTATGTGGAAATATGCATAGACATATGCCTGAGAGCAAATTAAATTTTACCATAAAGTTGTGTTTTGTATCACTGAAAGAAAAAAAAAAAAAAAAAAGAACTTTTGGAAAGAAAAAAGATGACTTTTTCTTCTCTAACTTTTAAATCAAATAACCTGTTCTGTGCATATTATTGTTCTGAAGTAAAGCTGTGCTATCAGACAGGAACAGAAGTATCTGTTCTGTGTTATGAATGGGTATATTGCCGTCTTTCAAATGAAGCGTGTGTTAAAAGTATAGTTTTTAATAGAATATTTCATCTATTTAAATCTTTAATGTTTCTTGAAAAATCTTACCTGGGGTGCTGTGAGCATTTTGCTTTGAGTGGGAAAGTTCTGGGTTATGAGGAGAAGTCGATTTTTAATTTTTTAGGATGACTGATTTTTCTTGTCTTTAAGGATCAGGAAGATACCATGAATGATTTCTAAGTGTGACGCTCATTAGAAAAGTTCAGCTTCCTTCTACAAGATGTTGTTTTTATGACACAAAAGTGTGCCATAAAAAATTAACATTTAGTTATAACAAGAAGATGTTTTTATTTCACTTAACATCTGCAGCAGATGTGAAATATGTAATTATTTTTGTAAAAGACTTCATAACTTTCATGATTCTTTTGTTTGGCACATCTTTCTTCTATTGGGCATTTTAGACAATTGATAAGCATTATTCAGTGGCATATGGTCTGAGTCTGACGTGCTTTGAAAAGAGTACAGAGTACTAATAATGAGGATTCTGTGAAAATGGGAAAACCAGCACAACAGATATGCTTTGAGAAAGTATGGGTTTTTAGCATCTTGAAACAATATATCACACTCAAAGGGACAGAATTGGGCTGCACAATCTGTTAGCTCATTCTTGTCCAATCTGGTCTCCTCCTTTCTTTTGGAGCCAGCATTGTCATCAACTTGCTGAATTATACTCTGACTGGAATGTATTTCAGGCACAGGGTAATGTATCTACTTAAATGGAATCCTATCTTTCTACAAAAGCTTTTTAAGTATAATAAATTTAAAAAATAAAAAAGTTCTATTAGCTTAAAGTAAATGGTTCAACAGTTTACATATGTGCAGGAACAAAGAAAATGACTACTTACTAGTCTGAGAGAAATCTAGCTTGTTCAGAGATTAGAATATACAAGATCAAAATAGACTGTTTTTCTATAATGAGTATTTTGCAATACTGTATTTTGCAGTAAATATTTCTTGGTTTTCAAAGGTTTTTAGTAAAAAGGTAAAATCCTAGTCAATTTGATGCTAGAGGAAAGAACAGAAGATTTTTTTTGTATTCATCAAGAGATTTGTGAAAAATAGCAGAAGCTTCCCCACAAGGGCCCAGTCCTGCCTTTCTTGGAGCCCAGGGAAAATCCCTCCTTGCAATAGATTCCCAGAATCAGTGTTACAGGTGTTCTCTGTTTTTGTTTTTGTGTGTGTTTGTTTCTTTGTTTGTTTTATGTCAGTAAAACGTATTTTTAAAATACATTTTCTGTAATCTTTGACCTTTTTGAGTTCATTACTTTTTTTTTTTTTTTAAGAACAAATGAAGTTGCAACACTGCAGAAACTTAAAACTTGTTTTATAGTCAAGATGGTGTGTGTTTCTGCCTAATTGATCTATTAATTACACTAGCATTTTTTTTACTACAAATGATAATATTCTTAAAACTAAATTGACATAAGAGAGAGTTACGTTTTTAAATAAACTGTCATGAGAATTTTAAGCCTTGGATTGTGCCTATGGGTAAAATAGCTGTGTTTATTACACTGATTTATGTGAAAGTAAGAGGTCAGCTAAAAATGACTAGGAATCCCTGCTGCTAAAATGACAGGATAGTAGTACATGCGCCAGCTCTCCTGCTAAGGGTTTTTGAGTTTTCTTGTGGTAAATTACACTGCTTTGCAGGTATGACTAACAGCACCACAGGCCACTGCTGTAATATAAGTCAGAGGGGAAAAAAAAACAACCACCGCTGATTGTAAAAGCAAAAAAACCATCTTTGAATAAATTCCCGACTGTGTGAATTTAGGATGTTATATGCTAGAAGCTGTATGACAAAATGGTTTAGCTTGGGTTCCGTGCTGAAAAGAACTAACGCTGTAAAACTGCATGTGCTGCAGGAGCAGTCTAATTGCTATAGACAAATCCTAATCAGCTAATTTGATCTCTGTATTTTCTTGAGGAAAAGGGATTTTATTCATTATTTTCCCATTATCAAATTCTGCTCATGTGAATAATGAAAATAAATGTCATTGTGACTGACTTGTTCCCTTACATTAAAGATGTGATTGTCATAAGGTGACGAATCTTGGTGGGAAGGATAAAAATTCAATTTTGAAAAGCAATTTAGTTTTTAAAAGCAATTTAATATCTTTCATCAATTTTTAAACACAGAAATTAAGTAAATTGTAAATTGATTTCTGTTTTCCTGTCTTTTCCTGATATTTCCTGGTCCTGTTTTCAACATTTTCATCTGACTTCCTTGTCTCTGAAATGTATACATAAACTGTTATTTCTTAGTGTCTCTCTAAGAACTATGCTAATGCCACTTCATAAATCTGTAGGGAGTGGGAACAAAAGCTTTACTGTTTCAATATATGTTTACTAGTATAGCTAATCAACTACAGTTACTGCTATATCTGATGGTCATAACTGTCGGGAAAAACAGTATGCAGGTTCTCATTTTATCCAGTTATTTTTTGTCTCAGAAGTCTTTAAGATGGGTCATAACTAATGTTTTCTGCACTACAATCATGTCTACATGTTCACCGGAGAAATCAAATTTGCTGATTGTATCTGGATTGATAGATGTTATCCTTTAACACATCCTCCTTTCATTCAGTTATTTTCTTTCTCTGCTGCTTATCTACCACTCTACTTGTTTCCCTTTCCTAAACAGACTTATACCCTCTTCACTTCTCAAAACGTTTTTTTCTTCCAGCTTCCTTTCCTTTCTAAGTATTATAGTCCTTTTTACTCTTTTATTTCCTGTGCATCCTTTTCTTCTGTACATGCCAGGATACGGGATAGTGTAAAGATCTTCCAGACAGCTGCATTACAGGAGAAAATGAAGTTTAGGGGCTTTCATTAGTTCAGACTGATTGCACAAAGCCAAACCTAAAATAATGATTTTGTAAATCTGGTTCTCTTTTCCTTCTGTCTATCCTATTTCACTTCGTTGCTATTACTTCAACAAAAGACTTTTTCAACTGCTTTATAATTTTCTCTTCCCAACAAAAGTGATTGGTCTTTATTTTTTTAATGCTCTGTATAGATTTATATTCTCTAGCCTTTTCATTACTTTAAAGAATTTTTTGGAAATGATGATGCTACATATTACTTGCGCTTAGGTACAGAAGTAATTGAATTAATGTTAAGGCCTGACAATTATAAAACCTAGGAAACTCTCAGAGAAATTTACAGTTCTGAACTTCAGAAGTGCAGCACCTCAAAGTGGAAATTATGTTATATCACTGCAGTTACACAGGCATCGAGACTCAGTGTTTCATGATACTCAGTCTGGGCTTAGACATTTATCTTTTAAAAAGAAGACTTCGAAGTTTAAAGACTATTTTCTTTAAACTTAGCTATAATTCCTAGGTTAACTGTGAAAAATGTTGCCTGTAAGTATGTAATATCATTGTGCCGCTGCTGGTGGCACCAGAAAACCACTAATAAGAGATGAGGTTTGAAAGTTCCTGACTGTAACTATATGAAAATCACATAACATAATAAATGGCCTTCGAAGTACGATAGTGGAAAGAGTATTGAAGAGTAAAGTCTCTAAGGAAAACAAAGTTACAAAGCTTCTGTTTGTTACTAGTGAGGTGCTTTTCACAGAAGTCGTCTGTGGAAATAATTGAGTTTATTATGGAACTCATCACATGAAAACTTAGGCAAGAAACGTAGGGTGTAGTTAAAAAATTTCCAGCTAGTCATGGACATTAAATTGAAGGGGGAAGTAGAAAAAATGACTTTTTATCTAATCTTTTCAGTTTCAAGTAAAAGTATTTTCTTTATGTTGAATTTCACAACAGAATTTAAATCCTTGAATTACAAACTCACTCTCAAAACATTAACTCAAATTTGCAATTCAGCAATCAAGAACTCTATTCATGGATAATAACTGCAGAATTATCAAATTGTAAAAACATGTCTATCTTTTATGAAAAGTATGGTATGAGGTATGAGAAAACCAAATGTATTGTTCAGGATTGTTATGTTACTGGTTGCAGGGATTTCCTGTGTCTTTGTACCAGGAATTGCGTTAGACTAACACAGCAGAGTACACAGCATTTGCAGACCTGTCACAAATTTTTCATTTTCATTTCCTTATCCATTCTGCTTAGAGTATCCATAGTCATGTAGTTTTGTATTTCTCTTAATACAGTATTTGATTTTTTTCAGACTGAAAAAGACTGTTCAAAGAGCAGAGACGGTGTTTTCCTGTGTGTGTGAACAGTTGAGCAAATTGTCTTTGTAATAAAAATAATAATAACCATAAAAGTTTAAAAATGTCTGAGTATTCTGTTTTAAAATATGTGACTGTTTGCTCTGTTACAGATGAATGACATTATAGGGACAGTTAGAGATTCAAATTTGAAGCTGACTCTTGCTTTTGGAATAGGCATGCACCATGCCGGTCTGCATGAGAGAGACAGGAAAACTGTGGAAGAATTGTTTGTGAACTGTAAAATCCAGGTATGTTTGTTCTTTGAATCTTACCATAATGAGTTTTACATGGAATTTTAAAAGTTGGCTTTTTGTTACGTATACCTCATCAATCTTTCTTCCTGTTTTAGGTTCTTATTGCCACAAGTACATTAGCGTGGGGTGTAAATTTTCCAGCTCATTTAGTAATTGTTAAAGGAACAGAATACTATGATGGAAAAACAAGGCGTTATGTGGATTATCCCATTACAGGTACTCACATAATTTATGGGAATGCTTGTATGCTGAAATGTATTTCAAGTATTTGTAAATGATCTGAATTATTTAGTAACTAACCAGTGAGAATACCTAAATCACGTGCAGGCTAGAATTTGTGAGGGTGGGTTTCTTTGTTTAATCTGAGTTGTAAGAGAACTTCTAAAGTTTTATGTGATTAAAAAAATGTTTCCATTTTGTCAATTTTTTCCTTTTCAAGTACTATTAATGTATATCATTCAAAATAGATATCAAGGGACAATATAGAATTGTATTCAGCTGTCTAGTAATTGGGGTGAAAAGACGTTTTCAGACAAATAATATTTTTTCATTATTGAAACTTTTTTCTAAAATAGAAGCAGATTTTTAACTTACCTGTGGTGCAAAAATTGAGTCATACGTGTATAAGAGCATACATTTTATGTCATTACTTGACAGTATACAAAAACTTTAAGTAGTATAGTATCTTCAGTAATACTTATAATCAACTTAAATAAATTTTTGAATTTCTGGTTTGATGTAGACTTCTGTTGCTTCCTACCCTCCAGTAATTTCCACCTTTTCATAAGCTGCTCTGCAATGCTTTTTTGCTTAAGACACTAAGCACTTGAGGAACTTATATCAGAGTTCAGACAGGGAGAATATTTGTTGGATGGTACTAAGCTTGAAGAATGAAGACAAGCTAAATTTATTCCAGGTTTCCTGTTCTGTTTTCTCTTTCTCTTTTCATAAGAGAAAGTTTATTAAATGATCCAACGCTGTGCCAGAGATGTGTACACCTATAGACAATCTAAGTGTTATCTGTAATGTAAATAGAGATCTTGCATCTTTGTAGCCACACATCTTTTTGGCAAGAGAAGCTTACTAATGAAAAAAGCTCAAACTGAAAATATTACACAGGTTACTTCTCTGAATAACCCAACATGGTGCTAATTTAGTGGTTAGTGCTCTTCAGGAAACTCGAGATCTATTTCCAGACAGACTTTCTTGTTCAAAGATTCTGTTATGACCTGGGAGCTTTGCCATGCACACTTGCATTTTGTGACAGACTGGCTCGTGTAAACCCCGTACAAACAGCCTCTGTAGAGCACTAGTATATCATACTTCCTGACTGGAAGAACAGTGGCAACTGACTTTATTAGTGAATGGGGAAAAGTGCTGAGGAAAGAAACCAACTCATATTTTAGATTTTATGTTGAATCTGTGGGACGGTAATAGAGGGTAATAGGTAAAATAATATTTTCAAAAGAAACTGGAAACTCAGTAAGCACTGGAGCCTTACTTTGCCGTTTTAGAAATATTTTGTGCAACTGCTCGCTAAGGCATTAGGAAAGGTTTGTGCTTTCACTTTTTATTAGCCTTTTGATTTGAGATTACTTGCATAGTGGGGGTTGTTCAGTTCTTGAGTTTTATTTAAGACTTCCTAGAAAAGTAACAGAAGTTACCATCTATGATTTTGATTCTTTTGTCTGCACTGCAACTTAAAGTCTAGATTCCTTATTTTATGAAGAAACATGTGGTATAGTTTAGAGAACTTTTAACTTTCTAGAGAGTATTCATGTATTTGAAGTCCTATGGATAGGTAAGACCGTTTTTCAGCAGCACTTAAATGAAAATTTAAAGTTTCTTTTGGAAATATTTCCAAATGTTCACAATAGTGTCTTTAATGCTGCCCTCAAATATGCCTTTGCTGTTCCTTCAACTTGGCTTCTCCCTGCTGAACTTGCCTTTTGGTATTAAGAATGTTTTGACTCCAAGGAAGATGCAGAGTGCAGAATGAATCATGCTGGAATGCTCAGTGAATTTGAAATAAGTAAAAATGCTTCTTTCAGGAAAGTCAAAGGTTTTGGGAAGGACCTTCTCTCAGTTACCAGACATTTACTTAGCCAGTTGGATAGTATTTGACATTTCAGGAGTTTAGTTCAGTGGTTAAAAGCAGCCAAGTTGCATATAGCCAGTAGAATAAACATGGGTTTGGGTTCATTATGTAGGAGAACATCGGCAAAAGTCATATCCTGACTTTTTTTTTGGTAAATCCATTTTCTATGTGGTATTATGCAGAATTTAATTCACCATATTAGAATAACAAGTTATTTCATTTTCCCCTGTACATACACCTATTCCAAAATACAATTTTCAAACCATTTCCATTTTATATTTCATGTTGCTTCTAAGTTTACAAAATGAGAAAACTGATTAAAAAAAAATGGTGCCTAGTGTAGTTTTTGTGTATAACAAATGAAAGTGTGTTACTGCTAATTTCTGTTTATCATCAGCAGCTATTTCTCCAATCGTCCATTCCTTTGTCTGTTCGTTGTGGCTTGTCCTTTTTCAACCACAATAAACAGATGACCACTAGGCCAGAAAACTTTCTTTGCTTCTGAGGACAAATAAATTCTTCTTTACAGTGCCAGGTTCTGTAAACTACATATCCTGCAGGTATGATGGATTTCGCAGAGAATACACAAAACATAAGTTTTAACATAAAGATTTAAAATTTACTTTTAAGCTAATTCCCAATGCTTGTTCAAATTTAACTGCTGGAGGCACTAGAAAGGAATCAGAGCTCTGCTAAGAGAGACAAAGAAAAACCAATGCTGATGCATTTCGCAGACTATGAAAGGACACAGATAAATTATAAGCATACCTGTATTGATAGCAAGTTGAGTATGTTTTGTTCAAACAAACTAACTGTTTCTAGAAATCACTAACAAAGTAGTATTTGGAGATAGAGTGGTGTACGTAATCTTTAACATTACTTGCTTTAAAATTTGAATATTGTGATCCAGGGAGAACATATGATGTGAAACACAATGTACTCCAGTGCCTGTAACAAATACATTTTTTCCTGAAGTTTGAGTAGCAAAACAGCATAGCTGTCAACAATTAGAATTTGTTTTTACCATTTTTTTCCTCTAATAAATTAAAAACCAGGGATATTATGTACATCAGAAAGGCTTGTACAGGGAACATCTATCCTAGTGGAGTCAACTACTAGAAATTCAGGAAGTTATATACAGTTGCTGTTATAGGCTTCACAAGTTCTCTTACCATTAATTTCATGATATCAGATGACAGTTGGATGTGAAATGGAGGGAGAAAAGGAGGAACTTGTATTAGATGTAGGCCTGGATACTATAGCAATGGGTGGTCTTCAAGTGTGCAAGAAGACAGTCCCTGCCAGAAAGAGATTCATCATAAATGCATATGAGGTAGGAAAAAAAAAAAAAGTTATGTCAAAACCAATAGGTCATGTAAGGCCAAAGAAATAATTTTTAAAAAAAATCCTTCATTACACATTATACAGAAATAAATATGTTTATTTTTACATTTTATTCCAATACATTTGTTTTACGCATTATTGTTTCGTTGGCAGACGTACTTCAGATGATGGGACGTGCAGGCAGACCACAATTTGATGACCAAGGCAAAGCTGTAATTCTAGTTCATGATATTAAGAAAGACTTCTACAAAAAATTCCTTTATGAACCTTTCCCAGTGGAGTCCAGGTAAAGCTGAAGCAATCAGAAAAGCTAATCAAACTGTCAACAGTAGTAAACATGAAGTATACAGAAAAGTAAAATATTCTTGTGTTGAATATCTTCTGAATATCAGAGTTCTAGAGTAAAATGATTAAAAAAAAAAAAAAGAAATCTATCCTTCTATCCTTTCTTCCATGTGTCCTGAAGCACTGTTAACAATTTAGTTCATTTCTAGGTAATACTACCAATGCTTCTCTGCTTCTGGTTCTTAATAAACTGTTCTTCAAGGCAAGTGTGCAGGACATTTGTGTATGATCCTCACAACTCTCTCTGAAATTCCATTACAGATTTCTAATGTGAAAAATAACAGACCCAATAGGTGGCTTTCTAACACTTTTCACCTGGAAAATGTGTACAGTTATATCACACATTCTTAAAAATCTCACAGGATCAAAACGAAGTGTGCCTAGTGTAAATGATTACTAAATTTCACTGCACATCATTAACTTCTGAATTGTGAGATTTTTGTCAGAAAACATAGAAAAACCATCATTTTGCTGCCTCTCTGAACATAGGTGAGTTTTCTGTCCAGCAGAAAGTAACCTGTGCCTTGATTCTTATAACAGTAACTCAACAAAAAGCAAAACCAGTTAAATAGATCTCCTATAAATGCATGTTCCATGGATAAATTCTTAGACTTCTTTTTAAACATGAGCATTAATGAAAGCTTTTGTCAGCAACGAGGAATTCACAGTATTGTTCTCCTATAGAAGCTTAGTCCCTCAACATTAATTGGATGTCTGTCTGATTGGGAAATTTGCAGGAGTTTGGAAGTGCTGTCTGCCTGTGAAATGTAGTTGAAATGAACAGGTGTATTTCAGGGTTAATTCTGTGCTGCACACAGGGTCGTATATAATTTGTTTGCAGAGAATGTGGAAGCATGTATTTCATTTCCCTAGGAAGCCAAGCCATACTTACTACATAAAGTTGTATATCCGCTTATCACAAAAGGCTAGGAGTTGAACATTTTAAAAATAATAGCTCGTTAGTCAGAAGAGTAGCATGATTTAACAGTTCATGTTATATCCAGACTATAAGGTGCTAGAATAAACCAGGAAGTCTCCTCATAAGAAGGTAAGCACTGTTTGTAGATAATGAAATAATATCTTCAGTGTAATAGTCACTTCTTGTTCCTGTTTGGAATACTGTAACTATTCCATTCTCCTAGTAGGTCATTTTGTGTTTATATATTTATTAATATCAGCAGTTTGATATCCTTCACTATATAAAAAACCTTACTTGATGAACTCTCAGATGAAGATTCACATGTTAATGGTGATCTCATTAAGTCATACATAGGATGTGATCTGATTGGCTCAGAGAGTTGTTGTTCTGTACTTCTATCATCATCAAAGATACTTGAAGAGCTTCATAGCTTCAAAGATGAACTTTGGAGGGGTTTTTTTGAAGTATTTTAGTTTTGGAATGCTTTCTAATCTTCTACCAGAGAGCAGATTTATCAGCTCTGTGTAGTACTTCCAATGTTTAAAATTAAATTTCAGATTTTTTTAATTACAGATTTTTCTGAAAGTGATTGTCTGTGCATTAGTTATAATTCTTGAGTATACAACTTGTATGACAGGCCTTGTGCTCTCACTGGTCATGGGTTTGAACTACAGACTCATTCCTAATTATTGTTTACTTTTGGCAATAGGAAAAGAACAGTCAGAAAAGTATAAGGATTATAATACAGGAAAAATCAGGCTAATCTTTAAAGATATTTACCATTCCATGACTGAACTGCAGCCAGGCAGGATCTCATTAGATACCCAAGTTAAGGTCTGTGTTCCATTTAATGAAACTAAAACAGTGTTTTACTCTGCAAGAATCATTTTAAACTGTATTTGTTCTTCTGTGTTTGAGTTTAGGCCTTTTTGGGTAAAACCAGGTTTGTTTCCTTGTTTGTTTTCTCCCTACGTTCAGTGAAGATGAGGTAAAATCTGGGCTAGCATTTTTGATGTAATTTTAATAGCCTCTCAAGTATCTGCCAGGTATTAGATAAGCTATTGCCACTGTTTCATTTCCTGTTTGTCTTTCTGTATGATTTTCTGTTGGATTAAACCAACATGATCATATGGTCAACATACAGTATTCAGAAGTTATCACTGAGTAACTCCATCTGAATGCATTCCATGAATTACTTAAACATGTGCATTCTTGGTCCAATCAAAAAATAATTTGAGCTTCATACCAATATCATGTAAAAAAGATGACTGACCTTGCAATTACATCCCATCTTCCCTTCTTCTCTTCCCCTCTTTCACTGGAAAATAAATACGTAATATTTTCTGATTTAAAGTAATAAACCTTTTAATGCACAAGTCTACAAGCTATATTTATTACCTGTCTCTGTGATTGTAAAGTTAGCAAAATCCGCTTGTTTCCTGTTCTTCAGCTTGTTAGACGTGCTGGCTGACCACTTGAATGCTGAAATTGCTGCTGGAACTATTACTTCTAAGCAGGATGCAATGGATTATATCACTTGGACTTATTTCTTCCGACGACTTATAATGAACCCAACGTGAGTATAAAATACAAATGCAATTTAATCTAAAGGTAGCTTGAGGGTAGAGTTGATCCAGAGGTGATCCTGCTGCTGTTGGAGCCTAGAGTAGTTAGCAGTCTCTAGTGTAGGAGCATTACTGGCCACACATGGAATAAAACTTGTATGCACATTTTTTTTCTCTAAATATAAATGCATTTTTGGCAGATAACTTGTGTTACAATTTAGTAACAACTATAAAATAGCATTATTGAGAGGGCTATTTCAGCATCCCTAAGATAAAACTGCAGATTATCACATTCTTCTAGATATTGTTTATAATGTGTTACTTTTTTCTTTTCTTTTTGGCTACCACGTTGATATGTTATGCCCAGTTTTCACTAGAAAATCTACGAATATTGAATTTTGCTAATAAATAAGAGAATAGCTATCAGCTGTTTGACTGTGATAAAGTTTACTTTCATTAGGGGTTCCTGGTGAAACCATGTGTGCAATATTTTCCATGATTGATATCATCCTGCCTTGTTCCAGCTGGTATGCAGATCATTCTGAGCTGTTCCAGCAACTAGCCTGCCTTTGCCACAACATTGTTTTGGTTAAATAGTATGTTATATGTCATGTGATCATTCACCCACCAAAATAATGTGGCAAATGAAGAATTAGGCATTTCTTGATGTATTCCAGAGTATTGTATTCCTGAAATCATGCTACTATTATACTGCTTGTGTGAATTTTCAGTTGGATTCTTTACAGGCAAATGATGCTGGAACTTTCAGGTGATAAAAGACAAAACAATAACTTTCTTTAATTCTTTTTTCAGTCTTCATTCATTAGTTTCGAATTCTATACCTAGCTCTGTTCTGAGAATCTCCCACAGAACAGAATGTCCATCTAATCTTCTTGGGAAATCTAAAATGCAGTGTTAGAACATACATTTATTCATTTTGCTAGTGTGAGATGTTTCTGTCTGAGAGGGACAAACAGATGAATTCTCTTTTCACCTAGGTTAGATGAAAGTAAAGCTGTGATCCAAACCACAACTAATGTTGAAAACTGTATTTTCTCTTTTAGTATAAAGAATAAGTGATGTTATTTTAAAATGTCTTACTATTGCATTGCTCTACAGAAGTGTTGGTTTGTACCTATCTATGGTAGGTACTATTCTAAGACAAAACATATGACCCATAGGTAAATGTAGTATGATCAAATAGACAAGTTCTCCCACAGTAAAAGAGGGTTCCCGCTGGAATGGATTTGATCTGTTCACTAAAGACCATCTTTTTCCCCAGCAGGTTCTTTAATGTGTAGTGTTACGGCAAGTTAAGTGTGAAGTTGTCACGTTTGGGTGCATTTGTGCTCTTCAAGTTGTGCTATACAAAGGGTGTTCTAAGAAAATTGTGAAAATCAAACCCATTATTTCTTAATGGGCAGCAAGGTCATTATAGAGAGAGAAAAACTGAACAGATGTTGACTAGCCAAGTCCATCATGGCAGGATAGGCGTCAAAGTGAATTTTCTAATGAATTTGGTATCTTTTATTGGAACACCACACAACCAGGCTGGAAGAGTTCTCAAGTTTTTATGCTTTTCCCGGTGTCTGATCCACACAGAAGTACTCAACATTCCTTTAGTACTCAGTCATGCAGAGACAAAAATGAAGGACTTTATTGACTCTGCCAGAGAGGTCAATTCTGGATACCAAGCACAAAAGCAATGGATGTGTACATTTTTCTTTGCTTTGATGTGTTAATAATTACTAAAAAGTTTCATCCAAATTTACTAAACTTGCCAGTTAGTAGCATTCCTGGACATACATGCTATACGCAGTATTTTAATTGAATCAGTCTTTGAATGAAATACATCAAAAGAAAACTGAAGAGTTTTATGAAGTCAGTGCTGGTTAAGATAACTTCTGGTAAATTGCAGTGCAGTAATGGTGTTTACTGTGCCATAAATGAACATATGAAATACTTGATAATACCAGACAAGAGCTATTTGTGCACTTCAATAGTTCAGAGGTTTAGGAGGGTATTTTTTTCACAGGGGCTACATTTTGTTTTGGGTACTTACACAGTAGCTGCTCAGTGTCACTTGATACAGTGTTCTTTATCATGTCCTGCCCTGAAGCAATTTTGTTGACATTCTCTCCATCATGAAACAACAGTTATTTTCCAGCCACCAGGTGACTGACTGTACCTTAGTGGTAAATAAGTAATTCCCATATGCATGTTTGGTTAATTGCCTTGGGATTCTTTGGCATGAAAGGCATTGCATGTGATGCTGTAAATCTCCAAAATAATGGTCTTAGGTAATATGCAGAAGATTTATAATCTTATTTACTGCCAGTTTAAGCTTGTACATTAAAGGTGCATAAAGAAATCTAGGATCATTCTATTCCAAACCAGTACCATAAAGTGCCTTAGTTACAATCTAAGTAAATTGAATTATTATTTAAATAATTAAATTATTTAATATTAAATATTAAATTATTATTTAAATAACAATTCAACCTACTTTTACACCGAGATAAAGATCAAAGTATAACGTGCCCTTTTGCTCTAAGTTGCCCGGTTTTTTCTAAGGATGTAAATAATTAAGATGTTTTTTTGCAGCACACAAGATACTTTGTTAGTCTTGTAATAACACCTTTAAAAATAGTGTTGTTAAAAAAAAATAAAAACTGCACGTTCGAACACTTTTTTTCATCAAAGTTTTAACTTTCATATCTGATTAATCTCTGTATCCTGCGATCCATGAAATGTTTTTTATCTGTATAGTTAAGAGAAATAGTTAAGCTGTTGATTTGGGGCAGTGGAGTAGCTGAGTGCTAGTTTCAGTCAGCAGCATGCTGAGTAGCCACGTGCATGCTCACGTTCAAAAGATGATTTTTGAATTTGTAGTTTGTCTAAATTTCTGTTCTATTTCAGTCATGAACTATAATGTGTTCTCTGCGTACAACTTAAACCTTTATGTTCTCTACTTAGTCAAGATCATGTTTAAAGACTGATCAACTAAGTCTTGTTCTTTGAAGGGAGTTATTTTGAGAGGCTCATCTGTCACAGCTAGCTGACTGAAGACTTAGGCAGATCTTCTTTCCTTGGCTGGAATTCCTTGACTGTTTCATTCTTTTACCCGTATAAAAGATAATAATCTGCAACTTTCTACAAAAGAGAAATTGCTACGGGAAACATCTTCTGTAAACCAGGTTATATTTTCCAGATACATATGCAGTAAAAGGGAAATAGAAATTTACAACATATGTAAAGCTGGGCAGAATCAGCTTTCATCTGGAATGTTAATTTTTAGATGTTCTGAGAACATACATCTTACCACTCTTAAAATCTGTGCGGTTTTATGTATTTTTATATGTGTATGTATCTATACATACACACTTGCTAAATTAATTTTCTATGTAAATTCCTTCTGAAAACATGAAAAAAATATTAATTCTGGCAATTATTATAAATGTTTTTCACTTTATCTCAGTCTTTTACTATCTTAGCAAAAGAATGTATCATAAACTATAATTAAATTATCTCAAACTGATGTTGTTATCTCCGGTCATACATTTATATTTCCCTTTAAATTTTCTTTTCTCCAATGATGCTCCAAAATTAATACCTCGTATTTATTTCCATGAAAACTGTAGTAGATATGAGGAGCATAATAACACTGTTTGAAAAAGCAAATTCTTAGCCACAAAACATGATTTCTTAACATTAGCTATACATTTTCACCAGCAATGAACAAGAGCCTGTATGCCACATTCATAGAAATCTGCACCAGTGGAACTGACATATTCACAGCTGTTATGACGGCACTGTTGCTAGGAAAATATTGCCCATGCAATCTGTTTTTCATTGGCTCAAACAGAGGAAATCAGAAAGCACCAAATCTGGACTACGTGGTATGACAGTCCAGCCAAGATTTGGCAATGCATTCCTTGGTATTGGTACTTGGTATAAGTGATAAGAAGCCTGGTGTTGTTTTGTTTCAGTAGAAAGACTGTCTTCTCCAGCCTCACTCTGGATGTTCACTCCTTCAGCTTAGTCAGCATTGTGATGTAGTGATCAGAGTTCATTATTTGTCTGGGTTTCAGGAAATCCAGAGGGATCATCTCTTTCCTACCCAAAAAGGCAGTGCACGTTATTTTACCTGATGAGGGTTATATCTTGAACTTTTTCTTCACTAGGGAATTCATATGTCACCACTCCATGGACTGCTGTTTTGATTCTGGCTAGTAGTGGTGACACCACACCTCATCTCTATAATGATGGAAAGTGTCCATCCAGGAAACTATCATCCTCAGCCTTGTATTGCTTCAATAGGTCCAGTCAAACTTGCATACAGTGTTCTTTCAGCTCCTGTTTGGGCATTTTTTGGGAACCACCTGGCTCAAACTTTGCAATATTTCACTGTTGACGCCATCATTTCTAATGCATTGAAGCCAATATTCAGCTCTGTATGAAGTTACCTTGCCATAATCTGCTGATTCGTATAGATGCAGGGATTGAGACACTCTTCATTTTCTGGTAAAACAGTTGTGCATGGCCATTCAGAACATGACTTGTCTTTCACATCGCTGACGCCAGTGCTGAAACACATTACCCACCACCTCACTGTGCAGACATCTACTGTTTGTTCTCCATAAACATTCAACAACTGTCAATGAGGATTGATGGATACAGTTTTTTTACACATGGAGAAAATCAGTGCCACATCTTTGCTTCATACACTGTGTTGCCATCAGTTGCACGATAACAAAATGTAATGGAGTTTTGGTGGGGAGGTTCAACTTCTACTTCCATACCACCAGTATTTTCCTCTCATGTCATGGAACAACATAATGAAATAGGAGGCACTAATTTTGTAGCAACCCTTCTAGTGTGAATAAAACAGCATAAGAAAAATGATGGTTAACATTGTTCCATAATAGTTTTTGGTATAAAAGTGAAATCAGTCAGTCAGTCAGACTAGAATGGTTTGTATAGAATACAGGGACAAAAAGCACAGACTTTTAGAACTTGTTTGGAATTACATCAGAAGGTGGGTTACTGATGGAAGTTTAATTAACTTAGATGCTAAGAAAAGATGGAAAAGTTTAGCAGCAGATACGAAGGACATAAGATCAGAAGGTAAATGTAAGAATTAGCTATGTCCATATTTGGAGTTACTAAACTGATGTTTCTTAGCTTGGATTCTCCCTTTCACAGAAACACTTAGACCTTTGTGTATGTGTATGTACTTCCCTTTGTAAATAACACAGCTGTATGTACGTTATTATGGACATAACAAGAGTTTGTTCTTTTAAATGGAGTCACAGTGATGTGAAAACTATAGGAAGGTAGTTGGCTTTTACCAAACTTCATGCAAATGAATTTCTTCTGATTCTCCCAGACTGGGAAGCCTTGGACTGATGGGTCCACATCCTAATTGCCCAACCTGCTCTGGTTCTGTATGAACACAAGGCTCAGGAGATCTTCCCATTCTGAAAGTGAATTCATGTAATTGTCTTATTGCTCTTGGATATGATTTTCCTGGACAAATTATCTATCTGCGTAAATTATAGAAGAAAGAAATTCTCAATCAATATGCAAGCAAATTTACATGTACCTGTTAACTCTGGTTTCTTACCTTACAAATGACTTTTGGAAGGTGACTCTTGTAAATATTTTAATTGGAAGCACTGTTGTGTTGGTACCTCCTGCCGGAGGTAATGCAAATGAAATACTAAAATCTAATTAAAGGTAGAGGAGTGTCTGACAAAGCATTCTTCATACATGGCATAAGCAAATGTATGAATGTAATAAATCAATGTGTACAGTTAAAATACAGATAGATATTGCCAATTGAAAGCAACTGTCTGTGCTTCTCCTATGCTTATTCATAATCAAATTCATCTTTCAGGACTGTAAAGCATCAGCAAGTGCACATTCTGGAAGTCAAGTGAATGCAGTCTTTCATGCTTTTGTTTCCAACGGCCTTCCAACTAGCGAGTTTCTTTTTTTAATATTTTTGGCTGACTCTGCCACTGATTTTCATTATGTGTGTCCCTATTATTACCGTATAATCTGAACATAAAAAACATGGTGCTGTAACAAATGACTTCACAGCATTGACAGTTATAGCAGGATCATTTCAAGGCCGATGAAAAATTTCCCAGAGAGATCTCAGGTCAGGTTTACATAAGCTAAACAGGAAATGATTGCCACTATTCACATTAAATCCTAAATGTTTTGTGTAACTTCATCTACATTTTATGTTCCTGCATGTCTCTCTATCTTTTGCAGCTGATGAAATTCCACACTTCCTTAGGTTAGAGAAATAAGTTTATGTTTCATGGTTTGTTGTTCTTACTAAGCTTTACAAGGTTTGGGATTTTTAAATATATTATTTTATAGGAGTTTTTGATTGTTTAAATTTTACATACTTTGTAAATTCTTATGATACCTAGGGGTTTGTTATTGCTTTTTCCCAATGGACTACTAATGGAAGTTAGCCTGTCTAGCCCATGTGCTAGATGTTGTTAGGATAAAACTGCCTTTGACTTTCACACCTCTCAGGGGACGAGTAATTGTTGTGTTCAAACAGCCTGTAATTGTGATCCCGCTGGCTTTCTCAGTACGCTTCTGGCTATTAGAATCATTAAACAACTCAGCACCTGTTAACAGCATTGTAAATATTCAACCCTGCTTGTGTGCAGGTTGAGTCCAATATAGGAGAAGGCTTACAGAGCCCAGCCTCATAAATTAGAGCTTCTGACAAGTCAATTATTGTGAAACTGGGCTTCACTGTGAAATAAATGAAATGGTGTGCTGATAAAAAGGTAGGCTGTCTGTTTATAGCAAAGGGAAAATAATGACTAGATGATTCAATGCAGTGAGCATGAAACTGCATTGTTTTTATTCTTTATCTGTAATTAAATAGTTAGGTAATATAGCTTCCTAGAGGAACTCACATACAAAGCAGTTTTTATGTTTGGAGCATACCATCATGTAAAATTCTACTTGCTTTTATGGCAGTGCATTCAAAATACCATCTAATGTCTACACAATGCCTCTCTTTTTGCTAATGATTTTAACATAGTTTTTCTAGATGAATGGCTCTGCTCTTTTATTAAAGGAAATTGTGCTGAATGATCAAGAAGCTCCTGTGGATATGCTCAAAAATATATTTACCCTGTTATAGATAGTAATTAAAACACAGCAGTACCACATCATTCAAGATTACAAATAATTTAAGATTTTTCTTCACATTGTTTTGTTTGCACTAGGCACCTAGATATTTACATCTCTGACAATAACTTACTGAAAATCTGCAAATTTTAAATTCTTATACTTTTAAATGGCTTTATAATGCATTCTATCATTAAGTCTTCAGAGCATGGTATTGAAAATTAAACTGCAAGATGAAATCTCCTTGAATTAATGTCAATTTTTGATTGTTATTCAATTTAAGATTGAATTACAATCTTAAAAAATAATTTCATTGTATTGCTTATATCCCTCTTCTCTAATTTTGTCAGTATTCATCATCAGTGTTCTGATACTGCAAATAATACTGCTGAAATAGTACAATGGAAGTCCGTAATACCACGACAACAAAGTGCCTTAATTAGACATTTAAGTAGTGCTAGATTCAATTCGGAGAAAAATACCAATGAATCTTTAGTGGTTTACACCTATAAAATAGAAAATCTTTTTACACCCATAAACAATGTATGTAGTTAATTTGCTTGGATTGTTTTCAGAAGGTAAACAAAATGATACAGAGAAATTTCTACAAATAAACAGAAATTATGGTTTTTTGCTAAAATGTCACTGGGAAAAGGTGATCTTTTTATGTCATTGCTGTTTTACTTCAGTAGAATCCATGACTTTAATGAAAATTAAGTTGCTGAAAATGATTACTTTTGCTGCAAATTAGTTTTCCTTGCATAAGGTCAGTAATGTGTGGTTGTTTATCATATAAAAGTTCTTAGTCAACATAGTTACTTTTTTGTTTTGTTTTGAAAAGCAGCTGTGATTTAAATATTTAAGATCATCTTATCATGAACCGAAATAAAATACCATGATGCTGAATATGAATACTCCACAGCCAAATCTAGAGTTTGGTGCCTCATGTAACTGACTGTCTCCGCAGAACAGATTTATAATCTTTTTTTCCATGGTAGTAGTGTTTTACTTCAACTTTGTTCAATTATAAGTGAACATTCAGTGAATTAACCCCATAATTTACAATTAACAACAAAGGAAAAAAAAAACATAAATAACTGTATTGCTATTTAGCATACAGGTTTTTTTCAGTTATGCTAGTGCTATTCTAAACTTAGGTAAAGAAATGTTAAAGTCTGTTTAAGAAAATAATATTGCTTACTAGATATATGAAAAAACAGTCATGAAAGTGTGCTTCTGGTACTTAAATCACAGGTCCATCTTTTGAAATTTGCTAAAAGCAGCATTACAGTAAGGAGAGTAGAGCTTAAATCAAGGAATGGGGTTCTTCTGCCCCAAATACAGCATCAACAGCTGAATTGATTATCTAAACTCCCTTTTTCAGTCAGTGGTCACATTTCACCTTATCCTGTAACAGAAATCTGAAATACCTCAAATGAATAGCATTCTCTAAATGCATGCTTCTCTCCACTGACAGTAAGGAGAGTTAAAAAGACTAACTCAGGTTTAGATGTAACTATGTAAAATCAACTGAAATTAATCTCAACACGCTGTTATACAGCCTGTTGTACACCTGCACAAAATAACACTGAAAGAACCTAATCTTCATTACACCATGTGGCATTGTTTCCAGTGGGAATGCTGAGTGCACAGTGGAAACAGTAGGACATTTAGTAAAGCAGCCAGTAGGAACAAAGGAGCATCTTTCAGTATTGCAGCAATCTCAGTCTTCTGTATGAGTGACAGTAATTTCCAGAATTAAATGAACGGAGACAAGCTTTTTTACTGTGCTTTTTAATAACCTGATAGATCATTGTTTTGTTTTGCTTTTTTTTCCACCTTTGAAATTGCAGAATTTGCTTATCTTTCTTAAATTCAGTATTTTGAAACTTTCTGAGTCTGCTCAGTTTCAGTTTGAGTATAAAAGTTACTTTCAAAATTTATGCCTTTGTAACAAGGTCTTGTTGCATTTTTATCTGTGGATTCCAGGGTACAAGTTCTCCCTGAAATTGTGCTAGTTTGTGTGAGTAAGAATCTTACAATATATCTTAAGTTCTACCATTAAGGTGCACTACCTTCAGTCACTTTTTCTTTCTTATACACTTTGAATGTTTTAACACGCTTTATAAACTTTCTTCCTTAATACAGATAGCAAAGAAACACTGTTAGTACATGCAGTTCACCCAAATGTTTTCTACTTGCAAAAGAATATGTGAAATAAACGCATTGACAAATACTCAATTCCATAGTATTAGTTATTAAGTGATTTTAACTTTGATAATAAAATAACCAGAATATAAAACAAATATTAACATTTGGATTTGTGTAAGTTTTCTTTTTCAAGAGCTGTCGCTATATGTCCAGCTTTTATTTTCAGAGTTCTAGAATATAAGAACATTTGCTATTGTGGGCGGGTTGTCTTCCTACTTCTTTAAAATGTTTGCTTATTCGTTTTCAAACTTACATAATCAGAAAATTATGCAATGAGGAAGATCTTCCCACTAATAAAATGTAGCCAGTCCAGTTCTGTTTATATCAACCTTCCGACTAACAAACAGATAAATAACTGTTTTTCTATATGTACATGTTATTATTATTTTGGTTATTCACACAATCCATATAACAACCATGAATTTCTTGTTAGAATGTATCAGGGAATAGTTCTGTATGTAATTGTTTAATGTGCATGTTTGTTGTTCCAGGCGTGTGTATGTATTATAACAGCCTTGTTTTTCCTACAATATGTTATTGTTTAAAATTTTCAGTGTGATATAAGTACTTGCATGATGCATCTGTTTTCAATTCTTCCAGTTACTATAACTTGGACAATGTGAGCCATGACACTATGAACAAATACCTCTCAAGCCTTGTTGAGAAATCCCTCTTTGATTTGGAATGTTCCTACTGTATCGAAATTGGGGAGGTAAGACCAATGTGTGTACTAAGATACATGCTCCTAAAAATTAGGAACAATTTAATCCATGCTCCTTATTTGAAGAGTTAGTTTCTCTCTGGAGCTATTTCTAAGACTGAATTGAAAAGTCAGCTTAGTCAGGTTGGCTGCTAAGTTATGATGCTAAACCATTTTTACTGTACTCTCCTATAAAGTAGTCTTAAAATATCTTACTGTGCACGTTGAACTGTGTAAGAAATGCATGTATTTGATTACTCTCCTAACAGGATAACCGCAGTATTGAACCTCTGACATATGGCCGCATTGCTTCCTATTACTATCTGAAGCATCCAACTATTGGGATGTTCAAAGATCAGCTGAAACCTGAAAGCAGTGTTGAAGAATTGCTCTTAATTCTGACTGTAAGTTATGTTATTTTCTTAATTTATGCATATGTAGTTCATGACTCTTAAAGATATTTACAAGTGTGAGAAGAAACATCCTAAAATTAAGAAAAGCCTTTCTTCCGTGATTTGTAATTTCTTTTTTTGTTGTTGTTGTCATTGTATTGAGTAATATAACTGAATCATTTTTGATGTTTCATGTGCTTAGTTGAATGAGTTGTCTGTTTCTTTTTTGTCCATTTATAATCTTCAGAATATGCACAAATCCAGTATTTGTTTGTTTTAAGTTAGGGAGGGTACTGAAATCCCAGAGTAATAACTGTGTATCATCATCCCTTATTTGTACCAGAGCCGTAACTTTGCTCTGGGGCAACCTGGAAGATAGAGCAGCTTTTTATAAATTTGGAGACATTTGAAGAAGATCCATATCCCAAAATGCTTTCCTTACAGTTTCCCAAGCACCTCACGTTTCCTGAAGTCTTTCTCTGCAATGTGCCAGCTCAAATGTTTATTCTGGTAACTGTTTGTAATGAAGTGCAATGCGAAGCAAAAGGTCTCAGGGTACAAATTCAGAGGTACAGATTATAGTATAGTGTGATAGTATTACATGTCATCATAAATGACATATGTATTATAGTCATAAATGACTGCACATGATGACAGGTAAAACATAAATATGTTTATTTATATATATATATATATATATATTTAAATTTACATATTTTACATATTTTTAAAAATTTATTCTTTTATAGTTAGAAAATCTTCTATTTCAAGCACATATTTTGAAGGAAGAAGTACCACAACACTATCATGGAAAACCATATATGATTAAATTCTCTTCTGTGTTATATTTTATACTAGTGGCCCGAATTCTTTAATAACTATATTTCCAAATGTTGACCTCAAAGTCAGGAGTCCCAATTCTGTTTGTTACTTCTATATTTATTGTTTTGACACGCTGCCAAAACTTTTCGGAAGAGAAATAGAAGCAGAGAAAAATAAAAATAGTGCTATTCAACAGTTTACATCATAAAAAACCCAATCAGCATTTTATGACACCAGGAAAGCCACTTTTCTAGTACAAAGATTTCTTCCTGACAAATTTAAATCACCTGCTGCAAACATTCGGAGTGTTACAGCTCAGAAATAAAGGCCACAGTAATCTTTTGTAATGGAAAGTGTTAGACAGCCTAAATAGGGAGTTACTGTCACTGACCCTGCAGTATCTGTTCTTCTGTTGTCAGAAAACATTGTAAATTCTATGAAATAACATGCAGTGTATTCTCAATTCAGAATGGTAGTCTTCCATGACTCTTGTATATTCTGTATGTAAAATAACTGAAATTTTAAAAAGAAATATCCACAAGGATCACAAGTTGAATAATATAATATTCAGTATTTAATGTAAAAGGGCTTTACTCCAGCTGCTGTCTTTATTTAAAGTATCTTTTTCTCTCTAGAGAAAATTGTCTACACATAGAAACTTTTTTTTTTTTTTTCCCAGAAATATTTGGAGAGGGAAGCTTGAGAATAGAATTGGCAGATATGGAGGGATGTTTCATGACACTGTGTAAGCTAATGAGTAACATAGAGAAGATGAATGATGCAAACAGATCTTAGCGATGTCTGTCTTATGCCAGGGCTCCTCATCCATGTTAAAAGTTTACATCTATGAAGCACAAAGAAAAAATAGCTAATATTGCAGACAAAACCCAAGACCCTAGTGTTGGGCAGAAATTGTAAAGTGCAAAACGTATTAGTTCTTTCTACATTATTGTTTGTTGGTTTTTGTTTTGTTTTTCTGGAAAAGTAATCTTTCGAATTGTCTATTTACAATCTTAAGAGGAATGAAACTGAAAATCAGATAGGGGTCAAGCATGCCAAATGTGTCAGTTTGAAAGATGACAAGCATGTGTGAATACTGGATGCCATTATAGCTGACAGTTTTTCCTTTTTATGCAGATGTTGATTTTCATAATTACTACTGGAATTACTGTTCGTACTTGTTAAAGGTGTAAATTGAAAGGTTTTTTTTTTTCAATTTGATGTTGTGCTGAAAAGAATTGCCGTTTCAGCAGAGTTATTGCCAAGGATTTTTTTTTCCACTAAACACTGTGAATTAATGAGTTTTATAATTAAGGCAGTTGCTTCACACCTCTATTGTTAACCAATGACATTACATCTGCCTTGCTCCACTGGTGCCCTCCTCCTTCTCATTGAAGCATTTAGCAGTTTTGGCAATGGGGAATTACATGGCATGGGGTAAGTAGTCTAATTAGGTATAAGTGAAAATCCTGGGGGAAAAGGATATTTAAAAAGTAATTTGAAGAATCTCTTAATGATGCTGGAACTGAAAGCTATAGTTATAGTGAAAAAGGCTTCTTGTTGCAAAACATGGTTATGATTGTGATTATTCCGATTATCATTCAGTTTCAAAGTTTTGAATTTTGAATTGTATTGTTTAAAAATAACTCTCCAAAGAATTTCTCAAATACAGTTGCAGGATTTTGTGGATATGATATATGGCATTGCTCATAATCTTGCAAACCTTTAGACATTTACCAGTTGGTATAATGTATATATCATATACAGTAGAAGGCAGGAGTATCCAACTGTAGCAAAGAAAATCCAAACATTGTGGATTTTTTTTTCCCGAATTGTCAGAGTGTACCTTGAACAGGAGCAACAGTTTGTTTAAGACAAATCCAGGAAAAAAAGTAAAATTGCATTCAAGAATTCAGAAAATTATGATCACATTAAAGGCTTTAATCTGAGTGTGATTAAGAGATTCTGAGTTTCAGATTGTTATCCTGTAATGCTAATGAGAGAATTGTGGATTGCATAGGAATGAATTGTCACATGAAAACATAGTTTTGAGTCATTCTGTTTCCACTACTGATGAGTTTCTCAAAAAAGTCACTTGATGCTAAGATTTGTTTCCATTTAGTAGTCAACAACATTCATAATCTTCCCTAGTATCCATTCTTTTCTCTATCTTTAATTTATCTTTTCATTTGGTCATCTGGTAGTGCTTTGAGAGATCCAATGTGTTGATTCTTTTTCATTGTGGTTGGGTCTTGATAATTTGTTTTCATAAACAAGAAAGTGGCACATGACAACTAGCCTGCAGTCATTTTAAAATTATACTGTCAGTAATAAGTGATGCAGGTACTCTTACCTTTTTCTGTCTTTCAGTAAACCTATTCTTGAGGTGTTTAACCTGTTACAGGTTTGCAGGCAACATTCAGATTCATTTACATTTGTAACTGGCTTGCACTGAGCCAGTAATTTTTTCTGAGAAGAAGTGGTTAGCAGTAGTAGTAGTAATCTTAATCATTGCTGAGTTATGGTGCTTCTTGAATTGAGTGTTATTGAAGGGAAAGTATTCATGAATTATGACTGGTAGGCCGGTGTTTCCTGAGGTACATGAAGACCATCTCCTCTTATCTAAAAGTTAGTTGCAGACATTAAAACAAAAATCAGGATGAAATTCAATGGGAGGTACTTAGTAGAAATTTTTGTTATTTCCTTTACTAAAGTAGGAATCAGCACAATTTTTTTTTTTAATCAAATATGTTTTTTTGTATTTTGAAAAAAGGATGTCTGCCTTGGTTATGGATTTAGAACTAACTATGTTGGTTAGATCCAACAGCTTCAGAACTTTTTGTGATTCGCTGCTACTCTTGCCTGATTATCTGGCTAATGTTCTTATGTATTAAGCAAATACTTTGTAATTTCTGTTCATATCATGCTGTCAGTGTTTTACAGGCTGGTTCAGCCTGGTTCCATGACTAATGGGGAGAGGGGACCCATGGAACCCCGCCCCAAGAAAGGAAAAAGGGAAGAAGGAAAGGGTAGGGAGATGGGTCTAAAAACAAAACAGCATCAATGATCTGAGTAAAGCTAATTTTCTAAATAAGGTATCGGAATGCAAAATAACACAACGTAATTGGAATTGAAGCAAATAAATCAAATAAAATGAGAGAAAGTGTGTCCAAAAAGCAAAGGCCTTACTCTAATGCTGAAGGCAAGACGGCTATGGAGCAAACACACTGGTGTGATGAGCCAAAAGTGGAAAAGAGGGAGGTGTCTCTTGACACATGAACAGTTTTTTTCTTTTCCTCTGAGTAGCCAAATGATAAAACGCAAAGCAGTGCAAAGTCATCTGAGGTGCATCGTTCTTCTCTTCTTTCACTGGTATACCCAGAACTATTGATGATCCACAGAACTGGAGCATTAACTCTTCAACTCCCAGTGTACTACATGATGTTATGATGTGGAATACCAATAAAACCATGACACGTGCAGTGAAGGAGGTTGCATCTTTCAGTGCTTGTTTTATCCCCATGTTTCTCCTTATTTTTGTTTTCACATTCTATCTAAAAGACAAAGCTGGTTGATCTCCTTGTTCTTATTGTAACGTCTTTCATGTAAACTGACTATAACAGATTGTTTTCCTTCTAACTGGATTGCTTAGGGTAGAACTGGACAGAAAGCTGTCATTTCCTATGAAGGGACCACACAGGTTTTTGACTCAGTGATGAACTGTGTTGGAACTAGTTTTTGGTTGGATGCCATGACGTATTAGTAAATTACAAAAACATTGTCCAGGAGCAAGCTCGTGTAATACTACCCTGTAAGCCATGGCAGAGACATTGATTTTGCATTTTTTTAGCATACTATATAAAATCTGTTCTTTCTACTCTATGAACCTTTTCAGAAAAAAAAAATTAGATCATTTTTTCTCAGTCATTTTCTCTTTTATATATATGTTACATTGAACATATATATGTTTATGTGATAACGATTTTTCTTTATTCATGGCATAAAAGAGCAGCAGGACTGTATTCATTACAGTGATCTTGTTAAATATGGTATGTAATTGTAAAGAATTGTAAAGAATTGTAAAGTATTTCATCACAGATTTTATGTCAAATGAAAGGCAGTTACGTTACATTCTAACTTTTAGACAACTTACATATTTGATTTCACATATATTATGCATCATCAGTAACATGAGCATGACAAAACTGGTGAGGGGTCTGGAGCACAAGTCTTATGAGGAGCGGCTGAGGGAGCTGGGATTGTTTAGTCTGGAGAAAAGGAGGCTCAGAGGAGACCTCATTGCACTCTACCACTTCCTGAAAGGAGGCTGTGGTGAGGAGGGGGTCGGCCTCTTCTCCCAGATAACTAATGACAGGACAAGAGGGAATGGCCACAAGTTGCGCCGGGGAAGATTTAGATTAGATTTGAGGAAAAGTTTTTTCTCTGAGAGAGTGGTCCGGCACTGGAATGGCCTGCCAAGGGAGGTGGTTGAGGCACCGTCCCTAGCGCTGTTCAAGAAGCGTTTAGATGAGGTGCTAAGGGATTTGATTTAGTAGCTTGAAGGGTAGGGATGGTGGTGTGAGGATGGTTGGACTAGATGATCTTGTAGGTCCTTTCCAACCTAATGAATCTATGAATCTATGACAACAGTGGCCACAGTACAACCAGGAATAGGCCTCAGACATTTAGCATGACTTCTGATAACAGTAGAAAACTGTAACCACTAGCCATTAAATATTTAATTACAATAAATAAATTTCATTTACAATAAATGTATTAAATATTTATTTACAATAAAGTCTTGCCTAGGGCTGTTCAACTGTATAAATTTTATCCTAAATGTGATCATTTACAGGACCACATACATAATGTTTATACAGCCTGTATTGTCTGCATTTTAATACTTAAAAACATTTATGCCTTGGTACTTGTGCACTTAGAACATCCAAGGAGTATAACTGTTAGATAAAATAGTTAGAATATTGTATTTGGTTTTATGATAATAGAACAAAACGCTGTAGTGAATCCTAATGCCATCGAAATTTCACTCTCCTTATCCACTGTATTCCAGACATCTCTTATTTAGAAGAAATAGCGAAATTTGTTTTGATTTTTTTTTCATCGTCCCAGTAGGTGGAGCAGTTTTGAATGTGTAGTACTTGAATATAATCATTTTTGTAACAGAATGACACAAAAGTTTCTTATTTTTCTCTTTTCAAATGATTTTTTGATTTTCAGTTTGAAAACATCGTATGCCCTCCTTCCTAGAAAAGCACAATCACTTGGTAAATCAAGATGACAGTTCCCACCACTGGCAGCTAACTAAATGTGGTATAAGTCTTGCATTTTTTCAGCATCAATAAGAAAGAATTGCATTCAAAACCAGAAAATATATCCCATCTCCACACATGAGTTTCTGATTAACAAATCTCTTTTCTTTCTCCTCTAATCATCTTAATTCAGTTTTTGTCATTACTTGCCATTCTGAAAAACTGAATCAATACTCACAGAAGTTAAAACTTATTTTAAAGATGAATGTCAGAAACCTTTGAGTTCATATCCAAACAGGCTTAAAGACAACAATCGTTATCTTAAAAATAATACAGTGTATTTGATTTCTTATTATATCTAATTTGGTTTTGTTGTTGTTGCAGTGCAGCATGCAACGGAAAATGTCATAGAAGTGTATGTAGCTATGATAGTGAGAGCTGGTAGGTTCAGACTGTTTCAAACAGCTGTAGCAGTAACTGTTACTGTCAGAAAAATGGGGATATAAGTTCCTTTCTCAGGAGCTACAGTTGCAGCTATATCAACAAAACACTCACATTTACTGTTTTGGTGAGCCCGGAAGTTACAGCACTTCTGTCTGCTAGGGTAAGTTGTGAGTTCTCTGCTGATCTTGTACTGCGGATGTGAACATTGGCTGCCATCTGTGGTGAATCAGTACTTGCTTTGGTGTGTATTTGCTGCTGTGCAAGTTCAGTGGTAGCAAGCGTGGTTTAGCTGCTTAGTACTTAGAACTATAGACAGTTCAACTGCACACCAATTTATTATATTTATTTATTTATCTATTTTACTGGTCTCTAGTTACTGGTTTCCATTTTACTAGAATTACATTGTTACACTATAAATTACAACATATTGCTACTGAATTTGTTTTCACAGAAATCAGTGCAGTCAGTGACAGTAACTCATCCTTAATGACTGCTGTTTTAAGTACTCACGAATGTTTTTCTCTGTTGGCAAAGACGTTTTTCCACTAGCTTGTAAAACTGTTAAGGAAATGAATTTCCCATCGTAGCCTGTTCTCTGATAGGAACTGAAACTTATGGATAAGGAGCTGAAACAATTGCATCATACGGGATTGGTATCCAGTATAGACTGTGTCTTTTACGTAGTAGTTTGAAAATAAAAAAAGGACATAAGAGGATTATTGAGTGGTCCTTAATGAAGTATCTGTCACTTGTATGTTCTGTATTTACATTTAGATTCATTCCTTGTTTCATTCTCTTCTCTTTTTCTTTTTTTTTTTTCTGATGGGACCTGCCTGGCTTCAGAAAGTTGAATTTGGTTTTAAATCTTGATGTTATGTATTATTACAGGTTAGAAATTAGTCTCATATGGAGTCCCTAGTATTTACAAGTGTTTAATTTCCCAATTACTTAGGTAGGTTTTGCTCCCAACAATGCTTGAAGAAACTGCAGAGATGTTTTTCCCTATCAAAATGCCAAAACTTTTCTTAGCATTTGAAAAAAGTGATATACTTATTTGTAAATTTGGTACATCATAGTCAGCATTTTTTTAGAAAACAGTGCAGGTTTTCTACTATGTACTTTTTTTTTCCCAAAATTTTCATACTTCTGTATGAAAGTAAAAAATATATTAATGCATTGCTGCTTCCCAATCTGATGTAGTTACTATCCTAACAACTGTGAATACTGAAATTTTGCACATTTCTAAGTATTTTTACCTGGGACAATGCTTAAATACAGCTTAATTTAAAAATTCTAGTATTGCCTATTTCCCATAGAGGAGTCGAGTAATATGCCACCAGTTTGTTTGGGTTGCCCACATCCCAGCTTTTTATTCCCTTTTCTCTCTGTCTTCCTCTGGAAGTGTCTAGCAAGCCATCAGCGATTATTCAAACTACTAGTTTTCAAAAAGCAAACATATTCCTCTCTCACCTTAAAAGGTATTAAAATGGCTAAAATCCCTCTCACAACAGGTCTCTTCAGTCCTTTTTCTTGTCAGTGTGAGGGCACATGCTGTGATATTTGGTTATATTTTTTGGTGTGTGTATACGTATATACCTGAAAAATATTTTGTGGGTACAACTGGTGTATACAATATTAAGAAATTTCTTCTTAAACATATGAAATCATTGATTGCACAATGTTCTGTAGGTTAATTAGATTAATTCAAACTTTTTTTAATGCAAGTGTAAACAAAGTGAGGTATGTAGATAATAGATTGTTTTTTCCTTCCATATATGATTGTCTTAATATTTACTATACACAGTCATATAAGATGCTAATTTTGAATACTTGTTCAGCTATAAGAATGTGTGTTTGCTTTCTCTTGATTCACACAGAACAGATGGATGCTTGACTGCCTGCTAATCCACAGCTGGAATGGTTTCAGCAGTTTCCACGTTGCTGGGTTAGAGTGGCTTTTCTAGTGGACTGAGAGGGCAGCAAGAGAGGGATATCATTATTCATCAGTATCCCAGTGGGATCGCTGCCAGCAGAGATTAATTTTTTCTGTTATGCTTGTAAAACAAGCTCAGGTGGAGTCTCTAATCCTCAGGGCACGGGTGGCAGATCAAGGAAGATGCTACAAAGCTAGTTAATTTTCAGATTCTAGGGGAAACAGAAGCTCTGTTAGATGTATAAATACATGATTGCAAATTTAAGTAGCTCAGACCCAAATGGGATCTTCCAAGACATCTGGTACTGAAAATCTCTGTTTTCTTTGTCTTTAGGAAGGAGTTCCCAAAACTTTACACAAGAGGGAAAATATGTGCAACTCTTCTAATCATCGGTTGTCTTTCCTTTTTTCTTTTCTTTTTTTTCTTTTTTTTTTTTCCTTTTTTTTTTGTTGTTGTTGTAAATATAGCTCTAGCTTCAGTTGGAGGTCTGTATTTACAGGTAGAACAGATGTAGTATAAGTGTGTAGGCAAACTGAGTTTTCAGTGTTCTCACAAATCTTTGTGCAGTGATGATCATCAAGAAAATTATCACTTGCCATCCAGAAGGGGTTAGATCTGTCATAGTAATGTATGGTACATCCCGTTGGGGTAAAAGAATGTTCTGGTAAGGTCATATGTGGTGTAAGGCCCTTTTTAACATGTTACTCACTTTATCCAAACTCTGGTCATTCGTGACAAATTTTGGTAGAACATCCTCAAATCAAGCATAATAAAATGCTGGCAGATATTTTATATGCTTGTTAGCTTTAGTGATTGTCCTTCTTCCACACCTCTGTAATGATCAAATTCTGTCTCTGCATTACCCTGTAGTTCGAGTTCTTCAAAATATCAGGTCAGATTTTCAAGACTGATGATCCACATAGTTCTACTGAAAGAAGTGGAGATGTGACAGTTTTTATCAGCAGGGAATGACCCTTATTAAAATTTACTCACAGCAGCTGTCACTTCCTGTTACAGTTTTTTGTTGTTGTTGTTACATTAAACTACTTTCATTTATTAAGTTTCACTGCTCAAAGTGAAACTAGTAGCATTGGCTTGTCAGAAAGACATTTTGTGTGTAGGCACCTTCCAAGTTTCTCACGTATTTCTGCCAGTTCATATTGTTCTACTATTAGTCTGAGCTTGAGCCTCTCATGAGCAGAGGCCACTAGTCAGTTCACCACATGATGACAGGTATTCATGCCTGTGAACTTCTTATTCCCTTTTGTCTCTGATCACAATTGTAGTCTATTTCTGGACCTTAATCCAGTACAAAAATGCAGCAGTGTGCATTTGTGCTTCCCCACTAGGGGAGCTGCCACAGGTCAGCAGATCTGAAATCCAGTTCTCAACACGCAGAGCTTTTACAACTTGCCATTAACATATACAGTATGTATGGGCTCCTTTTCACATTAAGAATTTAAAACGCTTATTCCTGTCTCTATGCGGAGCTGCATTAACTTAATGCAGAGCTCCGTTAACTTCTTCCCAGCGTCTGGGCTCTGCACTGGAAGATCCCAATGGAGAATCAAAAGCCAAAGATGAAAAATGACTGATCATTTTCCCGGGGAAAGTTGCATGCCAATATTTGTAGTTAGACTTTTTATTGCTGTCATCATCCCAGCCAGTATTTAAGCCAGGTAATTCAGCCAAAACTCAGCTTCAAAATGTGGACAGACATCCAAATGGAACTCATAATGATTAGACTTTTGAATATAGTCAGAGATTTTCCCATTTTTGATTTAACATGTTACTGAGTTCATGTACTGAAAAGCAGTATTACTGTAGAAATTTCAATACAACCAAAACCACTTGTTTTTACATCTTTCCCATAATATGATTTGAGATTACATGGGAAGAAAGTTGTGTGTCACTGTCCCATCTAGAAATAAAAATAAAAATAAATAAAAGGAAACGTAAACGTAAAAATAAAAGTAAAAATAAAGGAATGACAATAATGCATTCAGAATGTGCAAGTTCAAAGCATTCTCATGAAAAGTAATAGAAGAAGTCAGGCATCTTGGAGAGCTGAAAATCTCGAATATACACCATTTCCAGTGATAAAATGTAATAATTCTCTCACATCACTATAATTCACCTCATAAATAGAATTTATACCATTCAATTTATATTTATTTGCTATCGTCAAAGTAACTTATTCTAGGTGGATAATGTATTCTATACCAGTTTCAGATGTTTCCTCCTATTTTTCTTCTACTTTGTTCTTCTTCTGCATTTATTTTTTCTTAAATTGTCAAGTGTTCCAAGCTTACTGACTTAAAATCCTGAGAGTGAACTAGAGCCATCTTTATGAATGATGTGTGCATAATACTATGAAAGTACCTACACATTTGGGGGAATAATGAATGTTATTGTAAGAATGTTTTTTTATTAGAATTGGCCCAAGAAGTAGCCCTAAATTATGATTGTGTTCATAAACTTCATGTAATATAAATTTTGAGAGTTCAGGCTTACTGAAACTCATGAATTCGTTCCTTGTTTTATGTTTTAGTAAACCGCACAATTTAAAAAGGAAATGTTTCTGTAACAAAATAGTTCTATAAGTGTTGGGGGTTTCTTGTGTTGTTTTTTTTTTCCCCATTTGGTAAACCAACCATATTGATTTTATTATCTATTTCCATGTCTTCTTGTACACTGAAATGTAAATTCTCTCATACACTTAGAAAACTTCAGAGTAAAAAATTGTTTTTCTGCTTATTACAGAAGTGTTAAGAACTTTTTTCCCACATCAGATTCTTATTATTATTACCTGCAGCTCTCTCTCTCATATGTGCTAGCACTCTTGCATTTTCTTTCAGCAACTCCATGCTAAAGCAGAGGTCTGCAATTTAACTTTGTACACTGAAATTTCCCCAGACTGCCCAGTCACCCCCTGCAATTGGTAGCTAGTATTGTTGACCTCCTATTGCTCTGTGCACAGTGGCAAAGGTCTTTCCAACTCCTGACCTCTGGTCATCAGGAATGTCATCAGTAGTTTGTAGTTTGGACGTTTTAAGTAAGAGGTGAACTTGTGAAATCTAAACCCTTCAGGGTGTTTTTAAATGATCACTCAACTGTTTCATTGCCCTAGCTTGTGCCTTTTATGATGTCTGTAATTGTAAAATTTGTGGTGTTCATCAGATGCAGTTATTTTGAAAAATATGAAATACTTGTCTGTTTGAAATGAGAAGTCTGAAGACCCAATTACATATGATTTTTTTTATATATGTGAAACCTTTGTAAGAATTATAAGCACTTTTAACCCATATTTTCTTAGAAACTGAGTTTGTAGATCACACCACTGAAACATGCCCATTTTAAATCCTGAAACATAGTTCTAGTTGATTATTTCTAATTTATATTAGATATGCTTTTTTACATTATTGCATGTCAATGGGTTTTACAGTTTTGTCTTCAACTACTCAGGCTCAGCTGCAGACTTACATCTCAGTATTTTCCTCCTACATAGTTAGTTGGATTTAGTCTGTCAATGAATCTTAACATTAAGAACATAACATTTGTTCTTAAATGCATAACATTTGTACTTTAAACCTGAAAGCAGTAATATATGCTTGTAACTGTCTTTAACTGGGATGTTGTCTTAGGCCTTTTACGTACAAGAATAAAACAAAAAACAAGCCAAAACAAAAAAAAAATGTTTTAAACTTTAGTGGTTTGAATTATGTCCCATCAAATGAACACATATATTTATGACCTACCAACAAAGTCTTTAAAATAGGAGTTTGTAGTGGAAGATAGACTTTTCAGAGTAAGAGTTCTATCAAGCACTTCAGCTTGTCTGTTTTTCAATCTGCTTTAGTTTTAGATGAGTTGAAAAACAACTTTTAAGCATGTGGTCAGTTTGAACTTAAAAACAAAGCAAAACAAAGTATTTCCTCACATTTTTTCATTTTCTGAATATAAATTGATGCTTGACTGAGTATCAGCTGCCTGCCAGGGTACATCTCTGTAAAATTAATCTTTCCTTGTAAATCAAGCTCATACTTGAAAATGTGAGGTAAAACGTAGTATAAATATATTGGTAATAATACATACATGTGTCATTGTGGTGTCTCACAATGGACTCTTGGGAAGAGAATGAGCAAAGGAATGTTAGTTTTGGAATTTTAATCAGTCAGTTGTTTTTCCTTATAATACAGTAAACATAGGGTCAAGTGCGTCTTTTTTCAGCACATGAATGTATATATATATAATTTTTTTTAATGGAAATTATTTCAAATGTTCATAAGTAGTGTAGGTTGGGTATCCTCAATTTTCTTATTTATGAATCTGTTATGAAACACTGTTGTCCAGGTACCTGGCTATTCACAAAATCAGTGCTGTTCTTTTTTCTTTTTTTTTTCATCTAATTTGACCATATAACTTTACTACAGTAATATGAATGCCAGTATTACACAAATGAGAACTATTACAGACTGCTTTAAAGATTGGAGTCCTTTTTGTACACTGCAGCACTTGAAAGTGACAGGTCACAACACTGCACTAGAATACTTGGCAACAATTTTTACAATGGAACAGTAGATTAAAAGCCTAAAACAGATTATATAATGCATTATTAATTAATATTATTGTTGAGATCATGTCTTTATACAATAATTTATGGATCAAATGTGGTCTTTTTTTGTGTACTGACCCACCTTTGATTTCTGGTAGAGAATGAAAATGTACCACATCAAATATTTTTAGTGTTAACACAGAACAGCCATTAAAAAATCCTACATTTATTTCAGGTCTTTTTTATTATTATTGTACATGCAAATATTTGATTTATGCAGTCCTTCAGCTTGTACTCAGAATCCCAAGAGTTTATGTAATTTAAACCAACATTCAGGTAAAGAAGATGCATCTGCTGTATTAACTGAAAATGGTTCTCATCTTTTATCTTTATTTTGCTATTCTGGTAGTAACTTCTGATAGTAGTTCACTACAGGCAGTGATTTTTGAACACCTTAGCTTAGCAGCTGTTAATTTTGCTATTGTATTTTCTAAGAATGCTTTACTGTCTCCTTCTCCTCTCTCTGCACCAGAAACTTGCAAAAGCAAAACACGTCACAGGTTTTTAAAGTTCTGAACATGGTGTTTGAATTCACTGCATCAATACAAAGAAAAGGAATATATATACAGTTAGTCAATTCTGAGGTAGTTTCAAGTGCAGCATCACTAAATAAAAGACTGCATCAGCTCTGGAATGTGAGAAACTATTTTTGGTTTGTTTTAGACCCTCACTGTTACAAATTAATCTACTGCTCTTTAAAGTCTAGAACTCATTAACTTTATACGTTTTGCTGTTCCCATGACTGAAACAAACGTAAGATATTCAAGTTTATTCAAGTTACTCACCTTGATCCTATTTCTGTCTGTTCTTAGCAGATATCATCTCTTACAGACAGGTGAGAACAGGTACCTGCTTGAAGTTTAAGATACTTCAGAAGGTTTACATGTGGTGTAAGTCTAGAGTTCAGCTCCCACTATAAATCAGTAATTTCAGCCAAACTTATATATGTTGTGGATATAGGAAAAATCTGATGTTTTCTAACCCTTTGGGCATCGTGAAGCCTAGCATTTGCCAGGTTGCGTACAATATTTGCATTTCCATTCAGTGGGATTCCTCGAAATCTTGCACACATTCTAAGGATCAGACTGTGATTTGGTCACGCAGACTTGCAGATTCAGAACTGAAGTTGAGAGGGAGAAGCATTTTTATCAAATAGAAATTGAAACAAACTTTAAAAGCTCATTAGTACAGTGAGGTCTGGATCAGTTCATTATTTTTTGTAATTGTATGGATAAGCAGCTAAATGAGACACTGAGCGATTCAGAACTGACAGTAGGTGTCAGGGAGAGTTAAGGTATGGGAATAGCCCATACAAACATGGGGAACCGAAATTTGAGAGTAGTCTCCAAGGATAAGGAATAAATGACTGAATGTCTGAAAGCAGTAGCCAAAAAAAAAAAAAAAAAAAAAGCCACCTTGTTCACATATATTTTAAAATGAGTTATTTACTTTTAGAACAATTTCTAAACGAGTGATTATGATAAACTGCATATTTGGAACACATTGTTGCGTGATCCAGATAGGACTCTAAGGAGTTTGTGGGTGATGTTAGGCCGGAGGCAGAATTCAGTTATCAGAACAGCATTTCACCTTGTGAAGTGTATCTGTCAAGGTCAAGTTTATGAAAGCATACATGCGGTATTTCTCAATGGCAAAGTGAGTCACAGTTTCTCATATACCTCTACGTTGCACACAGGATAAAGTGTAGGTTGCCCTCAAAATTATGCAGCTGTCTGTAATGACCAAAAGAATACATTATTGGGAAAGTCCAACACAGACCCATAGAATAGAGAGAGCTGTGACACAACTGCTAAATGCTTGATTGCAGGACCTGTAGCTAAAATTCCTAGTTGTCTCTTGGTATCCCCAATAATTATGCTCAATTCTGTAGGATCTTTGTAAATGTATTATTATATTATTGCAGCACATGGTCTGCAGTAGCCCTCATCAATGTAAGAAAAGACAAAGTGAAATACGCACAGCAGTGCTCTGTGGTTTAACTGTAAAGTTTGTATTAAGTTTCTTGACTTCAGAATTACAGTTAATGATTGAAACGTTTTGATCTGTGTCCTTATCCGTGGAAAAACAATATTCAGATGCAGTGTACTAAAATACTATATGTTCTGTACTGTGTGGGGTAGTTGAGTCTACAGCCTTTTCCGAACAGATTGAGAGTGATAATGAAAAGGAAAAGTAAAATGAAAAAATACTGAGTGAACAGCAGGTCCCATTTGAGGTGATTACAAAGGATGTTTCTTTATTCTGTCTTTTCTTGTGCAACCTGAAAACAGTAGCAGGGGGTTACGAACAGAGTTCATCACAGAGTTGTCAATCACTGTCATTTAACATTTTGCAGTGGAAGATGTCTTTATTCAAGGACAGCTGGGCAAATCAGAGAAACAGATTTGCAGTTAGTAGTCTGTCCAGCCTACACTAAGCAAACAAGGACAGGGCAGAAATACTGGCCTCTCACATAAAAATATAATGGACTCTGCTGACCTTGGTGCCCTCCATTCAGCTTCATTCTCAGTTGTATAAAAGCTTCACTACCCATTCTCAATTTCCTTTAATTACCTACATGATGCAGATAAGAAAATGAACCTCACTTACTTACAGTCAGTGATCACAAACAGGAAATTAAGTAGGCAAGTTGTTTAAAATAAGGGGAGTGTTTTGGAGGTAAATAAAATGTGTGCTGGGGAAGAATTAGTGAAAATGCATTTTTGGGAGTACCAGTTGGTCTGGAGTGACTTGGCTGATCCGTCTTCTTTCAGCTACTTTAAACTGCAAAGGAAAACTAAGTAAAAAATCTCCTTGGTAAATATTCTTTAAAATATCTTTGAAGGAGAAGCAAGTTAAATAAAAAAGAGTGAAGCAAACATGCAACATTCTATGGGGCTTAAAAAGATTGTGACCTTAGGTTCACTGAATAAATGACCACAGTTTTCACAAGAGATCTAGCAGAGGCATCTAGGATTAAGCAGCAGTTCTCTTTAGACAGTCTTCACTTTTAATCTGCAGTCAAGATAAATTAATGACATTCTGATTTCCTTTCCAAACCTATCTTTCCTTTTACATTTATATCACAGTTTAGGTACAATTTCACTGTGTAGTTAAAATAAATAGAAAGCACATACTGACAGTTTTTTGAGAGGAAGGGAAAAAGCAGCTATCTTTTTAGAAACTCAAAAAACCCACCTCTATTAGGACATTAATGTGTGGATAAAGTATTTTGCAATTCATTTAGGTTATGTGTTCAAAAATGGCAGTTTTTCTTTACTTCATTCTGCATTGGTTACATTTGTGGATATTTAATTAATATGGATTTTCAGGAAGTCTGATTAGAGATTGAATATGTAACTTAAGAGGAATATAAAACCTTGAATAATTTAATTTAATGGTCTCTTTCCTAAACCTACAGTTCAGAATACATTACTCTTCAAGCTACCCAAAAGGCTTTTATTTTGTGATAAAATAAATATATTTGCATAAAGTACAAAGGGAAAAAATACCTTGTATTATAGAAGTCATACTTTACTTGAAAGTTCTATATTTTACAAAAGTCATTCTCATTCCATACAAGAATATGTATGCATACGTACCAGAGGATTTTGTGGAGAACATTGCCAGTTGTGTCACAGAACAGACTTTGCTGACAAGGTTATAGTTCTGAGCATGCTTCTATTGAGAGTTCTTGCTTGCCCAGACAGTGGATCTCCCTGTCAATAGGAGACTGAACTGCTCTGGCTACACAGACAGACGTTCACCTCAGCCCCGGGGATGCTGCCAGTGATAACCACAGAATTCGGTGTGCAGCTCCTTCCTGAAACAGTGAGAAAGTTCTTAGCTCACATTTTGACACAAATGGTAGCACAGAAGATAGTTTTCAGCGCCTACTTAACGATTTTGCTCTTTGCTGTGATTACCAAGCAACTGTTGCTTAGAAATTGATTCTCAAAATAATGAAAATACATTTTAAAATCAATTTGAAATAGAACCCAAAGCTGTTTCAAATCAACGGTGTTTTGATTACAAAAAGAAAAGTAGTAACTGTGAGTTATCAGCTATAGCTAACTTTACTGTTGTTTTTGTGAGCTAACTTGGGTAGGATATCTGTGGAAGGTCATCTCTAATACTGAGTCCATCCAGTGAAGGTATTTATTTCATTACTTTTATTTTCTTATTCTCTAATGGAAAAATCAATGTAGAAAAGCTTGTAAAACCTATAATTGGGGTGAATATTTCTGAATATTTGGCTATGTATATATTTTACTTTGATAAGTAGGCTGTGTAAATATTAAAATGCTGCTATTTTAGCAACAAAATCTAATTTAAATTTAAATAGATGTAGTTTTAATGTCTCAGAAAAGAAAAATAGTTTTTCTGAAGCTTATTACAGTGCTTTAATGTTGTTATACTTTTTTTTTCAGAATGCTGATGAGTACACAGATCTACCTGTGAGACACAATGAAGACCAAATGAACAGTGAACTGGCAAAACATCTTCCAATTGAAGTCAATCCTCATTCATTTGACAGCTCACACACAAAAACACACCTCCTGCTGCAAGCCCACTTCAGTCATGCCATGTTGCCTTGTCCAGATTATGCTACTGATACAAAGACAGTGCTGGACCAAGCAATTAGAATATGTCAGGTATAGTAATGCACTTGTTTTACAGTTATGCATGTGGGTTTTTTACTGTTAGTATGTTGTAATATTTTGAATATTTAAAAATCTGAAGAGTTCTTGCTATGTCGCTTGAGAAAACTGGTGTGATACCACTTTGTTAAGGAAGAACTAGACGCCAACAAATATGTCCTCTTTACAAAGCAGAAGGTAAATGAACTTCTGCTAAAAAAAAATTGGGCTGACTGGAGGTGTCAGTTGACATCTCTTTTTGTATGGAACAGCTTTCTGTCACTGTGTTGTGTAATGCTATGTCATTCCTGCATAGATGTATTCCCTACAAATTGTTGACCTCTAGGAACTGTGTCCCATTGATACATTCCTTTTTATTGGACCCAAAAGCATTCTAGTCACTGCCAAGCATAAATAAAACACATTCTGACGTGTAATTTGGGACAAGATACTGGGTTTTTCTGCAGCTTGTGAAAAGATACGTCTTTTGTTTCCCAGTAATCACAGAATCAAAGAGCATTCTTCTAACACAGATTTAAAAAACGATCTGGAGGCTTGTGACTTTTATAGTTGTACAGAAGTCTTGTCCCACAGAACTAAACTGACCATGGAGAGTACTGGTTGCAGGCAGTCACATGCACAGTTGTACACTTATAAAGAATTTTAAAGCAGCAATTTAGGTTTGCAATAGATTACTACAGTATCTGAAATACACAATTATGGCTACAGTGGGAAGAAGACTGATACAGAGTGCAGGTTGGCCCTCTGCTTCTGCAAGAGAGGAGTAATAATATTTATTCTCTTTAGCAGAGCTGAACAAGGACCCACTCACATGTTCTTGAAGGTCGGGTGGTCTGTTTTTTATCTTGCTCAGTTCCATATTTGTGAAACAGCTTTAGTAATTCTTTACTCCTATAATTTTTGTTTGCCCATATTTTAATATTCTCAGTGAACTACGTGTCATCTACTAGAATGATACTCGATCTTATCTGAAGATTTTATTTCAGAAACCATTATCACTCAGAAAAACAATTTAAGGCATTCAACTGTTCCTTTAAATTGAAGTATAAAATTCAGAATATTGTTCCATGCAGTACCTTCTGTTAACTGATAAATAATGTTACATCTGCAGTCATCTTTAAAAAAAAAAAAAAAGTTCCTGCTTTCAAAGAAAAAGAAAAACATGCAAGCACATTAGTATTTTGAAGTTGGTGCATGGTTTAAATCTCTTGGGAGAATATTTGTTCCATCTTATTAGTCACGCTTTCCAAATGGAGGTTAAAGTTCCCAGAATCTAAGCAATAGACAGGGTTACACTTTCAATACTGGTTGTTACCTTTTTCCTTAGCACTGACCTGCTGATGAACTCTAGGTCACCAGAGGTGGAAAAAGAGATGTTAGTTGTGAGAAAAGGAACTGAACCACGGAGGGCTCCACTGGTAAACACATCCAGCGGATGACGTTCTGTGTGCATGTGAACACGTGCTCGTATGCCTCTGAGAGTAAAATTCAGCAGTGAGACAGAATTGGACTTTGAAATATGTTGAATTTCTGTTTATTTACATACAAAATACTTTAGGTGTTAAGGTTGTATAGCTAACCTTCCAGTTGTGACCTGAACGTAAACTGTTGTTTTTGCTGGTTGGTATGTGAGCAAAAGGCAGACTTCCTGTGTCAGCGCTGCATTTCTGTTCCAAGAAAATAAGGTCTTTCCAAGAGCTTTTACAAGTGGCTGTTTTCTCAGTATATACCGAGGGCCTCCATTCCAGGTCCCCTGCAGAGAGATTTGCCATATTCTGTCACTATGCTGTCACTATACAAAAGCAATCCTCTTTCCACCACAGGTAACAAACTGTCCTCTGGGCCTCTTTCTTTGCCGGTGACTTTGTGCTGAATGGAGTTAATGGTCAGTCAGAAAACAGTGATAATAGCATCAGCTAAAAGTAGCTGATAGATTTCCTAAAATCACCAACTAAAACTGGCAAAATCCTGTGGGGTTATTCAATCTGCAGTAGTTGTTAAGAATTTTCACTTTTTCACTTGGGATCTTTTATCCCAGTATATATCAGATTTGGAAATGTTATTTACTAATACATTCGTTTTCATGTTCCATATGAGGAATGAGTTTCTATTCCAATTTAACTGCAAAACCAAGCATGACATATTAGAGTTGCTGCCAAAGCCTTCGTATTGAACATTCACATGTGCCTCACGTTTACATTTTGTGCATAATTGAGGAACAAATTTCAGAATTATTGGAATTCAAAATATTTGTAATGTACTGTTTTTCATAATTTGCCAGTATTCTCCTCAGTGTATATACATAAAGCCCTGGAACAAGATCATTTTACTTACAAAAAACAAAACAAAAAAAGAATTATCCATATTGTCAGTAAATAAACTTATTAAATAACAAACTTTTATGATATTAAAATGCCCTGTGTAGGAATCCCAGTCATATTCCTTCTCCTCCAGGGACAGGGCTATTGAACAGCGTTGCTTAAACATTGTGTATATATGTATGTGTGTGTGTGCATATATAAATATCCGTGTGTATAATACATATGTATTGTGTATTGCGATTCTTGACCATTTTTATTGGTTATAGTAAAATCTGTAAGTAACTAACAGTGACCACCTGTTTTAGTGTAGTCAAGTTCTACTACACTTCCAACTGTTTGCAACACAAAGATAAAGTTCGTGTTACTGAATTCTTCCTGTGAAGGCAACAGGAGAGAGTAACAGGTTTCTTTTTTATGTTCCAGTGGTAAGATGGCCACTCTCTTCTAGTAAGAAATGTATGCAACCACTGTTAAATTACTTTTGATGAGATTTCTGTTATATTTTTATATTAGAATTCTGTTGATCTGTACTCATAATTAAACATAGAAGTCATGAGCTGTGAAATCACAACTAAGGGCAAAAAGATGACACAGCATTAACAGAATTTGAGGAGCCATGGGGTTGACCCAGTAGAGGAATGTAATGGTTACCATAGGAAATTAAAGAAATAATTCTGTTTCAGCTTTCCTGTGGTTAGAATTTGTTTTGTACAGATAAGAGTTTGTTATAGCAAGATAAAATTTATATAAATTGATATAAAATCTTTTTACATGGGATGAAATACGGAATTCTTTCCCTTTTACTGCAGAAATATGAGGAATAGCGTTTATATGTAATCTAGAAGGTGAATGCTGCCATAATTCCACACCCAATTTTTCAATGAAGCTGAAAAGCTAGAATGAAAAGCTAAAGAGTTTGTTAATCACTGATGAGCTGCTGTAGGTAAGGTTCACAAGGTTCCCATGGCTCAAAAAAATCTGCCAATACTTTGTATGTGGTCTTGGGCAAGTTGCTTAATTTCTATTTGTCCTGGCTACCTCCAATACAATTACAGTAAGCAGGGTATTGTCTCCATTCCTAGCAAGCTGTCTGTGTTATGCTTATTGAGAAAAGATAGAGAGAGATGTCAGTAGTATAGTCCTAAGCACTTCAGCTGTTGCTCAGATTCAAACATTTCTCTACTTGCAGAAGAACGTGAAGAAGAAAGAATAAAAATTGTCGTGAAATGATCTGTTTAATATTTTTATAGAATAGAATTATTACTGTACAGACAGACAGTACACCATCTTTTTTCCCCATCTCTGATTTAGAATTATGTTGAATGGACTGAGTCTAATCTCTTTTTTACTTCTTTTGTCAAGCCCTTTGTAACTGTGTATTCAGCGATCAGTTCTTATTCTGCTGTTCTATTGCCTATATTTGCATTAATTGAAATAGATAATTGAGTTAGTAATACCTCCAGTTTCAGATTCAGCAAGGAATATTATGAAATAAATGTGACAGTTGCTGGCTTTGCATTGGGATTGGCCACAAGCCTCCACTTGTAGTATAATCGTTGTCAAAATATTTTAATATTGCCAGGAGTAGAACTGCCATGGAGCCCAGACTTAACCTTTGAGAAGTGTTTACCTATGGATGTGTTAAACGCATCTCAGTAGGGTACCTGTGCACTGAGAGAAGATGGACAGGAGGGCAGGTTCTGCACTGCACAGTGAAGTGCAGTCTGTATGGGAAACACGTGCATCCCCAAAATGAGACCCTCATAGCTCTTCTGCTGATGGACGGCCTTTTCCAGGCATGCTACCCCTCAGGAGAATCTCATTTTGACACGAAATATAAAGCTTTTCAGGTCAGTCCCTTCATTTCCTTATTAGCTGCTACTTTGTAGCATCCCTTTACTCATTCTAAAATAGGTAAATAAGTTCTTTCTGGTCATTTAAAATGAAGGTTTTGATGCAGTTCTGAGTATCATCTTCATTGTTCAAGTTTAGAGCTTTCAAACATTGCACAGCTATGCTGTTTGATTCAACTGTCTTAAAAGCTAGCTTATGGACTTTTATTCAGAGAGTGGTGAGGCACTGACACAGGCTGCCCAGTGAAGCTGTCAGTGTCTCATCCCCGGAGATGTTCAAGGCCGGATTGGACGCTGCCTGATCTGGTGGTTGGCAACCCTGTCCACAGCAAGAGTTTGGAACTGAATGGTCTTTGAAGTCCCAACCCAAGCCATTCTATGATTCTATGATTCTGTGGATGAAATATTTAAGCTAGGAAACTGCAGGCAGTTCTTGGCAGGTGGTAGTAGCTGTATCCACAGTTCTTAGGCAAAAGGCGTTTTCTGCCCATGCAAACACAGCTGGAAACAGCAGAGGTGCCTGAGCTGTAGTTCCCAGGCTATGCAAGTGTGAAAGTCACTCCACACTGGACTTCCCATTCTCCCCAGATGTCCTGAGTTCGTAACAGCCACTAAAACCGCTGGCCTGGGGAGCCATGCCCCTTGGGTCATTTGTTTTCCTGCCTGTGAGGAAATGAAGATCCTAAGTACACTTTGACCAGTTGTGTTGTCACCTGTTATTGCAGGCATACCGATGTCTACCTGAAAGGTGACAATTACAGAAATTGCATGTTTTGTGGTTGCATATGCAAGATTTGTACAAAAGTGCTCAGGAAAAGGTGTAATTGCTATGTTTAATAAATGCATTTGCAACTATAAATAGGTGAGCAGCTTAACTGAGAGTTGGCCAAACCAACTCCATAGTGCAGAAGAGTATTCAGAAGCAAGTGAAGAGCAGAGGCCAGTGTCTCTTTAACTCCTATGCATATTCTTTGTGTACATTTAGTATTCCAGTGATTGTACAGTAACTGCAGTTTTACTTAAATACTAATTGGTTACAAGATTGGATTACTATTATTCCACATTGGGAGTGTGAAAATAATAGAATAACCAAAAAAATGTATGGAACATATGCTGGAAATGATGCTCATTTGTAGATAATAACAGCAATAAATAGCTTTGTAGTAATAGTCCTGGACATAGGAAATGCTGAGACAGAAGTACTTGCTACCTACTTTTGTTTTATAGGTATGTAGGAGGAGGGGAAGGCTGCCTTCGTCACAGTGCTTTTGGGGATTTTGCTCACTGCAGATAATTTGGGAACTGCTGTATGGAAACATCTTGGTGACAGTTTAGTGATGATTTGGTGTTGGTTATATATAATTCCTCCCCCACCCATGACAAACCTTTTCCCAGTTGGGGCTGAAGGAAATGAGTAATGCTTAACCCATTTGTGTGATCAATTCACTTAAGCAGCTACTGTGAAATGTTAATCACAACTTTAATTTGTACTGCATTAGCATTTTGATTAACTTGTAGGCTTGCTAGCACACTTGAAGCACTTTTACTCATAGTTACAGCTCGGAAATGACTTTTTGATTAATTAAGTTTGTTAGACAGCAGCTGAGCTTCCTGAATGCTAACCTTATGGGGCTAAAAGTTCAGGAGAAAGTTACTGGGAATAACTGTTGCTGTTGAAAAGAATTCTAGTGAATGCACTCAAAAAATTTTAATTATTGACAAAATATTACATTACTACTTTGAGACTGAATTTAAACTTTAAAGGGGGCAGATTTATCATGAGAATGATGCTGTGTGTTTTCCACAGGTTTGGTAGACTTGTGTAAGCTGTGGAACAAATGCTACCTGTAAGGCATTTTTTAGGACGAGGAAACTGGAACTTCTTGCCAAAGAAAACACTTCTCTCAAAAAAAATTTCATCGTATTTACAGTTCACTAGCCTAGTATAGAATGTCAATTTATTAATTAGCAATTTGAAAATAAATTTGATATTGGGACTCAACAAGTTCTGAATGTGTTGGGTTATGCCCTACAAAGTTTATATTGCTTGTATCACATTCCATAGCTGCTGTTATCTCTGTAATACTATAAAAAAAAATCAGTAAGAGCCAAAGGGTTGCACTCCACTAAATATAGACAGTAAGTGATTTGTCCTTTCCCTGATTCTGATCATACTAATAATGTTACTATGGAGGCTAAAGGATGAATGCTGGGATAGGAATCTTACAAAGCAGCTAGGAAGGTCATAATTTGCATTCGTCAGTGAGACCTTTATGGTGATGGGAGAATGAAGAATTAGTCTCTCATAGTGGGTAGCAGAGCATAGGGAAAAGGGAGCTGAATGTGCTTGTTCAAAAATAAAGTGAAGAGAAGCAAGGTGCAGAGGATAGTATAGAAGAAATGCCCAACTAGGATCAATTATAGTTTGTCACTCTGATTAAAAAATTAAGGATTATTTTTCTGTAGGCTGAAACTGTACAGCTGAATGATTTTGATATTGATTTGAAGGAATTCCTCCCTTCTCTCTCTCCTCTCTTCTCTTTCCCGTCCCCCCCTCCCCCCACCAAGTTAATATGTTTCTAAAAAAGAACTACAGTTCAAGATCTCTGAATTGCAATAGGTTCCTGTTGTACCAGTCTGTAACATAGTGTCCTTAAGATCCTCTCTAATACTTCAAATAAATACCAACTTTTAGACAGTTCAGTTGTTGTTTCTGGAGTGCATTGTTGAAGCATCGTAGTCACGATTTAGATAAAAACATGAAACTTATAGTACAGATAATGCTTTAACATCTGGGAAAATATTTACTTGTATAAGTATGATCTCAAATCACATGTGGATCATAATATAATGTTATGTATTGGAAGACTTCCTAGGTTGGAAGCATGTGCAAAAAAGATTTATCATTCTCTATTAGTGCACTGTTTTCAGGAAAATAAGTAAAATGGGATGATTTTTGCATATTATTATCTAGAAATATTTTTCATATAAACTGTGTAGTCCGAAGCAGTTGTAATTAGGCACAGTTCTAATGATTTTAGTAGATCTATGAATTTAAACCTTTATAACTGAAGACGATTCCTAGACAACAGAGCTTATATTTTCATTCAGTGAAGACAAGGATGGGGATATTTTGATTATTTGATATTGGAATATTGTACATAATAAATTTGAGTACAAAAGTAGGTCTAAAATCCAGTCAGCCTTACCTCTCTTTTTTGACATAACTGCAATAAGTTTGGAGTATTTCAGACATACAGAGCTATTTCATTTAAATATTAGTTTCCCTTCTCAAAGCATCACTGCAGAATAAGATTAATATTTGTCTGAGAATGTGTTGGATTTATATTATGTAAACTGACAAATCTAAGGTGAATGTGGTTCTGCCTACAACACTGTACAGTAGTACAGAAACATTCAGTTTCCTGAATGAAGGCGCTCAAGAAAGTGCCCTAGTCTACAGTACACTGGTACAAAAAGTAAAATGAACATTTAAATAGTGGAAGAATGTGAGCCATATATCTCACCCTAAGTATTTGTGAAGTTGCAGCTCTCACCCACCAAAACATTACCACAATTGCCATCATTACAGACAGTTTACTTTTAGCAGGTGTAATTCTCAGCCACAATGTCATTTCTTCTGTTAGCTGTATCCAGAGCAGTTCTCATTGTTCATTTAGCTTTGTTGCCACTTTCCTTAAATATAATTTAGCCACAAAATATTGAGATTTATATACAATGTTTACATTTATACTTATAGTATTTAAGTAGGTTGCTTAGTATATTCAGAGCTCTATGACAGGCCAGTTCAATTAAAAAAAGAATAATCTATGCCAAGCAGTGTACGGTTTCTTTTAATATGCAAGCTGTATCATTTTAACACTTCAGTAACTTATCTTAAAGAAAAAAGCTATTTAAGTCATTTGATGAGATCAGAAATTCTGCTAGTTGTGCAGTCTGTGCTCCCCTGCCACACACCCAGTCATACAAGAGTGATCCAGAATGTCTGGCTTTCAAATGAAGGATGTGAAGGTAATTCCAAAAACAGCATTACAGCTTTGCAAGAGGTTTCTAAAATATAAGATTTGCAATCAGGATGTTTAAGAAACAAATCTCCTAAATAAGGGAAGAAAGAGTGTTAATTAGGGAACAGTGTAGTCTTCGGTTTTTTTAAACACATATTCAGAGTGCTTAAAAAGAGCAGAGAAGAGGAACATTTTACTGTCACTTCTCTTCCTTGCCATATGTGCACCTCTCCTGCACCCTGCCTCCTTCTTTGCTTTCCCTCAAGACAGCATCATTCAAATTCCAAGCATCAGTAATAACTTTGGATTAAAAAAAAAAAGACTGTAAAAAAATAGATTCACTTTAGACCAGCAAGTCACTATTTGTTAATTTTTTAAAGTTCAGTAGTTAAACTAACCACTGCTCTTGAAAATAAGATGATCGAAAACTGATAATACATGTTGAGGGTTCCCTACTTATGGACCCCTGGTATGAGGAAAGGCACAGCAAGATACTCTGATCCAGACATTTTTACATTCAGTTCTGAGTACCATCAAAATGAAAATCTTTGCCATACCTGATAAACTATGTCATTCATTTATTGAGCATCAGCATTTTCATTCTTCCCCTGCCATGGTTCTCAGCAAGTTACTTCTCTTGTCAGTATGAGTCAAGAAATTTTTGATAATGATGTTTAAAATACTAAAGGACTCACTTAATGATTGCTCTTATTGCTTCATGGTTGTCAGAGCGTGACACTGTAAAGTCTTAAAAGCTAAAACCTGATTCTTCCATCAAAACCCATCTCAGCATAAGTCTCTGGTTTTATTTTCCTAAGTGCGGGAAGAGGCCAAAATAAGATGATGGCAAACATTTTCCATTCTATCAAGCGATCTGTCCCTTCACTACTTGTCTACTCCATCAATTCAAACTGATAAATTAAAAAGCTGTTGACATAGTACTTTGTTTTTAATTGTTGGTTTACTAAAATGTATAATTTCCTTCTGTAAGTAAAAACATTTTTATAGTTTCATCTTGTTTTACTTATATTCATTTGTCCCCTTCTTTCTTTTACTTTTTTTCTCAATAGTGAAATTATTCTATGCCAGAAGGGTAGTTAGGTAGGTCACCAATTTGTACCATTTTAAGTTTAGAACAGTATTCTTAATCCATTCCAAACAAATTCCTAGAAAAAGAGCAATAGCAAAAAAAAAAAAAAAAGAGTTTATAGGAATTTCAGTGATTACTTGAGTATCAAGCATCTGTGTGTTTTACACTTAGCAGAAAAAGAAGTGTGTTCAGGTTTCCAAGGCAGTAGATGAAACAAGCCAATTTTACCATTGTTCTGACTTTTTCACAATGTCACTGTCTTGGATTTCACATCCAGATAGAGATGCTGTGAATAAATTCTATGGGTGAAGAAGCAGAAAATAAGGAGGAAAAGAGGATTTGCCATGTGGATTCATTATAACAATGTGGAACACAGAGTCTCACACACACAGGCTTTCCATACTCCCTACGGGATATCTATCTGCAGGCCTCTTATCAATTTCTAGGAGATTTTCTATGTGAAAGGATCCCCCAGTTAATTTCAGTGTGTAGCTTGTTTTAGATTTATTTTTCTCTTACGTCTTCTCTCTTCCTTTTCCCCTTTTCAAGCCTCTATTTAAAAGGTGGGGGTAGGGGAAAAGATTAAAAGAAAAAACAGAAAACGGTGAAAACAGTGTTGTATGTGTATCCTCAGAAGCATTCTATGAAAACACCACTGCTTTACGCTGACTAAACACGCAGCTTACTATATTCTTGCTCTTCATAAAAAAGATAGGATATCTCTTCACCTATTTTTATTAATGCATATGCAACAGCTTCATGACCGAGGAACATGATGTTTCAGGTTATTTCAGAATAACAGAAAGGAAAGAGTGAGAATCAATAAGTTGGAAACAGGAGGGAAGTAAAATACTGAGCACCAGGTTCAGAGAGTCACTGGCAGTATCATATGTGGAGGTCTTGATATCTTTCAAAATTTAGAAGTAGATTCGTCCTGTAAATTTAAAAGAAGGGCTTGTCCTGTAACTTTAAAATACTAGATTCACTTTGAAAAATTCTGAGAACAATTCTGTCTTTATCTGACTAAAAATTATGTAAGCCACTGTTTGCATCTATAACCCATGAAACTGCCCCCTTTCAAGTGTGATTTCTAGAATAAGAATCTTTATTTTCTAATGTTTAACAGTAGTCATACCTGGAAATAACCTCAGCCAGACAAGAAAACTACCACTGTTGGTCTAAAAGGTACTATTTGGGTAACTAGGAGTGTGTATTTCAGAGTGTGATGGCTGTTCCTCCAGAAAAAAAGACAACTAAAATGTTAAATCTGGATTGTTATTACCTGAAAGGCACTTTATCCACAATTCAAGAGAAATGTGACATCGTTTGTATAATTCAAGACAGCATGTTAAATATTTTTCTAAGTGTCACTGATCTTATCACCCTGATCTGAAATAAAACCTGTTGAAATTGCATTATAAACTGCTAAGATAAACTGTGCGATGGTCCATGACTGAAACTAACTTGTGTCTCTAAATTCAGTATTTCTTCAGAATTGGTGTAATTTAATTGAAATAGCTCTGCATGTGTAAACAACTCCTTTGTTTAAAGAAGATTTCACTGTTTAGTTTGCCTTAAGTAAATGCTGCCTTTTGTTTGTCTGTAAAACATTTGATTAAACATAAAGACTTACATAGACAGCTCCTTGTCATTACGTTAGTGTCTGGAAAATAGGTTAAAATGATGCAGGTGTGTGCTGTCTAAGGAAGTATCAAACAATATAATTTGTCTTGAAAAGAAAAGCCCATGGAAGCATAATCCTAGTCCTGAAATCAAACTACAGTTCTCTTAATATCAAGAAGACAGTACTTCAAGAACTGTGGAAACTGTTCAATATACCAGACTGTGTTGTTGGTTTCTTGAAAAAATCACTTAACAGTATTTTAATCAAACTGCAAATTTACAGTATGGCAAACCGCCTTTAAATATGTGAGATTCTACTGAGTTAGAGAGATTAACTATGAAGATCCAAGTTTTATTGTTATGACAGTTATATTGAACAAAATTAGCAGGAAAACTAGCATATAGCATAATTTTCTTCACCAGATACAGTGCTTCAATAAATTAAATTGTTTTAATGTACCGTAGACAGTGTGGGAATATACCATTTATTCAAATAACTGCATACTCTATTTTAGAAACTGTGTGGAAACCAAATGCTCATGTTCAGTTTGTTCTCCTTTTGAAGAACTCTTAAATTCTCTTTCAGACTAATTAAACAGAATTTCACTCCAGCAGGATTTTTTTTCTTCATTTCAATAAGGCCAGTCAGCATACATACTCTAATGAATTTTGCAGAGTTAGATTTTTATGCTAATGATACCTAAAGTTTACCTTTTACTTTCATTGTCTAAAGCACAGCAGCTAGAAGTATAAATGGCACAGGAACTCACAAGACATGAAAAACAGGATGATCACTACCAGTTTTGAAGTGTGATGTATGGCTGGACACGGCTTTTTTGTTTGTTTGCTTTCTTGTTTTTTTATGTTACTTGGGAAGGCCTTTCAGATTCATGATTGAGAATACCAAAAGAGAGACAGACAGACATCCCTCGTTCTCAAAACAATCAGCTGTACATAATGTAGAAACTGAAATCCAGGTTATTTCTGACCAACCTTATTCAACTTACACAATCTATTGGTTATTTTGTAATCTTCAGTGTTGAACAAAACCTTGATATACCAGTTAAGCTATATGTTAGGTTTCTGTCTAGCCCCATTCAGGAGATATTTATTTAAGTCCTTAGGTTTAAAATGGAACAACTGGTACTGGTGAGTAACTTTAGTATTAATTTTGGAACAGATGTAATTATGTCTTTCTTAAATAGTACAAGGAGTTTTTGAATAATTACACTATTCTCTTAAAACTATTGTGTCTAAATGACACCCAGTACTACAGTTAATTGTAACTTCTTCCTTTACAGTGAACTTTGAGAGTTATTCTTTTCACTCTGAGTAGGATTATGGAATAGGTTATTTTTAAGGAAAAGGCCCACTGTCTGCTCCCAAGTTCCCAAAAATGTGGTGTAAATTGCTCACCTTTTCGAAAGTAAGAGGTGATGGCAATGCAAGATTTAATCCATGTTTATTAAAGATTAATCCAAACTGATCTCCTATTAGTAGGAGTTGAATTTAATTTCTCCATTGAAGGCATAGAAATTCTTGTTTGTTAAACAATAAATAAATGATCTTACTTGTATGAACCAGTTTCACATTTATTCTTGCATTTTCTTTTTTTATGATTAGGCAATGCTGGATGTTGTAGCACATCATGGCTGGCTTGTGGCTGCTCTGAATATAACCAACTTGGTGCAGATGGTGGTTCAGGGCAGATGGATACATGACTCTTCCCTGCTTACTGTGCCCAATATAGAAGTACAACACCTTTATCTTTTTCAGTAAGTAGCTCTTCTAAGCATTTGAAAGTTTTCAGTTTCATTAAAACTTGGCTGCTGGTAGTGTTTGAATTTCATTGTTGTGCCCACGAATGTTCATCAGTGTAACAGAAGCAAAACTCTATTATTATTACTTTTTTAGTAGTAGTAGTAGTAGTTGTTGTTGTTGATGTTGTTGTTGTTATTATGTAATCACACTGATGATTTCCTAAGTAATTTTTTTGTTTTCAGTGTTCAATGATGAATTAACATTCACAGATTATTTTGAGAATGATAATTCCAGAGAAATGAACAAGAGATCACTGGAAGAGTTCCAAGTTCTAACAAATGTAATTCTATATATTAGTTACCTCTTAATTTAATCCACTGTAAAAATATATTGTACTCATCATGTTGTAATAGAAAATTCTGAATTCCATTGACGTCTAGGTAATGCAGTAATTAATGCTGGCCAAAAATAAATGACCAGCATTTGGTAACAGAAACCAGCATCAAGTTTTACCACCCAAACTACTGATGATAAATGTTTACTTTTCTTACCTGGACCTATAACTTTCTGTATCAGAAAGTGGAACCAAGGAAAAAGGAAGAGTGTGTATGGAGGTTACCAAGGTCCTATCGAGTGTCTTCCTGAACTCATGGCTGCCTGCGAAGGAAAAGAAAATGTGTTTGCTTCAATTGTGGACAGTGAATTGCAAACAGCACACATTTCACAGGTAATACTTCCTATCAGTGGTCATTATAAGTAAGATTGGAAAGAAAGAATAGTTGGGAAAAGAAATACACTCCTCTCTTCAGTAAATAATGTGATTTTCTTTGTAAAATGCAATGCATTCATTGCTCTAATTTAAAATCACTACTGGTTTTACAGAGGTTCTTCTCAGACTGTTTTCCCTTATTCTCTGTTAACCAATAACGTTGTCTGGTTTATGGTTGATATTAACACATCTCCTTGCTCTAAAGATGCTTGTCTAGGTCGTACAATCTGCTTAGTGTTATCCAGCTTTTTAGAGCCAGCTATGCTCTAGGAATCATGCATTGCAAATGTTATCATAGCTGGTTTCTGAAGTGGTCTGTCAAACACCTTATTTTCAGAGAATACCCTTAGTAAAAGATTCAGCAGTCATTTTCTATTTCAAACAGAAAAAGCAGATGAAATTTTCACATTTCACAGTGGGGAGAAAAAATGTCAAGTCTGCTCTGAAGTCTTATTTTCATTTTTTCAAGCGGTTTCCAGCAAAGGACAGCTATATTCTATAGAATTCCTCACATGATAAGGCTATAGATTTCAAATAGATGTATAAAAGGGGAAAACTCAGAATTATTTTTATATGAATACTTCAAAGGACAGCAGTATATCCTATCTTTGACCGTTCAGCTTCAGTTAAACATTTCACTGGTTTGCAAACAAGAAGAAGAATATTTAAAGGTCTATAACAAACAGCTGCATTTGTAACTAAATTACCATCAAAAATCTGAATTAAGAAAATGTATTGACATCACAACAAGGCTTCATTTAACTGCAGATTTCTAACATAATACACATTGATTTCAGTCCAAGTTTTAGATGTGATAAAAAATTAGAACATTGTTATAATTAGTTCAGGGAGAACTCAGAAGTAAACTTACTTAATTTATTTGCATAAATTGCCATTCTGTTATCTTTAAAAGCAAATGCAAATTGGTTCTGTCTGATATGATGATGGTTATTTGGCTCAAAAGTGCTTCAATTTGCGTAGCAATCTGGTGTCGTCTCTGCAGCGAGGCGATCCCAGGTAACATACAAATCCTGAATTATTCCAGAAATTAGTATGTTTAAAGCATCAATTTAAGTGCTAATTGCAGTAGTAATGAGAAAAAGCAGTACTACTGTGAGATTTGCATCTACTGCCCCATCAGTATGCCTGGAGCGGCTGCTGACTGGCAGAGGATTTGGCTGCTAATTAAATAATTGTATGCATGGCAGTGTTCTCGTCTGATTCAATAGATGAAGATTAATCCTCAGATAAATATGTTTGGCTGGTATTGAAATGTCTTAGCAGTTTCCTCAAAAATAGCTTGTGTGTATGTGGCGTGTATGTTCACACTGTGAATGACTCTATGCCTCTGTATGCCTGTGTTTGTAAATACAGATGCATGTAAGAGGAAAAAACATAATGCCTCAGCGTCACATAAGAAGAAAGTTTCATTTCCATCAATTGGGAATGGCCATACTGGTTATAACTAAGTCATGACTCTGTTACACGTCAGTGAAAATGTGAAACTTTTATATGAATATTTTCTATTATTTATGAATTTTTTTTGCAGGAAAAATCTATTGTAATACCTTCCGCATAATTAAAATTTATATTGAGACTGCCTGTTGAGTGTCATCGTATGTAAAGTCTTTAAATGTGCATTTAAATAGGGGCCAACGTAGAAAATAAAGAAATCTCCAATAAAGAAATTACATAGTCTCTATAATTAAAAAATATAAAATTACCAACTTGAAACCCATCATTCTGAAACCAGTTTTTAATGAAGTCAAACAAAGTGGTAACTACACCACAAAAATGCCTAAAAGATTCTTTCACTAATAAACCTTACACTTCTCACTCACAGTATGTTGAACCTGTACCTGTTACTAGCATGAAAATGGTAAAAAAAAAAAAAAAAAAAAAAAAAAGAACAGTTTGAGCTTTATAAATTTGGGGAAGAAGGGAAAAAAAATCATATTTGGAAAGAAGAAAATACTTTTTAAGCAGATCAGTAATTAATTCTTAAGTAACAGCTCTTGAGGCTGCTCGTGGATTTGGAATATTAGGCTACGTCCAGGGGAGGCAGATTATTGGCAAAATAGTTAATGATATTATCAAATGTTCATGAAGAATTTCTTGCATGATTAGGAGTTGAATCTATGGGTTTGGTGGGTGAAGATATGTAGTCTATATCTCTGCACATATTGGATACACTGATACAATTAAAGGGAGAGAATATATGCTTATGTCATCATGTAATAAAAAATAAAAAGTTAGATGGTCAGCAAATACCTAAGTGATGTCGGAGCCCGAGTTTTAATATTTTCCAGATATTAGTTATAAGCCTAAACTTCACTAAAAAGTCAGCTAGGCTTTAAAAGCTAACAGCCTGAACTCAAAAACTATTTAGGCTGTAACTCTAACAACTCATGTTTCTTTCTGAGTGGTATTTGTTTAGCAGCACATTTGCAGTTTCTAAGTCTCTTACCCAGGCACCTTGTAAAATGCTAAGCTTATGTTATCAAAAGAGGAAAAAAGAAATCTCATGTTTGAAGGACTGTTGTCTCTGCTCTAGTATTAGGTGCTCTAACTCTGGAAGTGTCTGTCTTTCTATAATCATATTTTTCATTTTCATCTACTACTACTTGACTTCTTTCATCGGTAAAAAGAAGCGTTGCTTTATTTTCTGCAGAGGCAGCCTGTTGTTAATGGTACTCTATGGTCATGGAGTACTAACTTTGTTTTTGATTTTCAAAAATATAAGCCCAAGAGAATTAAGTCTTACAGCTACCTTCTTATCCAATTAAAGTTATTCAGAGTTGCTGTATTTTGTTTGCACTGTCAAAGATGCGTGAGAACGTGATAACCTTTGACACATAAAATATGTTGGCATTGTACAGTGTTAATAGGATCGAATCAGAGCCTTCAATGGAGCAACAGGTAGTAACACAAGAGGAGTTAATACAGGATTACCTCTGCTGAAATTAAACTTCATTCCAATGTAATTGTAACAGGCTATATCCGCCAGGATAGTAAGCATAAAAGTTTTTCAGATAAATAATATCTGAAATACAACGAAAGAGGTTGAATTGATCACCGGACTGGTGTAGAACATGGTACCTCCACTGCAACAGCAGTGCTTTGCTTTGTTGCATAGAGAATTTCACACAGTGGTGAAGTTCCTGCCGTAAACTCAGTCTTAAATACCTTTGCATTAAACAGAAAACCATTTGCCAGTTAGAATGTAAATACACATGTAGTCTCATCCAGTGTGATCTGCTGGAGGTGAATTTGTTATGGCCTAGTTTGATAACTGTAGCAAAATCTTGGGAAGAAACTAAGGACATGTTTCTCCTTCAGGTGCTGCCTTTTATTCCCTTTATTTTTCTTTCAGACAGGACAGAAGGGGGGATATCTTTTCTCTTAATCTTATAGCTGTTATCTTCTCTTTGTTATAATTTTCCTGCCCTTTCCAAGCTAACACTTAATGCACTGCACCACTATAATTCATTGGTGTCTTGTTTTACACTGCCACTCCATGAGTGCTCACAGCTGGCCCTCCCCATCTTCTCCATTGAATGGACACAGCTGTTCGTGCAGCACAGAAGAGGGAAGAAGGAAAGAGATTAGTTTTAGCCTAAGTCATTTTTCTCATTTAGTTTGGCCAGGCTATGTTAATGCAGCCATTTTAATCCAACATAAGTCTGCGCTGCAGCTGAAATGGGCAGCTCTGCCCTCCTCTGCCTCTTTCACCTCTCCTGACCCAGCTCACTGCACAGCTGCACAAGTGCTGTGGATGGATCGAGTGAGGAGGTAGGAAGGAGCATCTAGGGACAAGGAGAGGAGGGCTCACATCAACCCTCTTGCTGACTGTCAAAATGGCCTGCAGCCAAGTGGCTACGTGAATGCTGGTGCCAGCAGGGGAGGAGAGGAGGTAGGAGCACTCAATTCAGTGCACTGAAGATTCATGCTTATTCAGAGTGCTTGCAGGATTAGGAATATGTTTCCACAATCAGCTTTAGGCTGATCTAAGTTCGTGCCGTTGCCAAAATGATTAGCAAGCTCATCCGTCCAGCTACACAACCACAGCATGGCAGTACTAGCACACTGGGAATGGAGGGAGGGCAGATAGCTGGCATGAAGGCCATAGGAGGAAGGCATATTCTTCCTTTCCCCACAGCAGTGCAGTCTTAGGTCTACTTGCCGTGGCTGCTGTGTCCTTAATTATGTATTGACGCATGCCATTATTGTAAATATGAAACTTGATAGCAGTGTCTCCAAAAAAGCAAAATTAACTTTTCATAGGATTGTAGGATGTTCCAAACCCCTTGCCAGTAGCAGAGTAGATAACTACTAGATCTTGTTATCCAAGGCCCCCCGCTCCAGCCTGGCATTGTACTGGCATTCCTGGATGGAATATCCACAGCTTCCCTGGGCTACTTGTTCCAGTGTCTCGCCACACTCTGTGTAAAGAAATTCCACCTAGCATTTAACCTGCATCCCTTCTCTTTTAGCTTAAAGCCATTGTTTCTTGTCCTAACGCAATCAGACCATGTAAAAAGTTGGCCTTCCTTTTATTGGGGCTGTAGACCTTTCACCTCAGAAAAAGTAATCAGAGACGCGTCAAATACAGTTCAAATGAAAATAGATCTTGTTGAAACACAAGGTGATCAAAACAATGCATTATGTATATGTGTGTGTATATATATATATAATTTAGCCTTTTTCTAAATAAAACATTTCTGTTCTATGGCAGTATTGCCCATGTGAATATGACTACCCTCTTTATTCCCACAATATCCCATTTCGACATTTGCTAGCTCTTTAGCAAGATCAGTATTCTTTTTTTTCCTTGTTCTCCTTCCTGCCCTTTATCTAGCTTTTTATAGGTTATTTTGAAAACATCAGTAAAGCGCACATCCCTGATTTGTTTTGGGGTTAGAGGAGGAGAAGGGCAAGGCAGAGTGTGATGGTTGTTTTTTTTTTTTGTTCATTTTTCTTCTGTTGCCTAACTCATCTATCTTCTCCACCCATAGAGAAGCCACAAATCACTGCTTCCATTCCACAGCGAAGTTTGCTGTTTCTTCTTCATAAAAAATTTTGAGTGACTATGCTGAATTTAATAAATCGAATGCTTACATTGCTTCCTTTAATTTTTATCACAGCTTCTTAGAGGTGCTTTTGCTTATCTGATGAAGACAACAGGGGGGAGACACAAGGCTGCATTTTCTGAGTACTTCTTGAATGTGAGGTTGAAGAAGCTGTCATGTTCTGTGCGAACTGTATGCTTCTAGCAACAGTTCTCAATACGAAGATGAAATTTGAGGGCCTGTTGGAGTTCATAAGAAATGACAGACTTAAGATTCCTCAGGAGGATTACAAGAAGAAGGGTTCATGAACATGGATGGAAGAAAATATTTAAAAAAAGAAAAAAAAAGAAAAGTCGTGATAATTTTGGATATGCAGTTCAATTTTTGGTTAATTATCTGAACTGATCCTCTGAACTCTCTGAGGTTTGCCTATTGCTAATTAGAACTGCAGTGTCTTGTTCTTTATGGGTTATGCTAAGGAAGTTTAATTTAAAACTTAATTATACTAGTTTTTAAGTGGCTTATAGGAAAAAAAATACTTTAATCGGAAGCGATAAAGATTTTTTCCTATGTTCAGACATCAGTAATCTTAGTGAGGCATGTCTAATGTGCTTTAAGAAGTTTCACATTTGTTTTATTTGCTTAGAAGTAATTAGAGCAAGAGGTTGAGGAAAAGTATTTTATGATTCTAAGAGTCATGCTGTTAGGTATAATATTCCTACACAAATAAAATTTTCTTGGTGTAGAATAAACATATTTGCTGCATGTTAAATTATTATTATTATGACGGTCATTTGAATTGTATGGATCATCTTCTAATCCACAGGAATCTGGTTTTTCTTACAGGCTTGGAATTTCTTGTCCCGTTTGCCAATTCTAAATGTTAGCCTGAGCATTAAAGGCTGTTGGGATGACCCAGCTCAGCCACAGAGTGAAGTGCCTGTTCCCTCTTTGACAACAGACACACGAGATGACAAAAGATGGATCAAATTACATGCTGATCAAGAATATGTGCTCCAGATACATCTGCAGAGAACCCAGATGGGGTATCAGGTACATGAATTTATCATTTCCTTCGAGAAGTGCAGAAGTTTCCAATAATCCATTGACATTATCAGTAATGCTTTACACAGCATAACAATATATTTTTATGGTTTAAGAGTTATGTAAATTATAAACACTTTCAAAGCCTTTTCTGTGTTAGTAGAGAAGCAGATGGTTTTTGCAGTAGGATAATAGATTCTTCAGATAAAATTCTAGACCAATTAAAGACAATGAAAAAGAACTGTCCTTTTTTTATTTTTTTTTTTACAAACCAGGAACTCATGCTTGGGTGCTATAAAGTAATAGCCATGGCTACAGTAACTTTGCAGGCAGTAGTTAAGTACTTGCCATCCCTAAATTCCTACTTCTTGTATTCTTACATATCCTGTTTCCCAAACCAATTTTAAGTGATCCTGTGATTTTCACATGTACTGCATACCTGTAAATACATACATACCCATACCTATAAATATGTTCTCACTTGTAACGCATCCTCAGCCCTTTACTCCTTTATTCTCCTCATATTCTCTTCCTATTTTATGTATTCACCATAGCTTCAAGGGGAGACTTCCTCACTTGTAAGGAGAAAAAAAAAGGCTAGAGCTCCCTCATAAGCCCTTTTAATTTGCTGTTCCAGTTACTGAGACAGCCTTCCTAACTAGAAGCCACTGAAAGGGTGAGGGAAGCAGGAATCTTTCTTTCAGCAATCCCTGCTTTATAAACCTCTCCCAGTATTTGAGCCCTCTTTTGTTAAAAATGGATGTATCAAACTGTTGCAGAAGCTTCATTGCTATAGTGGTGCTTTTTCTTCTGTGTAAATCTTCAGAAAAACCTTTCCACCTACAGAGCACAAAGTGAATGATGGTCAAGTGTGCATCACTGCATCTTCAGCTTTCAGCAGTAAAGTCACTGTCTTAAAGAATCACTGAAATAATCTTTCTTTTTGTGATCTCAACATTTAATAAATACTTGTGATGTTTTTATGTTTATTTTTACCTTGAGCAATATTGTTTAGCATTATTTAACAACACAAGGTTTACAATTAACCTTTCTGCTGAGGGTGATATTTGGAGTACATTAGGTGAAATTACAGAAAGGGGAACAGTATTTTCATACAAATTTTAATAGTTTACAGAATAAGAGGAATAGTATCTTTTGTTCTATTGGGGTTTTTTTGTTTTTGTTTTTTTTTATCCTTGGAACTGTTTTTCTCTGTTGTTTGTTTTGAGATGAAGTATTCATGTAGCTAGAAATAACAGAAGTGTTTTAATTTGTGTCTGTAAATTATTGTATTACATAAAAATTCATGACTGTGTTTTTGTGTTGTTTCTCATTCAAGAAAGAATGGTATTTCAAAGAGAAGATTTCCAGTTTTACTGAACTGTTTCTTTTCCCTAACAGGGAAAGCAAGACAGTAAAGCAGTGGCTCCTCGATTCCCTAAAGTTAAAGATGAAGGATGGTTTTTAATATTGGGAGAAGTTGACAAAAAAGAACTCATTGCTCTGAAGAGAACTGGATATGTCAGAAATAGAAATACTGTCTCTGTTGCTTTTTATACTCCAGAGACCCCTGGAAAGTATGACAAATTTAACAATTCACATCTCTTAATGATTAGACTGAAGCCTAATTTACAAACTAATGACTCTGTTTTTTGCCTTTTTAGGTGTATCTACACATTGTATCTCATGAGCGACAGTTATCTTGGCATGGACCAACAGTATGATGTTTACCTGAATATTATACCGACTAGTACTTCAGCACAAGCCACAACAGAGGTGTCTGATGCTATGAGTTACCTAACTTCGAAGTAAGGTGATCTGAAAAACCTGTTTAAAAGAACTGGTCTTTTTCCCAACATATCTAGTCATTTTGGACATCTGAAAAGTGAGTTTGCCTTAGTGGAACCAAACTTCTAACCTCAAGACAACTCAAAAATTGAAAGTGACTACTGTATTGACTCTGGTAACACAGAGTTAGCCACAGTGGCCTTACTCCTTTGTAAAATTTTGTCTTTTCTTGGTTCATCTTTCTTCTTTCACAAGTCATATTGATCTCTTGAATTCCTACTGAGTTGTCAATTTTGACATATCAAAATAAAAATACATAATTTGCGCAAATTTAGGGCTATAGTCTTCATTTTGAAAAAATGTTCTGTAGGCCATATATTGATGAAGTTTAAATAGACGACTTTTAATTTATAGGGAAAAATACAAAATCTGATCTAAGAAAAATATGCTGAAAGTATTGATGGATGTTACATTTCATGTTTAATAAAAATATGTCCTTAAGAGTGTTTTACATTAGATTTTTTCAGTGTAAAGTATATGACGTAATACAAAATTTTTCCCTTATGCATGCTACCCTTTGAAGATGATAATCTAAAGGAAAAAAATATTTTATATTTTATTAATATAAGCTTAGATGCAGTAAATCTTGTAATCTAGTCTGTATGGTGCGTTTGTTAGGACCAAGATTTGCAATGTGCTGCACAGTCTTCAGACTGTAATGAGACCTGAAATTATCAAGTTGCAAGAGAAAAGCTGTCTTCTTCTCTGACCTGACTCAGGAAGTTCAAGCCTTCAGTCTAGTCAGCAACTAGTAGTGGTTGGTTGATGGTCTGTCTGGGTTTCGTGAAGTTCAGAAGGATCACTCCTTTCCTATCCCAAAAGACAGGGTACATGACATTGCCTGCTGAGGATTGTCTGGAACTTGTTCTTTGATGTGAAATTCACATGTCACTCCATTGTTAGTGGTGGTAGTACATCTTGTCACCACTAATGATGCAATCCAGGAAACTCACCTTCAGCCTCATACTGGTTCAACTGGTTCACGACAGAGCTGTATACAGTGCTCTTTTTGCCCCTGTGCAAGAATGCATGAGACCCACCTGGTGGAAACTTTTCCAATGCTGCCACCATCATTTCCAGTGCCCTGAAGTTGATATGATTCATGTCTGTATACAGTTCCCTGGTCATAATCCACCTGTTAGCATGGATAAGGTGATCAAGATACTCTTCATTTCATGGTGTGACCCCGGTTCCGAGCCCTGGGGGACACCACTCATGGCTGGATACCAGCTGGATTTAGCTCCATTGACCACAACTTTTTTGGCCCAGCCATGCAGCCAGTGTTTCACCCAGGAGAGCATATACCCATCCAAACCATGGGCAGCCAGCTTCTCCATAAGGATGTTGTGGGGAGCAGTGTCAAAGGCTTTACTGAAGACCAGGCAGACCACATTGACAGACACATCCATCCACTAAGCAAGTCACCTTGCCGTACAATTAAATCAGGTTTGTCAAATAGGATCTATCATTCATGAATAGATAGTCCACTGGAGACTTTCAGGACTGCTGAAAGATGATGGAGAGTGGCTTGGCAACCACCAGTTCCCTCAGCACTCTAGGGTGCAGTTCATCTGGTCCCATGGACTTGTGAGTGTCCAGCTTTCAGAGCAGGTCCAAAACCATCTCATTGTGGATTCTGTAGGGTCTATTCTGTTCCCCATCCCTATCTTCCAGCACATGGGCCAACATAATAATGTTGGTAACATTATTTTCAGAGTAGCCCTTGTATATATCATTTCTTTAGTGTTTTTTTTCCTTAATTTTGAAGTATTAAGGCATGTAAAATCATGTGTTATGTTTCATAGTTCAGTGCTAGAGAGGATAACAACATCCTGTGAGTAATGGGGACTTAGGCTCTGAAGAAAAGGAGAAAGTAAGAGTTCAGCAAGAGGATAGGTAATATAGGAGGCCCAAGTCAGTGCTGGCACTTCTGAAGGTTCCATCTCCAAGACATAAATCTGAAGGGAGAAGGTAGCATCTATTTTCTGCAGAGGAGAATAATTACACTCCTTACCTGTATACATCACGAAGTTAGTCCTCTTGTCAGCCTTTATGGGATTCAAGACGCTGAGCAAGTAGTCAGGGGCAGCATCCTGCAGAAGTGTTATCCAACTTCATTCAGATAGAAAAAAATGCAAACTCAGTATTTGAACTTGTTCAGTTTGAACTTAGATTGTAAGCATTACCTCACTGACGTATCATTTTATTATCATTTCAATTTTTTCACCATATTAAAAGTATATATATACATATGGTGTTCATGCGCAGACATAGAATCGAAGAATAGTTAAGGTTGTAAAGGACTTCTGGAGGCTGCCTGGTGCAGCATTCCTGCCCACACAGAGCTACCTAGAGCTGCTTGCCCAGCTTCACGTCCAATGAACTATTAAATGAGACTTCATTCTCTGTGCAGTCTGTGCCAGTGCTCTGTCAGTCTCACAGCACAGAAGTGCTTCCTGTTGTTCAGATAGACAGAACTTCTTGTGTTCCAGTTTGTGCCCGTTGCCTCTCGTCCTGGGACTGGGTTCTGCTGAAAAGATCCTGGCTGAGTCCTCTTTGCAGTCTACCTTTCAATATCTGTAGGCATTTATAAGATACTCCTTGAGCCTCCTCTTTTCCAGACTGAGCAGTCCCAGTTCGCTCAGCCTCTCCTCACAGTTCAGATGCTCCAGAACCTCTCTGTAGCCGTACATTGGACTCTCCAACATGTCCATGCCTCTTTGATACTAGGGTGTCCAGAACTGGAAACAATGCTCCAGGTGACTCTGCACCTGTACTGAAGAGAGGGGGAGAATCATCTTCCTCAACCTTGATACCTGCCAACAACACTACATTGAAGGAAAGAGAGGGCTGGCCAATTTCGAAGGGTCAGTAGTTAATAACAGGTTTATTTCATACATCCCTGGTGCCTTAGTTTTAAGATAAGCTGTCAATTTATATAAGTAATCAATTCAGTAATTGAGTGTTTTTCCAGGTCTTCACGTCATTTGATAATGTTTAAAACATTTGTTTCACTATTTCAGGCTGACTTTATTGCATAAGATGCAACAATAATAGAGAAAGTTGTCACTATTTTATCAGCCTGATAGGTGATACTCCTGATGTCTTTGCTTTTTGGACCATATTCAGTATAATATAGCAGTGTGTCACTAAGCAAATAGGTTTATTTTTTTCAAGCATGTAGACAAAATTTGATTATATACACATTTGCTTGGTCCTATGCCCATTTTTAAAAGAATTGTTTTCTCTAATCTGCAAGCAAATTGTTACAAAAATTAAGTCCTTTCTTTGGGAAAAACTTGAGTGAAGCAATATATTGTGCCTCAAAAATGTAATTAATTAGGAAAAAGGAGCCGTGCCAGTCAGAGTCACACAGCATACCAAAATGATGATACTGGTTCTTACTGCTTTCTACATGCATGTAACAAGTAACTGCAGACTAGAGGACAATAGCTTCAGTACTCTCTATTAATCAATTAAAGAGATCCTACAATGTCATTTGTACCATTTGTACTTTGGTTTGGAAACATAGAATTTAATTTCCGGGTATTATAATTGTTTTTAGAAATAGTTTAATGAAATTTCTAACTAACATCTGAAACATTTTTTTTTAAGTCTTTGTCTCATAAAAACAAAGTCTGAAGTAATGTAAAATAAATCAAAGCAAATTGGTTAGAGAATCATAGAATCTAAATTGGGAAAAACACCTTCAAAATCACCAAGTCCAACCATCAAACTTTCTTACCAAGTCCATAAGTAAACCATGTCCGTCAGTGCCAAGTCCACAAATACTTCCAAAGATGGGGACTCCACCACTGCTCTGGGCAGCCTCTTCCAATGCTTGACCACTCTCTGTAAAGAAATAATTCCAGATATCCAATCTAAACCTTCCCTGGGACAACTTGAGGCTGTTGCATCACATCCTTGTTACCTGTGAAAAGAGACCAACACCCTCCTTTCTGCAGCCTCCCTCCAGGTTGTTGTAGGGAGCAGTGACAAACCCCTCAGCCTCCTTTTTTCCAGTCTGCACAGCCCCACTCCTTCCATTTTGTGTCAATTCCTCGTCAGCTCTTCCATGGATATTTTTTACTACCTTCAAACCTTTCTATCACATCTGTTCAGAGGCATTTATCCATGGCAGTGGCAGCAAATTTAAAATTACAGAACGAATATCTCTCTGTGATGTGATACAAACACAGTTCTGGCCTGTGTAGTCAGTGTGGTAACCAAGAAAACTAAGCCACAGGTATAAAAAGAATCCATTCAAGTGTGCTTTACACCCCATATGAAATAGTAATTTTATGCACATGGTTTTATATAAACTATTTTAATAAATGTAGGGTAAAGCTCTGAATATCCCTCAAAGAGCTGCAATAAGAAGCATTTCATTGCACAGACAAGAATTGATAGCAAAAAGACTAAGTTTTTCGAGGTTAAAATGAACATTAAAGAACAATGGACAGAACAGGAAAGGCTAGGTCAATTAAAATTGCACATATTAAAAAGGGGGAAACAAATCACCCAAAATATAAATTGATTTTTTTGAAAGCTCAGTGACTGTGGACAGAAAATGAGTTGAAGCACATAGCAGTTGAAGATCGTGCCAGTGACACTTACAGTGTAATATTAGACATTCTTCAATTTGTTATTCTGACAAATCCAGGCAACATAGCAAATTGTATTAGAAAGAAAAAAAAAGAAAAAGAAAAAGAGAGTGAGAGAGAGAGAGAGAAAGAGAGAGAGAGAGAGAGAGAGAGAGAGAGAGAGAAGAAAGAAAGAAAGAAAGAAAGAAAGAAAGAAAGAAAGAAAGAAAGAAAGAAAGAAAGAAAGAAAGAAAGAAAGAAAGAAAGAAAGAAAGAAAGAAAGAAAGAAAGAAAGAAAGAAAGAAAGAAAGAAAGAAAGAAAGAAAGAAAGAAAGAAAGAAAGAAAAAGAAAGAAAGAAAGAAAGAAAAAGGAAAGAAGGAAAGAAAGGGGAGGGAGGGAGGGAGGGAGGGAGGGAGGGAGGAAAGAAAAGAATCACTTCTGATTTACAAATGTTTTCCAACATTCTGAAAATATTACTGTACAAAGAAGGTGATGCAATTGTCATTATTTCTAGGGATAGTCATTGGGAAGATTAAATATATAGGAAGTAATTGACTGAACATGAAGAAGGATTGGTCTGTTTATATGAAGCAGCCATTCCTTTACTAGAAGTTTGCAGGAGGTATCTCCCTGTGGCATTCTAGTCATGATGAAAGCTCAGTCTTTGAGGCACTTGAGATGTTGAAATTCTTATAGAGGAAATATGTAATTATTCCATCTGCCTGTACTATCTAAACCCTTTTGAAATCAGGAGACTATCCCACCTGGCTTCCAGCTCCTTTAAATCTTTCACACCAACCATGAGTTACATTCAGAAGTAGTGCAGACCAGTACAAGCAGATCTGAAGGATGAAATAGGGCTGAGAACTATGTTCCTGTTACGCTCTTTCAGCTCCAGTGTGGTCCAGTGCATTGTATGCATGTGAGTCAGAAAGCATTTCAGGTACACTCCTACACTGCATCTTCTAAGCTAGCTGCAGCTGTTCCCATGCCTGAATACACTTTGCAGTATCATCAGCACATTGGAAGCAGAGCAGGTAAGGGATTCAGCTCAAAAAAACACATTCTTAGTCTGCTCCAAAACGCTTGAGCACTCTGTGTGATCCTGTATGGCAGTATATGCTCATGGTTCAAGCTGGTTCAAGTTCTCTCCTACACAGAGTGAGCTTAACTACTCACCAAAATCTGTTAGAAATTCTAATTAGAAATCTGAAATAGCACTGAGTATCTACATTTAGGTAACTAATTTGAGCCTTCATTACTGGTTTAATGGTAGGTAAGCAATTCAACATCACTGATCCAGCTGCTGCTCCAAAAGACAAAAGGTCTTCTGCAGTGTCACCTCTTCTGTCCCATGAGGAGTATGGTGGGGGTGGATACCTGCATACTCAAGGTTAGTCAGTTAATCAAACCCTAGCTTCTGAAAGTCGAAACAACATTGTGTTCAAAATTCTGCCTCAAATTCTTTCTTCCATGGTGACCTGTGCAAGCTATTTTATAAGAAAGGAGAATTCTCCTGTTTCATAAGAATATATAGTCTGAAAAAGAGTTGGATGTGACACAATGCCCAGGCAGACACATGAGCTGCAGAAAAGGTGAGCAGGGCTGCCACTGAGTGATCACTCCATTTCCACTTACACACTATGCCTGTTCTGTCAGTGAACTATATTTGATTCCCACCTGTCTGTTTAAAAACACATCTTGTTAAATGACATGTATTTTCATCACAGATTGCGTATCAGCATGCTGTGCCAGGACTGACATCAGCAGAAATTTTGATGCACATTTTTCTGAAGCTATTTGCTGGGGACTGAGCTAACCAAATTTATCACTAATGTCACCAACTGGTAGCAGTGAGAGGTTAAGCTGCTTGCATGAAGTGTTTGAAGGGAACTTTTGTATTAAAGGAACATCTTTGGAAACAAACTGTACTGTTTGTACCAAATAAATCTCTTGGTAAAAAATTCCTCCAGAGGACTCAATGCAGACAGATGAAACAAGTTCTATAGAAAAGGATTCTCCGCAGTGATTATGCCTTACTGCAATTAAATATGTTTACAAAATGTCTTGTACTCAGATCTTCTAATGAGCTACATACTGCATCACTGCGATTTGAATATGGCAGTCTCTTAAGTCAGCGAGCCTCTTTTCTGCATCTCTGTTCCTAGAAGATCACGACCACCCTCTGCTCTGCCAACTCAAAGCCAAGTTCCTTTACTTTGCCTAAACAAAATTTATTTATATCGAGTCTAAAAAGATCACCCATCCCACCCATCTGATTGCACAATGCTAATTAATTCATTGCAAATCTTTCCTCAGAAGAATATAAAATGCAGACTGTGCATTAGGTTTCACTACTGCTTTTTCCCATTAGCTCAGAGTAGTCCTTCCTAAAGTCTCAGTAAAAGCAGGCCCCCAAAATAGATGACTTACAGTGCTCCTTGCAGATCTGTACAGAGAGAATTGGTGAGATCCCCCTGCAGTGACAGAGGCCACATACGTGAGAGAAAAACACAGAATTCTCAAAAAATGTCACAGGAGTGTCTTAGGGGAGAGCCTTAATTCAGATTTTAGAATAGAAATAGGAACAAGGGCAGCAAATGGAAGTAAAGACAGATGGCAGCTAGACATTTGTTCGTGTGTTAGAGAAACAATGGAATGAGGAATGAAAAATATTCTGTGCTGAACATCATCAACCCCAAGAAGAAGACTCCTCCTAATTGTCAGGACAGCAAAGGTGAAATCACACATTTTTGAAAAAATCACACTTAATAAGGTGATACATGTATGGGTAACTACATGGCTGGAAAATACTAATTGCTGGCAAGAGCAGTAGTAGAAAAGGGAGTCTAGAAATGTCACTATCTTTTTCTAACTACACTACAGAAATGTGAAAAACAGCATTCTTCACGCACAAGCAAGTTTGAACCTTGGGACAGAAATAACTCAGTTTCTACACATAGTACTAATGTGGGAAAATTAATCATACGAATTTGACAGTGATACTTTCTTCCAGCTAACAGGATGAAATTATTTCAGATGCCAGTAACACATGGTGAGTTTCCATCGTGCCAATCCAACTAATTAGAGACTAATTACTCATTGTCATACCACAGTAATATCCGGTTCTGATAAAATGTCATTTTTGAAGCTGTAGAGATTCTTCAATAAAGCCTTATTTTATTTTCTCAAACTATTGCAACAGCTAAACAGAGAGCTGAGAAAAAAGACAGAGAGCATCCTGCCATCTCCGTTAAAAGGCCCTTTCATTCACCCATACCAAAGCATTTGTCCCTAAAGTTTTTTGCCTTTTTGCCCTACCTAAAATACAACATTAAATAATGACCAACTTTCTCAAGAGAGATTGCATGATGAACAGTTTAATCCAGTCACAGTGTCCTGGCTGCTTCCTCCATGTGGTCTGCACCTCCCATGCCCCTGCCCAGCTGATGCAGCAACGTGGACTCTCATGTTACTCTGGGACTTATGTTTTCTGGATTTGGACTTCTAGAGGAATTTCATTCTGTGTTTGTTGGACATGGAGAAAGCCCTCATCCATGATTAGATTTCTGCATACCGAGAATCTCCAAATAACTGCAGAAGGCCATACTGTGCTAAGATAAAAACATGAGACCGTGTTACACAAAGAATATATTAAAAATAAAAATAAAAAATCGAAGCACCAAGGACAGTTAGACTTATGATTGAGGTAAATACTGGTTTAATTGTAGATTTTAATTCTGAGTGACTTGATTCAAAAAGGAAATTAGCTAATCTGGGAAATCTGGAGATTTTTCCATTCTCCTTGCTAATGAAATTCTCAGAGCCGACCTGTGAACTACTTACAGAATATGTCCATGTGTATGATGCACATCTAGTTGAGTACAAGTTCTACCTTTGTGCATCTCACACATTTTTACCTGAACCCTAAATGCAAATGCTGACAAAATCCTTGTGTAGCAGGGTAAGGATTATACACCTTCTCAGGAGAAGGCAGCTCAGAGTAAAATCATCCACCCGTCTGGAAGAAATTCTTTGGTTTTTGTCTATTCTAAGTATATCTAGAGCTAATTAATCTAAGTTCTAAGCCATCCAGATCCTGTTAGTCTACATGAATATGTGAATCTGATGGCTTCTTAAAAATATATATTTGAGTAAGAGAGCGAGCTGAATCATTAAAGAGAAAGAATAAAAAACAACTACCAAATGAAAGCAGTTGTAATGGAAAAGGAGTCTGAGCAAGAACATGAACTCACTTTACCCAGCCCCTCAGAGACAATAAATATTACTGGTCTCCTGGAATTAAATATGTCCACTTATACAGCAACAAGACACACAGCAATGACATTCAAACTCTTCAGTTATTTCAGTGAAGAAGAAATGATGTCTGGGTTATGCAAGCTGAATGAAGTATGATCATACTGTCACAATATGTCAGGAAATAATTATTTTTATTTTGTTGATGATGCGTGTCATGATTTATTTTTTTCTCTTTACCTCTTGGGGAGATAGAAACGATCTTTTTGAAGCATCTTTGATGCATAGATATGATCTAGACTTCCATGGTAAACTGTCACAGAATGATAATGCGATGATAGCTTTTCCCTCCTGTTGCTGAAACCAAAATATCTGCATCAAGACTGTACTATACTTTGAGACAAAAAATGCTCTCTGAGCACATGAAGTCTTGTACAGGCCTGAAATGCTGGCTTCATAGACTTTAATTCAGGCCATTGGACCTTAAACCTCCAGTTATTTTATCTGAATTGTTTAAAACAGCAACAGCAAACATAAACATTACATGTAAAATGTGTGCTTCTTCTGTCGTTACTTGAACATTGGAAAAAGGGGGACAAAATTCTTGTAACTTTGTATGTAGGCAGTGCATTTTTTAATTAAGTGACTTAGAATATTAAATGTTTTCTTCAGAACACAGGGGCCCAGATTTTCTGCTACTGAAATCTTTACCTCACTATGGCAATATCATTTATCAGTGTTCACAGAGCTACAATTTTCAAAGACACTTTAAAAGGCAGTGTTTGTTGTTGCTCATTAAAGCGGATCTTACAACTTTTTAGAGAATTTTTTCTCATATGAAAGGAAAGAATACTGGTTACCATTAAAAGTTAGCTTGTTCAATAAAAGGATGTCAGCTGAATGTCCATCCTTCCCCAGCGTATTGAAATTTGCTATTGAAATACAGAAGTCTTCTGATTGAAGATCCATATTTGCTGAGCATCTAAGGATGCACATACCACTGCTTTTCTGAGAAGTTCCAATGAAACCAATGAAACAAACATTCAGGTCATTCTTGTAAATAGGTAAGTAAATCCCAGCCTCTTCTCTGGTAGCTGAGATTCAGATGTCCGTGTCAGCTACACATCACCTTTAAACAGCGCAGTGCAAAAACACTGCTCTCTCTAGAGTTTCGTAGAATTATAGAATCATGAAGTTTGAAACTGCATCTGTTGAAAAACTGAACCCATGCTCTGGCAACAGGTTTTCCTCAGGGGCCTTTTTGGGGTAGAGTGAGAAATACAGACTTGATTCACTTTCTGTCTGGTTTGTACAAGGTTCTCAGCTGTGACTCCAGAGCTGACAGAGGCCTCCACACTCCACTCCACAGAGGAGTAAACATTCCTCCGTCTTACATCTCCTACTGCAGGGAACAAGCATTTCAATCTCCTGGGTAGTCCTTCAGCTTTCTTCCCCAGCACGAACAGGTACTCAGAAAGGTGCTCTAATGCACTGTGTTGGGAACAGGGGCCTAAATTTCTACTGCAAAATTTGAGCATACCTCAACAACAGTACCGAATCTTCTCAAGACTGTGGCCCTCAAGGAACCTTAAAAGACCAAAACTTTTAAGAAATAGTAGGTTTTAGAAATAAACAGTCCAGGTGGATTACTGGAAGGTTCTGTTCTTTGTAAACATGAAATTTAAAGAAATGAAAAATTTCACCAAGAGGACACTGACAAGAATGCACAATAGGTTTGTTTGATTGGGTTTTTGTTTGTTTGTTTTTTGTTTCATTTTATAACATGCACTACCTACCTATCTGTCTGAAAGTCTTAGGAAACAGCTGGATTAATTTATTTGAATCCATGAAAATTTTGGAAATGTGGATGCTACTAAGAAAACAAACCGGACTTGGAACAAACAGAAACTGACTGAAAAATAAGCTGAAATTTCTTTTCTGTTGATGCATTACCTTTTTCTTCAAAGATTAGAGGCTGAAATGCATTTCCAATATACATTATTAGCAGAACAAATTTAGTTTCTACTGTTACTTTCAAAGGATTTAGTGAATAGTAGCATTTAGTATCATATATGTCTTCACTCTGATCTAGGACTCAAAGATTAACAGTTGCAGAGTTGATAACACTTCCAATTTCAGAGATAAATCATATTATCCTGAATTGGATGGGTAGCTAATGTCTCAAAGTTATTTAATTCTTAGGAACCACTGGCTTTGCATTAAAGAAAAAAAAAAAAGACAAATAACTCATGACCATGAAAAATGGCTAATTGGATGAAATTAGAAGAAAAAAAAATCCCTAATGAGAAAAACAGAATAATGATCCCTTTTCAAAGGACAGGCAGAGCTTTGAGTCATGCAGACATGGCTGCTGTGAGGCAAAAGTCCTCCTTGTTTTTATTAAACGATTTCATCTGCTTTCATTACATCAAATTATTTTTGTACGATACCATAGCTTTAACAGAAGCATGTCACAATCATCTCCATAGCTATTAGAACACATTAGGAGAAAACGTAGTCAGAAAGGAGAAAAAAATATCTGAATGAGGGAATTTTGTATGGGAGCGGATGGGGTAGTGGACTGCAGGTCGTATTCAAAAGAGAGAGAGCGAGTCTTTCCTCTTGCTCTAAAATGGAGCAAGCCTCTCTTCAAGGGAAGGTTCCAAGTAATAAATCCTAAACAGACGAGCACCTCTCCTGTAGTCTCAGGCAAGGTTCCAATTGTAAACCATGCTTCTATGTTCCAACTTTGCACTAGGCTTTCCTTTTCAGGTGCAGTTATCCAATCTCATTTCAAGATGCTTAATTTTCCACATCCACTACCCAAGAAAATTTCAGCTCATCACACCTTGTATTCTACTCTGGGTGCATGTAGAGGTGAGATTCTTGCTATTCAAAAATCCCCTTCCAGTTGTCTGCCAGAATAAATGCATAGTCTTCATTTTATAAATTATAAATAGCCCTGTTTTTAATATATTCATCTCTGCTTGTAGCTCTCATGTTACATCACGTCAACTTGAAGTTAAGAATAAGTAGTCAACATTAAAAAGTCTTCCTTATCCTTACAGCTGGAATTCTACCATTTAAAATTAGTAAAATATAGTCAGTTATGTCAATAGTTTTCAAGGAAGAAAGAATAATCACATTTGTGGTAGAGTGTCCTACGTATATATAAAAATACATAAATATTATAGGAAAATGTACATGTTATTTGAACATAGCACACACCATTCATAGTTACTGTCACCATCCCTATTAAAGGAAGGCAAGAACCCACCAAAATTTAGAAGGGAAACATCACTTTGATCTTTTGGAAGACCAAAGAGATTACTGATTGTAATCTGATCCCTGCATACATGTTAATTTTACGAGTAACTGGAGAAGACTGTCTCCTTGAAAATCAGGTTCCACTACTCCTTTAGTATCTTGCAATTAGTAAAATAAAATACAATAAAATAAACTTCTGTTCACAACCATTATTTCATTCTTTTATCTGCTATTTATCTTTTCATTTAAGGATCCTTATCCAGCTCCTTTCCATCAATGCAGCATTGTTCTGCCATCTCTTCCCCAAACCACAAAACTTCAAGCTACGGAAAACAGTAATGTAATAATGATAAATCAATTCCCTGTTCAAAAATTCTGGTTTTCCTAGTTCTTCTTCCAGTCCCACAATTATGATCACTGATTTCAGCCTTCACCTCATTGCCATTTTGAGTTCCCAATCTGTCTAGCCTTGCTTTTATTTTATTTATACCCTTTTATTTCTTTTCTGCCATGCACCATCTTTTCTCATTTAGACAAAAATAAATACATACACCTAAACAAGTTAAAAAGTTGTTTTCTTACTGCCACTTCTAACCATAGCTTTCCATATGTTCCATTCACTTTTCTGTTTCTATTCCTTTACTGTGTTCCAAAGTTTGATTATAGCCTTGCCTCTCTTTCTCATCAGCATTTTTGTGTGATCAGTTACAACTCATCTTACCAAAGGTTTTTTGATCCCAAGCACTAGCCACTAATTTAAGTTTGTGGCAGTTTGGGTTGTCTATTGAAGGAAATTGATGCCAGCATCTTATCATGATTTACAGGAAGAGATGAGCCAAACCAAGTCTTGTTTTCACATTTTTTACCCTATCAGTTAAGTGTATTGGGCCAAAATTACTTTATATTTTAAGTGACAGATAATAAAGAAAGTTATCCTTGCATAGGCAGGTAGAAATATACTCCTTCTCTTGAGGGAAAAGTTAAATGTTGTTAGCCATCTTCAAGAAGTATCAGTACATGCCTTGCTACCAGTAATACCTGGCATTAAGTTTAGACTAGCCTAAAATCTTCCATATTTCTCTTTTTGGCCACCCTTCACTTGCAGACTGGCTCACTGTCTTCATTTGCTCTCATCTTCCACCTTCACAACCACAAACCCAGGAGTTTTCTTCAGCCCTGCTTTCTTCATCCATTCATTCACCCACATAGAAGAGAGCTTTCATTTGACCACAGGAAATAAGCAGTTTTTTCCAGGCCGTAACTATTCTCTTCTACAATGTTGGGGCCTCAGGCAACCAGCAAGGTCTGACTGAGAAACCACCCTGGCCAGGAGGTGTCTAGAGAGAACCAAACAAAAAAGTCACAATTTCAGCTCTGTTTTTCAACCAGTGCTACTAAAACTGTCATAGCTGAAGTTATTTTTTACCACATGATAGTTTAAGAGTGTTAATTTAATTTAGGTATAAAATAATGAGTCCTGACGTGCCACACTCAAACAGCAACAGCTGTCAAGCCCCACATATGCATTATACTGAAACACGGCACAGGAGGATATAAATCCACGTTCTTCTGGTGATAAATAGGCCAAATGGCTGACTGCAGACAGGATGCCTGAAGGACTGGTTATCCTCCAGCTGATCATTACAAGATTCCCCTGGTGCACCCAGCACCATAAGAACCAAGACAGTGCTCTGATTTGGTAAGATCTTCCTGGGTTATCAGTATTTCAAACTGCTGAATATGGACGTCGCATGACGTTAAAAAATACGTTGTTTCAGTATTCTGATCCTACAAGACTCTTGACTGATCAACACATTTCTCAGCAAATATTTCTTCTCTGAAATAATTCAAAAAACTGAATTATATCCAGTTGAAAACAGCTTGCATAAGCATACATTTGAGGCAGACAAACTATCCTCTCACTTCATGCTAATTCCTGGTTCTAAAGGGAAAAATAAAAGAATGAAGAAGAGAGTTTGGTTTTTTGGGTTGCTTTTTTTCCCTCCCCCCCTTTAAAATGAGGGGAAAACCCTATAAGAAGACCAGAACTGGGGTACAAGATAGCACAGACAATTTCCAACATAAATGCTAGTTATTAGGTGTCATGTAGAGTCAGGAGTTGCCATGGAATCCATTTGCTTCTAAACCAGCTCCTCCTGCTGGAATACTTTCTCATTATTATTTCTTTCTGTAGCACAAAAGGAGCTGGCTATGGAGGAAATGTTATTTTCAGGTAAAGTTTCTACTGCGTCTGAAATCAGACGTGCAATTAAAATCTAAATTTAAAAAGTTACATTTCTGTGGAAATGTAAAGCTACATTATTGCGGTCAGAAGAATGAAATTGTAGGCTGTTTTTAGAGATTGAGTGAAGCAGAGAAATTATAGCTGAAGTCTTTCTTTCAGCTCTCTTCCCATGAATGAAAATAAATGTCACATTTGAAATCTGCTGTTCATGTTTTCCCATTGCGATAACTTTTAACATTTTCATACTAGTTACTTGATGCAAGAGCAGCCTCATAACCATCCTAATTAATAATGTCCTTGTATACTGCACAGTGTCTGTATGCTGGACACCAGGTTTGTTAAACCAATGAACTCACTTGTTGCGATGTCAGTTTCAATGGATGGATTTTACAAGGAAAAAAAAAAAATGTGATCATGCCTTCAAACACTTGACATGCCAATAACTGGATTTCAATTCTTTTGCGTACAATGTACTGTGGTGTGACTGAAGGACAATACTGGAAAGTAACCAGCAATATTAGAAAACTATGTCAGTAATTTGCAGCTTGGCATGTTAATACTTATTATTAATATTATTGTTTATTATAGACATTGACTAGCATTGCATCTGGAACCCCTAAACAGAAACAGGATCCTATTGTGATCAGCGCTGTATGGAGATAAACACAGCTCTTGCCTCCAAGAGCTTGTATTCTATGGCCCTGGTCTTGTAAAATGATCTTCGTAGAGATATTCCTGAGCCCCCATGGAGTCTTCCAGCCTTCCAACGTGGTTCATGCATCCTACAGAGCCCTCGTGTATGTGGAGAAGTGAGGGAACCTCACCCTTTCCATTCTGCTCCTCTCCCACCCTCTTACATTTGAACTATGCCCAAGGGAACTTTCAGCAAATCTACCATCTTGTCAAACTGGATTTTAATCTTAGTCACTCCTCCTAGTGTGTGGCATCACAAACATCCATCAACAGCAGAACAAGAATCAAGCTTCAGGCTGTTATTTACATTTTTTCAAATCAAAAATTCTGCTCTGGATAGGAAATCAGAGGAAGCACTGTGCAGTTTGACTCCTCTCCCTCTCCACCCTAGTATTTTCTAAGATCCTGTAAGTGCAAGTAGACTCCACGCTCACTCAGAAGTACGTGGCACCACCCAGGATGCTTCAACTTCTGTGACAGGCACCACTTTTGGAAATGCAAAAGAGCACCTAGGAGTAAGCTGGAGACAGAGAACCCTTTGCACTGAAAGAAGGGTCTCTGCATCCCTGCAATGAACAGAAGCCACCCCATGTCACCCATGTGAGAGGAGCTGTGACTGCAGCAGGGATGGCAGTGAAGTCATCAGGAGCATTCACAGAGGTAAGGCAGGTCCACAGTCAAGCCAGGTCCACATCAACACAGCTGCAAAGCATCTGGAGCCAGGAACACCTGCAGCCTTGCCTGGATGGGCACTGAGGGCAGAGTGCATGGATGGAGCTGCCAGGGCAACTAAAGCTTATCAGCACATGCTGAGACCTGACACGCAGTCTTCCCCTCTCTTTCCAGAATGGCTATTCTGACAAGGGGCTGAATTCAGTCATGGCCAAGAGCATTCTGTGCAGAAGCCAAAATTGAAACCAGACTCTAGCAGATCCAATGATTTTAGCATGTTTCAAAAATGTGGAGTTAGCATCACTAAGATATTGCCAGACTGAAGAAAGGTGATTCTCTGCTCATCTACCAGCTAAATCTAAGAGGAATTACACAGGGCAAGCAAGCCTTGAAGCTTCCTCCCTCCAGCTGGAAGTGGTGGTCTTGCAGCAGCTTATCAGGACAGCTGTTTTTTTTTTTTTTTGATAGACTAGCTTCAACTGGTTAAACCCAGTTCTCGCATTATGTAAATAAGCGTCTTACCATCAGAGAAGAATAGTCAGAATTCAAAGTTCAGATGAAACATTTCAACAACAAGACAAAACCTAAATGGATAAAATCCATCACGAGCCAAGCCTTGCTAAACACCCTCACCCCTCAGCAACAGACTGAGCGCTGTCTGCAATAGGATAAAGCTGGATTCGAGTTTTCAAGCCCGGTGCTGCTTCTCTGTGCCGCCTTCCCATATGAATGATTTATCCCACGGTGTCTTCCTGAGAGGCATCACTTCATCGCTCCTCAGGAAAACAGGCACAGGCTCAGTTTGCACCACAGTTGCCATCAGGTGCCTCAACACCGTGTGGGCAAGGGAGAAGGAGGTTTACCCAGATAACCCAGAAAACATTAAGCAATAGGGCTTAGCATGTGATAACAGATACAAACTTAACTGGAAGCATAACCACAAACACATAGGAGACCAGAACAAGCAAAGCTCCTACTTAAATCCACGTGGAGAGTACTTCCCTCACAGCAAAGCTGTCGGCATCCCGGTGGCTGTGAGGTGCAGGGGTACCAGTTCAGGGCTCCCCGAACCCCATCCTTCCTTCGGGGCCCATCCACGTCTATTCTCGGAAGTCTGTGGGGAGGCCGGAGACAGAGCATCAGCACAGCAGAGGGGGCTGGCTCACCTTCAGGCGGGTTGCAAGTGAAATGCTATGTGTACTGTGCACTAAGGGTTTCTCGGGACAGGCTAAGCTCCACTGCTGAGGCTCCGGGGAACTCGGCAGAAGCGGGGCGGCCCCTTTAACAATGGGAAGCCGGGAAGGAGAGCCCAGCTCTGGGGGGGAGGCTGAGGGAGGGAGCCGGGAGCCCGGCACAGGTGAGGGCATCGCCCAGGCTGCTGCTATCCGGGTCGGGAGGGGAAAATCCGCCGTGGTGCCGGAGAGTGGGAAGTGAGAGCCGAGCAGAGTGTCTCTAAAGAGACGGGGGATGGCAGAGGACGTTGCATACAGGCTGTTTACGGTCTGGTTTTTGGGTGGTCCTGCGCAGAGGATGGAGTTGGACTCGATGGTCCTTGTGAGTGCCTTCCAACTCAAGATATTCTGTGATGCTGTGAAGTTTGGGATGCCTTCAAAGTTTGCTTCCCAGCCTCTGCGAGGGCACTGCAGCTGGTGCTGCTGTTCGCTGCACCACAGTTCTTCGAGAACAGAGAAGGCGAAGCACGAAGTGCCCATAGATAATTGTTACTGGCCACAACGTGGATTATTGTATTTTGTTCCCCACTTTTCTTTAGCTCACGTTTGCCTTCACTGCTGCACGTAGCAGTAAGGCAGCTCGGCTTCCAACCACCGTCACGAGTGTGCTCAATAAGGAGAGGGCTGAAGGTACTGACCTTTGACACCGCTGGAAAAAAATAATAATAACGAGTGTAAGTCATCTCGTGGCGTTTGTGCCAAAAGCAAGGACACTGATGGAACTGCGCCGTCCAGGAGAGTGCCTCCTAAAAGCATAACTCCTAAAAGCGTAACACCCAGGGGTATAGAGCCTGCGACTGTTTATATGTAACCGAAAATAACTGCCGGTCGCGCTGGTGCTCGTTTGCCCTAATTCTGCCGTATTCCTACTATTTTTTGAGAGATGCGTTCGAAATCGCTCATTCGAGTGACTGTTACGCACTTCCTGCGTTTTGTTACAGAATCCACTTTCTCGTTGTCCTCCTTCCCCCGAGCACCCTAACACCATTAGCGACTAAAGTACCTGGAGCGCGGCTCGAAGCTCGGAGGTTAAGATCTACATCAGTTAAAACCTGTTAATCGCCTGTGAATGGTCTCAGAGTGCGCTCACCGGCTGCGCGTGTGTCGGCACAGCCTGGATGAGGGCACGGATGGCAATTCCCAGCCCAGCTCAGCAGGTCCTCGAGGCACGCAGCCGGAGTTAGCAGACTTCGGGATGCTCCCAGCCCCAAGGACCGGTATCCCCGCGGATGCGCGTGGGGAAACAGCTCCTGTACGGACAGCGAAGTTTAACGCACTCTGTCTCACCGTGCGGGTCCGTGTGAGGTCGGATCCCGCTTTCTCGCCCATGCGAAGCACATGGGGAGGTTTGACGTCTCAAAACCCGCCTGCCCCCACCACAGCAGGCCGGATATTTTTAAGCAGCCGTGTGGTCGCCCTGACTGGTTGAATGGCTGGAATTTACCTTTTTAAGGGGCTAGCTCCAAAACAATGCCTCGGCATCTCCCCTCGTAAGGACTGGTGGCCACTTTATGCCAAAAGTCAGAAACAAATGCACCAAACCACGCCAAGATGAGTGCAGGGAAAGAAAAAAAAAAAAAAAAAAAAAAAAAAAAAAACACACTAGATCAGACTTCTCTTATAGGGAAATGACCCAGTGAGTTTTCTTTCTTTTCTTTCTTTTTTTTTTTTTTCTTTCTTTTTCTTCCCCAGCTTTGACTAGCAGAGCTGTGTCGTTCCCCACTCGCACGCACACACGGCGCAATGCACGCTGCGCGCTGTGCCTGGCAGCGCTGGTTTTTCACGGCACGGAGTCGCAAGCCTGGCTGCGAAATGCCTCATTTCACCGAGCCCTTCTCCAGGTAGCCCGGCTATAACGATCGTTTTCGGGGCACATCGAGCTTCAACAGCCGTTCTTCAGTTCTCCGATATCATCAGTTTCCCTGCGTACCTTCACCCGGGAATAAACTCACCCGGACCGAGCACACGTGCGCGCCTCGGGCTGCGGGCTCCCGATCCCGAGCGGTGCAGCATCCCCAGCCGGGCCGGGATTCCCACACACGTACTTTATCCCCGATCCCACCGCTCTCCACCGCTCGCTCCATTGCGGGGCTGGCACGGCCGCGGCACCGCCGCTCTCCCCTTCCCTTCTACGAACCCGCGGTGCGGGAACGTGGGGTCGGGAATGGTTGCCTGCGTTTCCCTGCTATCAACTGGCAGGACCGTGTTCCTCTGATGTGTTTATTTTTTCCTAAGCCACGGGCTCTCTAAAGGAGATTTTTTTTTTTTTTTTTTTTTTTTTTGCGGAGCCTGTTGACGAACGAGCCGTGAGCTACCTGATGGCGTGAGTCCGTTTGCTTCCCAGACGTCTGAGCACCCCTCGGGGACATCAGCGCCGTTTGCGGGACAGCCACCTCGGATGGAAGCCGGGAGGAAGGTGCTGTGTCTCTCCCCACGCCCGCTTTGCGCCTGCCGCTGCAGCACGCAGAAATCCTTCGGAAAAATGCACGGTGCCACCATCCCCGCAACAGCGTGCGCCCTGAGAGGAGGAGGGCCGCATTCCCCCCCCCATCCCCCCTTTTTTTTTTTTCTTTTCATTACTTTTTTAAATTTATCTCGGCTCCGTCCCTCCTCTAACTGCCCTGCGTGGTGTTTGTTACACGGCGGGGTGGTCCTGCAGAGGGACGAGCGGGGCGTCGGGGCCGTGCAGACAGCCGGCACATCCGCAGGGCGCTTCCCCGCGCTGTGCTATTACCGCACGGTGCGGTTCTGTTTCCTGCGGCAGGAGAGGTGCGTTTGGTGCTGATAGGTGGGCATTTCTTTTCTTTATTTCTGCAATGGAGTATTTTTTTTTTTTTTTCCGCCCGTCTAGCGGGAAAATCTCACAACCCCACGAAAAAAGACATAATAACGACACAGAGAATCCCCTAAAACACCTTTTATTTATTTATTTTTTTTTTATCTCTAGGGACACTTCGTTGGGGTTGAGGGTTGGGGGGGGGGGGGGGGGGGCGCGTCCCCGCACGCCTCCCCCGGGCGCGCCCCCGAGGGGTCAGAGGGCGGGCGCGCACGGGGAGCAGGGGGGTGTGTCCGCGTCGCGGTGACGTCACCGCCCGCTTAACCAATGGTCGTTCGGGAGCGGGGAGCCGGCAGCCAATGGGAGGCGGGGCGGGTCCGTGAGTGGCATTAAGGGCGGGCTCGGCCGGGGCTGGGGGAGAAATGAAGTTGTGCTAAAAGGCTTTTAGCCGGAAAAGAAGTTATTAGGGCATTTCTCAGTCGCAATTAGGGCTTCTTCATTAAGCCCACCCCCACCCAGTATGTGAGAGGGAGAGCCGGGCAGCCGATAAAGGGGCGGGAGGCGGCAGCTCCCGGCTGCCCGCCGACGTGGGGAGCCGCGACGGGCACCGACCGCGCCCCCGCTATTAATGAGCCAATTAAAGAGGGGTCCGCACCCCGGCACGGCTCGCTGCTGGCTGCCCTGCGCGGGAACACCAGGTAGGTGCAGGGGGCCCGGCCTCGGGGAGGGGGGAGGGGGAATAGGGGGGGTAAGAGCAAAGAGGTGCGAAGCGAGGAGCGAGGCTGGGCTGCTCCCGCCGCGAGTGGGAGGAAATAGCGGCCAAAGCCCGAAAGTGGCTGGAAAAACGCGAGAGGAAACTGCTGTGGCAGAGCTGCGGTCGGCAGCTCGTCCCGGCTCCGGGAGGGGAGCGACGGGGGGCACCGGGGATTCATACAACAAACGGAAAATCTGCGAAACGAGCAAGCGGCAAAAGCAGAGAAGCGCACCTGGGCTAGGTTTTAAAAGAACGTGTTATTCGCAATTTGCGGAGGCCGCGGCTCTGAGCGGCGGCGTGCTCACCCACCACCGCTCTTCTCCCCGCAGCCGCTCCCACGAAGCCGCCCTCGGAGGCCCCGTTCCGGCAGCGGATCACGGGAGGACCGGGATTACCACGATCCATTTCGAGGAGAGGCACTGTCCGCGATGAGCGAAGGCCCGAAACACCTCGTTTGGCTGTGGCATCGTGCCACGGGCTTGTAGGTTGTTGTTTTTTTTTTTTTGTTTTTTTTTTGTGTGTGTGTGTGTTTCTCCTGCAGTTGCTTGGAGCCTCTGAGCTGCACTGGATAAAAGCCTTTCCATCCCGAGTGACTTTGCAGAGAATATTCGTTCTTTTGAAGGACTCCACTCAGCCCTTCGCTGCTTTGTTCCGTTTCACCGAACCGTTTCTCTGGGCGGCGGCCGTGCTCCCGCCCGATGCTCCGGGACGTGAACCGCAACTGAGCTCTCCCTTCCCACCTTTGGATGAAGCTCTGGAGATTAAGTTGTAGGAAGGAAGGGGGAAAAAAACACGATGAAAGAGAAGTCCAAAAATGCTGCCCGGACTAGACGGGAGAAAGAAAACAGCGAGTTTTATGAACTGGCTAAATTACTGCCCTTGCCCTCGGCCATCACCTCCCAGCTGGACAAAGCATCCATAATCAGGCTCACCACCAGCTACCTCAAGATGCGGGTGGTTTTCCCAGAAGGTAGGTGGGATGCTCTCCCCTGCGCTCCCCTTCGCATCCAGGTGCCACTTGGGCCGGGCTCTGGGGGTCGGGTGCGCTCTGCTGCCGCTTCTCCCTCCCGTGATCGTTGTCGGTCCGTCCGTACGACGGTTCTGCTGGGGCTGACAGGTTTATGTCAACACAGAGCCAACGGGACGTGCTCCGATCCCGTCCGTATGATGGGTATCTCCGCAAGGCAAAACGGGGGCGATTCCCCCCCCCCCATTTATAGCTGTACGCGGGGGAGCTAATATATGGGCAAATATTTACATAAGTCTATGCAAAGTCTTAAAGCCTTAGGTGCTGCGTACAGGTATAGGGCGTGCTCCCACAGCGTATGAGCCAAGCACAGCGTATCGCATTATAAACCCGGTATGTCTCGACCTCTGGGGATCTCCGGGGCCGTCTAAGGGTGTCAATCGACCTCGGGAATTTTTCACAAAATGATCGTACTCGGACGCATCCGGGCCCCATAACGATGCGAGCAGAGGGCCTGCAACGAACTTCACTTTGACTCTCGCCGGGCAGAGCCGGGCTTTGCGACCTCAGTCCCAGCAGCTCTCGGTGAGACGGGGCACTGAGCCGCCTCATGGAGCCCCTGGAAGGGCTCCAAAGAGGGCAGAGAGCGCGTTAAAGGGCCGGGATGAAGTTCTGCTCCGCTTTCGGTCTGTCGCTTCTGTGAGATGTAGGGAAAACAGGTTTAAAACGACTCGCGCAGCTTTTATTTAAATCGAGATGTTTTCTGCCTGGAAAAAAAAAAAAAATAGTAGTGAGAAAGAAGGTTGAGGGATCTGGCCTTTTTTTTTTTTTTTTCTTAATGATTTATCTATAAACAAAATTAATCGTTCTTTGAAATGTACGGATACTTAAGAATCCCGATAATACGGACTTCGCGTTTGCTTCGATTCCGTCAGTAGTGTTTTGCGAACCCAGAGCGGGGCCTGTCCTGGTTTGTTCTGTTTGTTTGTTTTGCTTTTAACCTCATTCAGACCGTTGAGGAGCGGTCTTAACTCGACTTTTTAAAGGCAAATATTCGGTCGGGCCTGGAGGCGGACCCCCTTTTCCCCCCCCCCCCCCCAGCTCTGTGTGAGTACATAGAGCCAAAGCCACGGCAGTCGTTTCCAACCTAGTGTATCCTGCAATCGCTTCTTTAAGCAGCGGTCGGTGTCTCTGAGTAACTTAAAACCAAAGGGTGGGATAGGTGGAAGATGAAACACCTGAAACCTTAAAAAAAAAAAAGAAAGAAAAAAGTTAAAACTCTTGAAACCGCGTTGCCGTTCTGCGAGATCTGTCCGCGAGGAAACTGAGCTGTCCTTTAATACTGTCAGCGCGCACTTTATAAAGAGAAAGCTACGGCCAACTCCGCTACCCGCGATGCTCCTAAAAGGATTATTAGCGGCGATCTGTCAGCTCCCGCCGTCTCAGCGGGCCGCCTTCCTGCGTGATTCCGAGCGGCTCTCGTCAATTACCGCTGCCGATGCAGCGGGGGCCGTTTGATCAGACGAAGCATATGGTGTTGCTTGTAGGCTGCGAGTAATCACGGGAGGAGAAGAATGGCCGGGCCCCGTCCCGGGCGGCAGCGCGGGATGCCTCAATGCCCCGGGGAGCCGTGCGGTGGGGGGAGCGGGGCCGGGGCCGGCAGCTGCGGCTTCGAGCCGGGAGGTGGAGAGCGGCGGCGGGACCTCCGCGGCCTCGCTACGGGGGAGCTGCGGATGGAAAGAAGCGGGGGCCGAGGGGGTGGCCCCGCGGTGCCGTCCGTGTTGGGGGGTCGGAGTGGTTCCGCAGGCACTTGCCGGTATCTGGGAGGCCCGTCGGGGGCGCGTAGAGGAGGCCAGAACCTGCGGAAGGCGGTAGATGTGGTGGTAGGGGACGTTCTGTGGTTTTAACCCGAGGAGGGCAGAGATGCGAGCTCTGGGGTGCAGCCCGGAGCCGGTCGAGGGCGGAGGAGCGTAGGTTCTGCCGAGCGGTGCGGCTCCCCGACGGCTCGGCAGGAGCTTTCCTGCACGGGGCCTGATTTGGAAACTGGGGGGGGGGGGAAGGGGGGGGATAAACATATAGAACGACGTAAGCTCGTCACCCCGAGAAAGAATCAGTAGGCGTCCGTCTGTGCGTCTGCACATCTGAGGGGCTCCTATGCAGGAAGGAGGAGGGTGGATGTCAGGGACGCTGTGGAAAAACTGGAGATTTCTGCCAGGGAAATGCCCGCAGAGCCGCGCAGCCTCTCAGCACCGTTTGGTTTCCGTTTCACGGTCTGAAATCGCGATGCAAAGCGGTGGCATCGGGTGAGAGTGTGGGTCTGAGGGAGCGCACTGCAGACTTTCTGCTGCGTCTCCGCGTTTCTCTCCATGGAGCGAAACACCTGGCTCGGGCCCGGCACGCCGTTCCCCTGCCCCAAACCTTCCGAGGAAGCTGGCAAGGAAGAAATGAGCCCCGTGGCCGCTGCCTGGCACGGGCCGGCTGCTGAAAGTCCTCTGGCTCTGGAGGAGAGAGCCCGTTTGTTTGGGGTAGGCTTTGGGGAAAAAAGATGTTGAGGAGAACTGTTAGGTCTTTCCACCGTTCTCATCTTTCGTTATTGAAGGGTGGGGGGAAAAAAAAAAAAAAAAAAGAAAGAAAAAGAATGAGAAAAAGATAAATACCTTCCTAATAAATTCAGCCCTGTATGTTCATGGGAGGGGAAAAAAAAAATCCCTGAAATTTCAATTCAACAGTGACGGCAACGAACGTAGCCTCAAAATCTGATGGAAATAAATCCGGAAAATAATTTTCTTTATCTGAAGATAAGATTCCTATAAGCAGAGGGGTAATTCCTAGCTGGCCCTTGCCGGTGTCCAAAAGTTAAGGCGGAAAAAAAGAAAAAAAAAAGGGAAAAAAAAAAAAAAGGTGATGCTATGTATACATATATATTTAATTAAGGTATATTTCCAGGGTCCTGTTCTCCTCCCCCGAACAAGCAGGGAAGGGCTGTTTGCTTTTCTGTCCTATGAAGACGGATCGCTCCCACGCAGAGCGTTCCCTTTTCCCGGACAAAAGCAGCGGCCGCGTTTACGTAAACTTTCGCCCAACATTTCTATATTGAATCTCTTTATCTTGTTTTATTTTAAGGGGGGAGGGGAGGGGAGGGGGGACGAGCAGGAAAACAAAATCCGTTTCCCACGTGGATAGGTGATTTAATGCTGTTTTTCTTGCTGCTAAGGGAAATGATTGAGCATTGGGTTTCAGCGGTGATTTTCGTACAGAAGTTTTTCTCATTTAAGCCGCAGTTTACTGTGCCCGGTACCTCTCTGTGCTTAAGTCGAGTTTTGATGGGAACTTAAAATGTGAAGTGCAGAACCGAACTCTTGGCGAGAGAGTTGACAAAGGCACTTTTACGGGTGGATACGATCAGGTTTTCTTTCCAAACCCCTCTCCCTCCGTAGGGCTGCGTTCGTGCTGAAGGACGTGTTCAGCTTGTGCGCAAATAGAGCAAACCCTTTCCTCCACTGTCTGCTCGGAAACAGCGATATTTGAGTTTGCGTCTTCCCCAGAACCCAGAAGTACGTAGCACTGGAAAATGTCCTTGTTTTTTGTTGTTTTTTTTTTTTTTCTCCCCCTCCTCTGCGGGCACGGCTCCGTTTGTTTGCACATCCGAAGGCACCTCCATTACCCTGTGTGTGAGTGCCGAAACTCCGCGATTTCTCTCTCGTCTCCGGTGCTGCGAATCGCTGCCACTCGCACGGCCGCTCCCCCAGCCGGGCCCGTTTGTTCAGGCGGCAGAACCCTGCCTCCCTCTCACTATTATTTTTCTAAAGGAAGCGGGACGCTCGCTTCTATCCGCTTCAAACGAACGCATCTGATTTACCGAGCTAATAAATCTTGACGAAACCTCGCTAATGGCATCCGCAGGCATGAGCAGCCTTTTTTTTTTCTTTTCTTTTTTTTTTTTTTTTAAACGCCGCTGCTTCTGTTCCATCTGAACCTTCCGACGGCGCCTCGCTCCCTCACGGCAGCCTCATTTGGCAGAGATTTGGAGTTATCATTAACCACCGCTTGTTAAATTAAGTGAGAAATCGGCCCTGCTGGGTGCTGGGCGGTGGGATAACGCGAGCTGCTGAACGATACCGTTGTTCCGGGCAGCCTGGCTGCGAGATGCCCCTCTGCCTTTGCGGGGGGACACCGAGCCGGGACACCCCGAGTTCTCCCCGCTGCCGGAGACGGCCTCCCGGGGGGGCCCCCGAAGCCTGGATCCCCCCCTGCGTGAGGTTTGGGCTGGGCTCTGAGCTGAGTGTTTATCGAAGTGGAGCGGCCAATGGTTCTGCCGCTGTTTCCTCCACAGCGAATTCGGATCGTGCTGAGGTTCGGGTAATGGTGGTAGCCGCTTGGAAACGCTGGCAAATCAACGCCAAGAAGATAAGAGCTCGCGTCTCCTGTCCTCTCCCCCGCCCCCCCCCCCTTTCCCCCCCCCCCCCCTCCCGCGCTATGGACAGACAAAGGAGGCTGTCGAGGTTGGGGTCGGGGCTGCGTTGTGGATGCTCACGAAGGGACTGGGGACCCGCAGATCCGCGGGACTGCCCGCACCTCTCGGAGCCCTTCGACGCTGCGTCCCGGCCCAAAAAGCAGTGACAGAGCTCTGTCCCGCTTGCCTGGGACGTAGGGTCGTTCGGCAACGATATCGCAATGCCAACCGGTGCCTCCATTGGCTGCTGCCACGAGGGCTCGGAGCGACCCAGCGGGGCGGGGAGGCAGTGCCCCAGCGGCACGGAGCTGCGGCGTTGGCCGTGGGTCCGTCCGTGGGAGGCGGCGTGCCCGGGGCTGGGCGGGATGCTCACGGTGGGTGGGGGATGAGGGGGGAAGAGCTTCCATCGGGCTGCTCCTTGCCGTCCTCCCATCGGAGAGAAAGAGGCGATTTCTGCCGCTTTTCTCAATTTTCAACGTGGGAATGCGGTGATTTCCCCTGGACGAGTGCTGAAAAAGCGATGACTCAGCACTCGCGAACCGAACGGCACCGGCGCAAGTTCAGCGCAGTTTGAGCGCAGTCTCAGAGCGCTGTTTGCGAACTGAGCTCTGGCTCTTAATACCGTGGCTGTTTTGTTTTGTCATTTATTTCTTTATTTCTCTTTCATTCTCTCTCTCCCTCCCTCCCTCCCTCACCCCGCGCTCCAACGGTGGACATCTTCTAGATCGAATTGTTTACCTTCTCAGGAAAAAAGAAATCCTCGAGTGGAGGATGTTGTTAGATAGGAGCCTATAATCTATATCTTGTTGAGAGTATAAAACTCATTCCGAAAGAAAAGCTCGATCCATTTATTTTTGCTCCTTGCAATAACACAGCTGGATGATGCCTTGAGCTTGCTCTGCACGATTGCTCATCATTCATTCGCCAAGAACCGGCCTAAATGGTGCCTGTGGGATTAGGTCAATTTTAGTGGATCTACTTCGCCTCATTTGGTTACTAATTGGTTTCTTGTTTTATAAATCGAAATCTCATTTTCAGGAAATTACAAAGCCCATGCAGCCAGTCCATTGAGGTAATCCGTGGGTCGGGAGTATTTAAATGGAAATGGTTCGACAATGCATCAAGTATTAAGCAACAGTAAAACTTCGCCTCTGTTTCCACATGAAATGCGAGCTCGCGAGCTCCTTAGATCCATAATAGATACATCGCTTCTAAGGCTACTTATGTAAATATGATAAACCGGACCCCGGCGGGGGAGGGGAGAAAGCAATTTTTATCTACAAAGGTTAATGTGGCATATCTTGGAAATCTTCCAAAATAGATTATGTTTTGCTTTATCTTCGGCCACTTTAGCTGGGAAAATCCTTTGCCTAAAAACGGTTTAGTTATCCTTTCCCGCACAAAGCTGCTTGTTTCTGTTCCAAAGCCTTTATTCCGTTGCCTCTCCAAATTACAAGAGAATCTTTAGATCTTGTTTCCAGCGTAATCCTGAAGCAAAAGGGAGAGCTGATTTCCTCGTTTTGTTTTAAATACACAATCAAAGGATTTGAGGAATTTTCTGCGGTAGGTCAAGTGCAAGATAGCTCAGTTTGCTCCTCCGATAAAAGGAAATTGGATGTTAAGGCGAACGGACGGGGAAAAAAAAATAATAAAAGGGGAATATTAACGGCGGGGTGTTCTCGTATAATCTCTAAAGACAGTATTTAAAGGGCGTCGGGAGAGCCCGCCGATATGGTCTTGTCAGGGAAGAGAAGTAGTCTCCGGCTGAAGCATCTGGGAAATGCGAAGAGTCTCGAGTGTTAGGGTTGCCAGAGGCTGGCACAGGTAGACGAGAGAAAACCGTTTAATTATGAAACATTAACTGCCTCGGCCAAACAGCTTGAGATTTCCACCCGAAGCATAAAGAAGAGCTCAGTGCTCCGTGAAGAACGGCGTTCCCGAAAGAAGTTAACCTGTAATGTCGATGAGCTGTTCATTAACCCGCAGAGGTCGGGTTGTTTTCCCTTTCAGAAGGAGAGTAATTAGAAACCGTAAACCTAGATTAATAAACAACTTAAATCCTAGTCGAGGAGTGTAGCTTTAGCCCAGAACGAGGAAACTGCTATTCAGATTTCTCTTCGACTGGGGGAAGCTCACAATGAGCGGCCTCGACAGGGCGTCCCGGAGCGTGGGGAAAGCAAAGACACTGCGGTTTCTCTTCTCCCTTTCCCTGGAAGCCGTGCGAGATGTGTCAGCTCCTGTCTGCCTTATGAGCGGGGGGGGGGGTAGGGAGGGGTCCCCTGTGGGGGACAGATGTGCCCGGGGCAGCTCTGTTGGGGATGGCGGCAAAGAGAGGGCACTTCGGGGGAGGGAGGAGTGCACGGGAGCTGGGTACAAGATCACCGGGTCCCCGTTAATTGGCGCGGAGGAGTTATTGGGAAGGACTCGACCTCCCGCTGGCTCTCGGAGCGGGCTACACGTGGGCAGGAGCCAGGACGCAGGGATGCTGCTGGCTTTTGAGGGCCTTGGGTTAAGACGAAGGGGGAAGCGGTGAGAAGGTGGGTGAGGAAGGGGCCGCTCTCGATGCCCTCTCCTAGTGCCTCTCACGGGTGTAGAGCGGAGGTGAAGGTGCTCGATATCAAAGGGATGCCCGCTCTGCCCGCTGCCCCTTCTTGTGGCAATCCCCGGAGAGAAGGGTTTCCCCTTCCCGAGCCCGAGCTATTGGGGCAGACCTTGCCTTCTCCGTCCGTCAATCAGCATTTCTGCTTGTTTGTTTCCTTCTTGTTTGATCCGTATTCAATGGCGTAAGCTTAAAACATTTTAAATGCCCCGTTTAAAACGATTTCGGCAACAGCACTGTTAAAAAGCGTTGCCCATAAATAGATCTACTCCGGCCGAGTAATTTTCCTGCGGCTCCTATCCCTCCTCACTTTGCATAAAACGGACGGAGTCTTGAAGCACGGGGCATGTCCAGGGAGGTCCATTCGGGGGAGGGGTGAGGGGGGTTGGGAGGCAGCACACGCCCCTGGGCGCTCCCTTAAACGATCCATGAAGCCAAGGGCCGCCCCGAGGGCCCACTTTCTCGGGCACGCCGCTTCGCCCAGGTTTTAGGAACGAACTTCCTCGTTAGCTTAAAATAGGTGTTTATCTCCCACGTGAGTTAGATTAAAAAAAAAAAAAAAAAAAAGAAAAGAAATCCACCAAAGGAGCCTTTCTGTGCAAGGAAATCACGTCCTCGTTTTTCTACTGTTGTAACTATACCTGTTTGAGAACGAGCCCAAACAAAAATATAATAATAACAAATAAATAAATAGAAAAAAACTTCACTCCAGCAGGCCGGCAGGAGTGGGTTTGACAACTCTTCATTTTCCTTTCTGTGTGTGTCCTAATTGAACAGGACTGGGAGAAGCCTGGGGCCACTCCAGCCGCACCAGCCCGCTGGATAACGTCGGACGGGAGCTGGGATCTCATCTTTTGCAGGTATCGCTCTGGAAATGACAGCCACGCGGTATTAATGATTCAAGAAATCAGTACCCCGTCTGAGCCTTTACTTGCCACCGTGACTGATTTTCAACCGTTCACGTGTTTAATTAAAAAAAAAAAGTAAAAAAAAAAAAAAAAAAAAGTAGAAGGGGAGGGACGGGACGGACGGACTCCTTTGCACAAAACGCAGTTCAGGTAGAGGAAGGAATATCAGAGTTACTGTATCCATGGTTTGTGTGTGTGATGGGAGGGGGGGGGGATTGTGCGGGCTGTGACAGTTCCTTAATAGATAGGGGTCTCTTCTGCTCCCTCCGCACCCAGCAGCCCCGTTTCCGTCTTCTGAAACGCGTCTCACAAATCGTCCCGTCCCACAGACGTTATTCACACCGCGGGGAGGCTTACGTTCCCCTCGCTTGCTTAAGAGCGGCTAACATCCCGGGGAGTTAGAAATGGGGTGGCAGCGCTCGGAAAACCTCGGGTGGGCATAGTCACAGCGGGAGTTCTGTGGGGTCACAGCTATAGAGGGTGCCCAGGGCTCCGTTTCCTTTCAGCTTTCTGAGTAGTCACAGCCTGAAAGGGTATACGTCTTAACTAGAATAACCCCCTGGAGGACGGTGCTTTATGTGTCGGTCTGTCTGTGTCCATCTCTCTGCCTGTTGCTCCCTCTGCCGACCCCTTCCCCAGACGCTGGACGGTTTCATATTCGTGGTGGCTCCGGATGGGAAGATCATGTACATCTCGGAGACCGCCTCGGTGCACCTGGGCCTGTCGCAGGTAGGCAGGGGGCTGGAGCGGGAGGGGCGTGCGGGGGGGCATCGGCGACGAACGCTCCCCTTCTTTTTCTTTCCCCCTTCCCCCCCCCCCCCCCCCTTCCTCCTCCTCCTCTCTCACAGGTAGAGTTGACCGGCAACAGCATTTACGAGTACATCCACCCCGCCGACCACGACGAGATGACGGCGGTGCTTACTGCCCACCAGCCCTACCACTCCCACTTCGTGCAGGGTAAAGCGCGTCCCCCATACATCCCACCGTCCCCCGGGGATGTGGACCCCTTCCCGCCCCTCTCACCGCCCCTCTGCCTCCCCTCTCCTCAGAGTACGAGATCGAGAGGTCCTTTTTCCTCCGGATGAAATGCGTACTGGCCAAGAGGAACGCGGGGCTGACCTGCGGGGGCTACAAGGTGGGTGCGGGGGCACGGCCCCGCGACGACATCCCGGTGGTGGACAGGGATTGAGCTCCCGGGGCTGGCCCGGCTCGGCACTCTTTCACGTGGCACTGATTAGCTCTTGCTCCAGGGGCAGCTCTCCAACGAGGGCTCGGCTGTTTCCCATTGCTCCGCGAGGGGCTCCGGGCTGGGCACAGCCTCCGCTGCTCTCCGACCTTGACGCTGGAGACGTTGAGACACGGTGTAGAGCAGAGTAAGGACATCTGTTGTAATAGTTCCAGGAAGAGACGCTTAAAATAGACAAATGTAGCTGGAAGTGCACAGCAGAAATAGTACGTGGAGGAAACGTACCTAAATCTATGGCTAAGGACGCATTCTGGATCATGTCTGCTCTGTCTGTGTAATAGATACATCTTATCCATGTGACACACGCACACATGTAAAATCTCTCACACGCATCCACTCTTCATTACAGAGCTGTAACCGCCTTGGCACTCCCTCGTCTTCCCTTTGGAGAACAATCATAAAAGCGTAGTTAGGAGGTGGTCCAAAAACCACTTAAGTCAGTGGAAAAAAAAAAAAAAAAAGAAAGAAAAGAAAAGAAAATCTTGTTGACTTTAACGGGCCTTAGATGAGAGTTGAAGTTACGTATGAAAAAAAAAAAAACCACATCCCAACCCAAGGGAAAGCAGAGAGAGGGGGGTGGGGCCGCGGGCGGCGAAGTTCACAGCCCCCACGCCCCATGCCCAGCCGCTGTGTGTCTCTGCAGGTCATCCACTGCAGCGGGTACCTGAAGATCCGCCAGTACAGCTTGGACATGTCCCCTTTCGACGGCTGCTACCAAAACGTCGGTTTGGTTGCCGTGGGCCACTCGCTGCCGCCCAGCGCCGTGACAGAGATCAAGCTGCACAGCAACATGTTCATGTTTCGGGCTAGCCTGGACATGAAGCTCATCTTCCTTGACTCCAGGTAGCGCTGAGGCTGCCGCCAAATCGATTCCGAGCCCCTTCCCCCCCCCCCCCCCCCCCCCCCCACTCCTCCTATCCTCCCCCTAACTGATGTTGGCTGCTGTGTCCTTGCAGGGTGGCAGAACTCACCGGGTACGAGCCCCAGGACCTGATCGAGAAGACCCTTTACCACCACGTGCACGGCTGTGACACCTTCCACCTGCGATGCGCTCATCACTTGCGTAAGGATCTGCGCTCAGAGAACCTCACGTTGCCTTCTCCCTCCTCTATAGGGTTTTGGCTGTATAAGGGTCCACCTCTGCTGGGGGGAAAAGTGGGCAGGGACACAAAACCTGGACGTTCAGTTCACTTTGAATCCAGCTCAGGAAAAAGCCTCTTTTCTTGCACCACTGGCAGTGCAATTGAAACACTTTTGTTCCCCTTCTGTCAAGTCTCGCAAATCTTATCTGCGTGGCTAAATCTGCTGCAGCGGTGAGCCTGCTTCAGAGAGCGGCTCTTTATTCTATTTTGATATCACGATGACATTAATACATGGATAGATGTATAAAAAGGATATTAATTTCCGGCAAGTTTCCTTAAGGAGAACGTCAAGAGAAGAGATAAAAACCCAAAGCCACATTGAGAGAATTCAATCTCGATGACGGTATGGTTGGGTGGGGGGCTCCCCCTCCCCACGCCCGCTGTGTTTGCCCTCTATCTCCTCGAAAAGCCTTTGAGATGGAGGAGGGGATGCCCGGGGCCATCTTTCCCTCATCCCTTTGCCACTCTGGGCGCTCAGCAGCCTTCCTGAGTCCTTCTCTCCTCTCTCTGTCCCGCAGTGCTGGTGAAGGGCCAGGTGACCACCAAGTACTACCGCTTCCTGGCCAAGCACGGCGGCTGGGTGTGGGTGCAGAGCTATGCCACCATCGTGCACAACAGCCGCTCGTCGCGCCCGCACTGCATCGTCAGCGTCAACTACGTCCTTACGTAAGTGTGCTCCTCGGGATGCGCCCGGAGAGGCGGGGGGGGGGATGGGATGGGATGGGGTGGGATGGGGGGACACACCTGACGCGGCCTCCGGCCCCGAGCCCTGACGGCTTTGGGGGGGGTTGCACACACCGAGCAAGGCGCTTACAGCTAGATGAAGGCTTTCCCGGACTCTTCCCTTTCCGGAATGGAGATTTAGAGGTTTGGCACCCGCATATATTCTTGCTCCCCTTCTTTTATTTTTATAGTTTAAAACCAGCCAGCATTAAATAAAATTTAATGCAGCGTAAAAAAAAAATAATAACCCCCAAAAAAGCTTTTCACGTACGGAGTTATTTATACTCAACAAACAGGACATCTGTTTTTCTTTTCAAAAATCTGGGGTTTGAAGTTCTTAATTTCATCCAGAGTCTCTATCAAAGCTCCGAGGTTTCTTTTTTGTTCTTGGAGAGCGATCCTTTCAGAGAACCACAAAGGAAGTTGGTGACCAGAAGGGTCAGCAAAACTTAACAAAAATCAAGATATAATAGAATTATAAGGGGAAAAAAAAATTAAAATCAGAGTGATTGCTTAGATACCGCCTATCTCAACGCGTCCCCTCGTATCTGGAGTTCTCCAGGCGGGGCTCCGGCTGTGCTGCTTGCATCGAGGCACTCATCCCCGGCGTGGGGGATCGTTTATCTCTGAAGCATTTCTTTACCCGTGCGCTCCGAAGCATCTCTTCTGGTCTCAGCCGCATTGACCTTCCTAGAGATGCGGCAGAGGCATCGCAGTGATGTTTCCTCTCTCGGGTCCGCGCACGCACAGGTGGAGATCGGTTTGGTGACCCAGTTTAAGACGCGCTCCCCGAAACGCAGCGGCTCCTTGCATTAAGTCTGAGCACCTGCACGAGGAGCTTCAGGGCAAGAGCCGAAAACCTAAAAGCGGCTGACGTGCTGGGTTGGCTCTCCACCAGCAATTCTACGTGCTTTTCCATGAGCACCTGAGATCAGCGGTCATTTCCCTTTCCTTTATTAGCGGCAGAGCGAACGTGAACTTCTTTCTCCTCACACTGAGCGGCTCGGGGCCGCTGGGGGGGCACAGCTGAAAAGCTCCGAGGGTCAGAACCTCTCTCTCCTCCGCCTGCCTGGGGAGGCTGTGGACACAGGGCCGGGCTCGGAGCGAGCTGCGGGGGAGATGGCTGCACCGAAATAGAGCGTCTCCTCTGCCCCGACCGACTTCCCGTCCTTTGGCTGGTCTTTTTATTTTTGTGCGTGTACGCGGGTTTTAGAAACAAGGTTATATTTAGAGATGTTTTCAGCCAGGGTGACATGTGGGAGGGCTGTGTGTGCTCTGCCGACCTTCCCCTCCGAGCGGCTTCGGAGAGAGGCTGCTTCTCATTGACTTGAACGCGGGGAGAGGGCAGAGCTTGAGCCCATCAGGATGCGTGGCTGCAGCCGTCAGGGGCTGCAGGGGCACCCCACCTGCACAGAACCCCAAGTTCGGTAGTGCAGGTGGGTCGAGGTCTTACCCACTCTGATCACCTCTTCACTGGGGCTGTCCTGCAGCGAGGCTGAGCACAGGTCCTGCAGTGTTCAAAGTCTACACGTGGTTAAGGCACTTAACAACAAAAATTCTCTGTCTCCTAAAGCTCCTTAAGGACGACAGTGGCTCAACCTGGCAGCCCAGGTGTGAGAGGTGCGTGGGTGCAGCTTTTGGCACAGCTCCTCACGGTCAGCTGAAAAGAAAGGTGAACCTCTGCACGTTGACCTTTGTTTATGGGAACCGGAGAGGGAGAGTTTGGAAGTGGCAGAGAGTTGCGCTTGGGATTGCAGGAAAGGAGAAAGGTGGGATGCCTCTCACCATGGGTTCCTTTGAAAATAGGAAATGCTGATGTTCAGCAAACTTGAGTGAACATACCAAAAGGGCCCTCAGCTTTGGGTGACACTGGACACATTCTTGAAAGCAGTGAAGAGGCAGCTGTCTGTCCCCTGGCATGGTGTCCCCCACTTGGGCAATGTTCTGCAAGAGGTTCATTTGCTCATGGCAGAAGGAGCTTTCTCTCATTCTGGGAGGGATGTGGTGTTTCAGGCAGAAGTGAACGGATGCTGGGTGGTACAGGAGCCTGCCTGGACTGGGGGACCTGTGCTAGTGTGGGCTGAGAGACAGTGCCTTGCCTTGGAGCTCCCCTGAGCAATATGTGGGAGGAAAACAGGAAAAATGAGAAAGGGTTTATGTAGAAGGACTCCCTCCGCAAACAGACATTTGATTAAGAAAATATAAAAGGGACCATTTCTATCTTCCATAAACCCTAAGTTTTGTGAATTTTAGAATTGAGAGTGAATGTTTTTAGTAATTATACATACTGAACTGGATAGGTATGGTGGCAAGGGCATGTGAGCAACAAGAGGGAAGGTTCATTTTTTTTTGTGTGTGTAATCGGAGTGCATCAAAAAATTAATGTAAATGACCTTTAAGGATTCCAGCATTTGCTCTTCTTTGTATTCTGCTTGGCATATGTGAGCACAGACACAGAATATCTGTTTCTTTTATTTGTTCTGTACACACTCTTGCCATATTATTGATTATTAGCTGTGCATGTTTATCACATAAAGGGACTGGAGTATGAGTCAATTAATAGAGAATGTAACCGCTGAAGTTAAGTTTATATTTAGATGGCAAACAACCTTCCTTTAAACAAATGGGTAAAGCAAAGTGCAAATCCTTTGACTTTTTGAGCGAGAACAAATATTATAATAATTTGTCCCTGGAGAAATCTAAGGAAGCTTTCCTATATACGTTTCCTTGTTCCTTAGCTTTTGAAAGAATAACAATAGTGGTACCATGTAGTGATAAAACCATGTAGCAATAAAATGGATTAGGTATTTAATTATGACTAATCTATGTTGATGATATAGTACATACAAGTTCCAGTTGCCCTCTTCACATTACACCGTGCATCTGGCTGATTAGAAACACAAATTGAAGTATGCAATTTGTTTGAAAGATTATTTCACAAATAAATGCCATATTGATGAATGTTTTACATAATGATGTGGTAAATGCAATTTAGAATAAATTAACAGTTAATTGTATCTGCAGTCTTCATCTTTAAGTTATTACTATTTATAGCTTTGTGTACTACCGGATTTAAAATATTTGCATCAGCGCTGTGATAGCATTCTGTGTGGTGAGCTGGACTTTGAAAACTCTCTTCCCTGGCATATTAAACAGGCTTGGGGAAGTCATGTTTCAGATGGAATCACAGCTCTTGCAGTATTCTGGAACAACCACAATGAAATATTTCCATTACTTTTTCATAAGCATCCTCTTTTTGACCTACCTCTGGGACATCAGGTCTCAGCTTTTTTGTTTCCTTTTTTGTCGATAGGAACATCCATACATTGTATTCCCATACCTCCAGTCCAACTTTTTTTAAGCATTTCTCTCTTGTTTGGACGTGTGGCAGAATCCTCTCCTCAGCCCAAGGTACATGACTTGTCTCTCTCAGGTGTGTGATGGAATGTGTAGAATAGCGAATAATCTGGGGAAGTTACTACTTACAGAAGTAATTCTGCACACCTTTACTCATTTCTTTAGAGGAATGACTCATACAAGTAAGTGTAGCTATCTACCTTTAGCACTTGAGATAAGGTATGCTGACTTTAACTAGGTATTTTTTTATTTTTACTTTTTTCCTTAAGTAGTTGCAAATAGTAGAAACAATTCTGACCAGCTACTTCTCCCTTATGTTTCTCTGTTTTAATGGAAATTTTGTCACTTCCTTAACTGTGCAGAGAACTGAATCCCACCTCATCTGTTCTGCCTACAAAGCATTTTTCCTAGGCCTAGAAAGCCTTCCATCACTGACATGATTTGATTAGCAAAGTAAATATATAATAGAATTGTTTTAATCAGCCAAAATTCTCAAGGAGCATATGCCTCAAAGAAAAAAAAAGCATGAAAGGATTCCCCTTGAACTATTTAACGCAATATTCTGTTTGTTCACCATAGTTTTTATTACAGACTTGTCTCCCTGGAACACTGTTTATATATTTCTTGCAAATAGGAGACAGGCTTTTCCAGGTGTCCACAATACGCTTCTGCAGTTCTTCTTTGTTCGTGTAGGGGCTTTCTTAGCTACCATTTATTTAATTCGCTCCAAATTTCTATGCTTGTATTTAAACCAGGTGACGGTAATGGCCGAGGCAATGAAACTGTGTGCCTGAGTCTGCAGCCGCTGCTTTTTTGAACCAAGTTTTATTTGCTAGAGTGAGGATTAAAGGCCTGCAGCTCAGATCCACAGGAGAGAACAAAACAGTCATTAGTTTAAATGCATGCCTACTGATGGTCTCAGGCAGCATGAAATTCAGGACTACAAGGAACAATCTGTATTCCAAGAAAGAAATGTGACTTGAAATGCTTTCCACTTCATCCTTCTACCATTCAGTGTGCTGGCTGCTACGGACTTAGGAAACTTGCTGCTTCCAAATGCTGAATTACAGATCTTGTAAAATGATTGTCGGGGGGTGAAACATGTTGAGCAGCAGATTTAGCAGCAATAGCTAAAGCATTCACTATCTCCAGCTGCCTGCCTTTACTCCATTGATGAAAGTTCCAGGGCCTACTATGGAGATTCCTACTCTTAAAATGCCACAGTTAATGGCTCAATGTAAACAGCCACAGATTTCACTTTGCACAGAAGCACAGGACTGTACTGGAACACAGGTGTTTCTGCTAGAGAGAATGTTTGCACATTATCCTTGCTCTGCCTCTCAGCACCTTGAACGGCACAAGCAGCCCAGGGTACCCAAATTCCTTTTGGGGTCAGTGCCAATGGTCCTTATACAGGGCATAGAGCTGGAGAGCACAGATTGTGGAACTTGGTTAAAGTCCATTACGTTGTGACAGGCTGAACGCAAGCAAGATCATTGGAAGAGTTCCTGCTGGTTTTGCCATGTTACATTCATATCTAGTCTATGAATTGTTATCAGTGGCTGTGCAGAAGAAGCAGGCCACACAGTTGAGTTGATTCCAAATGATTCTCTTCCATACTATCATGGAACACAGGCACAGCCTTGGTTTAGTGATGGGTCTTCGCAGATCAAGATAATGACTGGGCTTGATAATCTTTAAGTCTTTTCCAAACTGGATGATTCTATGATTCTCTTATACTGACAGTGCTCTGTACACAACTGAATGCTGTACTGGCTCCCACTCTCCTAACAGCAGCAGCATGTTTCTTCAGCAGGTTTACAGTTTTACTAGCTCTGTTTCTGTTTCCTTAATCTGTTGCATGTTTGCTCTGTGCAGCATCTCTGTACTGCTGATTCTCATGTTGTTTCACTGTAATTACCATGTGATGCAACAGGTGTGATAAGTTACTCAGCTGCTTCTGTAGTAGGCTCTTCCCTCTACCTTAAGGCACTCTCACTAGTTCTTACTCACACACAAACATGGCATTTAGAAATGTCATAAATAAAGTGTTAACAAATAAATCTCCTTTGTCCGTTCAACAGTGGCAAGTATCTGTTTAAAATCTAATTCTCCTTCCCTCACCTCTCTTTTGTACTTTACTGCATGGGCCAGGCTCCAGCACACATGTTCGTACTCAGTAGGTTACTTCAGAGGCAGCCCCCTTACTTTGATGACACTATTTATGGAGGCAGGCATTGCTCTGCGTGAACAAGGGTACGCAGGCTGACCCCTCTGGAGGCTTGTGACGACTGCAGTCTGGAGTCAATCCCATGATTTTAAACACACTTACACAATTTATCCCTCTTGGTTTTGGTTGTTTCTTTTCTTTTCTTTTTTTTTTTTTTTTCTGTCGTCCACTTAGTGCGATTAAGTCACAGAATTCCCAGTTTACTTAATAACATGAGTACATGTGTTGTGGTTTAACCCTGGCGGGCAGCTCAGCACCTCACAGCCACCTTGCTCACCCTCTCCTGGAGGGGAGAGAATCAGAAAGCAAAAGTGTGAGAACTCACGGGTTGAGACAAAGACAGTAGAGATAAAGGTAGAGCAAAAACTGCGCACACCGGCAAGGCAAAACAAGGAATTCATTCACTATCTTCAGTCAGCAGGCAAATGTGCAGCCACTTCCAGGGATATGGGGCTCATTGCATGTGGTGGCTTCTCAGGAAGGCAAACACCAGTGCTCTGAATGTCCCTCTTCATTCTTCTTTCCCTCAGATTTTATTTCTGAACAAACACCACATTGTACGGAATATCCCTTTGGTCAGTCTGTGTAAGCTGTCTCAGCTGTATCCCCCAGCTCCTTGGTGGATGGACACTATGAGAAATAGAAAAGATCCTGTAGCTGCTTAAGCACTCCTCAGCAACAATTAAAACATCAGTGAGTTATCAGTATTATTTTCATTCTAAATCCAAAATACAGCACTGCCAGCTACTAGGAAGAAAATTAACTCTACCCCAGATAAAACTGGAACAACATGGCTGGCTTTAAAAGTGCTTAGGCATAACTTCTAGTGCATGATTGTATGGTTGAGTACCCTGTTTTGAAATAAATAACTAAATAAAAACACAAAAAACAACAGACCTTAGGCACACACTTAGGAACAAGAATATTTCTTGTCTTTACCAACTAGAGATGGCTGGAAGGCCGTGTTTGTTACTGTGTTGAATTGGGACTTAATGAAGAACAGCTGGAGTTTTTCAGCTACAAACCACTGTATAAATCTCGAGGGCAGCAATGTTGAAAATAACAGCTATTATCTGCTGAAGTTTCAGTGCAACTATGGAAACTCAAATGCCTGGTTAATTCAAGTCTGGCGATATCCCCTAGCATTGTGCAGCTACTTTGGCATCACCTACAGTGAAGATCTTTAAAGTCACCCCCACGTTCACCCTTCTCACATCTGTGCTTTTGGTGAGAAAGCCAATACGGAGAGCGAGCGTGCCCTGAAGGCAGCTTTGTTAGAAGTAGCCTGTGGCTTTCAGTTCTCTCTGTACAATGTTTGGGAGCTTGTAGCTCAGATTGTTGGTGCAGAAAACTCTCTGACTCAGGACATGGCAAATGGAAACCCACCCAAAGGCATTACACACTGTTTTTCTCTTGCTGTTTCCAAAGACTGTTTTGTACACAGAACAAATAAACAATCTTTAAGGACTGTTTCACAAGGCACAACCAACTAGAATATTTGCTCAAATAAAGGCTGGATATGGGGATAATTAACCTGCTACCTTTTTTATTCTTTTATTTTTTTTTATTTTGCTAGCATTTACATCCAAACTGATGAATATTGTTCTTCCAAACAATTCTGTTGATTCTAAGCTGTCAGTAGGAGCGTTGAAGAAAAAGTATCGTCTTTTGAAAAACAATCAACCTCCTAAGTGCTTTCTGTGAAAAACAGCAATGGGAGCAGAGGTGTAGCTTTGGTTCAGAGTAGATTGTATACCTACAGGTGTGTGATTTATCATGGGAGTATGCTTCCATTATATTATCTAACAAGTTCAAGAGAGCAGTAGGAGAGAAGACGTACACCACCATTGGTATGGTTATGATATACTGGATGATTTGCTGCAAATATGCTACAGAAATTGACACAAAAAGCACAATAAATATAATACTGATATATTATATCAAGCTGAATTTGTTGCACATATATAAATCAAAAGTATGGTTAGTTCAATGACAGCTTACTTGAGTGTTGGTCCAAAGACCATTGTAGGTTGGCAGTGGAGCTAATCTGTATGTATGGTTAGATGTTTTCACAGAGGCATTGAGTAGCCTTGTTAGAGACTCTTCCAGGCACCTAGAAACCTATGGTAGATGTACGTGTAAAGAAGTGAAAACAGAGTGGTTTTCATAAGAAGGTTGTAGATAAAGGTGATTAAAAATCCTATTTTCTGAATTTGATTGTTGTGAATTTAGCATTAATTGTACAGTATATGGTGGTTTAACTTACTTTGTGGCCCAGAGGGTCTAGGTAGTCAACATAATAAAGGTTATATTGTATAAATTTTAACATTTAATGGACTCATTTCATAGAATTGTAGAACATCCTGAATAGGAAGGTACTGCCCAGGGGAGGCTGTTTCAGTACCTGATAACCCACTTTGTGAGCCTTTTCCTAATCCCTAGAGGAGCAAGGGACCTCAGCTGCTCCTCAAACATCTTGCCCTCCAGGACTTTCACCATCTTTGTAGCCCTCCATTGGATGCTCTCTAAAAATGACTTGTATAATAGCACATACAAATATATGACGCACTTTGAGGAGATTGAATCAGTAATTAGCAGGAAAATAACAAATGAAATAGAATACTGTGAGTTACCTTACAGCCTTGTGATATCAGCTTTTCTGTCTGATGATTGAAAGCTTCAACACATTATACACATTATGTCTATCAAAGCTGGATCACCAAGACAGAGTGATATGAACAGAACCCTAAACACAAATAAACAAATAATGTGGATGAGCTTAGGCTGCAAGAGAGGTTTGGAAATGAAAAACAGGTGGATTAATGTGTAAGTAATAATAATAATAAAAACAAAACCCCATTCTTTTCAAATGCTAAGAAATACATATAATTCCTTGCCCTTCTTTCTTCCGTTACCTTCAAGATTCAGTTGAAAAGCACTTCTTAATGTGTCATGGTTACATGCTTTGTGGGCAGAGAATGGCATGGAGGGGCAAAGTACTGTCCCTTGTCTAAAGCTAGGGGCCTCTAGACAAGTGAATTGGAAATGCAATTGTTGCACAAAAATCTTGCTGCCTCTGAAGAAAGTGAAAGTCTTATGATAAGAAAGGACTAATCTGAATCACAAACTGTTTTGGACTCAACATGCCTCATGGGACCAAGCTGATCTGAAAGCAGACTAGCATGATGGACAAGTATGTTATGAGGCACGCAGATAGGAAATTTGCCAAGGGGGAACTAACAGAATGAGTAGTGAACCAATTTTTCAAGCACTTTGTTTTTTCTTAGATAAACCATTCTCTGATCACAAAAGCTTATCAGAAAATTTGTCAAATGAGATATAATCCATCTTCTCAAATAAGATAAAATTATCACAGTGAAGCTAATTAATTTTTTGATGTGTTCACTCCAGGATTGTAAAAGGTTTTTGCAACAAAAGCTTTAATTATGGGGAACACAGAGGAGCTGATCAAACATGGAATATCAATAGATTAACTTTTACAGCAAACTGTTAAAAGTAATAACAACAAGTCGTCAGGACCACTCTTCACTGCATGGTTTTAAAGCAACTGAAGTACGAAATTACTGACCAGCTATGGTGTACAGTGTAACATAAGAACAGCTAAACAGTATCAGATATATACTGATAGAGTACTGATGGAGCAAATACTTTGGAAAGAGTTTTAAAATAGGAAAAGCCTGCAATAATGCTTCCCCAACACTTCCTTTCAGTCTTCAAGAAGTACATAGAACTTCCTACACAGAGGCAATATCTTTGAATATATTAATGTGTTTGCTGTCAATATCTATTTTTATTATTATTATTTTTTGTGTTGAGGTCCCACACTTCTTGTATTAGAAGGAAAAGTGAACAGCTGTTTCCTACATGTTTTCTCTGTGTCACCCATAGTTTGCACCTCTTTCCTTGTGCTTCTTTTATCTCTTTTTTTAATCCCTCCTTACCTGTTCTTCATACAGAAGCCATTCCAGGACCATCATCCTTTCTGCTTCTGCTGCTGAGTATACAATATTTTTATCCAGTGTTGTGCCATCACTTCAGTCACTGTTTTAAAACATCGAATAGCCAGTTTTTCTTTAAAGTTTCTTTTAAGTTTCAAATACTTTCCTAGCCTAGAGCTGGCCTGAGGCTCTTATCTCTAGAACAGTACCCAGATTTTAAAGTGAAAAAACCTAAAAAACCTTCATGAATATCGTGAAGAGTTCCTTTTGGAACTCTTTGTTTACATTACTGTACTGTAGAAAATTTACGATTTTGAAACTTGTTATTTTATAATTTCTGCCAAAAAAATCATCAGCAATCTTTCTCAAATCCTTTTGTCCAAGCCTATCATACAGCTATTTAGTACTACTTCTAATAATTCCTTCTCACTTGGGTACACGATAACAATAGTATTACATGTATTTCAGTCAAGTATTTTTATTCATAGAATACATCTCAGATTTATTTTAGCAGCTTAAATAAGTGAGTTTAATGTATATTTAGTCAAGCTTTACGCTAGTGAGGGCTTAAGCAGATTAGAAATAAATGACCCCAATTAAAGAACACGTCTGTGAAACTTGGTGTGTAATAGGCATGAATGAACTGTTTGCACACCAGCTGTAAAGAAATCTTTAATTATTAACTATCTGGAAGAGGTTCAATCAAGGATTAATTGTTTAAGACATAATAAAAACATTTGTGATGAACACATGGAGATATTGAAATAAAAACATGCTTTGCATCAAAAGTGACATGCGTATTGCTCTCAGACATTTTTTTCTTTCCTATTTTTTCTTTTTCTTTTTTTTTTTTTTTTTCTTCTCTTGCATGTGGTAGATATGCATCCAGGGGCAGTAGCTGAGATTTAGCTTAGTAACATTAGCTACCATATGCATTGGTAATGAGAGATTATTCCTACAAACAGAAAAATGGTTTAATAAGCTAGATAGACAAAAATGCTCCACAAAAGAAGTGATTCCCACAGGAAAATATTTTTAACCTAATTTTTACAGTTGGAATTCAGAAAGATTAAGGTTGGGGTTCTCAGAAGTGATAAGATCTGGGCTAAATTTGACCCTACCCAAATTAGGAGTCCCATTGGCCGTCTTGAGGGTAAGCTCGGGCAAGTGCCAAGTGCTTTCAAAAACCCTTTGATACATGATTTGCACAGTGTGACACCAACAGTCGATGGGAGAGTTGAGAGTTCAGTTCAGATCGACTGGCTGCTAGATCATTGTCTTAAAGGTGTCAGTGGTATTCACGGTATCCTTTTCTTTTTTTTCAATACATAAAAATGTTAAGAAATTTGAGTTGGGATATTCTACCCCATGTAACAGCAGTCTGCTGTACTGTTGTCAGTCTGGTTTGCTCTGAAATAGAAACACTCTTACATGAATACATGAGAGTTTATGTTTGTTTAGTATGAATTCCTGAGGGGATCCTCTGTATGTGTATGTGCAGATGCACTGGAGCGACATTGTTTGATATGGAATGGTTGAAAAGGAGTATTTGGACGGAAAAAAAAAAAGACTGTTTAAAGTTTTATTTAACAGGACTTTGGTTTATCCAGAAATATTACCTGAGTGTTCAGGTGAACTTAAAGTAATGGAAAACTCCAAATGTTTACAAAGAGTTCACTGCAGTGTTTTAATCAAGTCTGACACTTACGGAGATGAGTCACGGAGTTCTGCAAGGTTAAACGTGCCTTCAGATAAAATGCTGCACTGGGCTCTGTTCTTGACTATTTTGCGGCCACCCAGAAAAGAAAACAGTTCAAGCTATTTCCTTTAATTCCAATTGCTCATTATCAGGCAGATTATAACATATACAAATCCTTATAAGCTCCTGTCAAATACACTTCTTGATTTAGCATGACATTTACTAAATATACACCAAACATGACTTCTAGATGATTGTGTTCCTGGGCACATTTGAGAGAAAGCACTCCCAGTATAAATGAATGTTACAGAATTAAACCTGGTTCTTCATATTTTATGTATTTTATATAAAACATTTTTGTAAGTGCTATGTGTAACTAAAGATGATCATTATCTTTCTATGCAATTACCCTAGGATATCTTAGGCATTTTATTCACAAACAACAATAAATCCCTGGTGCATATTTTTATCTAGAAAATCTAGTAAATAAAGACCAAAGTAAAAAGAGCTCCTTTCGGAGCCAGAGATGGCTAGACATGTGGTTGGGAATGACAAACTGTACCTTCAGACTGCTGAAAACTCTGCTACACCATGATTATCTAGAGGCCAGGACATTTTATTTAACTGCAACTGACAGTTAAATGACTGCACTCTGAGACGAAAAACCAATCAGGGAAAATATAAAATTTCTCTGACAGTAGCTCTCTAGAAGACATTCTCAGGCATTTAAGTTACATGGTCTGAGGAGGAAACTTCATGGTTCAATTTTCCTGAATGTATCAAATCCTTTAATTGAACTTCCTGGTTTGGATTGCTCTGTCTTTAAGAGCAAATACAGAAACATGATATCATGTGCGTGAATCTCATGGCTGAAGAAGCTGTAAACTTTAAGTCAACAAGATGTAAACAGCTACTGTTGCTTATGCTATTTATGGGGATAAATAGGTGCCTGGCACCCAGTGTAGGGATCCAATATACAAATGCTTCTTCAACTAGATGCAGTGATTAACCATTAAGTGTCCTAGTGATAAACAACCACTTGAGAAATTTCTAGAGGGTCTTTCCAAATAACTTGGTGAGCTCTATGGGGCTTTTCAATCAGTGTGTTTTAAGGAGGATCACAAATTAATGACGGAAAAACTGAGAAACAGAGTATCTCTGAGGTCACAGAACTGGACAACGGTGTAGTTTCTTAGCTTCATAGCAGTGAATTTCAAGATACTTTTTTCCCACTTCAGACTAGTATCATGAAGTTTGATGTCTTATATGAGTGAAGAGACACATTGTTATTGTGATTGATTCTGGAATGTGATAAAGGGATTGCATACAGCTCTCCAGACATGTCTCGTGAGCAGACCGAAGCCTTTGTAAACATTTCTGAGACACATTGTACATGAACAGAAAACACAGCAGATGAGGAAATTGTCTGTTTTGTTGTACCATCTGCTGATTTAGAAAGTCATGAACATGACAAACAGCCAGAATCTGTTCTCTTTTCACTCATCTGCTGAATGGTGCTGTTAGCATTGCATGAGCTGGAGTGCAGAAATGTTAAAAGTTGCAAGCTTTGTTGAAGAGCAGAAGAAGAATAGTACATATTACATATTACAGTGTTGTCAGACTTGCATGAGAAAGTGCTGGGCTTTTACCACCTTCATTCACTGGATTGCAGCAGCGTCACAAAATAGACTGAACGTTAGTGACACTAACACCTTTAAAGTCATACTTTCAATTTCTTAAAGAAAACACAGAGAGCTTTCATATATTCTCTTTTAGTAAATATATTTGTGCAGTAGGATAAATTATAGATATGTATACTGTGCTCACAAGAAATAGCAGTGTTACCAATTAAAATCACACCTTGATTATTTTGCATGACTGATGTTTTCCACTTTACTTCAGTAGTATGAATGATTGTACTCACAATGTAGTGATTTGCTCCACTGAGGTCATCTAATGCTTTTTCCTCAAGCTTGTACTTTGTTTATTACATTAATAAGTTTTAGGAATGATATAGACATAGGTTATCCCATGTTTGTCTGGACTGCATGGTCACTTGATGCCTTGCTACAATTTCCATTTGACAGCATGATCATTGCATAGTCTTCAGACTATCAATAGAGAGATACCTGAGAGTAAGATCTGTTTCCAGTTATATATTGGTGTTTTGATTGCTGCTAGACATTATGAACTGAAAGATGTTTCTAACTTCATGTATAAAGAATGAATTTCTGTAAATTTACTTTAGGGCACCTAATAATGTTTTTTAATTCAAAAAAAAAAAAAACAAAAACCCAGCATTGTAAATATTTGTCTCTTCGTTGGTTATTGGTGTATTCTCAGTTACTGCATGTATAGCTTACTATTCCTGTCTCTCTGTTGAAACATCAAGGTAAATATGTACTTTTCTTTATGATTTTTGCAGATTTTTTGAATAGGAAGAGCATTCTTTCTTCTTGTTTTGAAGGTTATACTGTGTATGAGAGTACATACATGAAATCTTTATTCTTGAGTGTATTTGTTCTCCTTCTTAAGTTTTTTTTTTTTTTTTTGACTCAGACTGGATATTTATTTTTCACTAATGTGTGTTGTTATTTTATCCTTTCCTCTGGATACATTCAGTTCAGCTTCTCTTTCTATATGAAAACATTTTTTTCTGAGTTTAATTTCCCTTGAATTAGGGAATCTTAATGTTTTCAAAATTAATATGCTGTTAGCTTTCTGATGTTAATGTCTGATCTCACTTTTGTTTTAGATTTTTTATTAAGATAATCTGAAAGAGCCTTCTATTTTTTAAAGAAACACAGCTATAGAAAGCGTCAATTTTTCTCTACAGTTTTGTCTTGGGCCTCCATTACTAATTCCAGACTACCAAACACTATTTCAAGCAATGCTCTTTTCTCATCTTTTTTTTTTTTTTTTTCCCTCTGACAAGGCTATATAGAAAACTCTGATTTTCTTCACTTTCATGGCGAGTTCTATCACAGGCCCTGTTGTCACGCTTGTGTAAGCCTCTTTTGTTTGCCAGGAATTCAGGAGTTATACTATTTTGGTGTTCATTCACTGTTACTTTTTGTTTACATGTTAATCAGCCACTATCTCTTTTTCAAAATGTCATTATCCAGACTTTTCATCTTGCTTCTTGTTGTACGTTTTGGCAGTGACAGTAGGCAGAAAGTATCTTCTGTGGCTGATTTGTGAGAACTTTTCACAGAAGTGTTGCAGATTCAGCTGGCACACAACTCATGGTCAAACTGATTGGTTTCTTCCATCAAACACTTTTCTCCTTCAGCTTTTGTCCTTCTCAGACCTTGCAGCTCGCTATAGCTAGATCGATTTAGTAAAGAATGCTTTGTGCTCAACACCCAGGTACTTTAATGCAGAGAAGTACAATTGAGGTAGGCTTTGGTCCTATTTTCTTAATGATGTTGGCTCTAATACAACAACAATTAGGATCAAAGTTTATAATGGTCATTGGAAGAGCTAGTGACAAGGCAAAGTAGAAATGCATTTGAGCAGACAATGGGAAACAACATATTATATCAAGAGAATTCTGTGCTTTGTCTTGATTTTTTTTCACTTAAAGAGGGACATGGTAATTCAGTCTGTAGGTGCCTGATACATTGAGCATTCCAGCCCAGTTCTTTATGGAGGGAGAAGGGACAAGATAGAGGAGAAATAATACATTTTTGGAAGTGTATGCTGTGGAGTCAAGAGAACCCAGAATTTCCAACCAACTGTGGAAAGAGTGACTGTTTCCTATCATGAAAAGGTGGAGGTCTTCAATGTGTTTTCCTTTGCAAAGAAGCATCACTTTGGTCTTGTCTGGATTCAGTTTGATCCATATGTTCTTCATTTAAGAGCTAATTTCCTGTAGATATTCTGATGTTTTATAGTGATGATAGTTGCATCAGAAAACGAGATAAATAGTAGATTGTCAGCAACATACTGTTAGCAACTGAACACATGCCCTATCACTCTCTCTCCCAGCAGTCTCATATAGATAGATGTAGATTATGTGGATCCGGAAGGTGAGGACCTTGGAAGAAGGTGTTCATACCCACCACCTTTTTTTTTTTTTTAATTACTTGTAAAACATGAGATGTATGACTACTGTGTTAATGTGCTTTTCTAGTAGTAGATATCTGGAATCTGGAGTCTGCAGTGCAGTGGTTGGCGGAAGTTTTATAAATGCCTCCAGGAAGTTGTCAGAAATTCCATCTGTAGTTTGTACACCGCTGGGAGCTCTGGTTCCTCTAGTCCTTCGCTTCACAGTACATATGGATGCATTCAAACATTTTCATTTCTTGATGGAACATCTCCTCCATCTGACACTGAGTACCCATCTTCCATATTTTCCTTTTTTTTTTTTTTTTCCTTTTTAACTTCTGGTATTTATCTTGGCCTGTTTTAAGTGGTGTTCTGGTATCTATCTTGGGCCTTCTGAAGGGTAGCTATGCTAGGATAGGAATGGCATTGATTCCTGTCTTGATGATGCAAAAAATTCCAGGTGTTTCATCTGAAAGGAAAGCGCAGACATTCTTTTTCTACCCAGAAACTTTACACTCAGCAACAAGAATTCAGATTGTTTTCTACTTGTTCTAAGCAATTGACTGCAAATGCTAGCTTTTGGTGTTTATTCCAATGTGTGGTGCTCCAGAAAGCTGTCTCCTCACCCTGGACATAGTAAGGATTTAGGAAGGTAATATATGACAGCACATAAGATTTTTGGACATATCTGACATAGTCGTTTTTCAGATTCTCTTGGCCTAGAAGCATTCATTATACAATGTAGTCTCTTAGATTTCAATGCTTGGCCTTTATACGGAATTTAAGAGTGGGAAAGTAGTCTTGAAGTGACAGTCTGTGATCTGAATACTGAGGTGGTGTTTCTTCAAATTGTTTTAAGGCTCTGATGAGAGAAGGCAACAGATATTGGCATGTACTAGAGAAGGGTATATAAAAACAGGGCTTCTCCAGTAGAATGGGAAGCAAAAGATTTAGTAGGTTATAAAAAGCAAAACAGTCCAGTTTTGATCCATTCTGATTTGTGGATGTAACATCTTTTGCATTTGACTTTGAGACCACAGAACCCTTCCTTCTTGATCCCTTATAATCAAATTGCCAGGGAGAATAACTATATCATGATGAGATTAATAGTTTTTATAAGAGTTGATAATATCTCATGCTACTGTAGTTATAAAATGTGAAGACTAATGGACATCCTTTATTTCTGATATTTTGTATAATATGAAGGTAATTTGATAAGACGTGATATGGAGACAGATGATTTGCATGTTGAGTCAGAGTGTCTGTCTCAAAATCCTGGAGGTAAGCATAGGAAAAATTAAAGGGTTCAAAATATGTGGACAAGCTCTCTATATTCAGAAATTTTAGCTGTGAGCATGGTGTTTGAAAAGCCATTACGACAGCAAAGTTTTAAAGGCAAAATTTGAAGTAATGATCACATACACTGAGAAGTAATTTTTCACTACATCCATAATCATGCTTAGTCAATCTCTGCACATTATGGACTGGAGACGGTGTAGTCAGCGCAGTTCTAATGTCAGTGATTCACTTCTACGTGTTACACATATATGTGGATACATACACATACTTTGCATTGTCAAAAACCAGCCTGTTCTACCAAGTTTATTGGTTATCAGATGCAAACAAATTTTAGTGAAGAAATGGGATGAATAAATCATCTATTCTGCAGGTTAATCTTTGGCTGTCCAAATAGTCATCCTATTTCATTTATTTCGATGTCTCACCAAGTTTATCCTTCTGCAACTGCTTTTTGTTTGAAAGGATCTCAGTGTACTAAGCTGTGATGTGCTCAGGTTGTCGTGAAATTTCTCTCTAAAAAAAAACCCAAAAAAACTGTCATGGCTTGCATCAGTATATGTGTGTTTCTAGAACAAGATATTGTTGCAAAAGCTGGGTGAACAATTTGCTATTATGAAAATGAATCTTTAGGTTCAGACGGAGCATGGGGTAATGTCTGAATGAATATGTTGCCTTTTTGATTGCATAAGTGAAGCATTATTCTTTCCTTGCTCTCTTCCTTCTCTGCTGATTAACACAAAGGAAGAGAAAAGCCATGAATCCTTCCTGTTTTCCTCCAGGTAGGTAGGTGAGGGAGAAACTCTTTCTCTGCTCTGTTTAAATGAATCATTGTCAGAATAGGTTCCGTATGACTACATGAAAGCTGGAGAGCTCATTTCTTACTCCCCTGGGTACCAGTAGAAGCACAGATGTTTGCAGAGGGGTACAGTTTAAAGCATATGCCCTCATTATGGTTAGGAAGACATCATGAATAGTGCCCATTTTCTTTTATTTTACGTGTTCATTAGAAAATTTGAAGAAATCAATACTGAATGTCAGGAGTTGCCATTATACCTAGCTCCTCATAGAAAACCTCTGGTACTTCGTGAGTGTGTGGCATACAATTTAAATTACAGGATTTTTATTTACCTAGCTATTTCATCTTCCTGAAAAGAATGTCCAGTGTAAAAAGACTCCTCAAATAGAGGAATAAAAGCTCTCAGAATGCATAGAATAAAGATTCACAAATTTGCACCAATTACCTGAAACCTTGTAAATAACAAAAAGTGTAAACTTAATTTATAAATGTTTTCCATTAGAAAAAAAAAGGTAATTTATTTAACTGTCTGTGTATGAAGGCTGTTATGTGTACCCCTACACATGCACTAGTGTCCACATATATACAAATGTGGTAAGTTTGTAGCTGCGTAGTTAAAAGTTTGAGTAAAATGTGTCTTACTGCTCAGCTCTGTGACCAATGCAGAACTGAAGTCAAAATCTCAGAAATTCCCATCTCATTCAATTTTTTATTACTGAAAAAGTAGATCAGGTTGATAACAGTTGGGTGCAAAAACCAATCATATTTTCAGTGTGAAAACAGCGCTATTGTGTAGTAAGCTAGAGTACATAAATATATTAGGGTGGTATACTGCGTGGTTTTATTCTTTTTCCTTAAAAATATCTTTCTTTTCCACTCCCACTAAGAAGGAAGGTATGTTTCCCATTAAGATATGAAGTGAATTTGTTTTTCACTTTTGCCTTTTATATAGGGATACTGAATATAAAGGACTACAGCTCTCCCTGGATCAGGTCACAGCTACCAAGCCGGCATTCTCATACGCAAATTCAACTCCGACCATAACGGATAACAGAAAGGGAAACAAATCTCGCCTCTCGAGCACAAAGTCAAAATCAAGGACATCACCGTACCCACAGGTAGTTGTCTTTGGAAAAAAAAAAAAATGTATCTTTTTGAATTTCTTGATTTTGACTTAACCCACACAATTAGTATGGGCCAAAGAGCATGTTACTCAAAGGGAATAAAAGACGACAGGTTATAAGATGTTGAGGCAGGAATACATTTCTTCAAACTGTTTCTAAAAAGCTGGAAGCAGTTATGTTTCAGTATGCATAATAAATCATAATCAACAACAATAAGAGCACAGGGCTCTGAGTTAATAAGGATTGGACAGAATGATGAGTGAAAACGTTGCTTTTGAAACACTTGGTTTGAGAGGACTGGGAGTATTGCAGTTTGAGAAAAGTTGCTTCGCCTTACTTTTTGATAATTCCAGCATATCTAGAAAGTTGGCAGATGTTTAACAGCAGTTTAGCCCTGAAATATTAGTCAAAAGGTTTGAGTTGTGAGGAGGGAAAGAAACTAGCTAGCTAGCTGAATCGGAGCAAGACATCTTTGGATGTGAGAAAGCACTGGTAGGTGGCCATTGCTATCAGCAGACTAACAGACTGTCTAACGGATCTATGCAACTGTTCTGCAGACAATGCCACAGCATTTGCACTATTACATCACCTGTCTCAAATAAATCTGGTTTGTTGAACTAACCATTATACTTCCTAAAAAATGTTGCACAACTTCAGCTCTTATTCCACTACACAATTGATAGAATGTATGCATTCATGACATAACACTGGGGAGCAATGTATTTGCAAAAGGCTCAGGTCAATATTTACCCAATAATGACACTGAGGACTGTAGTTACTTTGTTCTAAACTTACTTCTATCAGTGTACAATGTCTGCCCGTGTGTCTAAATAATTTTCTTGCTTTCTTTCCTTTTCTCCTCAGATGTACCAAGGGTAAGAGTTTCAGAGGAATGATAGGAACTTGGAAGCTTAATTTTAAGAGTCTAAATTTGCCAGAGGTTGTTGTGACTGTTATTCAAACATTTTTTCACGCATGTTTCTATGAGTTACTTAAGAGTAGCGTTCTTACTTGAGTGCCCTACAGCAAACAGTTGTAATGGAAGTAAAATACCTATTATTAACCCTAAATTATATTTTTAAAGATGATTATCTTTAATATATTGAAACTACCCTTCGTTTTACATTCTCCTGTCCTTTCAGGACTCCTTTTCTAGCAGGAAAATTGCAACTGAAGATCTATCATCTCCCAGCAAAGTTTGCTTTTTGCAGTGTGACTTTCATCACCACTTAATTCTCTCTTCCTCCAGAAAAATTATTGAACTAGCAGCGCTATATTGAGACTGTTGACTTATCAGGGACTGCTGTCTGAAAGCTGAGGGTATTTGGTCTCTAGTTTCATTTTGCATCCTTAGTACCAGCTGACCAGTAGTAAACTCACAGATTTTGTCATTCATAAGTAAGCAGCAGCAATAGTTTCCAGTATCTCAAATAGTGGTCATAGCATTCACTGCAGCACATCACCACGAGCAACACTGGAAGCTTGGGTTTGCATCCCTCTTGTCCTTCTCAACCACTGAATAAACTGTTGAAAGATTAAGAAAAGCTGTTGCAAAGAGTATGCAGCAGGTGGTATGGTCTGTGTCCCTAGATCTCCAGCCCACATAATTTACCAGTCAGTTGTGGAGAATTAAAATATGATTCAAAAGCCATGGCTGGAAAATGAGAGCATGGGTTTTCTTGTACAAAGGAGCCTGCCTTTTTTTTTTTTGCGTGTGGAGGAAGGAAGCAATCAATTTATTAGTAAAATTACAGCAGTGAGGAAAGTAATCTCAAAGTTAAGGTCATCTAAGAGATTTTAAGTATATGTTGCTGGGTATTTTTTCCTTTCTTCATAGCATTTAGTTTGCCACTTCACTCCTGATGAGGAAAGGGAATCACATGCTTTATTGGGTGATGACTGAGAATCCACTCCCTTGCCAGCTGCATGCCCCTAGGATAGCTACATGAGATATGAACCATAAGAAAACCATGTTAATAAGTTTCAGCTGAAAAAAAGGGAGTGTTTTGGTTACCTAACAAAATTTTTATGTGTGATTTTTTTACCCCTCAAACCTAATGCAAAAACAGGCATAATGTAATACAGTGTTAGTAGACTTTTCTCTGAGTTCTTTAAATTGAAGGCACTGGTCGTCATGTGGTTAATACTGCTTGATACTAGCTTAGTGGTCTTGCAGACACTGTGAAACCTGTCCCTGGCTGGGAAAGGGTGAGCAGAGAAGAAACTCACTAAAAACTCATGGCACAGCTCAAGGATTTGCCAAAGGACTATGAACAGTTCTGTCCAACTTGAGTGTAAGGGAGCTGAGAGGAGGTGGAAAAACTGGAGAGATGGGCTTGAAAGAGGTATGCAGGAAAAGGAAATTGTGAGTTGGTTAAAAGATATCTACAGTCTTCCCATAGTAACAATAATAGCTAGGGGCTCCCAAAATCTAGTCCTGGACCTCATTTATTTTGTGTTATTAAAAGCTAGTCCTGGACCTCATTTATTCTGTAAACAGGAAGTAGCAACAAGAGCGGAAAAACATTTAAATGTGATCATCTGAACAGCTGCTATAGAGTTTAGTCTCCCATTAATGATGATTATTCGAAGAAAATATTTATAATTGTCTACTGTCTGCCTCTAATGAAAATGTTTTATGGTCTATCTGGATAAACTTTTATTGCTTCATATCTTATCTTGGTTCTTGGATGAAGATCATATAAATATGTATATATTTAGTATAAACATAATGAAAATGCACGCATGGGGGTGTACCTGTTCACTGTTGGATGGGGACTTTCATCTGTGTTACAGCATTCACAAATTTTTGGAAGTAATGGTTTTCTCCAATAGTGTATATTAATTATTGCTAACATACCCCACAGCTGATTGTGAAAGCAAGTTGATTTTATGGCTACTCTAAACAAATAATCTAGATTAATTCTGCAATCCATGACTACCCAGACATATCTCCTTGTCCTTTGAAGAACAAGGTAAAGACATCAGAATCAGGTTGAGTTCTAGTCGGCCTTTTGTTAATGATTTCTTTCTGTAGCCTAAGGCTGTTGTAACTTCTAGCATATTCAAAAGCAAAGCAAAATCGTCTTTTTATAGTAAACATTACTCCTGATCTGGTGAAGAGTCACCAGCAGTGGGGGTTATTTTAATGGACATGCTGTATTACTTTAATCTAAGCCTTTCACCATCTGTTCTGTCTATAATAGTAAATGCAAAAAGAACATATTTAACATTTCAGGATTACATTAGTAAAAAGTAAGATAAAAGTGATTTAAAAGCATGCATATGTTCTTAGTACATTGTTGCCCGCATCTGTGATTTTTTTTTCTTATGGTTAAGACACAAATCAAGAGGAAAGCTGCTAATGCTAATGTAGCGAAAGTTTTTCATGGAAGAACAGACTCTGAGAGAGTCCGTATATTTAGTGTTCATAACAATAAAAACCTAAGCAGGCTGACAGAAAATTAGATAACTATAATATCTATTGTTTGAACATTTGACAGTGTGTGTGGACAAGGCTGATGTTGCTGCATATGACAGGATAAGTGCTTAACCCAGTCAGACACTTATGAGAATGAGAGATCAGGCAAAAGAATAACACTCAATAAATAATAAAATCATATACTGATCTAATTCACTTCCATGGCTTCCCTTAAAGTAAGCTTGTCTTGGACATGAAATTGGTAATTTTCTATTTCCTTGCCCCTTCAGCCCTTCTGAAGGTTTTCCTGGAGTAAAAAGAGAATTTGTGATAGCCAAAAGCTCATTTCTGTGTCAGTGCTAATCCTGCTGGTGTGCCCTCACTGTATTGGTACACTGAATTAGCACTCTGAAAGACATTTGCAGAGAGGAAGATTATGAAAAACTGTTGTAAATCTACATTTCTCAGAGAACTGGAATTGTTTACTGTGGAGAAGAGGACGTTCAGGGGAGACCTTACTGCTCTCTACAACCACCTGAATGGAGGAAGTTGAGAGGCCTCCTCTCCCATATAACTAGTGACAGGAGTAGAGGGAATGGCCTCAGGTTTCAGCAGGGGAGATTCAGATTGGATGTTAGGAAACATTTCTTCTCCAAAAGAGAGGTTAGGTGCTAGAACAGGCTGCCCAGGGAGGTGGCTGTACACTGTCCTGGAGCTGTTCAAGAAATGTTTAAATGTTGAGCTAAGAGTCATGGTTTAGTGGGGAAATATTGGTGATAGTTACAGGTTTGAACTGGATGATCTTGGAGGTCTTTTTCAACCTTAGGAAATGTATTATTCTGTGATTTCTAGTATCTACAGCAGCTGCAGCATTTGATTTATTTATTGTTGTTCTTTATGCTAGAAGACAATTTGGAAAATATCTGAAGTTATTTCAGATGTTGCCTGTCTGAAGAAGTTCATCATGTTTAAATTCTGTCTGCTGGTTAAAATGCTGGTTAAACTTTGCCAAAGAATGATGCCAAAAATTCAGCTGAGAGAAGACAAAGGACAGAAATGGCAGAAAGGAAAACATTTTTGGTGAGGCAGGACTGGGATCAAGAAAAAAAAAATATTTTCACTAATTTTATTTGGCCAGAATTTTCATTAAATCTAATTCTGTTTTCTATGTTCTTTCATCACTTAGCATATGGGAGCCTAATTCTGACATGAGAGATAGTGTTTCCACTGCCATCTCAGTAAAGCAGTATCTTTGATCATCATTTCATTTCTCCCCCCATCAACTTGTCATGCATGCCTTTATTTGGAGTATCCGTCTGTCAACATCAGATTCCTGGAAGAGGCAGTCGTAGGACTGCAGCAGTCAGATGATGCCAAATTGAGATACAATTAACTTTGAAAGTAATTAGACATATTTTTGGCCTATGTGTGCTTATGTTCTACCTTAAGAATATATGCAGGCATACCAAACATTGGTAAACTCTGTCTGAGAGCAGTTCACAGTGTTAATAATTCTGTCCATGGCCTAGCAGCTGCCAAGGGTCAGATCTCAAATAATCATCATTTACATCAAGTACAAAGAAAATGCACGAAGCATTGTTGGTCTTGATGATATGGTTATATGACATTACATGGTGAATTTCTGACAAGCTGAACATACACTTTGATATGGTTTCCCATTCTTGGAAAAGCCTGTGCAACTGAATTCTTTTCAGTTAGGACCAAGATAAAAAAAAAATTAAAAGAAGTGTCATATTTCCAGTTAAATGAGAAAATTCCCCTCAAAAGAAGCTAAGCTGGGCCCTGATCAGTCCTGATCAGTCCTCAAAAACAGAGAACTGGTAGAAGAATATACAGTAGAGCCAAATGAAAATCAAAATTTTCAATTTGAAAGAATCTTTGGTATTTACTACTCATTTCTTACTGCCATAAATTACCAAAAAATATGAAAATTCATGAAAGAAATTATAGAAAAACATTTTTTCTTGTCCTTCTCAAGAAAGGAGTACATACTACTAGTTTCTACATTAATAAGAAAATAAATCAACTTTCAACATTTTTACAGTTAGATTTACATTTATAACGTCATAGATTTGTTGGAAAATTTTAATAAAAAAAAAACTAGTTTAAAAAACAATTCAAAATTAAAAAAAATCCTATACATAATAACAAAAGTAAGAACAGGCACAAAAGCCGTTTTTTGATTTTTGAATGTCTATTCTAGCTAAAACTGTATAGTTAAAATTTCATCTTTTTTTTTTTTATTGTAAATTTCATTTTGTCCATATATTTTGTTAAAAGGTTTACAGAAGTTCAGTCAGTCAGTATTTATGAAGTTATATTTGTGACTAAGCAGTTTGAAAATGTTAGATTTGAGAGGATAGTGGAAAAGTCCAGTGTTCCAGTTGATCTCTTAAAATTATGATGGCTGAATAGAACTCCTAGTTATCTTGAGTTGCTAAAATTTAAGAGTCCTTTTGTGGCTATCTAATTATATTACTTTTGTTCAAAGTTCCATGTATTTTTTCATTAGTAAAACCTAGCAATTAATATGGTGATGCTAGCTGGCTGGACTCCTCCATGTCTACCAGTAAGCTTTCTGTCTACAGATATTCTATCAAATAATAACAAAACACAATTTACCTCTTCAAAGCCATGATCCTTTCTTTCTTGCCTTTAAATAGCCTATCTTGTTGACAAACAGTATTCTCATGAATGAACTGGAATACTGAAGCAATACCCAATTAAATGCCAAAACTGAAGTAGTTCCACTACTGATGTTGTACAGATGGTTTAAGTTTCTGTGAGTCAAACATCTGGTCAATACCTTCAATTGGTAAGTGCATAAAACCTTGATCCTGGCTGATAATGAGGAGTTTCATAGCAACTCAATCTAACGAAAAGGAAGGTAAGTTTATATTTTCAGGAGAGAGGCCTAATGCCTATTAAAAGAAAAAGCAGAGTGGGCATCTGGAAGGTGAATGATGGAATGGGAGAATTCCAAGGTTTCATGCTGTAATACATTGATTTGTGACATGAGTATGCAGTACTGAAGAGGTGAGCATGTATGGCTTTGGTCTCATCCCAGACCTTAATCATGGGTGAAATTGATTTAAAGATGTTCCATGCAGTTTGACATTTCCAATAAATAAAAAGATTAAAAAATGAGATAGCTAAATCCTAGGAGGTGAAATGCAAACTCTTTTTTTTTTATTTTCTCCCTAGAAAGTATCCAAAAGTTTCGAACACTTACTAAAAGTATCTAAAAATTTATGAAATTTTACTTAACCCTTATTTCTGTCATAAAAATATTCATGCTCATATACTGTCTGCTTTTCCAACTGCCCGCTAGTTTTTTTCTGTCTTGGGATGACTCTGCTTAAACGAGGGTGACAAAATGCTCTCCCTGTCTGCTTTAGCTATCAGGTTTTTTTGTTTTGTTTTGTTTTGTTTTTGTTTTGTTTTGTTTTGGGGGGGGGGTTGTTTTTGTTTTTCTGGCAAATAATTGCTGGATTTTTCTTATTTCCACATTGAAGCAGATCTGTGATTTCTAGTTTCCTACTAACCTGCCATCACTTTTGAGCTTTACCCCTTAGTAGCTGAGGGAGTCCCAGTATCTGCAGGAAACTTTCTTGTCCCAAATAATAGCAGGAAACAAGTTTCAGAATATCAGAATATAATATCAGAATATAAGGAAAAAAATGTGGAAAAGAGAAGGGACTTTGGGAAAAGGAACATGCAAACACATTCAGTTTCTATTTGACAGGAGAGAATGCTTTAAGAGTGGTGTAATTTTAAAAGTATTTTTGCAGAAGAGCCTTGGAGCACCATTGCTGCACATAAGCAGCAGCTTTCAAAGAATGAGAAAAACCTGGACGTATTAAAAAAATATTGACTTGCCACACTGATGTTGGTGATCCTAATATCACACATCATAAAAGAGATGACTATTAGGGGCCAGCATGGGATGTTTTAGCTGTTCATGAGGTCTGTCCTGTCATCTGTGAGATCATTACAGAGTTCTTTAAACAAAAGGATGAGGAGTCCCATCAGAAAGTGCAGACGTGGGCATGCTCATGGAAAACGCCCTACCCTGTTCATACTCTCTACATTTGCAGTGTCGATACTTGCAGATTTCATCCAGGCTCAGTAAATTCCCTGCTGTTTCTCTTGTTTTTCAGTATTCTGGATTTCACACCGAGAGATCTGAATCTGACCATGAGAGCCAGTGGGGTGGGAGCCCCCTCACCGACACAGCCTCTCCCCAGCTGCTGGAGCCCGCGGACAGGCCGAGCTCCCAGCATCACGATGTCTCCTGTGCCTACAGACAGTACTCAGACCGCAGTGCTCTCTGCTATAGTTTTGCACTCGACCACCCCAGGCTGGGCGATGACAGACATTTCCATACTCAGTCCTGTGAGGGAGGCAGATGTGAAGCTGGCAGATATTTCCTTGGCACACCGCAGCCAGGGAGGGAAGGCTGGTGGGGCTCCCGGTCAGCCTTGCCCCTGACTAAGTCGTCCCCTGAAAGCAGAGAAGCGTATGAAAACAGTATGCCCCACATAACTTCAGTGCACAGGATTCATGGTAAGAGATAATGGGATTTTCAGAGGTGGCACTGTCTCAAACGAAGCAGCAGTTTCAAAGTCATGATATAAGCATGCAACTCTCTGTAAGACAGAGGAAATAATGCATGTTCCTAACTCAGAGGTCATGTGTATAGACCTGATAAATGCTTATAATTCAAGTTGTTTAACAGTCTGCTTTATGTGCAGCAAAATCTACATAGGTTGCTCCAAAAGTAATGCCTCCTATTTGTTTCCATGGAACCTGCAACAGATAGAAGTATCACAATAACCATATTTGATAGAGTAAATTCTCAGTTGCAGAACACTATTTTTCAACATAGTCACCAACATTAGGCATCTGGCATGTTACACACTTACAGCATTAGCACAGCTTCAGAAGCTGAACCTGACCAAAACTTCACAGGGAAAGGCTAATGTGTTTGGATAACTCCAAAAGCCCTTAGGTTTAAAAGGTAGTCAGAGATGAAAGACTGCTGCTGATACCAAAATCAGAGCTTAAAGTTGTAAGGGCATATATAACATAGAGTGCTGCTTTTCTATTAAAATAATCTGTCAAACACAGCATGTATGTAAAGAGTTTGTAAGAATTAATTAGCACAGTTCCATTGACTTGCTGGAGATCAAAAAGAACAGCACTATTTTACTGTAATCTGAGGAAAATTATCCAGAGAAGCAAAGACTCTACCATGGACATTTTTGGTGACTTTGTCACTATTCACTTGCTTCTGTATGATTTTCTGTCTGTAAAATAATGTTCAGAGTGCACGTTCTTTAAGATCACTTGCTTCCTTCAGTCTCAAAGTTTGTTGCCTTTCTCTCTTTCCTAGGGAGAGGACACTGGGATGAGGACAGTGTTGTTAGCTCACCTGATCCTGGCTCTGCCAGTGAATCTGGTGAACGATATCGTGCTGAACAGTATCAGAGCAGCCCACATGAGCCCAGCAAAATTGAAACTCTAATAAGAGCCACCCAGCAAATGATCAAAGAGGAAGAAAACAGGCTACAGCTACGGAAAACAACCCCCGATCCACTGATCTCTATTAACGGCACAGGGAAGAAACACACTATCTGTTTTGCAAACTATCCTCAGCAGCAGTTGGCAGGGGATATCTGCCGTGTCCCGACAGTTGCCAACACTCCCCCCTGTGAACACATCCAGCAACGGGATGGAAAGATTATGAGCCCTCATGAAAATGACTATGACAACAGCCCCACAACACTGTCTAGGATAAGCAGTCCCAGTTCTGACCGAATATCAAAATCTAGCTTGGTACTAGCTAAAGACTATCTGAATACAGACATGTCCCCTCATCAAACTCCAGGTGATCACCCAGCAGCTTCTCCAAATTATTACAACTCTCACAGGCAGTACTTCGATAAGCATGCTTACACATTAACTGGGTATGCCCTGGAACATCTATATGACACTGAAACCATTAGAAACTATTCACTAGGCTGCAATGGATCGCACTTTGATGTGACTTCTCACTTAAGGATGCAGCAAGATCCAGCGCAAGGACACAAAGGGACATCTGTTATAATAACCAATGGAAGCTGACACTTTTTTCTAAAAATTTTGTGCTTTAAAAAGTAACCTTAGAGATCTAATTGGAAGATAATATGTTTTCATGCCCTTGTCATTACCAGCATTTGATATACCGCAGTGCACTAGAGAGTCTAAGCTAATGTTCGGGAAGATGAGTTAGTTAACAAATGTTACTTTAAAAACATAAAAATGCACTGGCATGCAGGGCTAGAGGGAATGGAGCTAAACTCAAAGCTGGTGCCATTTGAGGTGCAAAAGATGGAAGATGTCTAGGTAGGGAGCACTTGGGCAGGCTAGCAGAGCCATTTATGCTCATTTGTGTAAGAGGTGTTTATTTGGGAATGGTGTCCAGGGCAGACCTTTTGAAATGTGTGTCCCACACATCCCAGATAACAAAACTGCTATGCACTATCACAGAAAGTTGGAATGTGTTCCTCCAAAATACATATAAAACTGTGTATTTCTGGTGATTTTTTTATTCTCTAAAGACAAAGTGTGTTATGCTGCTCCATGGTATAAAGCATCCATGGCCGACCAATACAAAATCAAAAAGGGGAGAGAGAACTCCTCAGATTTCTTATTTTCTTGTGTACTCACATGCATACTTATTTACAGACACTTGATCTGAAAGGAGTCAAATGAGCAGGAGCAGCATCCTCATAATTAGAATAATTTAATACCCTGCCTGTACTTAAAAGAATAAAAGAGGGTCTTTCTCAGTGTGGTTTTGAGAAATGCATAGGTCTTGTTTGTGTTGATGCAGAGATGGGAGATGCCCTTATTTTTGAAAGGTTGCAAAAATGGGGAAGCGGAGTGAAGTAGAAGAAAATCCTTGGAAGAAACAGAGAGAATAGACTGGAGCTAGGGGTGGTCAAAAATATACACATTTAACACTATGGCTATGTATGCCATTCAGTAATAATTACAGAATAGAAAAAAGTGGTTATAAATTGCCAAATAATGAAGAACTAAATTGAAACACAAAAGAAACTCAATTGAACCAGAAAATTTTCTGTAAAATAGAAAAGTTACTGCATAACTATAAGGATATGGCAGAGATATATAAAAACAGTATGGAAGTTTGTCCTAAACTTGATGAAGTTCTGTGGCAAATTAAGAAAGCAGAGAAGGTTGTAAGTACTCTGACATCAAGCAAAATAATTGGTATGACTTTGAATAAGGGATGTACACTCTTTTCTTGCTTACAGCAGAAAATTAAAAATGTCAGAACATATTAGGAATATCAAAATCAGACACATATACAGAAGAAATTACTGAGGGAAATTAGGGTTCCAAAAAATTCAACTGCATTACAAATCTTGACATTTTCATGGCCTCTCCTGGAGTTACAGAAGATATCAAAAGAGACAGAAAAATTTCTGTGATTTTTTTAATAATCTCATGAACAAAGAGTCACTAATTGATTAGAAAAGAGTAAATTAAAAAGCATATGCTAAAAAAGTAGAGTGTTTGTAGGCAGGATTATTAGACCTGTCCTTTTTATTGCATTTATATAATGTCTTAATGTTGACTGCAACAGAAACACCACTCCCAGTTACACCAAAATTAAGGTAAGAGGACTTGAGGCGGTTGCTAAAATGATATTAGCACTAAGCTAAGCTTCATTTGTAACATTAAGAATTTCAACATATGGGATTGAGTCATCAGAGGAACTAAATATAAACCAGCATGCTATGGATGGGTTAAAAATATCTATTTTCAAATAAAACTAATGAGAAGCAAAAGCTAAATAACAACATTGTAAGCCACGTAAGTATAGATGTACTTGAAAGTAGAGGAAATTAACTCTCTGAATGTGGAATATTGTGTATAGTTCTGATCACTCCAAGGCAGATTGTGAATCTTGAAATGAGTGGTACCTTACTCCATAAGCAATCCCTGTTGACTGCAGTGTGATCACTCCTGGTGAAATGTACGTTGAACACAACGAAGAGCAACACAGTCTGTTCTTTATTATCTAAAGCCCATAATAGAAAAGGTGGAGCAGAGCTCAGCAAAAAGATAAAGAGACTGAAAGATCTAATAAAAACTTTAAATAAACTGGGTCTGTCATCTTTGTAATGGAAAAAAGTGTGGGGGGAATGTCACTGGTGTGTACCAAGCTCTGCGCAGAAGATAGATAAATAATAGTCTAAAACAATGTGAACTAGTGACAGAAATGAGAGACAGGGCATTGAATGTTAGCCAAAGTAAAATAAGAACAAAATGATTTGGCAAGAAACGTATTTGACTAACTGCCAAATGAATAACAAAGGTCTAGAGATTTTTTTTGTTTGTTTGTTTTAAGATTAAAAACAAAGCAAATAATTGAAGGGAAGAAAAACATTGACAACCCTTAACTCAGAAAAAGGAATGGACCAAACTGGACTTTTTTCAGCCCAACAATTGTATATCTTCCTAAAGCATAGGATCAACAAAGTATTTTTGATAAATCCAGTTCTGGATAAATATTTATTTCACTTATTCATAAAAATACTATGGATGAATTTGTATTTGGAGTCTCACTGTACAGTATTAAAACCCAATTTGAAAAGTGAATTAGAGTAGAGGTACATGGTATTGTATTATCCTTACTAGTACATATAAAAAGAGGTCTAAGTGTCAATATTATTTTATATTACTGAGGCGTTTCCTAAACTGTTTGGATGAGTGAGATTTTGTCAGCACTAAAGTTTTTTTGGGGTCATAATGCACCCTTGTTATCAAACTTTAAATTAGAAGGCAAGAGGGTTCTGCAGATCAGATGCAGGACCCTGGCTGTGGTCTAATGGCCGTAAGTAGTCAGAAGACACTATGGGCATTCTGAAAGGCACTTTGGAGAAAGAGAAGACTTAAAAAGCAGGCAGGCACAATATAGGGTGTTTGTATCTGTACAGTTTCATCTAGGAAAAAGCCAGTGCGCTATGCAATAAAAAATCCTCGTTGTTAGTTTAAGTCCAAAATAAAACTTTCTAAACTGTTGTTACTTATCCTATTTTCAATGGTACCTGTCCGTTACAGTGACAAATGCAACAGAATGCACTGTAATACATAGGATACCTGATATATCATTAGAGAGGTAGAAGGGTCTGTTCTTGCAGCTATGTTCTGCTACAAGCATAGGCTGATGCTCAGTTTCCTCTTGGAGTTTCAGCAACTGTTGCTCCTCAGCACTTCAGTAGATGCCTTTTGTTAGCTAATTTGCTGTTCTGCTGCTTTAGATAGCCAGGAATTTCTTCTGAATTGACAGAAAGCATTGAATGTTGTAAACATAGACTCTGCATGCTACATGCTACATGTGCAAATTTGCAATCTTAATTATAGCATATAATATAATTGCAGTTCATATGACATTTACTTTTAAATACGGTATAAAGCTTACCTTTTCCATTGCATATTTATTTAATTTGAATTTTCGTTCAGTATTCTTCAAGGATATACAGTTTTTTTCCCCCTTCTTTTTCTAAATCAAAGGAAGTATTTTGGAAAATTGAAAAATGCGAGGCATTTGTACCAAATACAAATCAAATGTATCATTTTAGCTAAAGGTTGTCACTTTAAAGCAGGTATGTAGGTTGTGAATTGGTACAGAAAAAATAAAAATAGTGTGCTGTGTAATTTCTCTAAAATAATATTTTTTGCTATTTACAGCAAATTAATACTTTGTAGCTACTCCACCAATAGAGTGACAACAGTTCTCTCAACTCATTTATCATTGACATCAGTGGATGTTGCATTATGATTTTGGCATGTCTCCATTAATGTTAAAAACAAACCTCCCTAATTTTTATACAAAATCACACCCCAGAATGTGATTGTGAACAGATTTGCACAGTGATTCTTTAGTTAGAAAAAGAACCTTACTCTAAAAAGAACACTGACTCTAATGGGAATATCAGTGGGGTAAGGTATGACTTAATATGTGCAAGGACCAAAAACACTGACTTCTTGTGAGGTGGCAACAGGTTTGGTTTTTTTGTTTGTTTGTTTTGAATCTGAAAATGTGAGTATGGAAATGATGACAGGTGATAGCTGTAATGGCTATTCATATGTACTTAGAAAATGAGTGCATCTCTGTGTGGAAAAGGCTCAAATGTATTTCCTTAATATTCATAAGGCTTTGCTGATGTATCCACAGTACCTCCATAGGCTACACACTGAAATTCTGCTCTTTTAAACACTCTTAATCACTTTTATTTGAATCTTGTTTTTATTTCTGGACTTGCAGCATTTATTCATCAATGTTCCCAAATATATTAGCTACTGTATGTTCATTTAGGTGAACATCCTGGATGAACTGGGGAAAAAATTTTGTATTTTTGTAGAAAGAGCAGCCACTTCAGAAAAACAGACCAGCTGTTGTGAAGGCCAGTTTGCCCTTTTGTCAAGGAACAAATCTGAGATGTACGCTGTAAAATCATGTCATGCAGTCTTGAGATGAGACCTAGCTATGTCTGTTCTAAGGTGGCTGCAGTTAATGTCAACAAATGAATTCAGGTTCTGGTATTTCCACGAGTCGCAAATTTACTTGAAACACCTAAGGGTATAAAGGCAATGCAGGCATTGTTGTCAGGAACAATGGTGGATGAACACCTTTTCCATAGGTATATTGCATTAGCTCCAGATACCTTAACAATGTGAAGCAGAACCCATTTTATTTGCAGATAACATTGGTGGTTAAATATTGCCTGTGTGCACTGAGAAGCAAAAACAAAGCAGAACAACAAAAAGCCAAACCAAACCTAAAGCAAAAAAAAAAAAAACATCTTTTTTTTTTCTGTAACTCAATGGTGTGGTGTTGATATGGCCTGCTAGAGGAATAGCTGAGTGTTTAGCAAAGTGTTTTTACCAAGTTGTTATTCTGAAGACTAAAAACTGAAATGGTCTTCTGTTTGGACCGATGAGGGCACTAGTGTGACTCCATTTCACATTTCCTTTGAGCATTTATTAATGAAAAAATTATGTGAGGTTAAACATCACTGTGGCATTTAGCATATTTGTACAAGAGTCTTGCGGATAAATCTGGCTTTATGTTGCTAGGAATGCATCCTTTTCTGAAAAGAGGTAATTTATGGCTCCATCTATGAAACTGTATTTGAAAAGAAAGATCAAATACAGGCAGAAACAAAGCTCTTCTCTGATCAGATTCACTATTTAACTCCTTTCTCATCTGGAATTATCAAGATTTCCTGTTGTTCTGGGATTCAAAATGCAGCTTTTAAAGGTGTTTATTTATTGCAATTTGAACTGTGTGAGATTTTTTTTCCAGATGTCAATTCAATGGGAAATCTGGAAATGCAAGAAATAGTCTTGCTTACACAATATGGAACGTAGGTATCTTTGGATTTAAAGGAAATAAAATCTATTAATAAAGTTTCTTTTAAAGCACTGAAACTTATTCCCAAGGTAAATATTTCAATGCATAACATTTGCTAATCTAGAAAAAAAATACAAAAATAAAAAACAAAACAAAACAAAACACTTGAGACATACTGGAATATTTCATGTTTGCTTTAAACCAATGAGTTATACTTTTGAAAAAAAAATACAGGTTGCCAGCATTTTAAATAACACGCCTTGCAATGTGTAGGGTCTAGTGACTTTGTAGCATAACATCTGTAATTGGAAGATTTCCTTTGGAATGTAATGTAGGAAACACAATTTAGCTTTGTCAACAATATCTTGCAAAGTGTTCCCATTTATAATTATTTATATTGTAAATAGCTTTCTGAAGTAAATTTAAAGTTAATGTGCATAAGATGTATTTATTATGTGAAGATTTTTTTGGTTTAAAATATAGCTACGAATATGCAATTTTTGTCTGTTTTTCTACATTTTTAAGTTAAGAATTATCTCGTAGAGGATACATATTCAGAAATTAATATTAATTAATGAGGCTATTTCTCAGTCTTGGGAGGGTATGTGAGAAAAGTACTCTTTGAATGTTGAATATAGTTTATCAAGGTATGAATGGACACAGATAAAATACTGCTACCCTATTTAGGAAAGATGTCTGAATCTACTAAGGTATTACTTTGCCAGGAAAAGCTGATTCACAAGGGCTAAATCAAGATTAACTGTCTCCTCCTTGAACACTCCACCTTGCTTCTTCGAGTGTTGTGCCACCACCATGCCTCAGCTTGCTGTGTTGTGACAAAGGAATGGGTGAGAATTAATGCAAAATTGCATTTAAACCTGAGTTGCATTCAAAAGTATTACTTGTCTTCACATACCTATACATCTCAAACAAGTCACAATAATGTGCTTATAACAGCAATAATGCTGTTCACTTTCTAGACCAGTCTCTGAACCATCATGTCCTATCCCTTCATTCTCTCTCACTGAAGCTCATTCCTGAAGGTGAACAAATGTGAGATTGATGGTGTCAGGGGTAGCGAAACCCCAGTTCTGCAACGAAGAAAGCAGCTTTCTCAGGTGTGGAATTACTTGAT